>JBBGZY010000277.1:11400000-12000000 GCA_037952925.1 Lithobates clamitans | reverse complement strand
CATCAATGGTCATGTACTGGGGAGAACAACCTGCTTTAGAACCTGGCACAGGTCAGTTTGAGGCAGTGAGTTTTACTTCTGTGTCTTTCTGGTGAGTTAAACTGTCTGTGGATCTTGTCTAGTCAGCAAGTCACCACATTCACCATACAGACTCAGTCTCTGGAAGTATGTAAAATGACATTTGAAACAGAATGCAAATACTTCCCTAAAGTTTTGCTAAAATACTGGCAACTATGACACAGATCTAAATATGCTGAAATGTTTCCTGATTTATTGCAGCTTTCACAATTATATGTCAAACATCTATTTATTGCTATGTGTACAATATACATGTAACTGTACTTTACTGTTTCTGTCTTTCAATAATCTTTTAATAAGATTTTTTTGCCCAATTAAAGACAGTCAGGTGCTTTTTCTTTCACAACAAGGCAAAATGAGAACTTTATTACACTGGACTCAATTACACAAGCTGTAGTGGAGAGATCCTTATCTTTACAGTCTCTCACCCCATTCTAATTTATTCTTTCTCCAAATGGACTTCTTCTTAATTTCTTTACTTTAAAGCCAAAATCTGGGCAGATATAAAATATACAAATTACGTGTTTTTTTTTTTTTTTGCTTGTTTGTTTTTTAATACAAGCAGTGTAAGTATCTGAGTTTGACTTGGTGTCAGTCCCTGTACGACAGAGCTCAGAGTTATAGGGCGTACACACAGTCGGACTTTGTTCGGACATTCCGACAACAAAATCCTATGATTTTTTCCGATGGTAGTTGGCTCAAACTTGTTTTGTCTACACACAGTCGCACAAAGTTGTCGGAATTTCAGATCACTAACCACGCGGTCACGTACACCACGTACGAGGAGACTAGAAAAGGCCGGTTCAGAACCAAGCGCGGCACCCTTTGGGCTCCTTTTGCTAATCTCGTGTTAGTAAAAGTTTGGTGAGAGACGATTCGCGCTTTTTCAGACTCGTGGTTTTCAGATCGTTTTCTGCTGTTCAGTTTGTGCTTGTGGGTTTGTATCTGCTCTTCAGTGCGTGCAAGCAAGTTCTGCGTGACTTGTATTCTTGTTCGTTCGTTACTGTTTTTCAGGTCGCTCTTCACAGGCCTTGCTGTTCTTCAGTGCGTTCTGTTACATCGTTCTGAGCAGCCGACCGTTTTCTAGCCATGTTGCGTATGCGTACTCCTCGTAGAGTTCGTGCTGTGCGGGGGCTTGGTGTTGGGGTCCTTACCTTGACACAAGTCCAGTCCATGAACAGGGTGGGGAGGAGTTCATGGACCAAGAATTGGTTGCTTCAGCGTGACCAGTTCTCTCATATGCCTTTGCTCCATGAGATCCGCGAGAATAATCCTGATGATTTCAGGAACTCTCTCAGGATGACGGACCCCGTATTTCACCATCTGTTGGCTTCGCTGACCCCCTATATCAGCAGGCAGGATACCTGCATGAGGCAAGCCATAACTCCGGAGCAGAGGTTGGTAGCTACCCTGCGGTATTTGGCGACAGGGAGAAGCCTGCAGGACCTCAAGTTCTTGACAGGCATCTCCCCCCAGGCTCTGGGGATCATTATCCCAGAGACCTGTTCTGCCATCATCCAGGTCCTGCAGAAGGAGTTTATGAAGGTAAGATTTTTATCCTTTTATATCACATTTTATTGTATGGAATGTTTGCTAATATATTGTATTTCTTTCCTCATTCCCTAATTACCATGATTGTAATATGCTGTGAATGTCCCCTTTGTCCTCATGCATGCTGTATTTTTATGTAATTATTATTTTAGGTCCTTCATACATATTTGCCCTTCAATAACCTCCCCAGCATGGTATCTCCTGGCCTATATTCACCTCATGTAGTCACTTAACAATGTATTTTTTCTGCTCCATAATAGTGCTTTAACCCAAACACCCCCTAAAATGTTTTGAAATGTTATTTTTGCTTTAAATTTAGGCAGAGTGCCAGAGGCTTTTTTTTGTGGTGTCCCCAAATAATTTTTAGTAACCCTCCCTCCCCCAACTGCTAAGTCAGCTGATCCTTTATTCTCTATCTATCCTCAATCATCTATCTGCTTACTTTGTCAATCCCATACACACTATACCCATCTCTTTTGTGGTCAGATTTATGGATGAATTCCCCAAAGCATGTAGTGCAAGGGCCTGCCTGTATACTTTCAAATGGTACTGTTTACATTTTTGGGATCCTATTATTATCTTGATAGGTAATAGCAGAATTTCCAAATGTCCTCAAATGTGTACAGTGTGTATTTATATCTTTGTATTATGACACTTCTTACCTGTCCAGTGGTCTGCCAATAGTGTAACTAAGGAGGGGCTGTTCCAAGTAATACCCTGTATTTAGGCATTCACCTCTCAATGAAGTGAAGAGGGTTACCTGTCCAAGATTTCCACACACCCCCTATAATGTTAGAAATGGCCCATGAGAGGGGGGGGGGGGAATATGATAGGTGTACCTTATACTTTGGCGTTGTTATATTCCCCTTAATAAATGCTACCTGGAGGTTGCCCCATAATGTTTGTGCCTAATCTGCTTGCCATGTTTCAGAGTAAAAATAGTAATGTTTATTGTTTTTTCCCCAACAGTTTCCTTCCACGCCACAGGAATGGCAAACTGTGGCCTCCCACTTTGCCGAGCGGTGGGACTTCCCTAACTGCGGAGGGGCAATTGATGGGAAACACGTCCACATCGTCCCACCACCCAACTCGGGGTCGTACTATTATAATTACAAGGGGTTCAATAGTATAGTGATGTTGGCGGTGGTGTCGGCTAATTACGACTTCTTGTATGTGGACGTGGGGAAGAATGGCCGGATGTCCGATGGTGGAGTCATCGCCCAGACGGAGTTCTACAGGCATCTCCAGAATGGCAGCTTGGACTTGCCAGCTCCAGAGGACAATGTGGAAGGACTCCCATTTGTGTTCGTTGCTGATGAAGCGTTTGCACTGGGGGACCACCTGATGCAGCCATTCCCGATGAGGACCCTCACCCCGGAACAGAGGGTTTTTAATTACCGGCTGGCCAGAGCCCGAAGAGTGGTGGAGAACACATTTGGAATCCTGGCCAGCTGGTTCCGCCTATTTATGACACCCATCCATATGGCGGAGTATAAACTGAACCATATTATACTTTCGTGCTGTGTTCTCCATAACTTTTTAAGGAAACATTCGGCCAACTATGCTGGCTCAGTTGGGCCTGAGGCCGGAATGATACATCAAACCACACTGACGGCGCTTGAAAGTGGCCGTCCTGGCTTGCCCTCCCTGAGTGCACGTGATGTCCGTTTACGCTACCTGGAGTTCTTTGCGGGTAGGGGGGCTATCAATATGCCAGACAATCTGTGAAGCCTTTTTATAATAATAATAAAAAGAAATTCTTTGTGGACATTTACTGCTTGTGTTTGTTTTAGCTGACCCTGACAGAAATGTGTGGAGTCCAGAAAATGTTGTGATTGTGTAACCTTATATTATACAAAGCACTGTTGGCTGTTATTTACTAAATGCAAAAACACATTTCACTACAAGTGCACTTGCAACTGCACTGAAACTGCACTTGTAGTGCAAAGAGGATTTGCCCTTAGGAAATAACCCCCATTTTTGCTGAAAACAGCAAATACATCACCCCAAATGTGTTGTAGTGTTGAGACAATAATCCACACATTCTTGAGTAACCAACTTTTTTATACCTGCACAATCACATGTGCATTTACCAAAGGTTTTTAAAACAAACCAACATGTTTGTTGTATAACAATTTTTGGGGGAGCATTATCAAAAATCGAAATGTCCATTTAAGATAAAATAGGCCTGTGTAAAACCAACAAGAAAGACAAAAAACTTGAACTTACAAAGTTCACATTAGGTAAAACCTGAAGGCTATATCAGACATCAGTATTTAGGAACTGGGTTTGATATAGCGTTCAGATGGGGGGAAATCACCCCTGGAAAAGCCAAATTTGGAAGATGCACACCAATTTACGAATGTCAACATGTGCTATCTGCCATCAGGGGGGATCAAGCCCTTCCTCACCGCTACTTTATAATTGAGGAAGGGGTTGCACCCCCAAAACGCGTCCATTGATCTCCCGTGATGGCAGATAGCACATGTTGGCACACTGTGTGCATCCTCCAAATTTGGCTTTTCAAAACATTGCAAAAAGTTTTAAAAGATTGGACCACAATCCAAAAAGTGATTTTGTGGGGTTTTAAATTCGCCCCAAAACATCAATGATGTTATTATTTTTTTTAATCACATCATTGATTTTTTGCTGTATGTTTTGCAGTTCTACATTACACCCCATGATCTCCCCGATCAGGATCTGGGCACTTTCTGATGTGAAAGGATCTGGATCACGATCACCTAAAAAGAGAGAAACAAAACAAAAACAGGTATCAAAAATCTGCCACCATCCATCTCTTACCTGAGTCTGTGGTCGCAGACACTCACCTGTTGTGGTGCCAATCTCCACCACATCTTCTTCTTCCTCCTGCTCAGCTTGGGTTGGGGGTATTTCCCCTTTTTCCATAGGTGGGGGGTCTGTGGTCTCCTCGGATGAGGGGTGTCCTCCGAGTCTTTTCTCCCCTATGTAAAACAAAAATGGTATAATAATTAGCACACAGATATTTGATGGCAGAACTAGAAATAGGAAACTTTGCTTGGAAGTGGGGTACAATTGTCTATTTTAGCCGAGTTCCAAGATGTATGTTTTTTATTGCCCTTTGTCAAGCTGCAATACTTTACCTGTTTGGTACAAGCTTCACAGATGGAGACCCCCCTATAGTATACACTGGAGCACCTGTGTGGGCCCCCTAATAAAAATGGTGTTCTTGTGTCCCACACTAGTGCTCCAATGTCCAGATGTGAAAACAGCTTCTCAGTGTCCTCTCCTTACACAGAATCTAGTTTGCATTTCATTCGAGTAACAAACCCATCTACACAAACAAATATTTGGCATCCAAGTAGGCCCCAAAAAAATGTTGGAAAATGCATATGGCCTAAACAATGGTGTTTTAGAGGCCAAAAGAAAAATGTTTGATACGAACGAATAATGGGCCCATGAACATTAAAGTTGCCCTTTTAAATGTTACAATTAAGAAAAGCATATGGAGCAGCACGAATGGAATAAAGACAGAAAGAATAGGAACACAGCACAACTACTTACTTTTTTGCAGCACTCTCCGGATCTTTCGGTACTGCTCTGGCTCTCTTAATTTCAGGTCCGACCACCGCTTCCTGAGCTGATCTTTCGATCGTCGTACCCCGAAATTCCTGTGCAGACTTTTGATCACTTTCACCATGATCTTGGCCTTTCTGATATTGGGGTTGGGGTAAGGCCCATACTTTCTGACATAGTCGGACTTCTTCATGATGTCAACCATCTCCAACATCTCCCCAAAGGACATATTTGTGGCCTTAAAACGTCTCCTTCTGGATCGAGACCTGTCCGGATCCGGGCTTTCCTCCTCCTCGTTCCTGCAATTATCACGCACTTGCTGTGACTCCACCATGTGCTTTTCCCCCACTGCGCCGAACGAAAAGGGGTGGGGAATAGACTAGAAAGAACGTCAGGGGCGGGCGGAGTTACACGCATGCGCAGTGTGTATAAAGCATAACACGCGTGGTATTACGTACAATCTGTGAACAGAGGAAGGAGCATTGGACGTGCTGATCGCAAGAACGAAGGTAAGAGACAAACTTGTGCCTATACTGCTTCTACATTGAGGCCTATATTGTAACAAGATTAGGAGAGTTTTGTCTGACATTAGGCTTTGTCTTGTGTTGTGTCTTGCAGTGAACATGGATATGCTAATGAAAGATAATGACTTCATGTCAGTATTCCTAGATATGGTAAGGGAGCTGCCCTGTCTGTGGGAGATTAAACACCCCCATTTCAAGAACCAAGCAAAGAGGAAGGCAGCACTGGTGCAATTGTGTGAAATTGTGAAGCAGGTGATCCCCACGGCAGACATCACCTATTAAAAGATCTTCATTGGTGGCCTGAGGAGTACATATCTAAGGGAGCGCAAGAAAGTCCTGGATTCACAGAGATCCGGAGCAGCAGATGACATCTATGTCCCCAGGATGTTGTACTACGACAGGCTGCATTTTCTGGCAGGTCAGACTGAACCCAGGCCATCCCTCTCCAGTCTTCCTTCCATGCTTCCTTCCCCCCCGGCTGAGGCTTTTGACGCCCAACCTGGGCCTTCCAGGCCACATGTGGAGGAGCCCAGATTGAGCCAGGTATAGCATTCCTCTAAATATTTCTGCTTGTCCAATCAATGATGTTAACTAGATGTTAGTTGGGAGTACTAATTTAGGATTGTGATTGATGATGCAAAACATTACAACCATGTCCCTTTTTCATACACAGGGAAGTCTCAGCCAGGAGGTGGCCGGGCTGAGCCAGCTGGCTGATCTGCAGGTCCCTCCCCTACACCTGGAAAGAGAAAGTGGCAGGAGGAGGAGTGCCCTAGAGGAGGCTGCCAGAGAACTCTTTTGGAGGGCTACAGAGGTCCTGGGAGCAACACACACCGTGGAGGAGGACATTGCTGCCACCATTGCCTATAAAATGCAGAGGATGGAGGAGGGCCAACAAGCCATGTGTGAGTCCCTCATATTGGAGGCTCTTAACAAAGGTATGAGGGGCCAAATTACAGCTCAGACACACCTTTGCGATGGTCCTCCTCCTCCTCCTGCAGGTCCTCCTCCTCGTCCTCCTTCTCCTCCAGGTCCTCCCAGTCCTCCTCCTCCTCCAGGTCCTACTCCTCCTCCTGCCACATCTCCAACAGCACAGCCCAGAAGGAAGCGTGGAAGGAAGACCAGAAAGTGAGGACCCTGGATCCAGTCTGGTCGGCCAAAAAAGGCAGCCTCTTGTGGTACCACAGCCTGTGGACACAGATGTCATCTGCTGCTATCCGGATCTCTGCGAATTCTGGACCAGACTGCCCTCCCTTACATATGGACTCCTCAGGCCACCAATTTTGATGTTCAAGAATTGATGTCTGCCATGGGGGTCCCAGGCTTTGCTAATTTCTCCTGTTGATCCAGTGTTGCCTTCCTCTTTGTTTGGTTCTGAGCCCTTAATAAAGGATTTTTGTTTTGAATTATACTCTCCTATGTGTTTTACTTCAAAAAGGACAGTTGGTTTGTGAGGATTCAGGTACATTTCAAATATACAACGTGAAATGAACAAGGGACACCGACAACAAACAATCTCCTGGAGATTAAATAATAAAAGATATCAATGGTGTTGTGGTAACTTGACACACAAAACACACACAAAAATATTCTGGAGTAAAAATAAAAATAACATTGAACAAAGATCAGCCTTTGAAAAAATACAAACATTTAATAGAAAAAAAAAAGGCTTAAAATCCCCAAAAAATTAAATTAAAAAAAAAATTATGTCAGATGTGACAACTAATAACAATATATTCAGGGAATCCCAATAAAAAAACAAAAATAAAACTTTGTGAGAAGTGTGTGTGAAAATGAGAAGCAAAACTACTTCATTCTTGTCACGTTATAAAGAAGAAGAGAGTGCGCTGTATTAAACCATTTTTAACATTGCAGCGTGACGAAAGTGCTGTATCCATTGCGAACGCTAAGTTTACCAGAACAAGCTGTTCCGTCTTGGACTTTCTTCTGAGCATGCGTGGCACTTTGTGCATCGGAACAGGCCACACACGGTCGGAATTGACGCGATCAGATTTTGTTGTCGGAAAATTTTATCTCCTGCTCTCCAACTTTGTGAGTCGGAAAATCTGATGGAAAATGTCCAATGGAGCCCACACACGGTCGGAATTTCCGACAACACGCTCCGATCGGATATTTTCCATCGGAAAATCCGACCGTGTATACGGGGCATTACAGAGGAAGAAGCAGAACAGGGAGCAACTCAAATAGAGTGCTGACAAGGAGAAAATCTGAGTGACAAATCTTTACTGTGCTGCTTCTACCTCACTATTCAGTAACAAGATTGGGGCAAATCTATGACATCCTGGGTTAAAACGAGCTAGGTTAAATGATACTGGCAGCATTCAAATCAGAAACCAGAAGACATCTAGTGGCAGAAAAAGTACTACAGGGAGAACTCGGGACTGAAAGTGAGTATTGCAACGTTTATTATTTGATATTTTAGTGGGTTATTCACTTTCTATATTTGACTTGGTTTCTGCTTTAGGGAGCATTGGGGTGGTATGATTAGTCATTGAAAATAATGAGAGTTGTCCAAGAATGTTCAAGTACCTAGGGGACTGCAGTAACACTAGGGGGTCCTACTAGGAGTTTTCCATCTTTCCAAAACTGTATTGACTGCAAAAATAGTTAGTCTCTTGTGTGTACATATTTTTATACACAATATTATAACAAACTAAATAAGAGAACAAGCATGCACAAAGGAGAAAATCTAATTATTCTCAGATAAATGTGGGCAATTAACAACGTAGAAAATAGTGCGTGCAAATATATGTTTGGTAAAGCATGATCAGTTATATTTAATCAGTCTACTGTTTCACAGATGTGTACAGGTAACATTTCATTATATCTCAGTGAGCTACTACAGATGCTCTAATTTCTGTTGCAGAATGCAAACAAGCACATAAATTATATGTTCTGTACACATTTACTTATATACATGTACTTTTATGTTATTTATAGATAAATTATGTGAAGATAGACTGAAATTACAAATTGGTTATATCCAATATAATTTATTTTCCAATTACTTACTGTTCAGTTGCATGGTTACCCTAATTCACCTTACATTGTGATGGATCATTGCATAAAGAAATTCAAAGATGGGCCTACTGCAACAATTTCCACTTTCTATATGCTTAAGATCTGCCGTTTCAGTGATTATAATAATCCTTAATGATATCATCTTCATTGATTGTATCTTTTATTGCATCGGCAAGCTCATTGCACCCAAATGGTTCATGCAGGGACATGTAACGCTGTTATCGTCATTCAAGTAAAACTCTTTATTTCAGTTTCAAGGTACAATAAAGGTCAAACAATTGCGTGACTTTTTGAATTGCCACTGTTCATATAATGTCTTATTTTATAAAATGATAACTAACTGAGAAAATGCAGCAATGTACTTCAAGGGTATGTGTTAAAGATCATCCTTTTAATACACTTACTTAAAAATTATTGCATTTGTTCAATGATGTTGGTATATCGATACTAGATATGTTTTCTAAAGGCCCCACCTTATTTTCCTGCTAAAAGTTGAAGTTTGCCATTAAATTAATTAAATAGGCCATACACTATATATTCTTCTCAAAGTTGTAACAACATTATTTGTTATAATGTCCCTAGAGTTTTAGTGTAAGCAAACAGTTAAAAACACAGTTAAAAGACATATTTGTGAACTGTCTGATCTACCTAAATTATGTTAAATTATTTTCAGAGATTGTTCTAATTTTGATATTCTAGATACTACAAAAGGTACTGATAATTTACTTTGTTCCACTACATTTACAGAGATACAGTTATGACCTTTTCACCTATCTTAAAGCTGTGTTTGTTGAATTAAAGCTTAAATCTATCAGATTTTTTTTCTTAGTTTTGAATGAGATGTAAAGTAGTTATAACATCTGTCAGGTTTCTAGCCCTTGTAGCTCTCTGCCATTTTGTGTCTTTTTGCCCCAGTCTCAGGGAAGAAACCAGAATCGACCCTGTCAGTTTCGCTGTTTATCTGCGCACATGCATGGCGGAACGGCGCTTCGGTGCACGCACATGTGCACTAGCGCACGCATAGCATGAATACCCTGCTGGCCTATAAAAGCTGCCTGACTGTTCAAGCAAATTGCTGGCTTATCTCTCAGTTTCCCTGTGATTTTGTTCCATTTTCCTACTGATTGATTGCCTGTTGTGACCTGGATTGCCTTGATCTACTCTGATTCTCCCCTGGACCTGACTGCTGGCTTGTTTACCAGACTTTGTTTACCTCTGGTGTTTGACCCTCAGCCTGTACTCAGATTTGTCTTCAGTCTCCTGTGCCTTGACCCTCAGCCTGTGACCCGGATTGTTTCCTGTCTCCAGTGTCTTGACCCTCTGCCTGTTTCTGGATTGTCTGTTGTCTCCTATGTTTGGCCCTCAGCCTGCTCGTGGATTTCCTTTAGACTTGTATCCTGGCTCCCAACCTGTCTATGGACTTGTTTCTGGTGCTGGTCTCCAAGCCTGTCCTGGACTTTGTTCTCTTACCTACCCACTGGGTCCAATACCTACCAGCCCTCGCTGACCTTCACGCAAGATCTGCCTATCCTGCTGGTAGCTTGTGCCTCTTTGTGCAATTCACCCTCTGTACCATCTCCAGGGGGTGGAGTGCGCTTAGTCGCAAGAGTGAACCGTTCTCTGCATCTTGGCCTCGGTGAGTACCCTTTTCTAACACCCAGGTTGGCATGGTGTCCACAGTAGCATTTGTAGTGGCAAGGCAGAGTAGGACTAGCTAAAGAGGGATTACTTTGATGCAGTTGGCCAGCTTAAACATGTATTGCAATATGTGTGAACTAAATATACCTATTTTTTTTTTGCAATGTTTGCTTGAAAGGGTATAGCAGTGTTCAGAGGGTCCATCCAGTATTTTTAGGTTTCTATTCCTGTCTATAGCCTCATACGTGAGAATTCTTCACACTTTCTGTCCTTGGGGACACAACAGTTAGTGAAAATCTTCCCAAATTGAAGGAAAATCCCCCCTTTGTCAGCTGTTCCCATTAGAAATATATAAATCTTAATGACTACATAAAAATGGAATAAATTAGTGTATACAGTATATCTACCAACACTTTGATCTAACTCTTTGAATCATCAAAAATAGTAAATTGGTTGCCAAATATGTATAGTATACTGTAGATGACTGTCAAAATTGTGCCCTAATTTGCACTCCTTTTGGAGGACAGTCTAAAATCTACTTATACAACTAATTAAAAAAGACGTAACATGGACCCCCCTATTCCACTTTCTGGGTCTCTCTTTTCAACAAACATCTGAGAAATGAATCACTTATGTACTAATATTCATGCTCTTTTTAAATGTCCTAAAAAGGAGGCTCTATTCTAAATTGTATAATAATGTTTTTTTTTTTTTGTTTACAAACTTTTATTAAGGCAAAATGAGATACAACGGTCTGCATAATCACAAACAAATAACATCCAGAGCAAACAGAGATCCTAAATAGATCCATAAATAGATCCATAAACAAACCATTGAAAATCACAGTCGAAATGTATAGGACATAATGGCATCCATTATATATACAAAAAGGGATCTAAACAGTAAAAAAGAAAATACAGCAAAAAGAGAAGGCGCTTCCATGGTATGGGTAAAGGTACAGGTTAGCACCATACAGGAACTAGATTTTGAAAGAACAGTCAGACCAAATAAATCAGCAATCATTAAACTCTTGGAATCATAAATGGTGTGGAGTATCTGTTCCATAAGCAAAATTACATCCATTCTAGAGATTTTCTGGGCAAAAGGCAATGTCATAGATTTCTAGTGATATGCAATAGTCCAGTGCATAGCTACACACAAAGTATGGAGCAATCTCTCTAAAGGGCAGGGTAGGTCTGAGATGGTGTGAAATAAAAGACTTTGCCATGTTGGAGTTATTTTTTTTTTGCATTCCCAGAAGGTATGAAGAAATGTGTCTGGTTGATGAGAACCCCAAACAGTGTGGGGAAACTTGTGGATAAATAGTGTCAAGTTTAGGAGGGGTATAATACCACCTAGTGAATAATTTGAGGGCTGTATCATGGCCAGCCAGGGATCCGATGCATTTTCTAAGATTGGTCCACATGGAGTCCCACTCTTCCTCCATAAATTGTTCATCAAGCTCCCTCTCCCAGGCAGTCATATTAAGAAAACTTTGATATAGGGAATTCTTGAGAAAGTGTGGTGTAGAGAGTCGAGATCAATCCCCTTCCACAAGGCCGTTTATGACAAATCCCTTCAAAAACAGAGTAGGAATCGGGAGGGAATAAGGCATAGAGAGTGACAAAGAAATGCCTTACTTGCAAATAATGAAAAAACACAGATTGTGGTATAGATTGCGTATTTTGAAGATGAGTAAAAGAAATAGAAGATGAGCCCTCCTGGAAATGCGAAAGGTTAGTAAAACCATGAGATGTCCATCAACAAAATTGTTGGGGTCTAGAAAACGCAGTAATAAATCATGGGGTTCCCAAAAATGAGGACCAAGGGGACACCTTCTAGCTCAACTAATATTTATCTCTATAACAATGCAATAGCTTAAGTGACTGGGCCACTATGAGATTGTGTTTAGAAAGATCTTTGACTGAGACCCCAATAGACTATAACAATCCTGAAAGAGAATAACGTATAATGAAGCTATTTTCAAATTTGAGTCAAGGAACCTTGAAGTTGGGAATGTTCCATTGAGCCAATTGTACCAGGCGAGAAGCTAGGTAGTAACACCAAAGCTGCGATAACCCTAAACCTCCCTGCCTATGAGAACGGTAGAGAATAGATCTAGGGTATCAGGGGGAATTTTATCATGTCTGATAAATTTATTCAGGTCTGATTGTATACGGGACAACTAGGTTCTAGGTATTTGAAAATTCAGACATTCGGAAATCCATAAATAAGAATGGAAATCTGAAAACTCAAAAGAACGAAAATCCGAAAATTAGAAAACCTGAAAATTTGAAAATCTGAAATAATAACTAACTAATAATAATTATTACTAACTATTCAATTAAAGGTATTGGAATTTCCCTTCAAATTTGGCTGTTAGTTAACGTAGTGAATACAAATTTATCCTAATGCTAATAATAAAAAGAGTTGTGTTATTATCTTTTATTATTATTATTTTGTTACTTTCCATTTGTTTAGTTGCGGCATTCGTTATTTTGGATAATTTGTAACTTCAGATAAATTCATATTCGTTATGTTCACTAACAGCCAAATTTGAAAGGAAATTCCGATACCTATAATTTAATAGTTAGTAATAGTTATTATAAGTTAGTTAGTTATTATTTTGGATTTTTGGATTTTCAAATTTTCAAATTTTTGGATTTCAAATTTTGGAATTTACAAATTTTAGAATTTTCAAATTTACAAATTTATTTAAAATAATTAATTTCGATCATAACGAAGGACCCTAAAAAAAACAAACAAACAAACAAATGAAACAAAAATGAACAAAATCTTTGGCAGTGCATATGTCTACTAAATAAGTACAGTGTCTTGAAAAAGTATCCATACCACTTGACATTTTCCACATTTTGTCATGTTACAGTCAAAAACGTAAATGTTTTATTGGGATTGTATGTGATAGACCAACACAAAGTGGCACATAATTGTAAAGTGGAAGGAAACTGATAAATGGTTTTCAAAATGTTTTACAAATAAATAGGTGAAAAGTTTGGCATGCATTTGTATTCAGCCCCTCTGAGTCAATACTTTGTAGAACTATAATAGCGGGTATGGTGCTGCGTTAAACCAGTAAGGGATAGATACTGTTGTTCAAAATAGTAGTATAAGTCACAAATCTTAATGAGTAAATACGAATACTGATTTAGTATCACAATGTAGGGCTGTGAAACTAAAATTAAAGTGCCAAGTGCAAAAATAATAAAGTAAAAAAGTAAAAAATGGACGCTGATAATATGAATATTATTCAAACAAGTGACTCAGCGCCAAACACTTCAGTGCAAACAAATATAGTGCTCTAGTAAGGGTATAAATTGAGATGCTCAGAAACATAAAAATATAAATACAATATTAAATATTGGTATGTTTATAGATAAATATAAATGCAAATGGTGAAAAAGTGCCAAACGATGCAGTGTAAACAGTACTACGATCGTCTGTATCATGCACACATAAGGGTACACTGTGATCTCAGCATGTCTAATGTGAAAATACACACAGTGATAAATATTCTACATAAATGCCAACTACATTGTATACATATAGAAAGGTGCACAATGTAGTGCCTAGTGAAATAAATAAAATAAAATAAGTGACAAAGGTATTAGTCCATAATGTGTTGATAAAACATCCAGTGACTTCACACAAAACAAGATGATTCTTCAAAGGGCATATAGTGAGTGTATGCCATAAAGTGTATCCACCAGGTGACAAGAACCCTGCACTAGTAAGTAATGGCCCCTTACCAAATCTTACTGAGGTAACAGCATAAACAGCAAAGCTGATACTGGCTCCTTTTCATAAACCTGGACCCGGCTCTGCTCTCCAGACTCTAGGTCCCTCCAGAGGTGTAGTGGCCATAAATAGAAAGAAGGGGATGCCACATACTGTAGTATTTAAATTGTAAACAGCCAAAGTTTATTTAAAGCAAAGGTACTCACATAGAAACACAGCAATAAAACATATCACCGATGAGCGGCAAGCTCGTACGCGTTCGTCAATGGGATGTGCCTCTCCTGTCCCTACGCGTGACATCACGTGCCTCGTGACTTCATCGGGATACTAGAGGGCACTGAGTGTTGTCCTTAAGTAGTAATGGTCTAATGCAGTATGCGGTGGCCATTTTGTTGTAGCTCAATGGGGAAACGCCATAGCGGCCATTTTCCAAGAGAGTGATGGAGGCGGCCATTTTCTTGGTTATCTAAACACTAGCGCGGCTGCAAATATACTTGGCTGCCGACGAGCGGCAAGCTTGTACGCATGTCAATGGGATGTGCCTCTCCTGTCCCTACGCATGACGTCACGTGCCTCGTGACTTCATAGCGGTCACTAACCAATGAACAGGTTAGTTAGTAATACACCAGATTTCAGCTTTAGTCCATCAGTCCATTCTAACTTGGGTTATATGTTATATGGTCCGTGGCAATAAACACCGCTTGCAAGTATATTTGCAGCCGCGCTAGTGTTTAGATAACCAAGAAAATGGCCGCCTCCATCACTCTCTCGGAAAATGGCCGCTATGGCGTTTCCCCATTGAGCTACAACAAAATGGCATATTGCATTAGACCATTACTACTTAAGGACAACACTCAGTGCCCTCTAGTATCCCCTGATGAAGTCACAAGTCACGTGACATCATGCGTAGGGACAGGAGAGGCACATCCCATTGATGGACGCGTACGAGCTCGCCGCTCGTCGGTGATATGTTTTATTGCTGTGTTTCTAATTGAGTACCTTTGCTTTAAATAAACTTTGGCTGTTTACAATTTAAATACTACACTATGTGGCATCCCCTTCTTTCTATTTATGGCCACTACACCTCTGGAGGGACCTAGAGTCTGGAGAGCAGAGCCGGGTCCAGGTTTATGAAAAGGAGCCAGTATCAGCTTTGCTGTTTATGCTGTTACCTCAGTAAGATTTGGTAAGGGGCCATTACTTACTAGTGCAGGATTCTTGTCACGAAGAGGAGGCACTGTGTTGTTTTTCCCTGGTTGATACACTTTATGGCATACACTCACTATATGCCCTGTAAAGAATCATCTTGCTTGGTGTGAAGTCACTGGATGTTTTATCAACACATTATGGACTAATACCTTTGTCACTTATTTTATTTTATTTATTTCACTAGGCACTACATTGTGAACCTTTCTATATGTATACAATGTATTTGGCATTTATGAATGAATGAATGAATGAATGAATGAATGAATGAATGAATGAATGAATGATTTGTATAGCGCTGCAAATGAGAACTGAATCGCCTCAAGGAGCTCGATCTCTCCTGTGTTGTCCAGCTTCTTAAAAGAGGTAGGTCTTGAGTTTCTTCCTGAAGACCTGATGGTTTTCTTCCATGCAGATGGGAGTAGGTAGAGCGTTCCATAACCATGGTCCTTGGACTGCGAATCTTCGTTCTCCTTTTGTTTTGTAGCGGGTTTTTGGAATAAGGAGGAGGTTTTGGTTTGAAGATCGAAGACTGCGATTGGGTGTACAGTGCTTTATTTTCTCGCGTAGGTATTGAGGAGCATTTCCTTGTATACATTTGTGAGTGAGGCAGAGGGTCTTGAAGGTAATTTGGTTCTTTACGGTTAGCCAATGTAGGCTCCTCAGGGAAGTGGAGATGGATTCCCATGTTTTTTTTCCTGTTAACAGTCTTGCCGCCGTGTTTTCGATGAGTTGCAAGCGCGCAAGCTGATATTGGGGTAGTCCTATGTAGAGGGAGTTTGCGTAGTTGAGTCTGGAATTGATGATTGTTCCAACTACTGCTGCTTTGTCCTCTTCTGGGACAAAGGGGATGAGTCTACGTAGCAGGCGGAGGAGATGGTGAGATTGGCTGACTACTGATTTATGTTTTTATGTAGAATATTTATCACTGTGTGTATTTTCACATTAGACACGCTGAGATCACAGTGTACCCTTATGTGTGCATGATACACACGATCGTAGTACTGTTTACACTGCATCGTATTGCACTTTTTCACCATTTGCATTTATATTTATCTATAAACATACCAATATTTAATATTGTATTTATGTTTTTATGTTTCTGAGCATCTCAATTTATACCCTTACTAGGGCACTATATTTGTTTGTACTGAAGTGTTTGGCACCGAGTCACTTGTTTGAACACTATTCATATTATCAACGTCCATTTTTTACTTTTTTACTTTATTATTTTTGCACTTGGCACTTTAATTTTAGTTTCACAGCCCTACATTGTGATACTAAATCAGTATACGTATTTACTCATTAAGATTTGTGACTTATACTACTATTTTGAACAACAGTATCTATCCCTTACTGGTTTAGCGCAGCACCATACCCTCTTTTATAGTTCTATTACAGGGTCAAGTGGGGGCCCTTTGCGGTGCAAGCAGCTTTTCCATACTTCTAGACACCCATACATGATAGCGCGGGATTAACTACCTATTTTTTCTGAATACTTTGTAGAACCACCTTTCACTGCATTTACAGCTGCAAGTCTTTTGGGGATGCTCTACCAGTTTTGCACATCTATAGTGACATTTTTGCCCATTCTTCTTTGCAAAATATCTCAAGCTCTGTCAGATTGGATGGAAAGCATCTGTGAAAAGCAATTTTCAAGTCTTGCCAGAGATTATCAATTGGATTTAGGTCTGGACTTTGGGCCATTCTAACACATGAATATGCTTTGATCTAAACCATTCCATTGTAGCTCTGGCTGTATGTTTAGGGTCTTTGTCGTGCTGGAAGGTGAACCTCCGCCCCGTCTCAAGTCTTTTGTTTTTCTTCTAAGATTTCTAAAATGTCCCTGTATTTGGCTCCATCCATCTTCCCATCAAATCTGACCAGCTTCCTTGTCCCTGCTGAAGGAAAGCATCCCCACAACATGATGCTGTCACCACCATGTTTTAAGGTGGGGATCATGTGTTCAGGGTGACGTGCAATGTTAGTTTTCTGCCACACATAGCGTTTTGCTTTTAGCCCAAAAAGATCAATTTTGGTCTAATCTGACTAGTGCACCTTCTTCCACATGTTTGCTGTGTCCCCCACATGGCTCCTCACAAATTGCAAGCGGAACTTCTTATGGCTTTCTTTCAACAATGGCTTTCTTCTTGCCACTCTTTCATAAAGGCCAGATTTTTGGAGTGAGTAAAGCTGGCCATACACCTATAGATTATCTGCAGATTTTCTATGGTTAGATGGAAAAAGTGCAACAGATTTCTCCATGTATGCTAAACAGTGTGGATGGAGGAATCTCCCACTGGGCCAAGCTTCAGTATCTTGCTAGTCGGCCCCTCTGGCTCTCAACCTAAACACTGCCTGCACCCAATCAGAATGTTCAGGTATTGTGAGAGCCAGCGGGGCCGACTATGCAAGATATGGAAGCTTGGGCCAGTGGGAGATTCCTCCATCCACACAGTTCAGCATAGATGGAGGAATCTGTTCCACTCTTTCCATCTGACCGTAGAAAATCTGCAGATAATCTATAGCTGTATGGCCAGTCTTATTGTTGTCCTGTGGACAGATTCTCCCACCTGAGATGTGGATGTCTGAAGCTCCTCCAGAGTTTCCATGGGCTTCTTGGCTGCTTCTCTGATTAATGCTCTCCTTGCCCTATTTACTAATTAGGTGACTTCTGAAGGCAATTGGTTCCACTAGATTTTAGTTAGGGTATCAGAGTAAAAGGGGCTGAATACAAATTCATGCCACACTTTTCAGATTTTTATTTGTAAAAAAATTTGCAAACCATTTATCATTTTCCTTCCACTTCATAATTATGTGAAACATTGGGGGTGATTTACATAAGCCGTGCGCCATCAGTAGAGGCGCAACGGACATTTCAATATTTATGACACGGTGAGCCTGTAACAGAGCTTGAATCCCCCATTTACTATAACGATCTCAGCGCATGGGAGAATACAATCTGTGCGCAATTATGGACATGGTGCACGGCATCTCCAATTCAATATTAACAGAAGGTGGAGGTGTCAATATTATGGGGTGATGTGAGGAAGTTTAGTAACAACTGCCCAAGTAACAAATATGCCCAAAATAGAATGAGAAAGTAACTTTTTCAGAGAAAGCCTGCTGTGCCTGCAAGTACGTTTAGAACTGCGTGAGATCAATGTAAGCAGTGCGCATGTGCAAGCGGCCCTTGTGCTCATTCACATAAGTTTGTTCAATGCACGGCCAAAATCTTAGTAAATGTTAAGCAACATACACGCAATTGCATGGGTTGAACGGGTACACCTCTAAACTTGACCATTTTTTTTTTTTACCCTGGTTCACCTTTATGTATTTTTTAAGGAGATTTGCACACAAGTCATGTTAGCCTGTTAAGTTGCCAACATGTGACATGCACCTGTCCCCCAACAGGCTGGAACTGTTCTGGTTTTAATGACAGAGAAAATGATCTTTTTCTAAGTGACACAATTACCTGTAAATTTGACGGAGAGTGTTTAAGAATCGGAGACCGTGTGACATGTGATTGTCAGTTCAAGTGCCCCCATGATTATATAGCAGTCTGTGGATCCATGGGTGTCAATTTCTGAAATTAATGTTACCTAAGAGATGCAGCCTGCAAGCAGCAAAGTGGCTTAAGGTTCATGTGTGGCAGTGGGACATTTCTAACATGGGGAGAGAGATCGCCTGCAGGACCGCAGATCTTTGCCCGGAGTGAAATCCAAAGGCCCTGGTGGGGTAATCAGTCACAATCGCTACTGACCTTTCCAAAGGTCCAGTGTATCTGGTAAGCAGGCATTTGTTATCACCAGTGGTGGTCTCATATGGTGTCCATTGCACAGGGGGTTGAAGGGGACTATATTGTGTCCAAAAGTCGACTTATGGACTACGAATTCTAAATTTCAAGATTTTTGCAATCTTGTCTACTCATCACTAGGGATGAGCTTCGTGTCGTTCGACTCGAACATCGTGAGTTTGGTCGTTCGCCGAATTACGAACATTATGGGCCGTTCTCACCAAATTCGAGTGGCGTGTCACGGCCCATAATTCACTGCAGCACCTCAGTGCATTGCTAGCTGTTGATTGGCCAAGCATGCACTATGACCTGCATGCTTGGCCAATCACAGCACTGTGTGTACCGAGAGCCATAATTGGCCAAAGCCAAGGAGGCTTTGGCCAATTATGGCTCAGGGGGTTTAGTACATGCCCCACACTATATAAGGCCGCCTCCGTGGCGGCCTTGTGTAGTGTGTTGCGATAGAGACTGGAGAGAGATAGACAGAGAGACAGTGTCATTTGATTTAAATTAGATAGAGTAGGAAGGTTGAGTCAGTTAGCTGCACTTACAGTGTATTGAGTATATACAGTATGATTATCCCAGGTGTTGTATATATATATATATATATATATACACTGTATTCAGTTTAGCTAAATCCCTTCCAGTTATTCTCTTCCTAATATGCTGACAGGAAGGCAGGTGTTTTTACAGTATTTCCAGCTGCACCTACCGTATAGCTGCCTGAAGCCAGGTGCTTGTGTAGGCTCTTGACGTATTTTCAGTTACTGTACTGTGTACCCTGCACAGTTGCACCTACAGTATAGCTACCTGAGGCAAGGTGCTTGAGTAGGCTCTTGACGTATTTCCAGTTACTGTACTATGTACACTGCACAGTTGCACCTACAGTATAGCTACCTGAAGCCAGGTGCTTGTGTAGACTCTTGACGTATTTCCAGTTAATGTACTGTGTACCCTAGACAGTTGCACCTACAGTATAGCTACCTGAAGCCAGGTGCTTGTGTAGGTGCTTGACGTATTTCCAATTACTGTACTGTGTACCCTGCACAGTTGCACCTACAGTATAGCTACCTGAAGCCACGTGCTTGAGTAGGTGCTTGACGTATTTCCAGTTACTGTACTGTGTACCCTGCACAGTTGCACCTACAGTATAGCTACCTGAAGCCAGGTGCTTGTGTGTGCTCTTGATGTATTTCCAGTTACTGTACTGTGTACCCTGCACAGTTGCACCTACAGTATAGCTATCTGAAGCCATGTGCTTGTGTATTCTCTTGATGTATTTCCAGTTACTGTACAGTATACCCTGCACAGTTGCACCTATAATATACCTACCTGAAGCCAGGTGCTTGTGTAGGCTCTTGTCGTATATTTCCAGTTACTGTACAGTGTACCCTGCACAGTTGCACCTACAGTATAGCCACCTGAAGCCAGGTGCTTGTGTAGGCTCTTGACATATTACCAGTTACTGTACTGTGCACCCTGTACAGTTGCACCTACAGTATAGCTACCTGAAGCCAGGTGCTTGTGTGTGCTCTTGACGAATTTCCAGTTACTGTACTGTGTACCCTGCACAGTTGCACCTACAGTATAGCTACCTGAAGCCAGGTGCTTGTGTATTCTCTTGATGTATTTCCAGTTACTGTACAGTATACCCTGCACAGTTGCACCTCCAGTATAGCTACCTGAAGCCGGGTGCTTGTGTAGGCTCTTGACGTATTTCCAGTTACTGTAGGGTGTACCCTGCACAGTTGCACCTACAGTATAGCTACCTGAAGCCAAGTGCTTGTGTAGGCTCTTGACGTATTTCCAGTTACTGTACGGTGTACCCTGCACAGTTGCACCTACAGTATAGCTACCTGAAGCCAAGTGCTTGTGTAGGCGCTTGATGTATATCCAGTTACTGTACTGTGTACCCTGCACAGTTGCACCTACAATATAGCTACCTGAAGCCAGGTGCTTGTGTAGGCGCTTGATGTATTATCAGTTACTGTACTGTGCACCCTGCACAGTTGCACCTACAATATAGCTACCTGAAGCCAGGTGATTGTGTAGGCTCTTGATGTATTTCCAGTTACTGTACTGTGTACCCTGCACAGTTGCACCTACAGTATAGCTACCTGAAGCCAGGTGCTTGTGTAGGCGCTTGACGTATTTCCAGTTACTGTACTGTGGACCCTGCACAGTTGCACCTACAGTATAGCTACCTGAAGCCAGGTGCTTGTGTAGGCTCTTGACGTATTTCCAGTTACTGTACTGTTTACCCTGCACAGTTGCACCTACAGTATAGCTACCTGAAGCCAGGTGCTTGTGTAGGCTCTTGACGTATTTCCAGTTACTGTACTGTGTACCCTCCACAGTTACACCTATAGTATTGCTACCTGAAGCCAGGTGCTTGTGTAGGCGCTTGATGTATTTCCAGTTACTGTACTATGTACCCTGCACAGTTGCACCTACAGTATAGCTACCTGAAGCCATGTGCTTGTGTATTCTCTTGATGTATTTCCAGTTACTGTACAGTATACCCTGCACAGTTGCACCTATAATATAGCTACCTGAAGCCAGGTGCTTGTGTAGGCTCTTGACTTATATTTCCAGTTACTGTACAGTGTACCCTGCACAGTTGCACCTACAGTATAGCCACCTGAAGCCAGGTGCTTGTGTAGGCTCTTGACGTATTTAAAGTTACTGTACTGTGTACCCTGCACAGTTGCACCTACAGTATAGCTACCTGAAGCCAGGTGCTTGTGTGTGCTCTTGACGTATTTCCAGTTACTGTACTTTGTACCCTGCACAGTTGCACCTACAGTATAGCTACCGGAAGCCAGGTGCTTGTGTATTCTCTTGATGTATTTCCAGTTACTGTACAGTATACCCTGCACAGTTGCACGTCCAGTATAGCTACCTGAAGCCAGGTGCTTGTGTAGGCTCTTGACGTATTTCCAGTTACTGTACGGTGTACCCTGCACAGTTGCACCTACAGTAAAGCTACCTGAAGCCAAGTGCTTGTGTAGGCTCTTGACGTATTTCCAGTTACTGTACGGTGTACCCTGCACAGTTGCACCTACAGTATAGCTACCTGAAGACAGGTGCTTGTGTAGGCGCTTAATGTATTTCCAGTTACTGTACTATGTACCCAGCACAGTTGCACCTACAATATAGCTACCTGAAGCCAGGTGATTGTGTAGGCTCTTGACATATTTCCAGTTACTGTACTGTGTACCCTGCACAGTTGGACCTACAGTATAGCTACCTGAAGCCAGGTGCTTGTGTAGGCGCTTGACGTATTTCCAGTTACTGTACTGTGGACCCTGCACAGTTGCACCTACAGTATAGCTACCTGAAGCCAAGTGCTTGTGTAGGCTCTTGACGTATTTCCAGTTACTGTACGGTGTACCCTGCACAGTTGCACCTACAGTATAGCTACCTGAAGCCAGGTGCTTGTGTAGGCGCTTGATGTATATCCAGTTACTGTACTGTGTACCCTGCACAGTTGCACCTACAATATAGCTACCTGAAGCCAGGTGCTTGTGTAGGCGCTTGATGTATTATCAGTTACTGTACTGTGCACCCTGCACAGTTGCACCTACAATATAGCTACCTGAAGCCAGGTGATTGTGTAGGCTATTGACGTATTTCCAGTTACTGTACTGTGTACCCTGCACAGTTGCACCTACAGTATAGCTACCTGAAGCCAGGTGCTTGTGTAGGCGCTTGACGTATTTCCAGTTACTGTACTGTTTACCCTGCACAGTTGCACCTACAGTATAGCTACCTGAAGCCAGGTGCTTGTGTAGGCTCTTGACGTATTTCCAATTACTGTACTGTGTACCCTCCACAGTAAAACCTATAGTATTGCTACCTGAAGCCAGGTGCTTGTGTAGGCGCTTGATGTATTTCCAGTTACTGTACTGTGTACCCTGCACAGTTGCACCTACAGTATAGCTACCTGAAGCCATGTGCTTGTGTATTCTCTTGATGTATTTCCAGTTACTGTACAGTATACCCTGCACAGTTGCACCTATAATATAGCTACCTGAAGCCAGGTGCTTGTGTAGGCTCTTGACTTATATTTCCAGTTACTGTACAATGTACCCTGCACAGTTGCACCTACAGTATAGCCACCTGAAGCCAGGTGCTTGTGTAGGCTCTTGACGTATTTAAAGTTACTGTACTGTGTACCCTGCACAGTTGCACCTACAGTATAGCTACCTGAAGCCAGGTGCTTGTGTGTGCTCTTGACGTATTTCCAGTTACTGTACTTTGTACCCTGCACAGTTGAACCTACAGTATAGCTACCGGAAGCCAGGTGCTTGTGTATTCTCTTGATGTATTTCCAGTTACTGCACAGTATACCCTGCACAGTTGCACGTCCAGTATAGCTACCTGAAGCCAGGTGCTTGTGTAGGCTCTTGTTGTATTTCCAGTTACTGTACGGTGTACCCTGCACAGTTGCACCTACAGTAAAGCTACCTGAAGCCAAGTGCTTGTGTAGGCTCTTGACGTATTTCCAGTTACTGTACGGTGTACCCTGCACAGTTGCACCTACAGTATAGCTACCTGAAGACAGGTGCTTGTGTAGGCGCTTAATGTATTTCCAGTTACTGTACTATGTACCCAGCACAGTTGCACCTACAATATAGCTACCTGAAGCCAGGTGATTGTGTAGGCTCTTGACATATTTCCAGTTACTGTACTGTGTACCCTGCACAGTTGCACCTACAGTATAGCTACCTGAAGCCAGGTGCTTGTGTAGGCGCTTGACGTATTTCCAGTTACTGTACTGTGGACCCTGCACAGTTGCACCTACAGTATAGCTACCTGAAGCCAAGTGCTTGTGTAGGCTCTTGACGTATTTCCAGTTACTGTACGGTGTACCCTGCACAGTTGCACCTACAGTATAGCTACCTGAAGCCAGGTGCTTGTGCAGGCGCTTGATGTATATCCAGTTACTGTACTGTGTACCCTGCACAGTTGCACCTACAATATAGCTACCTGAAGCCAGGTGCTTGTGTAGGCGCTTGATGTATTTCCAGTTACTGCACAGTATACCCTGCACAGTTGCACGTCCAGTATAGCTACCTGAAGCCAGGTGCTTGTGTAGGCTCTTGACGTATTTCCAGTTACTATACGGTGTACCCTGCACAGTTGCACCTACAGTAAAGCTACCTGAAGCCAAGTGCTTGTGTAGGCTCTTGACGTATTTCCAGTTACTGTACGGTGTACCCTGCACAGTTGCACCTACAGTATAGCTACCTGAAGACAGGTGCTTGTGTAGGCGCTTAATGTATTTCCAGTTACTGTACTATGTACCCAGCACAGTTGCACCTACAATATAGCTACCTGAAGCCAGGTGATTGTGTAGGCTCTTGACGTATTTCCAGTTACTGTACTGTGTACCCTGCACAGTTGCACCTACAGTATAGCTACCTGAAGCCAGGTGCTTGTGTAGGCGCTTGACGTATTTCCAGTTACTGTACTGTGGACCCTGCACAGTTGCACCTACAGTATAGCTACCTGAAGCCATGTGCTTGTGTATTCTCTTGATGTATTTCCAGTTACTGTACAGTATACCCTGCACAGTTGCACCTATAATATAGCTACCTGAAGCCAGGTGCTTGTGTAGGCTCTTGACTTATATTTCCAGTTACTGTACAATGTACCCTGCACAGTTGCACCTACAGTATAGCCACCTGAAGCCAGGTGCTTGTGTAGGCTCTTGACGTATTTAAAGTTACTGTACTGTGTACCCTGCACAGTTGCACCTACAGTATAGCTACCTGAAGCCAGGTGCTTGTGTGTGCTCTTGACGTATTTCCAGTTACTGTACTTTGTACCCTGCACAGTTGAACCTACAGTATAGCTACCGGAAGCCAGGTGCTTGTGTATTCTCTTGATGTATTTCCAGTTACTGCACAGTATACCCTGCACAGTTGCACGTCCAGTATAGCTACCTGAAGCCAGGTGCTTGTGTAGGCTCTTGTTGTATTTCCAGTTACTGTACGGTGTACCCTGCACAGTTGCACCTACAGTAAAGCTACCTGAAGCCAAGTGCTTGTGTAGGCTCTTGACGTATTTCCAGTTACTGTACGGTGTACCCTGCACAGTTGCACCTACAGTATAGCTACCTGAAGACAGGTGCTTGTGTAGGCGCTTAATGTATTTCCAGTTACTGTACTATGTACCCAGCACAGTTGCACCTACAATATAGCTACCTGAAGCCAGGTGATTGTGTAGGCTCTTGACATATTTCCAGTTACTGTACTGTGTACCCTGCACAGTTGCACCTACAGTATAGCTACCTGAAGCCAGGTGCTTGTGTAGGCGCTTGACGTATTTCCAGTTACTGTACTGTGGACCCTGCACAGTTGCACCTACAGTATAGCTACCTGAAGCCAAGTGCTTGTGTAGGCTCTTGACGTATTTCCAGTTACTGTACGGTGTACCCTGCACAGTTGCACCTACAGTATAGCTACCTGAAGCCAGGTGCTTGTGCAGGCGCTTGATGTATATCCAGTTACTGTACTGTGTACCCTGCACAGTTGCACCTACAATATAGCTACCTGAAGCCAGGTGCTTGTGTAGGCGCTTGATGTATTTCCAGTTACTGCACAGTATACCCTGCACAGTTGCACGTCCAGTATAGCTACCTGAAGCCAGGTGCTTGTGTAGGCTCTTGACGTATTTCCAGTTACTATACGGTGTACCCTGCACAGTTGCACCTACAGTAAAGCTACCTGAAGCCAAGTGCTTGTGTAGGCTCTTGACGTATTTCCAGTTACTGTACGGTGTACCCTGCACAGTTGCACCTACAGTATAGCTACCTGAAGACAGGTGCTTGTGTAGGCGCTTAATGTATTTCCAGTTACTGTACTATGTACCCAGCATAGTTGCACCTACAATATAGCTACCTGAAGCCAGGTGATTGTGTAGGCTCTTGACGTATTTCCAGTTACTGTACTGTGTACCCTGCACAGTTGCACCTACAGTATAGCTACCTGAAGCCAGGTGCTTGTGTAGGCGCTTGACGTATTTCCAGTTACTGTACTGTGGACCCTGCACAGTTGCACCTACAGTATAGCTACCTGAAGCCAGGTGCTTGTGTAGGCTCTTGACGTATTTCCAGTTACTGTACTGTTTACCCTGCACAGTTGCACCTACAGTATAGCTACCTGAAGCCAGGTGCTTGTGTAGGCTCTTGACGTATTTCCAGTTACTGTACTGTGTACCCTGCACAGTTGCACCTACAGTATAGCTACCTGAAGCCAGGTGCTTGTGTGTGCTCTTGACGTATTTCCAGTTACTGTACTTTGTACCCTGCACAGTTGCACCTACAGTATAGCTACCGGAAGCCAGGTGCTTGTGTATTCTCTTGATGTATTTCCAGTTAATGTACAGTATACCCTGCACAGTTGCACCTCCAGTATAGCTACCTGAAGCCAGGTGATTGTGTAGGCTCTTGACATATTTCCAGTTACTGTACGGTGTACCCTGCACAGTTGCACCTACAGTATAGCTACCTGAAGCCAGGTGCTTGTGTAGGCGCTTGACGTATTTCCAGTTACTGAACTGTGTACTCTGCACATTTGCATATACAGTATAGCTACCTGAATCCAGGTGCTTGTGTAGGCTCTTGATGTATTTCCAGATACTGTACTGTGTACCCTGCACAGTTGCACCTACAGTATAGCTACCTGAAGCCAGGTGCTTGTGTAGGCGCTTGACATATTTCCAGTTACTGTACTTAGTACCCTGCACAGTTGCACCTATAATATAGCTACCTGAAGCCAGGTGCTTGTGTAGGCTCTTGACTTATATTTCCAGTTACTGTACAGTGTACCCTGCACAGTTGCACCTACAGTATAGCCACCTGAAGCCAGGTGCTTGTGTAGGCTCTTGACGTATTTCCAGTTACTGTACTGTGTACCCTGCACAGTTGCACCTACAGTATAGCTACCTGAAGCCAGGTGCTTGTGTGTGCTCTTGGCGTATTTCCAGTTACTGTACTTTGTACCCTGCACAGTTGCACCTACAGTATAGCTACCGGAAGCCAGGTGCTTGTGTATTCTCTTGATGTATTTCCAGTTAATGTACAGTATACCCTGCACAGTTGCACCTCCAGTATAGCTACCTGAAGCCAGGTGATTGTGTAGGCTCTTGACATATTTCCAGTTACTGTACGGTGTACCCTGCACAGTTGCACCTACAGTATAGCTACCTGAAGCCAGGTGCTTGTGTAGGCGCTTGACGTATTTCCAGTTACTGTACTGTGTACCCTGCACAGTTGCACCTACAGTATAGCTACCTGAAGCCAGGTGCTTGTGTAGGCTCTTGACGTATTTCCAGTTACTGTACTGTTTACCCTGCACAGTTGCACCTACAGTATATCTATCTGAAGCAAGGTGCTTGTGTAGGCTCTTGACTTATTTCCAGTTACTGTATTGTGTACCCTGCACAGTTGTGCCTACAGTATAGCTACCTGAAGCCAGGTGCTTGTGTAGGCACTTGACGTATTTCCAGTTACTGTACTGTGTACCCTGCACAGTTGCACCTACAGTATAGCTACCTGAAGCTAGGTGCTTGGATAGGCTCTTGACGTATTTCCAGTTACTGAACTGTGTACTCTGCACATTTGCATATACAGTATAGCTACCTGAATCCAGGTGCTTGTGTAGGCTCTTGATGTATTTCCAGATACTGTACTGTGTACCCTGCACAGTTGCACCTACAGTATAGCTACCTGAAGCCAGGTGCTTGTGTAGGCGCTTGACATATTTCCAGTTACTGTACTTAGTACCCTGCACAGTTGCACCTACAGTATAGCTACCTGAAGCCAGATGCTTGTGTAGGCTATTGACGTATTTTCAGTTACTGTACTGTGTACCCTTCATAGTTACACCTACAGTAAAGCTACCTGAAGCCAGGTGCTTGTGTATTCTCTTGACTATTTCAAGTTATTGTACGGTGTACCCTCCACAGTTACACCTATAGTATTGCTACCTGAAGCCAGGTGCTTGTGTAGGCTCTTGACGTATTTCCAGTTACTGTACGGTGTACCCTCCACAGTTACACCTATAGTATTGCTACCTGAAGCCAGGTGCTTGTGTATTCTCTTGATGTATTTCCAGTTACTGTACAGTATACCCTGCACAGTTGCACCTATAATATAGCTACCTGAAGCCAGGTGCTTGTGTAGGCTCTTGACTTATATTTCCAGTTACTGTACAGTGTACCCTGCACAGTTGCACCTACAGTATAGCCACCTGAAGCCAGGTGCTTGTGTAGGCTCTTGACGTATTTCCAGTTACTGTACTGTGTACCCTGCACAGTTGCACCTACAGTATAGCTACCTGAAGCCAGGTGCTTGTGTGTGCTCTTGACGTATTTCCAGTTACTGTACTTTGTACCCTGCACAGTTGCACCTACAGTATAGCTACCGGAAGCCAGGTGCTTGTGTATTCTCTTGATGTATTTCCAGTTACTGTACAGTATACCCTGCACAGTTGCACCTCCAGTATAGCTACCTGAAGCCAGGTGCTTGTGTAGGCTCTTGACGTATTTCCAGTTACTGTGCGGTGTACCCTGCACAGTTGCACCTACAGTATAGCCACCTGAAGCCAGGTGCTTGTGTAGGCGCTTGATGTATATCCAGTTACTGTACTGTGTACCCTGCACAGTTGCACCTACAATATAGCTACCTGAAGCCAGGTGCTTGTGTAGGCGCTTGATGTATTATCAGTTACTGTACTGTGCACCCTGCACAGTTGCACCTACAATATAGCTACCTGAAGCCAGGTGATTGTGTAGGCTATTGACGTATTTCCAGTTACTGTACTGTGTACCCTGCACAGTTGCACCTACAGTATAGCTACCTGAAGCCAGGTGCTTGTGTAGGCGCTTGACGTATTTCCAGTTACTGTACTGTTTACCCTGCACAGTTGCACCTACAGTATAGCTACCTGAAGCCAGGTGCTTGTGTAGGCTCTTGACGTATTTCCAGTTACTCTACTGTGTACCCTCCACAGTTACACCTATAGTATTGCTACCTGAAGCCAGGTGCTTGTGTAGGCGCTTGATGTATTTCCAGTTACTGTACTGTGTACCCTGCACAGTTGCACCTACAGTATAGCTACCTGAAGCCATGTGCTTGTGTATTCTCTTGATGTATTTCCAGTTACTGTACAGTATACCCTGCACAGTTCCACCTATAATATAGCTACCTGAAGCCAGGTGCTTGTGTAGGCTCTTGACTTATATTTCCAGTTACTGTACAATGTACCCTGCACAGTTGCACCTACAGTATAGCCACCTGAAGCCAGGTGCTTGTGTAGGCTCTTGACGTATTTAAAGTTACTGTACTGTGTACCCTGCACAGTTGCACCTACAGTATAGCTACCTGAAGCCAGGTGCTTGTGTGTGCTCTTGACGTATTTCCAGTTACTGTACTTTGTACCCTGCACAGTTGAACCTACAGTATAGCTACCGGAAGCCAGGTGCTTGTGTATTCTCTTGATGTATTTCCAGTTACTGCACAGTATACCCTGCACAGTTGCACGTCCAGTATAGCTACCTGAAGCCAGGTGCTTGTGTAGGCTCTTGTTGTATTTCCAGTTACTGTACGGTGTACCCTGCACAGTTGCACCTACAGTAAAGCTACCTGAAGCCAAGTGCTTGTGTAGGCTCTTGACGTATTTCCAGTTACTGTACGGTGTACCCTGCACAGTTGCACCTACAGTATAGCTACCTGAAGACAGGTGCTTGTGTAGGCGCTTAATGTATTTCCAGTTACTGTACTATGTACCCAGCACAGTTGCACCTACAATATAGCTACCTGAAGCCAGGTGATTGTGTAGGCTCTTGACATATTTCCAGTTACTGTACTGTGTACCCTGCACAGTTGCACCTACAGTATAGCTACCTGAAGCCAGGTGCTTGTGTAGGCGCTTGACGTATTTCCAGTTACTGTACTGTGGACCCTGCACAGTTGCACCTACAGTATAGCTACCTGAAGCCAAGTGCTTGTGTAGGCTCTTGACGTATTTCCAGTTACTGTACGGTGTACCCTGCACAGTTGCACCTACAGTATAGCTTCCTGAAGCCAGGTGCTTGTGTAGGCGCTTGATGTATATCCAGTTACTGTACTGTGTACCCTGCACAGTTGCACCTACAATATAGCTACCTTAAGCCAGGTGCTTGTGTAGGCGCTTGATGTATTTCCAGTTACTGCACAGTATACCCTGCACAGTTGCACGTCCAGTATAGCTACCTGAAGCCAGGTGCTTGTGTAGGCTCTTGACGTATTTCCAGTTACTGTACGGTGTACCCTGCACAGTTGCACCTACAGTAAAGCTACCTGAAGCCAAGTGCTTGTGTAGGCTCTTGACGTATTTCCAGTTACTGTACGGTGTGCCCTGCACAGTTGCACCTACAGTATAGCTACCTGAAGACAGGTGCTTGTGTAGGCGCTTAATGTATTTCCAGTTACTGTACTATGTACCCAGCACAGTTGCACCTACAATATAGCTACCTGAAGCCAGGTGATTGTGTAGGCTCTTGACGTATTTCCAGTTACTGTACTGTGTACCCTGCACAGTTGCACCTACAGTATAGCTACCTGAAGCCAGGTGCTTGTGTAGGCGCTTGACGTATTTCCAGTTACTGTACTGTGGACCCTGCACAGTTGCACCTACAGTATAGCTACCTGAAGCCAGGTGCTTGTGTAGGCTCTTGACGTATTTCCAGTTACTGTACTGTTTACCCTGCACAGTTGCACCTACAGTATAGCTACCTGAAGCCAGGTGCTTGTGTAGGCTCTTGACGTATTTCCAGTTACTGTACTGTGTACCCTCCACAGTTACACCTATAGTATTGCTACCTGAAGCCAGGTGCTTGTGTAGGCGCTTGATGTATTTCCAGTTACTGTACTGTGTACCCTGCACAGTTGCACCTACAGTATAGCTACCTGAAGCCATGTGCTTGTGTATTCTCTTGATGTATTTCCAGTTACTGTACAGTATACCCTGCACAGTTGCACCTATAATATAGCTACCTGAAGCCAGGTGCTTGTGTAGGCTCTTGACTTATATTTCCAGTTACTGTACAGTGTACCCTGCACAGTTGCACCTACAGTATAGCCACCTGAAGCCAGGTGCTTGTGTAGGCTCTTGACGTATTTCCAGTTACTGTACTGTGTACCCTGCACAGTTGCACCTACAGTATAGCTACCTGAAGCCAGGTGCTTGTGTGTGCTCTTGACGTATTTCCAGTTACTGTACTTTGTACCCTGCACAGTTGCACCTACAGTATAGCTACCGGAAGCCAGGTGCTTGTGTATTCTCTTGATGTATTTCCAGTTAATGTACAGTATACCCTGCACAGTTGCACCTCCAGTATAGCTACCTGAAGCCAGGTGATTGTGTAGGCTCTTGACATATTTCCAGTTACTGTACGGTGTACCCTGCACAGTTGCACCTACAGTATAGCTACCTGAAGCCAGGTGCTTGTGTAGGCGCTTGACGTATTTCCAGTTACTGTACTGTGTACCCTGCACAGTTGCACCTACAGTATAGCTACCTGAAGCCAGGTGCTTGTGTAGGCTCTTGACGTATTTCCAGTTACTGTACTGTTTACCCTGCACAGTTGCACCTACAGTATATCTATCTGAAGCAAGGTGCTTGTGTAGGCTCTTGACGTATTTCCAGTTACTGTATTGTGTACCCTGCACAGTTGTGCCTACAGTATAGCTACCTGAAGCCAGGTGCTTGTGTAGGCACTTGACGTTTTACCAGTTACTGTACTGTGTACCCTGCACAGTTGCACCTACAGTATAGCTACCTGAAGCTAGGTGCTTGGATAGGCTCTTGACGTATTTCCAGTTACTGAACTGTGTACTCTGCACATTTAGCAAAAAAGGGGGGTGAGTAAAAGAACTGGAACACTCTGTGGTTTCAATGAGGCTAATAGCAGACTTAGGGTGAGGTCCGTACAGGTCTGCATGTAGGTTTGGACACCTGCAAACACCAATCAATAATAGGTGTGTTCCTCAGAATTCAATGCAGCATATATCAAAAAAGAGGGGGAGAGAAAGTGAATTCATGAATGAGGAACAAGCAGGAGTCAATATTAATTAAATGCTTTTTAATGAAAAAGAGACTCACAATAAACACTAATCCAGAAAATATCCTGATAACACAGGTACCATCACCATTAAAAAGACCAAACAGTCATGTGCGGACACAGATAACCACCCGTCACAATCAACCACTTATAATATGTTAAAGAAGACATTCACTTTAAATAAACAGCAATAATAACAATGCATGGAACATATGTGCTAGACATTGATGAAAGTCCAAATGGTATGGGGGAAGTGATGGCAAATATTATAGTGGATGAATGGGTTGTGGTGACAGCAGGACTTGATCAGCACTAAGTGGTGGTATGGCGGACAAAATTCGCCGTGTAAAGGGGGGACAATAATGTCAGGGGGCCTTGCTGGAGAGGTCCAAAAAGGAATAGATAGATGAAATCACAGCCGCTGCAGGATGCAGGTGTGTGTAGGCTGGCAGGACGGAGCCTCTCTAGGCCAGGGATGGCTCACAAGGCTGCAGACCAGAAGGTGTGGATGGAACTGGCAGGCGGCTAGAATTGGAGAGGTGAAATAATTGGTGAGCTGACACTGCAGTATAGAGGTCAATGACCACATGCGATGAGAAACTGTAAATAAGAGTCCCGAATCAGGGATAAGGTAAGGAAGGATCTCACCCAATGTTGTTTGCCGTCCGTATCAAGGAAGCAGGATTGCAGCTGTCACCATCTCCGATTTGTCAGTGCCTTTCAGTAGATGAACCGGTCAGGTAGGGAGTCATCCGGACAGTGCCTCAGTGGTAAGTGGCGGGTTGGTGCTGGGAGTGAGTAAGCTCACGTAAGTTCTGCATATAAAGTCCAAGCAGTTTGAGGCAACAGTTTCCCCTTTCGGCTAGCCGTTATGGCGCTGTGGCGAGATCAAACAGTCGCTGGTCTAGCGGGTCAGGTGATCGGCGTGATCAAGGCTGGTGGTGGGTCTGTTTGTCAGCAGGTACGCTGAGAGCAGCGTGTTGGCGTCATGCTGACGCGTTTCATCCGTAAACCGGATTTCTTCAGAGCATGCGCAGTAGCAAACTTCATCAACTTAAGTAGTGTTGAGGGAGGATCACATGGGTTTCGCGTTTGGTTACCAAGGCTACCGCGCTGTTCACTGACAGCCATACACAAGAGAAAAACATATAAAACATGACTAACAGAGCGAGTCCGTGAAGGCAACCAGGGAATAGAGAGAAATAGGAAAAAGGGGAGGGAGGGGAGAAGGGAAAGAAACAAAAAGGAGGGGGGGGTCAGTCAGAAATGATAAGAAAAAAATGGAAGGAAATAGAAAATAGCATAAAAATGGTAAAAGTAAAAAATAAAATAAAGGGATGATGAAAGAATAAAATAAAATAAAATAAAATAAAATAATGTAGGAGTGGTTCTTAGCACCAATAATCAGGTGCAGTAGGCAAAAATAATATAGATAGTATTATAAAGATGACTAAGATACAGAAGATATCAATATGAAAAGTCAGGAACAGGGCTAGGAGTTTATCAGGGGGAACTATAGGTAGTGAAATCCCAACCAAGAAGAGGGGAAAAGAAGGAAAGAAATGCGGACATACAACCACCGATGAATTATGGGGTCAGGAATACACTGAGGTTGCACTCGTTATTTAACCCATACGGGTGCATACTATTGGTGTTGTATATCCACATTTTCTCCTTCTGGTAAAGGATCCTGTCGAAATCGCCCCTTCTCAGGGGGAGGTTAAGCCTATAGATACCTTTGACAGTAAGTCCTTTGGGGTTACCCCCATGTGCCTGCAGGAAGTGTAGGGGGATTGGTCGTTCGTCGTCCTTACTTAAAATGGACTGGATATGTTCACTCACTCTTACCCTCAGTGGTCTCTTAGTTTTCCCCACGTAGTGTTTCCCACAAGGACAGGTGAGCATATAAATCACCCTAGTTGTGTTGCAATTGATAAAGTTATTAATTTTGAAAAGTTTTTTTCCCTCAGAATCAGAAAATGTACTTGTACGTTCAACGTACTTGCATACTGAGCAGCGACCGCACTTAAACATCCCCTTCAGGGGCGGAAGTTGTGTCAACCAGTTGGGAGTAGGTGATCTTTGATACTCAGAGTGAATTAAACTATCTTTTAAATTTTTGGAACGCCGAGCCGTTAAGAGGGGTCTGGTGCCCACAATCTTGCCTAGGAGGGGCGACTCAGACAGAATATGCCAGTGTTTGTTAAGTATGGACCTAACTTGGTCCCAATGGGCACCAAATTTGGTAATGATCCTGGGTAATCCACCGGATTTCGAAGGTTTAGGGTCCTTTTTCTTTTTTGAAAGAAGTGTTAACCGATCTGTCTGAGTGGCCCTTCTTCTGGCCTCCCTGATACATGAGTGGGAATAGCCTCTCTCTCTGAATCTATTGTAGAGATCTTTAGACTCAGTGATAAAGTCAACTGGGTCAGAACAGTTTCTTCGGGCCCTGAGGAATTGGCCTACTGGAATGGCCTTAATCAAAGATTTAGGGTGGTCACTGGATGCTAAAAGTAGGGTATTGGCTGCTGTGGGTTTTCTGAAGGTTTTGGTCTTAATTCGACAATTATCAATGTAGATGGTTAGATCAAGAAATGAAAGTGTGTTGGGATGGAAGGTGTAGGTGAGTCTAATGTTTCTGTCATTAGAATTTAGCTCATTCATGAAGGTATGTAGCTCATGTTCAGAGCCCCCCCAAATCATTAGAACATCATCTATGTACCTCAGCCATGTGAGGCAGTGGCTGAGGTACATGGACGAGGGGTACACCAGGTCTTCCTCCCACAGACCAAGGTGTAAACATGCATAGGAGGGCGCCCAGGGTGCTCCCATGGAGGTTCCCCTTATCTGCTGGTAGAAGTTTCCCAAAAATTGAAAGCAATTATGTTCAAGTAGAAATGTAAGAGTATCGCCTATGAATTCATTATGCTGTCCTAGGGAAGGGAACCTACGTTCAAGAAAAAATTGGACTGCACGCAGGCCCCAGGAATGTGGTATTGAGGTGTACAGCGATTCAACATCTATCCCCACTAAGAGGGCCCCAGATGGCATTGTTAAAGTATTTAGTCGCCTTAGTACATCCATAGTATCTTGTACAAATGAAGGTAACTCAGGGACCAGGTCCTTAATGAGGGCATCAATGAATTTACCCACTTTTTCAAGCGGACCGTTGACTGCGGACACTATAGGTCTGCCGGGTGGATTATGCAGGCATTTGTGGAGCTTGGGGATAATATAAAAAGTGGGGATGTTGAATTGCTGTACCCTCAAGTAGTTGAACTCTTTAGAGGTGATCAGTTTCTCTTCCAAACCGAGACTAAGGAGATAATTAAGAGCATTGACGATGGCATTGAAGGGATTGGTGTGAAGTTTGCGGTAGGTAGATTCATCCGCTAGGAGTCTCCTAACTTCAGTTTCGTATTGTGTTTCAGTTAGAAGGACAATATTACCCCCTTTGTCGCTGCCCTTAATGACAATACCGGGGGCATTTTCAAGTTCTCTGAGGGCTTTTCGTTCCTCACGTGAGATATTGTCGATTCCCCTATAGTTCCAATTAATTTTGGAGAGATCTCTCTTGACTTGGGTCAGAAAGAATTCAATCGGTTTGTATTTGGAAAGGGGGGGCATCTTGGTGGACCTTATCGGTAAGTTGGCCGGGCGAGTCAACGCATGCTGGTGGTCTGAGGTCTCAGAGTCAGAGTCAGACTCACAGCCCTCCTGGAGTAACGAAACCAAAATATTAAGGGCCTCTCGCTCTTCCCCATCTGCTGACACAGGATAGGGCTCATCATGTTTTGATGAGTGCCAATATCCAAAGATAACCTTTCTTAAGTAGAGTGAGATGTCTTTATAGACTTCAAATTCGTTCATCCCAGATTTGGGGGAGAAGGAGAGGCCTCTATTTAACAGTGATATATGGTGTTCATTAAGAGGGAATTGAGTAAGATTTACAACTTTCATGTCTACCAGAGAGATAGGAGGGGGAGGCAATGGATCGTGTGTCGTAGTGGAATGCATTACGTTCTGTGTGTTCTGTTCCTTGATTGCCGTTGGCTTTTTCGTATTTCTCGAGTCCTTCCTTGAGGAGGTGGGGGCTGATGTAAGGTATTGTGTCCCTTTAGACTTGATTTCGCTTTCACTGTTGTTGTGGTGGAATTGTCTGGGGGGGGTGGGTCTTTGTCTAAAAAAGTCACCGAAGGTTCTTTGTGTTCACTATCGCTGTCAGAGGACGAAATATGGTGGCGATTTGATGTGGAACTGCTGTGTCTACCTCTACTCTTACGTGATCTACTCCTACCCACATGAATGGTGGGATCAAAGAGATCACCTCGTTCCAAGTCTAGTAAGTTCTGTTTAAACTTTTCTTGTTTACTACTTTTTAGATTTTTTTGTGTCTTTTCTACTTCCTTTTTAAGGAGTTCATTGTGTTTGTCAAACAGGGGATTTGTTTTAAAGGGTTCAAGTAGCAACGCACTTGCCTCTATCTCTGTTTTAATCTCGTTCAGTTGGATCAATTCCTCGTCAACAATCAATTGCATAATCTCAAGGCCTCGTTTGGCACAACTGGCCTTCCATGCTTCAATGAACCGAGGGGTATGGAGGTGTGCAGCTGGAGTGACACGTTCTCTCAGACCACGTGGAATGATACCGTTCTCAATGTGGGATTTTAAAGAGGAAATGTCCCACTTCCTGTTGAGAAATTTAATGGTTAGCTTTTTGTGGTTTCTGAAGAGAGACTGAAGTGAGTCTTCACCATCCTTGGATATTGGTTGTTCACAAGAAAATGCCAACTGAATTTCTTTTTCTATTTCGTCATCAATTTGATAGGCCATACCAAAAAAAAAAAAAAAAAAAAAAAAAAAAAAAAAAAAAAAAAAAAAAAAAAAAGGGGGGGGGGGGGTAGGGGAGGAGAAAAAGGGAGGAAGGGCAAAAGATGAGATCTGGGAAAGGTTGCCTACGGCTTCGCTCTGGGTTAAAAAAGTTGGTAGATGGTACGGATTAGCGTGAGTGATCACAGAGTGGGGTTCAAGAAGGGAAGTATAATCCCACAGAAGCACACTGAGCAAAAAAGGGGGGTGAGTAAAAGAACTGGAACACTCTGTGGTTTCAATGAGGCTAATAGCAGACTTAGGGTGAGGTCCGTACAGGTCTGCATGTAGGTTTGGACACCTGCAAACACCAATCAATAATAGGTGTGTTCCTCAGAATTCAATGCAGCATATATCAAAAAAGAGGGGGAGAGAAAGTGAATTCATGAATGAGGAACAAGCAGGAGTCAATATTAATTAAATGCTTTTTAATGAAAAAGAGACTCACAATAAACACTAATCCAGAAAATATCCTGATAACACAGGTACCATCACCATTAAAAAGACCAAACAGTCATGTGCGGACACAGATAACCACCCGTCACAATCAACCACTTATAATATGTTAAAGAAGACATTCACTTTAAATAAACAGCAATAATAACAATGCATGGAACATATGTGCTAGACATTGATGAAAGTCCAAATGGTATGGGGGAAGTGATGGCAAATATTATAGTGGATGAATGGGTTGTGGTGACAGCAGGACTTGATCAGCACTAAGTGGTGGTATGGCGGACAAAATTCGCCGTGTAAAGGGGGGACAATAATGTCAGGGGGCCTTGCTGGAGAGGTCCAAAAAGGAATAGATAGATGAAATCACAGCCGCTGCAGGATGCAGGTGTGTGTAGGCTGGCAGGACGGAGCCTCTCTAGGCCAGGGATGGCTCACAAGGCTGCAGACCAGAAGGTGTGGATGGAACTGGCAGGCGGCTAGAATTGGAGAGGTGAAATAATTGGTGAGCTGACACTGCAGTATAGAGGTCAATGACCACATGCGATGAGAAACTGTAAATAAGAGTCCCGAATCAGGGATAAGGTAAGGAAGGATCTCACCCAATGTTGTTTGCCGTCCGTATCAAGGAAGCAGGATTGCAGCTGTCACCATCTCCGATTTGTCAGTGCCTTTCAGTAGATGAACCGGTCAGGTAGGGAGTCATCCGGACAGTGCCTCAGTGGTAAGTGGCGGGTTGGTGCTGGGAGTGAGTAAGCTCACGTAAGTTCTGCATATAAAGTCCAAGCAGTTTGAGGCAACAGTTTCCCCTTTCGGCTAGCCGTTATGGCGCTGTGGCGAGATCAAACAGTCGCTGGTCTAGCGGGTCAGGTGATCGGCGTGATCAAGGCTGGTGGTGGGTCTGTTTGTCAGCAGGTACGCTGAGAGCAGCGTGTTGGCGTCATGCTGACGCGTTTCATCCGTAAACCGGATCCTTGTTCCTCATTCATGAATTCACTTTCTCTCCCCCTCTTTTTTGATATGTACTCTGCACATTTGCATATACAGTATAGCTACCTGAATCCAGGTGCTTGTGTAGGCTCTTGATGTATTTCCAGATACTGTACTGTGTACCCTGCACAGTTGCACCTACAGTATAGCTACCTGAAGCCAGGTGCTTGTGTAGGCGCTTGACATATTTCCAGTTACTGTACTTAGTACCCTGCACAGTTGCACCTACAGTATAGCTACCTGAAGCCAGATGCTTGTGTAGGCTATTGACGTATTTTCAGTTACTGTACTGTGTACCCTTCATAGTTACACCTACAGTAAAGCTACCTGAAGCCAGGTGCTTGTGTATTCTCTTGACTATTTCAAGTTATTGTACGGTGTACCCTCCACAGTTACACCTATAGTATTGCTACCTGAAGCCAGGTGCTTGTGTAGGCTCTTGACGTATTTCCAGTTACTGTACGGTGTACCCTCCACAGTTACACCTATAGTATTGCTACCTGAAGCCAGGTGCTTGTGTATTCTCTTGATGTATTTCCAGTTACTGTACAGTATACCCTGCACAGTTGCACCTATAATATAGCTACCTGAAGCCAGGTGCTTGTGTAGGCTCTTGACTTATATTTCCAGTTACTGTACAGTGTACCCTGCACAGTTGCACCTACAGTATAGCCACCTGAAGCCAGGTGCTTGTGTAGGCTCTTGACGTATTTCCAGTTACTGTACTGTGTACCCTGCACAGTTGCACCTACAGTATAGCTACCTGAAGCCAGGTGCTTGTGTGTGCTCTTGACGTATTTCCAGTTACTGTACTTTGTACCCTGCACAGTTGCACCTACAGTATAGCTACCGGAAGCCAGGTGCTTGTGTATTCTCTTGATGTATTTCCAGTTACTGTACAGTATACCCTGCACAGTTGCACCTCCAGTATAGCTACCTGAAGCCAGGTGCTTGTGTAGGCTCTTGACGTATTTCCAGTTACTGTGCGGTGTACCCTGCACAGTTGCACCTACAGTATAGCCACCTGAAGCCAGGTGCTTGTGTAGGCTCTTGACGTATTTCCAGTTACTGTACTGTGTACCCTGCACAGTTGCACCTACAGTATAGCTACCTGAAGCCAGGTGCTTGTGTGTGCTCTTGACGTATTTCCAGTTACTGTACTGTCTACCCTGCACATTTGCACCTACAGTATAGCTACCTGAAGCCAGGTGCTTGTGTAGGCGCTTGATGTATTATCAGTTACTGTACTGTGCACCCTGCACAGTTGCACCTACAATATAGCTACCTGAAGCCAGGTGATTGTGTAGGCTATTGACGTATTTCCAGTTACTGTACTGTGTACCCTGCACAGTTGCACCTACAGTATAGCTACCTGAAGCCAGGTGCTTGTGTAGGCGCTTGACGTATTTCCAGTTACTGTACTGTGGACCCTGCACAGTTGCACCTACAGTATAGCTACCTGAAGCCAGGTGCTTGTGTAGGCTCTTGACGTATTTCCAGTTACTGTACTGTTTACCCTGCACAGTTGCACCTACAGTATAGCTACCTGAAGCCAGGTGCTTGTGTAGGCTCTTGACGTATTTCCAGTTACTGTACTGTGTACCCTCCACAGTTACACCTATAGTATTGCTACCTGAAGCCAGGTGCTTGTGTAGGCTCTTGACGTATTTCCAGTTACTGTACTGTTTACCCTGCACAGTTGCACCTACAGTATAGCTACCTGAAGCCAGGTGCTTGTGTAGGCTCTTGACGTATTTCTAGTTACTGTACTGTGTACCCTCCACAGTTACACCTATAGTATTGCTACCTGAAGCCAGGTGCTTGTGTAGGCGCTTGATGTATTTCCAGTTACTGTACTGTGTACCCTGCACAGTTGCACCTACAGTATAGCTACCTGAAGCCATGTGCTTGTGTATTCTCTTGATGTATTTCCAGTTACTGTACAGTATACCCTGCACAGTTGCACCTATAATATAGCTACCTGAAGCCAGGTGCTTGTGTAGGCTCTTGACTTATATTTCCAGTTACTGTACAGTGTACCCTGCACAGTTGCACCTACAGTATAGCCACCTGAAGCCAGGTGCTTGTGTAGGCTCTTGACTTATTTCCAGTTACTGTACTGTGTACCCTTCACAGTTGCACCTACAGTATAGCTACCTGAAGCCAGGTGCTTGTGTGTGCTCTTGACGTATTTCCAGTTACTGTACTTTGTACCCTGCACAGTTGCACCTACAGTATAGCTACCGGAAGCCAGGTGCTTGTGTATTCTCTTGATGTATTTCCAGTTACTGTACAGTATACCCTGCACAGTTGCACCTCCAGTATAGCTACCTGAAGCCAGGTGCTTGTGTAGGCTCTTGACGTATTTCCAGTTACTGTACTGTCTACCCTGCACATTTGCACCTACAGTATAGCTACCTGAAGCCAGGTGCTTGTGTAGGCGCTTGATGTATTATCAGTTACTGTACTGTGCACCCTGCACAGTTGCACCTACAATATAGCTACCTGAAGCCAGGTGATTGTGTAGGCTATTGACGTATTTCCAGTTACTGTACTGTGTACCCTGCACAGTTGCACCTACAGTATAGCTACCTGAAGCCAGGTGCTTGTGTAGGCGCTTGACGTATTTCCAGTTACTGTACTGTGGACCCTGCACAGTTGCACCTACAGTATAGCTACCTGAAGCCAGGTGCTTGTGTAGGCTCTTGACGTATTTCCAGTTACTGTACTGTTTACCCTGCACAGTTGCACCTACAGTATAGCTACCTGAAGCCAGGTGCTTGTGTAGGCTCTTGACGTATTTCCAGTTACTGTACTGTGTACCCTCCACAGTTACACCTATAGTATTGCTACCTGAAGCCAGGTGCTTGTGTAGGCTCTTGACGTATTTCCAGTTACTGTACTGTTTACCCTGCACAGTTGCACCTACAGTATAGCTACCTGAAGCCAGGTGCTTGTGTAGGCTCTTGACGTATTTCTAGTTACTGTACTGTGTACCCTCCACAGTTACACCTATAGTATTGCTACCTGAAGCCAGGTGCTTGTGTAGGCGCTTGATGTATTTCCAGTTACTGTACTGTGTACCCTGCACAGTTGCACCTACAGTATAGCTACCTGAAGCCATGTGCTTGTGTATTCTCTTGATGTATTTCCAGTTACTGTACAGTATACCCTGCACAGTTGCACCTATAATATAGCTACCTGAAGCCAGGTGCTTGTGTAGGCTCTTGACTTATATTTCCAGTTACTGTACAGTGTACCCTGCACAGTTGCACCTACAGTATAGCCACCTGAAGCCAGGTGCTTGTGTAGGCTCTTGACTTATTTCCAGTTACTGTACTGTGTACCCTTCACAGTTGCACCTACAGTATAGCTACCTGAAGCCAGGTGCTTGTGTGTGCTCTTGACGTATTTCCAGTTACTGTACTTTGTACCCTGCACAGTTGCACCTACAGTATAGCTACCGGAAGCCAGGTGCTTGTGTATTCTCTTGATGTATTTCCAGTTACTGTACAGTATACCCTGCACAGTTGCACCTCCAGTATAGCTACCTGAAGCCAGGTGCTTGTGTAGGCTCTTGACGTATTTCCAGTTACTGTACGGTGTACCCTGCACAGTTGCACCTACAGTATAGCTACCTGAAGCCAAGTGCTTGTGTAGGCTCTTGACGTATTTCCAGTTACTGTACGGTGTACCCTGCACAGTTGCACTTACAGTATAGCTACCGGAAGCCAGGTGCTTGTGTATTCTCTTGATGTATTTCCAATTACTTTACTGTGTACCCTGCACAGTTGCACCTACAGTATAGCTACCTGAAGCCAGGTTCTTTTGTAGGCTCTTGACATATTTCCAGTTACTGTACTGTGTACCCTGCAGAGTTGCATCTACAGTATAGCTACCTGAAGCCAGGTGCTTGTGTAGGTGCTTGACGTATTTCCAGTTACTGAACTTAGTACCCTGCACAGTTGCACCTACAGTATAGCTCCCTGAAGCCAGGTGCTTGTGTAGGCTCTTGACATATTTCCAGTTACTGTACGGTGTACCCTGCACAGTTGCACCTACAGTATAGCTACCTGAAGCCAAGTGCTTGTGTAGGCTCTTGACGTATTTCCAGTTACTGTACGGTGTACCCTGCACAGTTGCACTTACAGTATAGCTACCGGAAGCCAGGTGCTTGTGTATTCTCTTGATGTATTTCCAATTACTTTACTGTGTACCCTGCACAGTTGCACCTACAGTATAGCTACCTGAAGCCAGGTTCTTGTGTAGGCTCTTGACATATTTCCAGTTACTGTACTGTGTACCCTGCAGAGTTGCATCTACAGTATAGCTACCTGAAGCCAGGTGCTTGTGTAGGTGCTTGACGTATTTCCAGTTAATGAACTTAGTACCCTGCACAGTTGCACCTACAGTATAGCTCCCTGAAGCCAGGTGCTTGTGTAGGCTTTTGACGTATTTCCAGTTACTTTACTGTGTACCCTCCACAGTTACACCTACAGTATTGCTACCTGAAGTCAGGTGCTTGTGTATTCTCTTGACTAGGGATGAGCTTCGTGTTCGAGTCGAACCCATGTTCGACTCGAACATCGGCTGTTCGGTCATTCGCCGAATTTCGAACGATATGGGCCGTTCGTGTGGCGCGTCACGGCCCATAATTCACTGCGGCATCGCAGTGCATTGCTTGCTGATGATTGGCCAAGCATGCACTATGACCCGCATGCTTGGCCAATCACAGCGCCGCCTTAACAGAGAGTCGTAATTGGCCAAAGCCAAGGAGGCTTTGGCCAATTATGGCTCAGGGGATTTAGTACACGCCCCACACTATATAAGGCCGCCTGCACGGCGGCCCTGTGCAGTGTGTTACGGTGTGCTGAGAAAAAGAGAGAGAGAGAGACAGTGTCATTTCAATTGAGTTAGCTAGATTAGGCAGGACAGTCAGTCAGTTAGCTGCACTTAAAGTGTATTGTGTATATATATGCATCCCAGGTGTTGCATATATATATATACACTGTATTCAGTTTAGCTAGATCCGTTCCTGTTATCTTCTAGACTATTTACATTTAGTGCAGTGCGTCCTGCTCACAGTGTTCAGCTAGATCCGTTCCTGTTATCTTCCTACTGACAGGCAGGCTTGTCTTGTTACAGTATTTTGAAGAAAATTACTGGTGTTATTTTGATCCTATTAGTACCACAGTCAGGCAGCTAGACTATTTACAGTTAGTGCAGTGCGTCCTGCTCACAGTGTTCTGCTAAACCTACAAGTTAGTGGGGTGCGTCCTGCTCACAGTGTTCAGCTAAACCTACAAGTTAGTGGGGTGCGTCCTGCTCACAGTGTTCAGCTAAACCTACAAGTTAGTGGGGTGTGTCCACCTCACAGTGTTCAGCTAAACCTACAAGCTAGTGGGGTGCGTCCTGCTCACAGTGTTCAGCTAGATCCGTTTCTGTTATCTTCTTACTGACAGGCAGGCTTGTCTTGTTACAGTATTTTGAAGAAAATTACTGGTGTTCTTTTGATCCTATTAGATCCACAGTCAGGCAGCTAGACTATTTACATTTAGTGCAGTGCGTCCTGCTCACAGTGTTCAGCTAGATCCGTTCCTGTTATCTTCCTACTGACAGGCAGGCTTGTCTTGTTACAGTATATAAAGCTACCTGAAGAAAATTACTGGTGTTCTTTTGATCCTATTAGTACCACAGTCAGGCAGCTAGACTATTTACATTTAGTGCAGTGCGTCCTGCTCACAGTGTTCAGCTAGATCCGTTCCTGTTACCTTCCTACTGACAGGCAGGCTTGCCTTGTTACAGTATATAAAGCTACCTGAAGAAAATTACTGGTGTTCTTTTGATCCTATTAGTACCACAGTCAGGCAGCTAGACTATTTACAGTTAGTGCAGTGTGTCCTACTTACAGTGTTCTGCTAAACCTACAAGTTAGTGGGGTGCGTCCTGCTCACAGTGTTCAGCTAAACCTACAAGTTAGTGGGGTGCGTCCTGCTCACAGTGTTCAGCTAAACCTACAAGTTAGTGGGGTGCGTCCACCTCACAGTGTTCAGCTAAACCTACAAGCTAGTGGGGTGCGTCCTGCTCACAGTGTTCAGCTAGATCCGTTTCTGTTATCTTCTTACTGACAGGCAGGCTTGTCTTGTTACAATAAATACAGCTACCTGAAGAAAATTGCTGGTGTTCTCTTGATCCTATTAGTACCACAGTCAGGTAGCTAGACTATTTACAGTTAGTGCAGTGCGTCCTGCTCACAGTGTTCAGCTAGATCCGTTCCTGTTATCTTCTTACTGACAGGCAGTCTTGTCTTGTTACAGTATTTTGAAGAAAATTACTGGTGTTCTTTTGATCCTATTAGTACCACAGTCAGGCAGCTAGACTTTTTACATTTAGTGCAGTGCGTACTGCTCACAGTGTTCAGCTAGATCTGTTCCTGTTATCTTCCTACTGACAGGCAGGCTTGTCTTGTTACAGTATATAAAGCTACCTGAAGAAAATTGCTGGTGTTCTTTTGATCCTATTAGTACCACAGTCAGGCAGCTGGACTATTTACAGTTAGTGCAGTGCGTCCTGCTCACAGTGTTCTGCTAAACCTACAAGTTAGTGGGGTGCGTCCTGCTCACAGTGTTCAGCTAGATCCGTACATATATATATATATATATATATACATATATATATATATATATACAGTACATATAGTACATATATATATATATATATATATATATATATATATATATATATATATAATAACCCAGCTTAGTGCAGCTACAGGCCATTAGTATGTCTGGAAGGCCAAGAAGGAGAGGCAGACAGTCACAAGCCAATAAGAGAGGGCAAGCAGGCTCTGTGTCTAGTGCTGGTCGGGGAGACGGTGCATCCTCATCAGCACGTGGCCATGGGACATGCTTGGCCTTTTTTTCGACAGCTGGCCATCTTGAGCCGCAACATGCGGAAGACTTGGTCGAGTGGATGACCAAGCCGTCCTCTTCCTCCTCATCCTCTCTCACCCATGCCCAGGGTACTTTGTCTGGCAAAGCAGCGGCCTCTTCCCTCGGCTCAATGTCATCAGTGACTCCTTCCCTAGCCCCACCATGTCCTCCTGAGGAGTCCCTCGAACTGTTTGACCACAGTGTTGGGTACATGCTCCAGGAGGATGCCCAGTGTTTGGAAGGCTCTGATGATGATACTGAGCTCGATGAAGGCAGTAAGAAGGCATTGCTGCCCAAGAAGGACAGCAATCTGGCAGTCATGCTCCCCCTGCTGCAGCATACTGCCAGGTTTGCTCCAGTGATGAGGAGGGAGGGGATGATGAGGTCACTGACTCAACATGGGTGCCTGATAGGAGAGAGGAGGAGGAGGAGGAGGAGGAGGAGGCACATCACCGAGGCAGGATGCCCTCCAGGGGCCAGCCTAAGGGCAGCACATTGACTGCATTACACCCCAAAGCTCCACATGTGCAGGGCACTGCAGTCTCTGCGCGTTATTCAAAAAGTTCTTTGGTGTGGGCCTTTTTTGAGACGAGTGCATCAGATCGCACCGCTGCTATTTGTAACATATGTCTCAAGCGTATCTCACGTGGCCAAAACATCTCCCGCTTGGGTACCACATGCTTGACCAGACATATGTTGACCTGCCATGCAGTTCGTTGGCAAGCGTATCTAAAAGACCCACACCAAAGAACAAAGAGGACCTCTCCTTGCTCCTCATCAGCTGAGATCTCCAACCCCACTAGACCTTCAGTCCTCTCTGAGACCTGCACTGAGAGGAATGAAGGTGTAGAATTAGGTGTGTCACAGCCAAGTACTTGTGGGCAACCTGCTTTTGGTACACCGACGTCAGATTGTACCAGGCAAATTTCCCTGCCCCAGCTTCTGCACCGCCGAAAGAAGTTTGCTCCCAGCTATCCACATGCCCAGCGGTTGAATGCTAGCTTGGAAAAATTGCTAGCACTTCAACTGCTGCCTTTTCAGTTGGTAGACTCTGCCCCCTTCCGTGACTTTGTTGAATGTGCGGTTCCTCAGTGGCAGGTACCCAAACGCCACTTTTTCTCACGGAAGGCGATTCCGGCGCTCTACCGGCATGTGGAAAGCAATGTTTATGCCTCGCTGGACAGGGCGGTCGGCGGTAAGGTGCATATTACCGCTGACTCATGGTCCAGCAGGCATGGACAGGGACGTTACCTAAGTTTCAAGGCGCATTGGGTGACTCTGCTGGCAGCTGGGAAAGATGCAGGACAAGGTGCAGTAGTGTTGGAGGTTGTTCCGCCACCACGCCTCCAAAATGCTAATGATTGTGACACACCTCTCTCCTCCACCCCCTCCTCTTCTTCTTCCTCCATGGCCTCTTCCTCGGAACCAGCGGTGCTCCGTAGTCGTTCAAGGGGCTACGCAAGTACGCAGGTCAAAAGATGCCATGCGGTGCTTGAGCTGGTGTGCTTGGGGGACAGGAGCCACACTGGGGCAGAGGTTCTCTCAGCTCTGCAGGGGCAGGTTCAGAGGTGGTTGACGCCACGCCAACTTAAGGCAGGAATGGTGGTTTGCGACAATGGCACCAACCTCCTCTCTGCCCTCCGACAGGGACAAATGACCTATGTGCCCTGTTTGGCTCACGTCCTTAACTTGGTGGTGCAGCGGTTCTTGGGCAGGTACCCGGGCTTACAGGATGTCCTGAGGCAGGCCAGGAAAGTCTGTGTGCATTTACGCCGGTCATGTAATGCCAGTGCTCGGCTGACGGACCTCCAAAAGGAGTTTAACCTGCCCAAGAACCGCCTAATCTGTGACATGCCCACCAGGTGGAACTCAACGTTGGCCATGCTGCAGCGGCTGCACACGCAGCAGAGGGCCATCAATGAGTACCTGTGCGACTATGGCACCAGAACAGGGTCAGGGGAGCTTGTTTTTTTTCCCCACGCCAGTGGGCCATGATCAGTGATGCATGCACTGTCCTGTCACCATTTGAGGAGGCCATGAGGATGGTGAGCAGTGACAGTGCATGCATCAGTGACACTGTCCCCCTTGTCCACCTGTTGGAGCACACGCTGTGTGGAATAATGGACAGGGCAATTGAGGCAGAACAGAGGCAGGAAGAGGAGGACTTCCTTAGCTCTCAAGGCCCCCTTTATCCAGACAGTATTCCTGCGTGCCCGCCGATCACACAGGAAGAGGAGGAGGAGGAGGAGGAGGAGGAGGAGGAGGAAGATTGTGTCAGTATGGAGGTGGAGCCTGGCACTCAGCATCAGCAGCAGTCTTTAAGGGATCAGTCCCAAGAAACACATGGACTTGTACGTGGCTGGGAGGAGGTGGCTGCGGACCATGTTGTCCTTAGTGACCCAGAGGACTCCGGACCGAATGCCTCAGCAAACCTACGCTGCATGGCCTCCCTGATCCTGCAAAGCCTGCGTAAGGATCCTCGTATTCGTGTTATCAAGGAGAAGGACCAATACTGGCTGGCAACCCTCCTTGATCCACGTTACAAGGGTAAGGTTGTGGACCTTATCTTGCCATCGCAGAGGGAGCAGAGGATGAAACATCTTCGGGAGGCCTTGCAGAAAGGTCTGTGCAATGCGTTCCCAGAGTTTGGGAGGTTACAAACTCCTGTTTCTGGACAACGTGTTGCTGAGGCTTCGGTCAGTCAAAGAAGGAGCGGTGGAGAAGGTGGCCGTCTGACCGATGCGTTCAGACAATTTTTTGGTCCGCAGCCCCAAGGTATGATCGGTTCCAGCAACCATCGCCAGCGTCTGTTTTACATGGTGCAGGAATACCTAGGGGCAACATCAGACTTGGACACCTTTCCCACCGAAAATGCTCTGGGTTACTGGGTCTTGAGGATGGATCACTGGCCAGAGCTTGCACAGTATGCAATTGAGCTACTGGCCTGTCCTGCATCCAGCGTTCTTTCGGAACGCACATTCAGTGCTGCTGGAGGCGTGGTAACCGATCACAGGGTGCGTCTGTCCACCGACTCGGTCGATCGACTGAACTTCATAAAAATGAATCAGTCTTGGATCACCACCAGCTACCAAGCACCTGATGCTGATGTAACCGAATAATTTTTTTGGAAATCTCAGATCCCTTCAAAGACTGCCTATGCTGATGCTGAGTGACTATCCCTGAGTAATTATCCTCTTCCTCCTCAATCATCACAATTTTTCAGCCCCTGTTTAACAGGGGCGTGTAATTACAATTTTTGATGCAATACTTTGCAGCAGGGCTCGTTCCTGCGTTCCAACTAGAGTGTCTGTGAGGGGTTGCAGGGTTGTGGCACCAGCACCAGTGCCTAAGGCCCATTTTTTCTGCCCCTGTTTAACAGGGGCGTGTAATTACAATTTTTGATGCAATACTTTGCAGCAGGGCTCATTCCTGCGTTCCAACTAGAGTGTCTGTGAGGATTTGCAGTGTTGTGGCACCAGCACCAGTGCCTAAGGCCCAATTTTTCAGCCCTTGTTTAACAGGGGCGTGTAATTACAATTTTTGATGCAATATTTTGCAGCAGAACTCGTTCCTGCGTTCCAAATAAAGTGTCTGTGAGGGGTTGCAGTGTTGTGGCACCAGCACCAGTGCCTAAGGCCTAATTTTTCAGCTCCTGTTCAACAGGGGCATGTAATTACAATTCTTGATCTAATATTTCAAAGCAGGGCCCTGTGAGGGCTTACAGTGTTGTGACCACAACAACACCTAAGGCCCAAATTTCTGCTGAGTATATAGGGCAGGACTCTACTTTCAAACATCTAACTTACAAACGACTCCTACTTGCAAACGGAAGGAGACAACAGGAAGTGAGATGAAATCTACCCCTAGGAAGGGAAATTCTCTCCTGTAAGAGTTAATTTGGGAAAAACATTTCTCCTTTCCACTGATGCTTTCCAATCCTTGTTCCACAAAAAAACCCAAATTTTCAAAAAACATTTTTCATTGGGACAAAAAGTGAGGTGAAATCTTCTGAAGAGGAGGAAAGACAGCAAAACAAATGTCACAGGGGTGATAACCCTTCCCTATGTTTTCCAAAAAGCTTAAAAAAGATTTTTTGACTGGAGCTAAACACGTTAAAAATGTACCCGTTCAAAATTACAAAGAGATTCTACTTAACAACAAACCTACAGTCACTGTCTTGTTTGCACCACCTGTATACTGCTGTTCAGAGTATATAGGGCCTGGTGGCCCCACACCTTTCCTTATTTTAATTTGGGTGTGGGGTTCCCCTTAATATCCATACAAGACCCAAAGGGCCTGGTAATGGACTGGGGGGTACCCATGCCGTTTGTCTCACTGATTTTCATCCATATTGCCAGGACCCGACATTACATTAAACCCGCAAGCAGTTTTAAATGAGATTTTTTCCTTTAAAAATGACATTTGGTGCAGGGACTGTTCTAAACACGGGAAACACACGTCACTTTACAGGCATACTATAGACACCCCCCAGGTACGATATTTGTGTAGACGCTTGACGTATTTCCAGTTACTGTACTGTGTACCCTGCACAGTTGCACCTACAGTATAGCTACCTAAAGCTAGGTGCTTGGATAGGCTCTTGACGTATTTCCAGTTACTGAACTGTGTACTCTGCACAGTTGCATATACAGTATAGCTACCTGAAGCCAGGTGCTTGTGTAGGCTGTTGACGTATTTCCAGTTACTCTACTGTGTACCCTGCACAGTTGCACCTACAGTCCTACAGTATAGCTACCTGAAGCCAGGTGCTTGTGTAGGCTCTTGATGTATTTCCAGTTACTGTACTGTGTACCCTGCACAGTTGCACCTACAGTATAGCTACCTGAAGCCAGGTGTTTGTGTAGGCACTTGACGTATTTCCAGTTACTGTACTTAGTACCCTGCACAGTTGCACCTACAGTATAGCTACCTGAAGCCAGGTGCTTGTGTAGGCTCTTGACGTATTTCCAGTTACTGTACTGTCTACCCTTCACAGTTACACCTACAGTAAAGCTACCTGAAGCCAGGTGCTTGTGTATTCTCTTGCTATTTCAAGTTATTGTACTGTGTACCCTGCACAGTTGCACCTACAGTATAGCTACCTGAAGCCAGGTGCTTGTTTAGGCGCTTGACATATTTCCAGTTACTTTACTGTGTACCCTGCACAGTTGCATCTACAGTATAGCGACCTGAAGCCAGGTGCTTGTATAGGCGCTTGACGTATTTCCAGTTACTGTAAAGTGTACCCATCACAGTTGCACCTACAGTATAGCTACCTGAAGCCAGGTGCTTGTGTATTCTCTTGACGTATTTCCAGTTACTGTATTGTGTACCCTGCACAGTTGCACCTACATTATAGCTACCTGAAGCCAGGTGCTTGTGTAGGTGCGTGATGTATTTCCAGTTACTTTACTGTGTACCCTGCACAGTTGCACCTACAGTATAGCTACCTGAAGCCAGGTGCTTGTGTAGGCGCTTGACGTATTTCCACTTACTGTACTGTGTACCCTGCACAGTTGCACCTACAGTATAGCTACCTGAAGCCAGGTGCTTGGGTAGGCTCTTGGCGTATTTTCAGTTACTGAACTGTGTACTCTGCACAGTTGCAGATACAGTATAGCTACCTGAAGCCAGGTGCTTGTGTAGGCTCTTGACGTATTTCCAGTTACTGTACTGTGTACCCTGCACAGTTGCACCTAAAGTATAGATACCTGAAGCCCGGTGCTTGTGTAGGCACTTGACATATTAAGGTTACTGTACTTTGTACCCTGCACAATTGCACCTACAATATAGCTACCTGAAGCCAGGTGCTTGTGTAGGCTATTGACGTATTTCCAGTTAGTGTATTGTGTACCCTGAACAGTTGCACCTACAGTATAGCTACCTGAAGCCATGTGCTTGTGTATTCTCTTGATGTATTTTCAGTTACTGTACAGTATACCCTGCACAGTTGCACCTATAATATAGCTATCTGAAGCCAGGTGCTTGTGTAGGCTCCTGGCGTATTTCCAGTTACTGTACTATGTACCCTGCACAGTTGCACCTACAGGATAGCTACCTGAAGCCAGGTGCTTGTGTAGGCTCTTGACGTATTTCCAGTTACTGTACTGTCTACCCTGCACATTTGCACTTACAGTATAGCTACCTGAAGCCAGGTGCTTGTGTAAGCTCTTGACGTATTTCCAGTTACTGTACTGTTTACCCTGCACAGTTGCACCTACAGTATAGCTACCTGAAGCCAGGTGCTTGTGTAGGCGGTTGATGTATTTCCAGTTACTGAACTTAGTACCCTGCACAGTTGCACCTACAGTATAGCTACCTGAAGCCATGTGCTTGTGTATTCTCTTGATGTATTTCCAGTTACTGTACAGTATACCCTGCACAGTTGCACCTATAATATAGCTACCTGAAGCCAGGTGCTTGTGTAGGCTCTTGACGTATTTCCAGTTACTGTACTGTGTACCCTGCACATTTGCACTTACAGTATAGCTACCTGAAGCCAGGTGCTTGTGTAAGCTCTTGACGTATTTTCAGTTACTGTACGGTTTACCCTGCACAGTTGCACCTACAGTATAGCTACCTGAAGCCAGGTTCTTGTGTAGGCGGTTGATGTATTTCCAGTTACTGAACTTAGTACCCTGCACAGTTGCACCTGCAGTATAGCTACCTGAAGCCAGGTGCTTGTGTAGGCTCTTGACGTATTTCCAGTTACTGTACTGTGTACCCTGCAGAGTTGCATCTACAGTATAGCTACCTGAAGCCAGGTGCTTGTGTAGGCGCTTGACGTATTTCCAGTTACTGTACTGTGTAACCTCCACAGTTACACCTACAGTATTGCTACCTGAAGCCAGGTGCTTGTGTATTCTCTTGACTATTTCAAGTTATTGTACTGTCTACCCTGCACAGTTGAACCTGCAGTATAGCTACCTGCAGCCAGGTGCTTGTGTAGGCGCTTGACGTATTTCCAGTTACTGTACTTAGTACCCTGCACAGTTGCACCTACAGTATAGCTACCTGAAGCCAGGTGCTTGTGTAGGCTCTTAAAGTATTTCCAGTTACTGTACTGTGTACCCTCCACAGTTACACCTACAGTATTGCTACCTGAAGCCAGGTGCTTGTGTATTCTCTTGACTATTTCAAGTTATTGTACTGTGTACCCTGCACAGTTGAACCTACAGTATAGCTACCTGAAGCCAGGTGCTTGTGTAGGCACTTGACTTATTTCCAGTTACTGTACTGTGTACCCTTCACAGTTGCAGCTGCAGTATAGCTACCTGAAGCCAGGTGCTTGTGTAGGCTCTTGACGTATTTCCAGTTACTGTACTGTGTACCCTGCAGAGTTGCATCTACAATATAGCTACCTGAAGCCAGGTGCTTGTGTAGGTGCTTGACGTATTTCCAGTTACTGTACTTAGTACCCTGCACAGTTGCACCTACAGTATAGCTCCCTGAAGCCAGGTGCTTGTGTAATCTCTTGACGTATTTCCAGTTACTTTACTGTGTGTACCCTCCACAGTTACACCTACAGTATTGCTACCTGAAGTCAGGTGCTTGTGTATTCTCTTGACTATTTCAAGTTATTGTACTGTGTACCCTGCACAGTTGAACCTACAGTATAGTTACCTGAAGCCAGGTGCTTGTGTAGGCTCCTGGCGTATTTCCAGTTACTGTACTATGTACCCTGCACAGTTGCACCTACAATATAGCTACCTGAAGCCAGGTGCTTGTGTAGGCTCTTGACATATTTCCAGTTACTGTACTGTTTAACCTGCACAGTTGCACCTACAGTATAGCTATCTGAAGCCAGGTGCTTGTGTAGGCTCTTGACGTATTTCCAGTTACTGTATTGCGTACCCTGCACAATTGCGCCTACAGTATAGCTACCTGAAGCCAGGTGCTTGTGTAGGCGCTTGACTTATTTCCAGCTACTGTACTGTGTACCCTTCACAGTTGCACCTACAGTGTAGCTACCTGAAGCCAGGTGCTTGTGTAAGCGCTTGATGTATTTCCAGTTACTTTACTGTGTACCCTGCACAGTTGCACCTAAAGTATAGCTACCTGAAGCCAGGTGCTTGTGTAGGTGCTTGACATATTTGCAGTTACTTTACTGTGTACCCTGCACAGTTGCACCTAAAGTATAGCTACCTGAAGCCAGGTGCTTGTGTAGGCACTTGACGTATTTCCAGTTACTGTACTGTGTACCCTGCACAGTTGCACCTACAGTATAGCTACCTGAAGCTAGGTGCTTGGATAGGCTCTTGACATATTTCCAGTTACTGAACTGTGTACTCTGCACAGTTGCATATACAGTATAGCTACCTGAAGCCAGGTGCTTGTGTAGGCTCTTGACGTATTTCCAGTTACTCTACTGTGTACCCTGCACAGTTGCACCTACAGTATAGCTACCTGAAGCCAGGTGCTTGTGTAGGCTCTTGATGTATTTCCAGTTACTGTACTGTGTACCCTGCACAGTTGCACCTGCAGTATAGCTACCTGAAGCCAGTTGTTTGTGTAGGCGCTTGACGTATTTCCAGTTACTGTACTTAGTACCCTGCACAGTAGCACCTACAGTATAGCTACCTGAAGCCAGGTGCTTGTGTAGGCTCTTGACGTATTTCCAGTTACTGTACTGTCTACCCTTCACAGTTACACCTACAGTAAAGCTACCTGAAGCCAGGTGCTTGTGTATTCTCTTGCTATTTCAAGTTATTGTACTGTGTACCCTGCACAGTTGCACCTACAGTATAGCTACCTGAAGCCAGGTGCTTGTTTAGGCGCTTGATGTATTTCCAGTTACTTTACTGTGTACCCTGCACAGTTGCATCTACAGTATAACGACCTGAAGCCAGGTGCTTGTATAGGCGCTTGACGTATTTCCAGTTACTGTACTGTGTACCCATCACATTTGCACCTACAGTATAGCTACTTGAAGCCAGGTGCTTGTGTATTCTCTTGACGTATTTCCAGTTACTGTATTGTGTACCCTGCACAGTTGCACCTACAGTATAGCTACCTGAAGCCAGGTGCTTGTGTAGGCGCGTGATGTATTTCCAGTTACTTTACTGTGTACCCTGCACAGTTGCACCTACAGTATAGCTACCTGAAGCCAGGTGCTTGTGTAGGCGCTTGACGTATTTCCACTTACTGTACTGTGTACCCTGCACAGTTGCACCTACAGTATAGCTACCTGAAGCTAGGTGCTTGGGTAGGCTCTTGACGTATTTTCAGTTACTGTACTGTCTACCCTGCACAGTTGCACCTAAAGTATAGATACCTGAAGCCAGGTGCTTGTGTAGGCGCTTGACATATTACCAGTTACTGTACTATGTACCCTGCACAATTGCACCTACAGTATAGCTACCTGAAGCCAGGTGCTTGTGTAGGCTATTGACGTACTTCCAGTTAGTGTATTGTGTACCCTGAACAGTTGCACCTACAGTATAGCTACCTGAAGCCATGTGCTTGTGTAGGCTCTTGACGTATTTCCAGTTACTGTATTGTGTACCCTGCACAGTTGTAACTACAGTATAGCTACCTGAAGCCAGGTGCTTGTGTATTCTCTTGACATATTTCCAGTTACTGTACTGTGTACCCTGCACAGTTGCACCTGCAGTATAGCTACCTGAAGCCAGGCACTTGTGTAGGCTCTTGACGTATTTCCAGTTACTGTACTGTGTAGCCTGCACATTTGCACCTACAGTATAGCTACCTGAAGCCAGGGGGGTGTTCGGCTCATACCTACTTATCACCCTGCTTTTCACATCACTCGTTTCCAATAAAGAGGACTGTTTATTATTAGATGTTTTATGCTGTTTATGTCAGTTAAGCGTGACTCAGTTTTATACTACCTTGTTAAAATTATGTAAAAATACGCTCGCTCGTCTAGCTCCTCCTAAAAGGTCATTTAACCTTCCCCCTCTAATGCATATGATTTCTTTGGGTTAGCTTTTGCTTTTAAAGGGGAACTCCACACTCCATTCTCCAATGCTCTTGTCTACCCCCTCTAATCCCTTGGATTTCCATGGGATAACTTTTGCTTTTAAAGGGGAACTCCAGACTCCATTCTGCAATGTTCTTGTCTCCCCCTCTAATCCCTTGGATTTCCATGGGGTAACTTTTGCTTTTAAAGGGGAACTCCACACTCCATTCTCCAATGCTCTTGTCTCCCCCTCTAATCCCTGGAATTCCATGGGATAACTTTTGCTTTTAAAGGGGAACTCCACACTCCATTCTCCAATGCTCTTGTCTCCCCTCTAATCCCTTGAATTTCCATGGGCTAACTTTTGCTTTTAAAGGGGAACTCCACACTCCACTCCATTCTCAAAAGGCTGTGAGCTGTCTTTACCAATCCAAACCACATCCTTTTTCAGAGCATACAACAGGGCCAGCTAGGAAAGGGGGCAAGAACAGCGATCGCCTCCTGAACCATACAAGGCTACATGCACTCAACATAGCTGGCTGCCTTTGGGGCATGTCGGGTTCAGCCCAATACCAACCACTAAGCACCTTGTACCCATCAGTTTAAAGGAGCTTTTCACATTCTGTAAAGCCCCTTGTCTGCAGCCCCCCACAACCCCAGCCTAGGGTTTTGTGGAAGAGGCCCTTGTCTCCCTGAATATGGGAACAAGGTGGTTGACTTTTGGGGTGCCCGAGCCCCTCCTGCCCCCAAGCATCCACCCCCTTTCATGGACTGGCTTACTGTGTATTTGGCTAGGGGTTTGTTAGTGTGTGGGAGGGGCACAATATTTTTTTTTAGTTTGGGGTGGTATTTTTCACGTGGGGGGTTCTCATTCTAAGCCTTAACAGATCCAAATGGCCTTGTATTTATTGGGGGGAGGCAGGGTGTTTTTTGTTTTGGGTTAAAATCTTGCAGCTGCAATGTAGATTTGTAAGTTTTCTCTAAAGCCGTACATCTTTGAAGCAGCAGTTTGGATACATGCTACAGATGCACCACTTTACAGGCAGAGTAGCCCCCCCCCCCCAAGTTACTAGCTTTTAAGCAATTTTGCATTTTTAAAGGCACTTCTCCTCGTTTCGTTTTTGGAGTTGTCCAAATTGGTGACATTGATATATGCCCCTCATTGTGTGTTTGTTTGTGTTTGTGTGTGTGTGTCAAGAGCGTACATTTGGGTGTCCTTATAGAGTTTGTAACACATGTATTTTCTCTTTATATTTTGTTTGTTATGTCTTTGCAAAACAGATGTGTTTTAGAGCAAGTATTTTTTACTTTTGTTTATTTATTTTTTGGGGTGGAAATATTTTTGATGTTGTCAATGTGTGTTGTTTGTATGTTCTTAGTTTCACTTTGATTTAATTGTCTGTGCTGTATTATTTTGGATAATCTTCCTCAAGATGTTGTGACTAATAATGTCTAAATCCTTAATGCCAGGTACATACGAGTGGACTTTCCGGCAGACTTGGTCCGACGTTCTTCCCGCCGGACTTTCGCCGGAGTTACGGCGGACTTTCAAAATGAACAGACTTGCCCACACACGGACAAGTCTGTTTATTTTGAATGTTGCATCTGGGTACGACGGGACTAGAAAAGGAAGTGAATCTCGCTGCTTTTATCAGCGAGATTGACACCTTGCGAGCCCCGTCGTGGGGCATACCAGGCCCTTAGGTCTGGTATGGATTTTAAGGGGAACCCCCTACGCCGAAAAAATGGCATGGGGTCCCCTCTAAAATTCATACCAGACCCCGATGCGAGCACGCAGCCCGGCCGGTCAGGAAAGGGGGTGGAGACGAGTGAGCGCCCCCCTCCTGAACCGTACCAGGCCGCATGCCCTCAACATGGTGGGTGGGTGCTTTGGGGGAGGGGGTGCCCTGTGGGGCCCCCCACCACAAAGCACCTTATCCCCATGTTGATGAGGACAAGGGCCTCTTTCCGACAACCCTGGCCGTTGGTTGTCGGGGTCTGCGGGCAGGGGGCTTATCGGAATCTGGGAGCCCCCTATAATAAGAGGGCCCCCAGATGCAGACCGCCCACCCTATGTGAATGAGTATGGGGTACATGGTACCCCTACACATTTACCTAGGGAAAAAGTGTCAATAATAAAACACACTACACAGGTATTTAAAGTATTTTATTAGACAGCTCCGGGGGTCTTCTTCCGGCTTCGGGGGTTCCACCGGTTCCTCTTCTCCCGGCATCCGGTTGGTTCTTCTCCGCTCTCTCTGGCCTCTTCTGCCGGCTCCTCCGCTATCTTCATGCCGCTCTTTTATTAGCGTGGGCCCGGACTTCTGGCTTCTGGGCTTCTGGGCTTCTTGGCTTCTTGGCTTCTTCTCCTCTTCCGATGTTTACACGATGGTCTCTCCAACTGGAATGCTCTCTGAGCGCTTCAATGTGACTTTTATAGGCGGAGACCCTGCCCCCTTATGCTGCCACAGTCCCTGGGCATGCTGGGACTGTGACCTTTTAGGGGGCATGGTCACCAGGTGATGTTGACCTCGCCCCCCTAAAACTTCACAGTCCCAGCATGCCCAGGGACTGTGATGGCATAAGGGGGCGGGGTTTCCGCCTATATAAGTCACCAATTTTCTTCTGTCCTCTCTGCTTGCCTTGAGCATCTTGGCCTTTCAGGTTTCTACTTCTCCTCCCACTCATTTAGTATGGGGCTGCCATATTAGCTAGCTCCCTGGGTTTTTCTCCTGATGAACCTAAGAGATTGGGTCGATGGGATAGTAACAGGTATAAGAGATCGTCCATTTGTCCAGATTTAATTATCTAATAATTTTATTTTTCAGGTACTCCAAAAATTAGGGTCTGGATGGTTGGCCACTCTTTTACAGTATATACTGGGCCCAGAAAAGGGCAGCACCCAGGACTTATTCTGGGACTCTTGGTTTGAATGAAAGTGCATTTCAAATTTTTTGGCAAGACATCAGAGGCTTGAGATGGAGAAATTTAAAAAATGTTCCAATTAGTTTATCTAGTATAGTGCCCAATCCATATTTGATCATAAACCATGCCAGGGCAAATGACCTGGGCAAAGTTAAAACCTGGGACCTTCTTTGCGAGACTAAACAGGATCTTTACTCTTTTAACCACTTCAACCCGGAAGGTTTTATCCACTTCATGACCAGGCCATTTTTGTGATATGGCACTGTGTGAATTTAACTGACAATTGCAAGGTTGTATGATGCTGTACCTAAAAAAAATTGGTGTCCTTTTTTTTCCCCACAAATAGAGCTTTCCTTTAGTGGTACTTGATCACCTCTGTGGTTTTTAATTTTTGCACTATAAACAAAAAAAGAGCGACAATTTTGAAAAAAAGATAGAAATATGTGGTGCTAGACTAAATTAGCCAATCATCATACCTCTCCGAAGAAATCTCAATGTTTCCTTGATGCACAACAACCAATAATATCTTCTCCCATTAGGGGGCAGCTAAATCAGCCAAAATAATAGATACCATAATCCTCACATTAAATCATCCTAGTAAATAGTGGGTTCCTCAATCAAACTAAGTATAAAAAATGTGGCCAAAATTATTAAGTGATAATGGTGGGAATTCAACAAAGGTTCCTCAAACTGTGTCATAAATAATACTAAATTTCCCTCACCTTGATTCGTAAAAATAAAATTACAAAATACATAAATTATTAATGCTGATGAATAAATAACATGCAATAATAAATATAAAGTGCAACACAATATCACATGTGTGAACAAAAGTGATCAAGTGCAAAAACGTGATAGTAGTGCAGAGCTGTGCATATATAAAAAATCAGATCCCAAACTGCACTCTAATAATCTATATATGCACAGCTCTGCACTACTATCACTTTTTGCACTTGATCACTTTTGTTCACACATGTGATATTGTGTTGCACTTTATATTTATTATTGCATGTTATTTATTCATCAGCATTATTAATTTATGTATTTTGTAATTTTATTTTTACGAATCAAGGTGAGGGAAATTTAGTATTATTTATGACACAGTTTGAGGAACCTTTGTTGAATTCCCACCATTATCACTTAATAATTTTGGCCACATTTTTTATACTTAGTTTGATTGAGGAACCCACTATTTACTAGAATGATTTAATGTGAGGATTATGGTATCTATTATTTTGGCTGATTTAGCTGCCCCCTAATGGGAGAAGATATTATTGGTTGTTGTGCATCAAGGAAACATTGAGATTTCTTCGGAGAGGTATGATGATTGGCTAATTTAGACTAGCGCCACATATTTCTATCTTTTATTACGTTACCCCTTAGGGTGGGTGAGACCACCTCTTATGTTGGCAGCTTCTCTAATCTGTGTAAACTTGATCTTTTGAGAACGTGGTTGTGCGCTTTAGTTTTCTATTATTTCAATTTTGAAAAAAAAATATTTTTTACCTTCTGCTATAATACATATCCAATATAAAATTGAAAAAATCGAATTTCTTCATCAATTTAGACCAATATGTATTCTGCTACATATTTCTGGTTAAAAAAATCCCAATAAGGCTATATTGATTGATTTCCGCAAAAATTATAGCACCTGCAAATGATAGGATATTTTTATGAAATTCTTATTTATTTGTATTTTACTAGTAATGGCGGCGATCAGTGATTTTTAGCAGGACTGCGACATTGCAGCGGACAAATAGAACACCTAATTAGGGATGGTCCTGATGTTCGAGTTGAACGTAAGTTGCTCCCAAGTTGCGTCGGATTGTCGCAAATAAAACAAACATATTGGGCATTCGCAGCAAATTCCAGTGCCGTGGAGCACACCATAATGCACTGCGAGATCGCAGTGCATTGACGGCTGCTGATTGGCAAAAGCTTGTACCTGACCTGCATGCTTTGGCCAATCGCAGCGTGCTCTGCTGTGAGAGCCGTGATTGGCCAAAGGCAGGGTGGCTTTAGCCAATCATGGCTCAGGGGGCTAATTCCATGCCCCACACTATATAAGGCTGCTTACACGGTGGCCGTATGTAGTGGGACAGTTTAGTGTATATATATATATATATGTATATATATATATATATATATATATATATATATATATATATATATATATATATATATATATATATATATATATATAATATAGTGCAGCTGGTGTACAGTACATAATACAGTGTATAATACAGTGTGTACAGTTTCTAATACACTTCAGGTGGTGTACACAGCATATAATACAGTGCAGCTGATGTACAGTACATTATACAGTGCAGGCAGTGTACACAGTATATAATACAGTATGTACAGTTTATAATACACTTCAGGCGGTGTGCACAGCATAAAACACAGTGCAACCAGTGTACAGTGCATAATACAGTGCAGGGGGTATACAGTTTCTTATACACTTATACACTTCAGGTGGTGTACACAGTATATAATATAGTGCAGCCATTGTACAGTACATAATACAGTGCAGGTGGTGTACACAGTATATAATACAGTGTGTACAGTTTCTAATACACTTCAGGCGGTGTACACAGCATATAATACAGTGCAGCCGGTGTACAATGCATAATACAGTTAAGTCGGTGTACAGTGCATAATACACTTATACACTTCAGGCGGTGTACACAGTATATAATACAGTGCAGCCGGTGTACAGTACATAATACATTGCAGGCGGTGTACACAGTATATAATATAGTGCAGCCGGTGTACAGTATATGATACAGTGCAGTTGGTGTGAAAAAAAATCCCCATCATGTCCGGAAGGCCATCAAGGAGAGGCAGATGCTCACAGAACACTAAAAGAGGGCAAGCAGCCTTTGTGTCTACAGTGAAAAGTGGTGGTCGCCGACATGGTGCATCCTCCACAGGTGGGGCACGCTTATCCTTTTGTTCTGCTGCTGGCCATGTTATTGAGCCACAACATGCAGAAGAGTTGGTGGAGTGGATAACGAAGCCGTCCTCATCTTCCTCATCCTCTGTCACCCAGGCTCATATTAGTTTGCCTTCCAATGCAGCTGCCAAAGCAGACTATTCCACAGGCTCCTTGCCCACAGTTACTCCTTCCGTAGCCCGACCATCATCCACCATCATCCACAGAGGAGTCACCAGAATTATTCGACCATAGTGTCGGTTACATGCTGATGTTGGTTCCCAGGTTAAGAATGAGAGTAAGGTGAGCCTAGAGAGAGGGGGTGCCACAGAAGGACAAGAAACTAGCAGTCATGTCCCCCCAGCTGCAGAATACTGCCAAGTTTGCTCCAGTGATGAGGAGGGAGGGGATGATGAGGTCACTGACTGTATTTGGGTGCCTAGGAGAAGAGACAAGGAAAGTGAAGAAGCACAACTCCAATGAGGCAGGATGTCCTCCAGGGGCCAGCTTAAGGCCAGCCACCCTATTGCATCACACCACAGAACTCCACAAGGTGCAGGGCGCTGCTGACTGCCCACTGACTTCCAAAATTTCATTTGTGTGGGGCTTTTTTCAACACATGTGCAATAGATCGCACCGTTGCTGTTTGCAAACTATGTCTGCAGCAGATCAAGCGTGGCCAGAACAGCACCTGCTTGGGAACCACATGCTTGAAAAAACATATGATGACCTGCCATGCAGTCCATTGGTAAAAAAAGGCGAAATTCTCCTTGCTCCTCGTCTGTGATCTCAACCACTATTATACCTCCAGTCCTCTGTAAAAAAAAATACAGCCATCCACATGCTCAGCGTCTAAATGCTAGCTTGGCCAAATTGCTAGCACTGCGACTGCTGCCTTTTCAGCTGGTAGACTCTGCCCCCTTTGGTGAATTTGTGGAATGTGCTGTACCACAGTGGCAGGTTCCAAAAATTTTTTTTTTCACGTAAGGCCATTCCAGCTCTTTACCGTCATGTGGAAGGCAATGTTTTGGCCTCGTTGGACAGGGCGGTCAGCAGCAAGGTTCATATTACCCCTGACTCATCGTCCAGCAGGCATGATCAGGGATGTTACCTTTCCTTCATGGTGCACTGGGTAACTCTGCTGACAGCTGGGAAGGATGCAGGACAGGGTTCAGTGTTGGAGCTTGTTTCGCCACCATGCCTCCAAAAAGCTGGTGGTGATTCTGCCACATCTCTCTGCTCCACCCCATCCTCTTTTTCTTCCTCTATGGCCTCTTCTGCAGAATTGTCCTCTGAACCAGCAGTGCCCCCTAAGCATTCAAGGGGCTATGAAAGCAGTCAGGCTAAAAGATGCCATGCAGTGCTTTAGTTGGTCTGCCTAGGGGACAGGAGACACACTGGGGCAGAGATGCTGTCAGCTCTGCAAGGGCAGGCTCAGAGGTGGTTAAGGCCACACCAGCTTGAGCCAGGAATGGTTGTATGTGACAATGGCACCAACCTTCTCTCTGACCTCCGACAGGGACACTTGACCCATGTTCCATGCTTGGCACACGTCCTGAATTTCGTGGTGCAGCGTTTCTTGACCAGGTACCCAGGCTTATATGAACTTCTGAGGCAGGCCAGAAAAGTCTGTGGCCATTTCTAGCCAGTGCTTGGCTGGCTGACATTCAATGGGAATTCAACCTGCCCACCAACTGCCTCATTTGCCCACCAGGTGGAACTCAACATTGGCAATGCTGCAGCGGCTGCACACACATTAGAGGGCCATAAATGAGAACCTGTGTGAGTATGGCACCAGGAAAGGCTAAGGGGAGCTTGGCTTCTATTTGCCACGCCAATGGATACTGATTAAGGATGCATTTACTGTCCTGTCACCATTTGAGGAGGCCACAAGGATGGTGAGCAGCGAGAATGCATGCATCAGTTACACTGTTCCTCTAGTCTTCCTGCTGGGAGTGCAGAACAGTGGGAGGAAGAGGAGGCCTTCCTTTCCTCTCAAGGCCCCCTTTATGCAGATAGCATACCTGCAGGGCTGCCAAACACACAGGAAGAGGAGGATTGTGTCAGTGTGAATGATGTGGATAACACGGAGCAGTCTTCAAAGGATGGTTTTCAGTCCTCAGAAACCCAAGGAGTTGTACGTGGCTGGGAGGAGGTAGTTATGGATCATATGATCCTTAGTGACCCTGAAAACTCAGAATCGAATGCCTCTGCAAACTTACACTGCATGGGCTTCCTGATTCTGCAAAGCTTTGAATGGACCCTAGGATTCGTGGTATCAAGGAGAGGGATCATTACTGGCTGGCAACTCTTCTTGATCCATGTTACAAGGGTAAAGTTGCAGAGCTCATCCTGCCTTCGCAGAGGGAGCAGAGGATGAAACATCTTCAGGATGTCTTGAAGAAAAGTTTGTGTAACGCCTTTCCAGACCCTGGGATGTTACCATTTCCTGGTGTTGGACAACATTTTTCTGAGGCTTTGTTCGGTCAGAGAAAGAACGGTGGAGAAGGTGGCCGGCTGACCGATGCATTTTAAACAATTTTTTAGTCCTCAGCGCCCAGGGCTGATAGGTTCAAGCAACCACAAGCAGGGGGCTGCACATGCAGGGGTTTCTTCCAAAGAAGCGGGGTTCTTTAAATAAGTGGCACTTCCACTCTTGCACCATCCATCTGAACATTTTCTTCTCTCTTCACAGGTAAATCTGTATTTATACTTCCATCTACCTAAACTGAACATTGACTGACTGCTCAAATGCATATTTGGTAAATCTGCGTTTATACTTCCATCTACCTAAACTAAACATTGGCTGACTGCTCAAATGCATATTTGGTAAATCTTCGTTTATACTTCCATCTTCCTAAACTGAACATTGAATGACTGCTCAAATGCATATTTGGTAAATCTGTGTTTGTCACCGCTGTTTCAACTCCATCTGTAGCCATGCTCACATTATTTCAATGTTTATTTAGCTATTAAGTCTTACCTAAATGATGGGTTCCCTTATCTTTACAATTTTGGCCTTTTGGTCCTCTTGCAGTTTGATTGTGGTGTGAAAAGTTTTGCTGTGCTAGCTGTGTGCCTAATATTACCTCCTGATTGATTAATTGCCAGATTCAAGCCACATCCAACACAGTATAAAAACAAGGCTTTCTTTATGGGGGAACACAAGCAGGGGGCTGCACATGCAGGTGGTTCTTCCAAAGAAGTGGGGTTCCTTAAATAAGTGGCACTTCCGCTCTTGCACTTCAGCGATTTGTACAAAGCAAACCACAGCAGACTGCAGGTGACCTCATTTCCACATTATCGCACCTTCATCTCTGAAACATGCACTCTTTACCTCTCTTCCTTTTCACAATTGCAGCTTCTCTCCTCAAACTCACTTTTCTTCACCACTCTGTTCCACCGCACAATCTGTACCTATCACCCTCACTTCTCTCCTCCCCGATTACTGCACTCATTACCTCTTTCTAACCCTAAGCCCACTTGCTAGCGACCCCCCAGGATACTGAAGCATGTCCCCTCATACAAATCGTATTCTCATATTACCTCCCTTACTCTTCTGCTTCTCCTAACCACTGGAAATATTTCCCCAAACCCTGGGCCTCCCTTATTTAACTGTACCCAACACACCCATCACTATCACCCTACACCCTCTGGCAGTAGTCGCAATCTTTGCAATTTAGTCTCCATTCCTCTTCTTCCCAACGCCAGCCTCCCCCTCTCCTGTGCCCTCTGAAACGCTTGCTCTGTTTGCAGAGCCGATGCGCCCTATACGCTCACTAAGCAAGCTGCGTAGGGCCCTGCCGCCACCAGCGGCAGATCGGCTCTGCTCCCGGAGCTCCAATCTGCTTGGACGATCCGGAGCAGGAGCAATCCTGAATGGCCTCTCACCTGTCACTCAGCCACCCGCTGGGCCCCTCTGCCCTCCAGAGACTCGTGCCCCCGACCTCAAAGACGAGGTGAGTGTGGCTATAGAATTAAAATTTTATGCATTTGAATGCATATGCACCTTTACACGTTTGAAGGCATCTAAACACAAACACTTTACTGATCCTTTACACAGGCACAAGAAAAAGCATGCCTATATGATCAGGAAAATGTTACAACTGTATGAATGTTTTCAATTTTATTTTACGGCTCTGAATGCATTGCTGCATTATGTGTGTATGGAGCCGGCTCTATGAACATTGTCCATTGGGGAGTAGATAAGAGCATTTTATTATGTCTATGTGCATGCAGTTTACTATCGGCATTATAGTAGAGGATGTGAAGTGCTAAAGTCCAGGAAGCACCCCCTAGAAGGATATGCTGGGGCTTGTAGTTCCTTGACTCCTAGGATGTGCTTTCCCTAGGCTCCCTATACCATTCCTCCTTGGTGGGCAGCCTTTTGTACATATATTGCAGCAATAACAAAGAGGATGGAAGCGTACTGGGCAAGTCTAATTGAAGTCTATGATTTCAGGATCTGATGTGATCTACAACACCGAACACTCAATAAAACTATCAAATTAAAGCACTCAGAAGAGGCAGGCTTTTATCAATCATGCTCCCCATAGACAGTCAGACACCACCCCAGCTCTGCTCACTAACATCTACTGATAAATATTGGAGTCACACACCACCGACAGGACCAAACATCCCATCCTTCCATCTATACCACCATGCACAACTTTCATTCATCAGCACACAAAGAAAAGCCCACTTAATGGCTATATCCTGTGACAAATGAGCTGCCTTTTGGTATAATACAAATAGTCGGCTTAAGATGTAATTTAACTCAGATATTTACATAAATCAGTTAAGCAAGGGCCACTTCCTCTGTGTGGACTCTGATGTAAGGAGGGGCTTTCTGGGGACCCTGATGTAAGGGGAGGCTCTCCATGGACCCTGATGTAAGGGGAGGCTCTCTGGGGACCCTGATGTAGGGGGAGACCCTCTGGGGACCCTGATGTAAAGAGGGGCTCTCTGGGGAGCCTGATTTAAGGGGAGGCTCTCTGGGGACCCTGATGTAAGGAGAGGCTCTCTGGGGACCCTGATGTAAGGAGAGGCTCCCTGGGGACCCTAATGTAGGGGGAGGCTCTCTGGGGACCCTGATGTAGGGGGAGACTCTCTGAGGACACTGATTTAAGGGGGACTCTCTTGGGACCCTGATGTAAGGGAGGCTCTCTGGGGACCCTGATGTAAGTGGGGGATCCACACTCAGATATATATATATATATATATATATATATATATATATATATATATATATACACACATATAATATATACATGTGTATGCCCGCCCAAATGACGTCAATAAATATTGTTTGTTTGAACCTCATTCTGTTCTATATTGTTGTACATTCTTTGACGGTTTTGTTTAAAGGAGGGAGGATTATATTGGGAGCACTGAAGTGTCAGGTGTGACTGTGTGACAATGGAAAATGGTTTACATAGCTCACGGCATCACGGGTCAGGTAGAGGGCCCCTTAGCAGAATTTTGCTTAGGGCCCCAACGAGGTCCAGATCGGCACTGTCTATCTGCAACAAACTCACCGCTGTGCATGAGCTCTTTGTCACTAATTCCTTTAATTCCTTTAATCTACTTGCTGTCACTGAAACCTGGCTCCATGAATCTGACACCCCTTCTCCTGCTTCTCTCTCCCAGGTTGACCTTCACTGGACTCACTCCCCTAGGCCTAATGGATGCAAGGGAGGTGGAGTGGGATTCCTCCTATCCCCCCAGAGCACCTTCCATGTTATTCACTACCCTCCCTCTATTTCCCTCTCATCATTTGAAGCTCACTGTATACGTCTATTCTCTCCAACTTCCTTAATAATTGCTGTGATCTACCGCCCCCCTGGACCATTATCGACTTTCCTTGATGAATTTTCTGCCTGGCTACCCTACTTTCTCTCTTCAGAAATTCCCACAATCCTTCTCGGTACAAACACTCCTGCTACTTCTAAATTTCTTAATCCAACCTCTTCATTTGACCTGAAGCAATGGGTACAGGCTTCTACTCACTCTGATGGCAACACCCTTGACCTTGTATTCTCCTACCTATGCACTCCATGCATCTTCTCAAACAATCCTTTTCCTCTCTTTGACCACTACCTTATTAGTTTCTCTCTCCCTCTGTCTTCCACCACCTTTCCCTCCAATCGCCTTGACCCCTACAACCCTGGCAAACAGATAACACTAAAATTGTCAAAAAAAACATAGTCGCGCTCTTGAGCGTCTGTGGCACAAAACTACGTCTCTCAAAGACTTCAACCAATACAAACCTGCCCTCCAAAAATACTATTTTTTCCTCCACACTGCCAAGCAGACCTATTTTACAACTCTTAACACCTTCTCATCCAGTCCCCGTAAACTCTTCTCTACCTTCAACTCTCTACTTCATCCTCCACTGCCTCCACCCACTGACTCACTCACTGCCCAGGAGATTGCTAATCACTTCAAAAACAAGATTGATACAATCCGTGATGAAATCTCCACTCTACAGGTATCTCCCCCAGTTAAGACCCCATGTCAAGAGGTACAAGTGACACTCCCCTTATCCAAATCTGCTACTACAGACAAAGTTGCTAAACTTCTTTCCAACGCCCACCTAACCACCTGTCCCCTGGACCCTAAATGCACTGATCACCCCATACTTAAAAAGCCGTCCTTTGACCCTACCAATCTTAACAACCTACACCCTATCTCCTTGCTCCCCTTTTCCTCTAAACTCCTTTAATGCCTAGTTTACAAGCAACTGAGTGACCACCTCAATAACCACTTCAATACCAGGCACTTTCCTGCCCAGGACAATTTTTCAGCTTTCAGCGCTGTCACATTTTGAATGACAATTGCGCGGTCATGCAACACTGTACCCAAACCAAAAATAGAACTTTCTTTTGGTGGTATTTGATCACCTCTGGCGTTTTTATTTTTTGCTAAACAAACTAAAAAAGACCAACATTTTTGAAAAAAAAAGTTTTTCTTAGTTTTTGTCATAAAATGTTGTTTTCCCCTTCACTGACGGGCACTAATGAGGCGGCACTGATGGGCACTGATGAGGTGGCACTGATGGGCACTGATGAGTTGGCACTGATAAAGTGGCACTGATGGGCACTGATGAGAAGGCACTGATATGTAGAATCGATGGCCACTGATAGGAGGCACTGATATGCAGCACTTATGGGCACCAATGGGCGGCACTGATATGCAGCACTGATGTGCACTGATAGGTGGCACTGATGGGCACCGATGGGCACTGATAGGCAGCACTGATGGGCACTGACAGGCGGCACTGATGTGCACTGACAGTCGGCTGAGATGGGCACTGACAGGTGGCTGTGATGGGCACTGACAGGTGGCACAGATTGGCACTGATAGGTGGTACTGATTGGCACTGACAGGTGGCACTGATGGGCAGCACTGATAATGAGGTACTGAGAGATTACTGACAGATGTTACTGCTGGGCACTGCTTGGCACTGTGGTGGGCCTTGATTGGCACTGTGGTGGGCTCTGATTGGCACTGTGTTGGGCTCTGATTGGCACTATGGTGGGCACTGGCACACTTTATTGTTGGGAAACTGTTGGGCACTGGCACACTTTATTGTTGGGAAACTGCTGGGCACTGATTTACAGGTGACTTGCACAACTGAGGGGGCTGTGCTGATAATCAATGTGCTGATTATCAGGACAGACCCCCCTCTGACAGGGAGAGCCGCCGATCGGCTCGCCCTGTCAGCGCCAACTAAGAAATGCCATTTACCGGAACATCCTGGTTCACATGATGATCAGCTGTGATTGGTCACAGCTGATCACGTGGTAAGAAGCCTCTGACAGAGGCTTCTTATCACGATCGGAGATCCGGGGTGTCAGAATGACACGCCGCACTTGCGATCGCCACACTGAGCACCCCCACGGGAGCGCACCGGCATGTTATCTTGCTGGATGTCATATAACGCCCAGTCAGGATAACAGAACCACTTCCTGAATAACTTTCTTGATCCCCTTCAATCTGGATTTCACCTTCAACACTCCACAGAAACTACTCTTTTAAAATTAACAAATGACCTACTAACTGCAAAAACCAACGGACACTATTCTGTACTCCTACTTCTGGAACTTTCAGCAGCCGTTGACCAACGCCTCCTCCTCAAAAAACTTTACTCTCTCAGTCTCCATGACTGTGCTCTTCAGAGGCTCTCATCCTACCTATCCCAACGAACCTTCAGTGTCACTTACAATTCTACTCCACTATTCTTCCCTTCTCCGTCAGGATCCCCCAAGGTTCTGTTCTTGGACCTCTTTTTTTTCAATCTACACCTTTTCCCTGGGTCAGCTGATAGCCTCTTACAGCTTCCAATATCATTTCTACGCTGGCGACACACAAATCTATCTCTCCACCCCTCAACTCACTCCATCAGTCTCCTTACGCATCACTAACTTACTAACAGACATATCTGTATGGATGTAACACCACTTCCTCAAACTCAACTTGTCCAAAACAGAGCTTATAATATTTCTTCCCCCACGTGCCTCTTCCCCTGACTTCTCTGTCAAGAGCAATGGCACAACCATCCACCCATCCCCACATGTCAGCGTGCTAGGTGTTATCCTGGAATCTGAACTCTACTTTCGGCCCCACATCCAATCACTTTCCAAAGCTTGCCACCTCAACCTCCGCAACATCTCTAAACTACGTCCCTTTCTAACCAATTAAACCACAAAGCTCCTGATTCACTCTCTGGTTATCTCTCACCTTGACTACTGCAACTCTCTTCTCATTGACTTACCTTTAAATAGACTATCCCCCTTCAGTCCACCTTGAATGCTGCTGCCAGACTCATCCACCTTACAAACCGCTCAGTGTCTGCTACCCCTCTTAGTCAATGCCTCCATTGGCTGCCACGCGCCCAAGGAATTAAATTCAAAATACTAACAATAAGTTATAAAGCCATCCACAACACTTCCCCCAGCTACATCATTAGCGTAGTCTCAAAATACCAACCTAATCGCCCTCTTCGTTCCTCCCAAGACCTCCTGCTCTCTAGCTCCCTCATCACCTCCTCCCATATCGGCCTCCAGGACTTCTCCAGAGCCCCGCCCATCCTCTGGAATTCGCTACCCCAATCTGTCAGAAGGTCTCCAAATTTATCTACTTTTAGACGATCCCTGAAAACCTTCCTCTTCAGAGAATCCTATCCTGCATCCATCTAACAACTGCTCTATTTTCTCCATTAGCTCATCCCCCACAGCTATAACCCTTTTGTATAACTTGACCCTCTCTTCTCTGTAAGCTCTAACGAGCAGGGCTCTGATTCCCCAAGTATTGAATTGTATTGTAATTGTACTGTCTGCCCTAATGTTGTAAAGCACTGCGTAAACTGTTGGCGCTATATAAATCCTATATAATAATAATAATAACCATTGGCAGTGTCTGCATTATTTGGTGCAGGAATATCTAGTGGCAAGAGCAGACTTGGAGACCTTTCCAACTAAGCATCCACTGGGTTATTGGGTCTTGAGGATGGACTACTGGCGAAAACTTGCTCAATATGCAATCGAGCTACTGGCCTGTCTTGCATCCAGCGTGCTTAAGAGTGCACTTGTCCACAGACTCCATTGATAGGCTCGCATTTATAAAATTAATCAGTCCTGGATCAGCAGCTATCAAGCTCCTGGTGCTAATGTAACTGATTAAATTTCTTAGGGATCTGGGATCCCTTGAAGACTGCCTATGCTGTCTATCCTATTCCTGAATCTTGATGATGCCAGCTTTCAACAATATTTTTGGTTTAGGGCACCACCAAGACCAAGGCCCAACTTTTCTGCCCCTGTTTAACAGGGGCATGTAATTACAATTTTTTAAATAATATTTAACAGCAGGGATCGTTCCTGCACCCAACAAGAGCAACTGTGAAGGGTTAAAGTGTTCTGGCGCCACCAACACCCAAGGCCCAATTTTTCTGCACCTGTTTGACTGGGGCATGCAATTACAATTTTTGAAATAATATTTAACAGCAGGGCCTATTACTGAGCTCAACAAGAGTAACTGTGAGGGGTTACAGTGTTCTGGCACCACCAACACCTAAGGCCCAATTTTTCTACAGAGTATATAGTGCAGTCCATATAGTCCATATATACTTCAGTTCAGAGTATATAGTGCAGTCCATATAGTATATATACTGCAGTTCAGAGTATATAGTGCAGTCCGTATAGTATATATACTACAGTTCAGAGTATATAATGCAGTATAGTATATATAATACAGTGCAGGGTATATAGTGCAGTGCAGAGTATATAATATAGTTTATTGAAGTGATTAAGGGGAACCCTATGACAGACTTAATAACAAAAATGGCATGGGGTCCCCCCAAAATCCATACCAGGCCCTTTGGGTCTTTTTTAGATTTTAAGGGGAACTCCATGCCAAAATTAAAAATAAAAACAGTGTGTGGCCCCCCCCAAAATCCATACCAGAGCAAGCAGCCTGGAGGCCAGGAAAAGGGGGGATGAGCGAGCCCCCCTGAATCATACGAGGCCACTTGCTCTTAACATGGGGAGGGGACATGTTGATGGGGACAAGGGCCTCGTCCAGAAAGAAAAAAGTGTCCCACGATTTCCATCCATCTTCAATCATGACGCCCGACGGACCCTAAAAATAGAAACCCATGTTGAGGGCATGTGGCCTGGTATAGTACAGGAGGGGGGTTGCTCGCTCGCCCCCCTATCCTGTCCTCCAGGCTGCATGCTCAGGTAAGGGTCTGGTATGGATTTTTGGGGGATCCTAAGGCAATTTTTAAAAAGTTTTTAGCGTGGACTAGTGGGGGGAAACCCATGCCGATTTTATCCTTGATTTTTTATCTATATTGCCGGGAGCCGGCAATACATTGCAGTTACGAGCAATTTTAAATGAAATTTTTTCCTTTAGAAATGTCATTTTGCTGCAGCTCTGTAATACACATCACACAGATGTGCCACTTTACAGGCAGACTAAGGGGACCCCCATGCATGATATTTAAAGGAATATTTAATTTTTATTGTTTCACTTTAAGCATTATTAAAATCACTGCTCCTGAAAAAAACGGTTGTTTTAAAAACTTTTTTTGCATTGCTACATGTCCCCTGGGGCAGTACACAGGTCCCCATGCACTTTTTATGGCAATAATTTGCATATACGCCTTTACAATTAGCACTTTTGATTTTTAATGTTCGTGTCCCATAGACTTTAATGGGGCCTGCATGTTTGCACAAATTTTTTGCCTGTTTGCATGTTCTGGTGCGAACCGGGGGGTTGTTCAGCCCATCTCTACACCTCACTGACACTTTTGACACTTTTTTGGGACCAGTGACATTATTACAGTGATCAGTGCTAAAAATATGCACTGTTATGCACTGTACACACGGTCACATTTTCCAACGGTAAAAATGCGATCGGATTGTGTTGTCGGAAATTCCGATCGTGTGTGGGCTCCATCGGACTTTTTCCGTCAGAATTTCCGACACACAAAGTTTGAGAGCAAGCTATAAAATTTTCCAACAACAAAATCCAATCGGTTAAATTCCGATCGTGTGTACACAAATCCGACGCACAAAGTGCCACGCATGCTCAGAATAAATTAATAGACAAAAGCTATTGGCTACCGCCCCGTTTATAGTCCCGACATACGTGTTTTATATCACCGCTTTCAGAACGATCAGATTTTCCGACAACTTTGTGCGACCGTGTGTATGCAAGACAAGTTTGAGCCAACATCCGTCAGAAAAAATCCATCCAAAACAATGTCCACCATGTGTACAGGGCATTACTGTACTAATGACACTGGCAGGGAAGGTGTTAACACGAGGGGCAATCAAAGGGGTAAGTGTGTCCCTAGGGGGTGCTTACTAACTGTGCGGGATTGTTCTGACTGGGAGAACACAGAGATCTATGTTTTTGCTTAACAGGAACACAATATCTCTATGTTCTCCCCTGTCAGAATGGCAATTTCTCTCTGGAGAATGATCACGGGTGGCCGGCAGACATTGCGTCCGCCAGACCCACTGATTGGCACTCCCTCTGTCCAATCAGCATGTGCGCGTGCCCCCGGCGTGGTGCACACACCTCCAGAGGCTACTGCACAAAGCGAGGTACAGGTATGCCGTTTCGTGTAGCCAGGCCGCCTTGCCGCAGTAAATGTGCAGAAGGCGGTCCAGAAGTGGTTAAAGTCTTGTTTCCGCATACCAGTCTTGTTTTTTCTGAAATGGTACCTAGAATACTTTGGCCCCCCTTGGGAAAACTGTTCTATTTAGACAAGGTTCGTAGACATTTGAATTGAACAATTCATAATTTTTTGATCCAGTCAAATGGTTTGACTGGATCAGGGATTTATTCCAGGTTTTTATAGACTGGATTTAGTACGTTTATCCAATGTAGGTTTGGATATATTTAACATGGGTTGTTAAATAAGTCACTGCTTTTTTTTGGGGGGGGGCTAGACTAGTTGATTCACTCCTAGCCTTGGCTGGTGGGATTGGTCATTCATCCAGTCTACTCTGGATGAACCACGTTATTTGATTTGATGTATTTGCTAATTTGAGTAATATGAAATTTTAAATATGCCGAGATTTAAGTTTGGGTATTGTAATGATTAAACTTAGATTGCCCTTAAATAAACACAGTGGCCAGTAAATGACCATTTAAACCTATTGGTGTTGTCAGACTTGTTCTTTATATGGTTAAAGTACTATCCCATTTGACCAAATAAAAGGAAAATTATCTTAAGTGCCACCCACCTAGAAGGTTTGATATTAAACTGCAGGGTCATGGATTTGGTAACGTTAGCATGATGTTTCAATTACCAGGGCACATACCACATGATATTTACCCACAGAATTGTATCCATGGTTTTTTACTTTATTATTTTATTTTATACAATTTTAAAAAAGCGCAACAATATTGCATGAATAATCATATTGTTGGAATAGTTTATAACATAAAATATGATATATGGTATTCTTGTAATATATGCTTTCGGTGTATGATCTTTTGTTGTGTGCTTCATACCTGTATTGAAACAAAATAAATTGGTTTATAAAAAAAGGTAAAGTGCAAGATTTTATTTGTTGAAGGGAAGAGTTAAAAAAAAACACTGGAAAGGGGTTACCAAGAAGGATGCCACAAGTTCCCAGTTTTCTATGCTGCTCTCAAACTTACTAAGGTTTTCAGAAAAAATTCAGTAACAAATTTCTGCTAAAGCAACATTTCTAAAAATGCTACACATAAGCCACCACACTGTTCCACATAATCTGCCACATTAATTCACATGTGCTGGATGATATGTAATAACTAAGGTCTAGTGTAATAAAGCAACTGGCAGCAGACACATCACTTTTAAGATGTCCTTAAAAGGTGGCCTTTACTGCAGTGACATTATAAGGGTGTCAATAGGAACTCTGTAAAATGGCATTGCTGTAGCAGAAAGAAATGGTGTCTCCCCATAAGAAGCTGTTTATAACTGAGTCACTTAGTCTTTAATAGGAAAATCAGTAGTTCTTTCGACACCACTTTTTAGATGCAGAACCCATGTAGGTGACTCTCGTTCATATTTTGGTTCAGGGTTTTGTTCAAAAGGCATAGAGACCTAGCCAATCAGGCTAATATGTTATCAGGGTACACATACACAATACACAGCACACAACACATACCTTTTCACATAAAAAAGCACCACTAAAGTAATCTACTCGTCACTTGTCTCTAGGGCCTCCAAGGAAGATTTTATGACTGCCTGGGAATCTGACTTCCAATTCCAGTGGGACTTGGAGAACTGGCAGACTGCCTATTTCAAGTCTTTTAAAGGTATCCTCAACACTGCACTGATGGAGGCCAGCCTGAAAGTGATTTCTTAGTGATACTATACCCCTTCCAGACTGGCCCCGATCTACCCCGCTGTGGATCCTCTATGTTTTAGAGGTTGCCGACATATAGGCACAATGGCCCACATATGGTGAGAATACCCTAGAATACGCACCTTCTGGAAAAACATTTTAACCTGATTGACAGGCTGGTTGGAAGTCGGATCCCTAGAAACCCGACGATTGCCCTCTTAAATGCATAGATCCCAATGCTTTCCAAACCCTCCCAGAGGTTAATTCATTTCATATTGTTAGGTGCTAAGCTCACAGTGGCTAAGGCCTGGAAACAACCAAAAGTCTAATTTCCTGCGGCTAAGAAGAAAATATCCTAGATAATGTCCCAAGAAAAGCTGTCTAGTATATTGCTAAAAACAAATGAAAACTTAAAAAAAGTATGGGAACCATGGGCCCAACAGGTGGGCATTCCCCCCGGGGTCCCCTCCCAGGATGGTATAGTACACTCTCAGCATTTCAGATGATGCTCTTCCTCTACGCTCTTCTTTCTTTCTCTTTTCTGCTCGCTTGAGCCTCTGTGCCTTTCTTTCCACTCTTCTTTTCTCTACTCAAGTTATTAGTTTAGAGGTCTATTGTTTAAGATTACAGGTAGAGTCTGAGTTTTCATCAATTTTATTATGTTCTGATGTTTAAAGGGGTTGTAAAGGTAAAAATTTTTTCATCTTAATGCATTCTATGCATTAAGGTGAAAAAACTTCCAACAATACCGCCGCCCCCAGCCCCCCCGTTTTACTTACCTGACACCTCGAAAGTCAGTGGCTCGCTCCCGACATCCATTTCGCTGCTCAGCCTGGCCGCTGATTGGCTACAGTGGATGGATTGAAAGCAGCGCAGCCATTGGCTCGCACTGCTGTCAATCACATCCAATGACGCGGCGCGCCGGGGGTGGGGCCGAGTGATACAGTGAGCTGCTATATCCGCCGGCTGTATCTTGGGATCACACCTGCAAGAACTAACCACCATGCGAGGGAGCTCGCATTAAGGTGGTTAGTTCTTGCGGGGAGGAGCTGAAACAGCCGCCGAGGGACCCCAGAAGAGCAGGTTCGGGGCCACTCTGTGCAGAACGAGCTGCACAGTGAAGGTAAGTATAACATGTTTGTTATTTAAAAAAAAAAAATACCTTTACAACCCCTTTAGGATCCGGTATAGGCCTCTTCCTGGACAAAGGGGTTTGGAATAATGGGAGGGCCTGGTATCCCCCCTCCAGCACAGTTAGATCCCACTCGGGGGGGGGGGGTTGGAGGGAGTGGAACCCACCTCCAGCTTTCATTAGTTTTTCTAAAAAAATACCTACAGTTGATCATCTCTAAAGATCCGGAACTGACCAAAGGCCTCTGTCCTTGTTTCTATCTGTTATAGCTATAAATAGTTTCAATTCCTCTGCACATATACTATTGTTTACTTATGTATGGCTTATGCTTTATGTATAACTTATACATTTTGAAATAAAAAATTTTTGACGTAAAAAAAAAAAAGTACAGTATCATAGAAATTTTGAAGCATATGTAATCACATTACCTTTGAGGATTTGTTTGATATATGTTTATATGTATAGTGGAGTAGTGTTGTCCTATATATGATGTTCAGTACCCAAGCATTCATATGTAGAATATAATTGATTGTGTACAGTATATGTCTCAGTAATGTGGATATGTTGTATAAATGTTTGCATTAAAAACAATGGTGAGATATTATACTCAGTTTTTGTATTTTCTCCTGCTTTTTTTCTTTCTCGTGTATCTCCCTTAAAGTGGAAGTAAACCCTCCTATTGTTTTCAGCCAAGGAAGCTCCCATCTTGGCCTCTGTTTAATCTTCAAGTGCCATGATGCTGCACTTGTGATCAGTTATGACACCAGCCATTAGATGGTTTGACAGTTTGGTTGAGAGTAGGGATGAGCTTCGAGTTCGAATCGAACTCATGTTCGACTCGAACATTGGCTGTTTGCAAGTTCGCCGAACAGCAAACAATTTGGGGTGTTCGCGGCAAATTCGAATGCCGCGGAACACCCTTTAAAAGTCTATGGGAGAAATCAAAAGTGCTCATTTTAAAGGCTAATATGCAAGTAATGAGTAAAAAGTGTTTGGAGACCTGGGTCCTGCCCCAGAGGACATGAATCAATGCAAAAAAAAGTTTTAAAAACGGCTGTTTTTTCAGGAGCAGTGATTTTAATAATGCTTAAAGTCAAACAATAAAAGTGTAATATCCCTTTAAATTTCATACCTGGGGGGTGTCTATAGTATGCCTGTAAAGGGGCGCATGTTTCCTGTGTTTAGAACAGTCTGACAGCAAAATGACATTTTGAAGGAAAAAACCCATTTAAAACTACCCGTGGCTATTGCATTGCCGACAATACACCTAGAAGTTCATTGATAAAAACGGCATGGGAATTCCCCAAAGGGGAACCCTGATCCAAAATTTTTTTAAAAAATGACGTGGGAGTCCCCCTAAATTCCATACCAGGCCCTTCAGGTCTGGTATGGATATTAAGGGGAACCCCGGCCAAAATTTTTTAAAAAAACGGCGTGGGGTCCCCCCAAAGATCCATACCAGACCCTTATCCGAGCACGTAACCTGGCAGGCTGCAGGAAAAGAGGGGGGGACGAGAGTGCGCCCCCCCTCCTGAACCGTACCAGGCCACATGCCCTCAACCTTGGGAGGGTGCTTTGGGGTAGCCCCCCAAAACACCTTGTCCCCATGTTGATGAGGACAAGGGCCTCATCCCCACAACCCTGGCCGGTGGTTGTGGGGGTCTGCGGGCGGGGGGCTTATTGGAATCTGGAAGCCCCCTTTAACAAGGAGACCCCCAGATCCCAGCCCCCCCTGTGTGAAATGGTAAGGGGGTACTTACCCCTACCATTTCACTAAAAAACTGTCAAAAATGTTAAAAATGACAAGAGACAGTTTTTGACAATTCCTTTATTTAAATGCTTCTTCTTTCTTCTATCTTCCTTCATGTTCTGGTTCTTCTGGCTCTTCTGGTTCTTCCTCTGGCGTTCTCGTCCAGCATCTCCTCTGCGGCGTCTTCTATCTTCTTCTCCTCGGGCCGCTCCGCACCCATGGCATGGGGGGAGGCTCCCGCTCTTCTTTTCTTCTCTTCTTCATTTTCTTCTCCGGGCCGCTCCGCACCCATGCTGCCATGGAGGGAGGCTCCCGCTGTGTGACGGCGCTCCTCGTCTGACAGTTCTTAAATAACGGGGGGACGGGGCCACCCGGTGACCCCGCCCCCCTCTGACGCACGGGACATGATGGGACTTCCCTGTGGCATTCCCCGTGATGTCACAGGGAAGTCCCGTCAAGTCACCATGCGTCACCCCCCTCATCAACATGGGGACAAGGTGTTTTGGGGGGCTACCCCCCTCTCCCACCCTCTTTTCCTGTGGCCTGCCGGGTTGCGTGCGGTTGATGAGGGTCTGGTATGGATATTTGGGGGGACCCCACGCCATTTTTTTTTTTTTTGGCGCGGGGTTCCCCTTAAAATCCATACCAGACCTGAAGGGTCTGCTATGGAATTTAGGGGGAACCCCACATCAATTTTTTTTTTTAATTTTGGCCGGGGTTCCCCTTAATATCCATACTAGACCTGAAGGGCCTGGTATGGAATTTAGGGGGACTCCCACGTAATTTTTTTTTTTTAATTTTGGTTCGGGGTTCCCCTTTGGGGAATTCCCATGCCGTTTTTATCAATGAACTTCTATGTGTATTGTCGGCAATGCAATAGCCGCAGGTAGTTTTAAATGGGTTTTTTCCTTCAAAATGTCATTTTGCTGTCAGACTGTTCTAAACACAGGAAACATGCGCCCCTTTACAGGCATACTATAGACACCCCCCAGGTATGAAATTTAAAGGGATATTACACTTTTATTGTTTGACTTTAAGCATTATTAAAATAACTGCTCCTGAAAAAACGGCCGTTTTTAAAACTTTTTTTTGCATTGATCCATGTCCCCTGGGGCAGGACCCAGGTCCCCAAACACTTTTTATGACAATAACTTGCATATTAGCCTTTAAAATTAGCACTTTTGATTATTCATGTTCGTGTCCCATAGACTTTAACGGTGTTCGCATGTTCGAACAAACTTTTTTCCTGTTCGCATGTTCTGGTGCGAACCAAACAGGGGGGTGTTCGGCTCATCCCTAGTTGAGAGCACAATCAATGTGACAGTTGTATTCCTGGCACTGTCAAGCTGTTAAATCGATGGGTTTACTTCTGCTTTAAGTCTTCCAGGGTGAGGGAGTCTCCCATGAATGAAAAGGTAGGGGTGGAGGTGGGGCCTTTTTTTTTTTTAAAAGGGGTGGTAACGGAAGAGTAAAGTGGTCTCTGCCCTTTTTCTGGTAGATAGGTAGGCTTATATTTACCATTGAATAATTTTTTGTGACTGTCTTTAGCACATAAGAAACAGACGGCCAGCCCTATAACTGCTCTCATTGAAACTGTGAGATGATATGAAATGTTCTGGAAACTATTTTCAACTTATCTTCTGCTTGTCAAATTTTAGAAATACCATATTTCTTTTTGGGATTACAAATCACTATTGGATGCACTACACATTTGTTTGTGTACAACTTGAGAACATTTTAAATGCATCACAGGTCAATACCATGTCTCTAGCAACTCTAGGAAGAGGGTCTGGTGGGTATCCAAAAGGGCAGATGAATGGATGTAGCAGGCTACAGTCACAGCGTACACCTGTTCACAAGTATTCCCAGCCTGCCCCCCAAACACATACACACACTTTTTTACACTGGGTTTTTTTGTAGTCTTTTTTTCATCACTGAACATTTAAACATAACAGATGGAAATGTCTCTGAGCTTTAAGATCTTGTACTCCTCTGGTCCTCAATAAGTTAATGTAGCATTGCCTATATTATGGAAAGAAAATGAAGACCAATATATGTCAAAAAAGCAGTCTAGTCTTAATCAAATTACTTTGTACCCTGTATCATGAAATTCTGCAGCCCTGTTTATCCCTGCTGGTTGCGAACAATCATTTGCAAGTATGATGTGGCAAAAAGAGATTAGTGGCAAAAATACAATAACCTGTTGATTTCATTTTTTAGAATAAACTCATTGCCAGAAAAAGTATTCATGCTAAATAACTATTAATGGCAAATTGAGCAAGTGTGCTAACCTATGCCTGTTGGAGAAAAATCAACCTGCAGGAAAAGAACCTGCTTGAGAATTTATAGGACATATGTTACATTATACTGGGACACATAATCAGTGTTAGTACCTTTACATTTGCTATTCAGAACATATCCCCAGTGATGCACTACAAAGTCTGCCTGTCACACTGCAATGAAAACAAGTGCTTTTCCTGAACAGTTTCCAAAGTGACATTTACTAAACTGACAAAATGGAAAACTGCTATAGATTTGCTTTCGACATGGCTAGTCAGAATTACTGTTCATATTGAAGGAACATAAAAGCATCCAATTGGGATTGTTGCTACCTGACCCACACTATCAATTTAAAAACAGGCAATTTTTATACAAACTCCATTTCATGTACCATGAAATTGCCCTATAATTCATTCACTCACTGCCAGATTGTAATGTCTATGGTTAAGGTATTTCTGGGACATACAATGAATGCTTCAAGCTTTATTACCACGCTAAAAGGACTTGCACAGCTGACCTGTCACTGTATGTAAATATGTGCATTTGCTTCTCTTGTCAGATTAAAACAAATTATCTATCTATCTATCTATCTATCTATCTATCTATCTATCTATCTATCTATCTATCTATCTATCTATCTATCTATCTATCTATCTATCTATCTATCTATCTATCTATCTATCTATCTATCTCTCTATCTCTCTATCTCTCTATCTCTCTATCTATCTATCTATCTATCTATCTATCTATCTATCTATCTATCTATCTATCTATCTATCTATCTATCTATCTATCTATCTATCTATCTATCTATCTATCTATCTATCTATCTATCTATCTATCTATCTATCTATCTATCTCTCTATGCATCTCTCTACCTTCCTATAAAAAAAGGTGTCTCTATTCCAAATTATCCACTTAAATGAGTATGTACAAAGGAAAATATAGGGGCTGTGATTGCTGATCTCCTTCTTACTAGTTCATTCGATTTTTAGCCTTGATAAATTGTGAGTCATTGACCCACAACAAACATGCAGTTAGTAAATTCAGTATTTATATATTTTTAAATTACAAGTATTTATATTCCACCAACAGTTTACACAATACTTTAAATATTGCCCAATCACATCAGTCCCTGCCCTTAAAAAAAGCAACCTCACAATCTAAGGTTGCTGATGTGTATCTCACATGCATACACATACCAGGGACAGACTACACTGGAGCAAGTTAACCTATCAGTATATTTTTGGAGTGTAGGAGGAAACCCACACAAGTGCAAGGAGAACATAAAACTTTATCAAGTAAGGTCCTGGTTGGGATTAAAACCAAGGTCCCAGTGCTAGAAGGCAAAAATACTAACCACTGATCCACTATGCTGTCCAATATCCTGATTTTTGACAACTCTATGATTCTGTTATCTTTTTAATAGTGTAGCCAGCCTGTTATAAGCATGAGTGTCTCTAATTTTAGTTCTGCATGGCTGCAGTCACCCAGTGCCAATTATAGTCTGTGTCCTGTTCAGCTTCCCCTAAGTCCAGTCTGGCTGTCAGTTCTCTCTTCTTCTTCTTCTGTCACCTTTGGTATTAGTATGAGATCATACAGTAAGCCTGCATTATGAATATGCAAATCTTTTCCCAGGAGTTTCCATTTTGCCATTGGTGCATTATTGTAAAGGGTGTAAATATTAAGCTCTTCCTTCCAGGCTCTGACCTTGGGAGGAGGCATATGCAGAAACTGATTCTTTAGGCTTGTCTGCCTAAAGGGGCCTAAATGTGATTAGGTTTGTTTCCGCTGACTCTATCTTAGGGAAGGATGGAGTCTGGAGGCTGGTTAACTCTCCTGCAGAAGATTGGGAACAGGATGGAGACCCAGAGGAGGATTCTACTAGAGGTGTCTGCAGGGTTTTTGTGCTGGAACCTCCCCATGTATGGGAGCTAGGTGCCTCTCCTGAAGAAAAAGGATGGTGTTGCTGTTGGTGATATTTGCTAAAGAGTTGGTAAAAACTTGGAGCCTTTAGATCAACCTAAATAGAACATAGACAAATGCTGAAGGTATACCAAAAGCATATCAACTGTCATGAATCACTGTTCAATTGTCATCGTAGCAGAACCAAAGAATTTAAACAGAGGGAGAGAAAAAGTAACAGTAAGAATCAGAGACCAGAGAAAAAACAAAAAGAGAAAAAGAATAACAAAAGGAGAAGAGAGTAGACCTGATCTCAGGGACATTTAAATTGCAAAGTAAATGTGAACAAACATTACTAACTACATTGATATTTGAAGGTGTTGAAATATCAATATGAATGTGACATATATTTCATTATATATTTCAAAGATGGTAGTTAAATACAAGGATAAATCATAGAACACTAGCACCATATGTGAACCTAACCTTTCTACATCACTGGCACAAATCCAAAATTGAAGATGTAATGTAATAAGACTGTGTTTCTATACCATAACTATATGATTTGTTTCTTGAACATAGCTTGAAATAGAGTGTTCATGTCCCAATTAAAAGGCTGTTTGCCTGCCCTTGGAGGCTAGCCGAGATCTAGATTTCATGCAGTTGTACACGAGGGATCACTGGATTTTGCCTGGCACATCTTATAAATTAAGTAAAATATATAATGGGCTAGTTCCAAGAGGGAGCACAACTTTTCCAGATTGGTGAGGAATCCATGTGTCAAAGTCATGGAATGGGTTTTTAAACCAAAGAAAAAAATGGATAGCACAAAAGCAAGTTGAGCAACTAAAGTGGGAGATGAAGATAATAAGCTCCTGGAGGGGTTGATAAAATAGTAGGCTTAGGACCAAGAAAAGCAAGTACAGTGCCTTGAAAAAGTATTCATACCCCCCTTGAAATTCTCCACATTTTGTCATGTTACAACCAAAAATGTTTATGTATTTTATTGGGATTTTCTGTGATAGACCAGTGGCAAAAATGATAAATGGTTTTCGACATTTTTTACAAATAAATATGTGAAACATGTGGCGTGCATTTGTATTTAGCCTCCCTGAGTCAATACTTTGAAGAACCACTTTTCACTGCAATTACAGCTGAATGTCTTTTTGGGGATGTCTCTATGAGCTTTGCACATGTAGAGAGTGAAATTTTTGCCCATTCTTCTTTGCAAAATAGCTCAAGCTCTGTCAAATTGGATGGAGAGTAGGGGTGGGTGAACGGTTCGGCCCGAGCATAAGTTTGGGCCGAACTCTGGTTGTTCGGACATTCGGCGAACAATGAACATTATCCGGTGTTCACGGCAAATTCGAAAGCCGCGGACCACCGTTAAAGTCTATGGGACACTAACATGAAAAACCAAAAGTGCTCATTTTAAAGGCAAGTTATTGTAATATAAAGTGTTTGGAGACCTGGGTGCTGCCCCAGGGGACATGTATCTATGCAAAAAAAAAGTTTTAAAAATGTAGTTTTTTTTCAGGAGCAGTGATTTTAATAATGCTTAAAGTGAAACAATAAAAATGAAATATTCCTTTAAATATCGTGCCTGGGGGGTGTCTATAGTATGCCTGTAAAGTGGCACAGTTTTCCTGTGTTTAGAACAGTACCAAAGCAAAATGACATTTCTAAAGGAAAAAAAGTCATTTAAAACTGCTCGTGGCTGTAATGAATTGTCGGATTCCTTCAATATAGATAAAACTCATTGAAAAAAATGGCATGGTTCTTCCCCGGTCCATTACCAGGCCCTTTGGGTCTGGTATGAATATTAAGGGGAACCCCATACCAATTTTTTTTTTAAAATGCGTGGGGGTCCCCCCAAAATCTACACAGGCCCTTCAGGTCTGTTATGGATATTAGGGGAACCCTGCGCCAATTTTTTTCTTTTTCTTAAATGACATAGGGGTCCCCCCAAAATCCATACCAGACCCCTAAAATTTATAGCAGACCCTTATCTGAGCATGCAACCTGGCAGGCCACAGGAAAAGATGGGGGATGAGAGAGCGCCTCTCCCTCCTGAACCGTACCAGGCCACATGCCCTCAACATGGGGAGGGTGCTTTGGGGTCCCCCCCAAAGCACCTTGTCCTCATGTTGGTGGGGACAAGGGCCTCATCCCCACAACCCTTGTCCAGTGGTTGTGGGGGTCTGTGGGCGGGGGGCTTATCAGAATCTGGAAGCCCCCTTTAACAAGGGGACCCCCAGATCCCAGGCCCCCCTATGTGAATTGGTAGCGGGTACATTGTACCCCTACCAATTCACAAAAAAAGTGTAAAAAATGTAAAAATGACAGGAGACAGTTTGGGACAAGTCCTTTATTAAAAGTGTTAAAAAAATTTTTAAATAAAAATATCCCACCATAAAACTGCAACAGCACATGCCATGGGAGGCTCCTGCACACTGTACATTTCTTCTCGATGACTGCTGTTATATTGCGGGTAAACGGGTGACCCCACCCCCTCTGACGCCACGTGACATCATAGGAAGAGGGGTCACCCATTTACGTTACTGAGTGACCTCGCCCTCAGCTATATAACAGCTGTCAAAGTGAGAAGCGTGCAATGTGTGGAAGCCTCCCATGGAGGCATTTTTTTTCTTTATTCGGTTCGTCCGGTGGCGTGAGATGGATTTACATAGCGGGACATTTTTATTTTTTAATAAAGGACTTGTCCCAAAGTGTCTCCTGTCATTTTTACTATTCTTGACACTTTTTTGTACCCGTTACCAATACACATAAGGGGGCCAGGATCTGGGGGTCCCCTTGTTAAAGGGGGCTTCCAGATTCCGATAAACCCCATGCCGCCAGACCCCCACAACCACCGGGCAAGGGTTGTGGGGATGAGACCCTTGTCCACATCAACATGGGAACAAGGTGCTTTGGGGGGACACCAAAGCACCCTCCCCATGTTGAGGGCATGTGGCCTGGTACAGTTCAGGAGGGGGGCGCTCTCTTGTCCCCCCTCTTATCCTGCGGCCTGCCAGGTTGCGTGCTTGGATAAGGGTCTGCTATGGATTTTGGGGGGCCCCTATGCCATTTTTTTTATTTTGGCACAGGGTTCCCATTAAAATTCATACCAGACCTGAAGGGCCTGGTATGGATTTTGGGGAGACCCCCATGCAGTTTTTTTTAAATTTTGCTTCGTGGTTTCCCTTAATATTTATACTAGACCCAAAGGGCCTGGTAATAGACTGGGGGGGACCCATGCCATTTTTTTTCAATGAGTTAAATCTATAATGCCGGGACCCGACAATTCATTACAGCTGCGATCAGTTTTAAATGACTTTTTTCCCTTAGAAATGTCATTTTGCTGTGGTATTATTCTAAACACAGGAAAACTGCGCCACTTTACAGGCATACTATAGACACCCCCCAGGCATGATATTTAAATGACTATTAAATTTTTATTGTTCCACTTTAAGCATTATTAAAATCACTGCTCCAGAAAAATGTCAGTTTTGAAAACTTTTTTTTGCATTGATACATGTCCCCTGCAATAACTTGCATATAAGCCTTTAAAATGAGCACTTTTGATTTTTCATGTTCGTATCCTATAGACTTTTACGGTGTTCGCATGTTCGTCCGAATTTTTTGCCTGTTCGCTAGTTTTGATGCGAACTGATTCGGGGGATGTTCGGCTCATCCTTAATGGAGAGCATCTGCGAATAGCAATTTTCAAGTCTTGCCACAGATTCCCAATTGGAATTAGGTTTGGACTTTGTTTGGGCCATTCTAACACATGGATATGCTTTGATCTAAACCATTCCATTGTAGCTCTGGCTGTATGTCCTGCTGGAAGGTGAACCTCTGCCCCAGTCTCAAGTCTTTTGCAGACTCTAACAGGTTTTCTTCTAATGCTGCATACACACGATCGGACTTCTCGTCGGAAAAAGATATGAGGGCTTTTCCAACCAGATTCCGCTAAAGTTAGCCTTGGTTCGCGTCGGAATTGCCACAGACGATCGCATTTTTGGATAGGAACTTTTTCCGACTGAAAAATTAAGAACATGCTCTCAATCTTTTGCTGGCTGGAATTCGGCCAGCAAAAGTCCGATGGAGCATACACACGATCGCATTTTCCGAAGAAAAACTCTCATCGGTCTTTTGCGGGCCGAAATTCCAATTGTGTGTACGTGGCATATGATTGCCCTGTATTTGGCTCCATCCATCTTCCCATCAACTCTGACCAGCTTCCTCGTCCCTGCTGAAGAAAAGCATCCCCACAATATCACACTGCCATCACCATGTTTCACAATGGGGATGGTGTGTTCAGAGTGATGTGCAGTGTTATGCCCTGTACACACGATCGGACATTGATCGGACATTCCGACAACAAAATCCATGGATTTTTTCCAACAGATGTTGGCTCAAACTTGTCTTGCATACACACGGTCGCACAAAGTTGGCGGAAAATCCAATCGTTCTGAACGCGGTGACGTAAAACATGTATGTTGAGACTCTAAACAGGGCAGTAGCCAATAGCTTTAGTCTCTTAATTTATTCTGAGCATGCGTGGCACTTTGTGCGTCAGTTTTGTGTACACACGATCAGAATTTAACCGATCGGATTTTGTTGTTGGAAAATTTTATATCCTGCTATCAAACTTTGTGTGTCGGAAATTCCGACGGAAAAAGTCCGATGGAGCCCACACACAATCGGAATTTCCAACAACACAATCCGATGCACTTTTTCTGTCGGAAAATCCGACCGTGTGTACAAGGCAATAGTATTCCACCACACATAGCGTTTTGCTTTTAGGCCAAAAAGTTAAATTTTGGTCTCATCTGACCAGAACACCTTCTTCCACATGTTTGCTGTGCCCCCGACATGGCTTCCCGCAAACTATAAACGGGACTTCTTATGTTTTTTTTTTCAAAAAAGGCTTTCTTCCATAAAGGCCAGATTTGTGCATTGCACGACTAATGCCCCGTACACACGGTCGGACATTGATCGGACATTCCGACAACAAAATCCATGGATTTTTTCCGACGGATGTTGGCTCAAACTTGTCTTGCATACACACGGTCACACAAAGTTGGCGGAAAATCCAATCGTTCTGAACGCAGTGACGTAAAACACGTACGTCGGGACTATAAACGGGGAAGTAGCCAATAGCTTTCATTTCTTCATTTATTCTGAGCATGCATGGCACTTTGTGCGTCAGATTTGTGTACACACGATCGGAATTTCCGACAACGGATTTTGTTGTCAGAAAATTTTATAGCAAGCTCTCAAACTTTGTGTGTCGGAAATTGTGTGATGGAGCCCACACACGGTCGGAATCTCCGACAACAAGGTCCTATCACACATTTTCCGTCGGAAAATCCGACCGTGTGTACAGAGCATAATAGTTGTCCTGTAGATTCTCCCACCTGAGCTGTGGATCTCTGCAGCTCACAGTTACCATCGGCCTCTTGGCTGATTCTCTGATGAATGCTTTCCTTGATTGGCTTGTCAGTTTAGGTGGATGGCCATGTCTTGGTAGGTTTACAGTTGTGCCATACTCTTTCCATTTTCCTTGTCAAAAGAAGTTTATTGAGTATACAATGTTATAAAGATACATAAAGTAAGTTTACAAGGATCTATAAAGTAAGCTCATTGTTTTACAGTAGGGTTTATATAGGTAAATATCATGAAATTTCAAATATTAAACATTGGGTTCACGTAAACCTAAATTAAAGATATATATCATTTCCTTAGTTACTTTTGTAGGTATTTAAATGATTTATACCTACTATACATATTGTTTACAAGTAGAGTGTATATAGGTCAAATAAATTCTGATAATGAGCTTTAATCGTAAGGTGGAGAAAAGGAAAGAGAAAGAAGAAAAAGGGTTGAAAGGTAGAGGTATGGTCCACAACGTTGTCCCGCTCGTCAGTTTATTATTCTTTTTAGTTCTCTTTGAAGCCTTAAAATGGGTGTCTCTGTAAGTCATTTAATCTATTACCATGGCAACAGGACAGAGTCATTGAAATTTGACAGGAACTGTTGTTTTATCCAAGGGTGCCAAAGTTTTTCAAATTTTGGAATTTGATTTTGATCGATGGCTACCATCTTAGCATGGGACATTGTATTATTCATTCTGTGAATTGTTTCTGCTAGTACCAATGTAGGAGATTTCCATGCTTTGGCCACTGTTTGTTTTGCAGCCGTTATTAGTTGGATCATGAGTTTGAATTGAGAGAGTGTTAACCATTCCGGTTTTAGATTAAGTAAAGTTAAATATGGATCTGGTTGTATTATTTTTTAAAATATTTTAGATGCAATCACGTAAACTTCCTTCCAGAATGTTTGGATTAATGGGCACGTCCACCATATGTGTAAATATGTGCCTATTTCTGGGCATCCTCGAAAACAAAGAGCTGAGGTATTAGGTGAATATTTTGCCACTCTAGCGGGTACAAGGTACCAGCGAGTTAGGACTTTATAATTTGTCTCCAGTGCTAAGATGTTGGGTGAAGATGACTTAGATGTGAGCCATATGTTAGACCAGTCCGTGTCTCCTAAAGTTCGACCCAGGTCCTCCTCCCACCTCTGAACGTAAGAGGGTCTATTAAGTATTGCTAGCCAATAAAATTGATTATAAAGTGATGAAATTGTAACTTTAGCAAATGGATCTTTTGTACAGATTGATTCAAAAATGGATAATTGGGATAATGGTGTATCCCCCTTTAGGAATGGTGTATAGAAATTTTTGATTTGGAGATATCTAAATATCTCAGAGTTTGGTAGATCATATTTTTCTCTAAGCGATGGGAATGAAAGGAATGATTTAGATGCTATGAAGTCATTTAGTGTCTGAATGCCTGATGTTGTCCAAGCTTTAAAAGAATTTGGGTAGATCCATGCCGGATAAAAGGCCGGATTTCTGATAAAAGAAAGGAGAGGATTGTGTGGAGATTGTAACTGATATTTGGTTTTTAGTTTATCCCAGAGAGATAAGAAGTGTTTAGTTATGGGATTATGAATTTTAAAGCGGTCTTTAGGATCAAGCCATAATAAATTTGATATTAATAGAGGGTCATTTTCTGAAGCCTCTATAAATACCCATAATGGGATTTCCTGTTTTTCATGGTATTTGGACAGACTGGCCAAATGTGCTGCTCTGTAGTAGTTAGTAAAATTAGGGTATCCCAGGCCTCCTTTATTTTTGGGAAGATGTAGTGTGTGTATAGGTATACGTGGTTTAGAAGAGCCCCATATAAACAAAGTTGCTTTTTTTTGTACTATTCTCAAAAAATAGGAAGGAATTGGAATAGGGAGGACTCTGAATAGATAAAGCAATTTGGGTAGAATAGTCATTTTGATTGCATTAATTTTCCCTATCCAGGATAAAGGAAGTTGCGACCATTGTTTTATTAGATTTGTGATCTGTCTTAATACAGGAGGATAATTGGTTGAGAATAAGTCAGAATGAGATGCTGTTAAATGAATTCCAAGATATGGAATTGATTTTTCTGCCCATGTGAATGGGAGTGCAGCCCTAGCCGGGATCAATTCCATGTTTGTGAGTGAAATATTAAGCACTAGGCATTTCTTAGGATTAATCATAAGGCTGGATAGGGCTGCAAATCCATCAAGAGCTGGTATTAAGTTAGGACCAGAGACCTGTGGTGATGATAGAAAAAGTAATATATCGTCTGCAAATATACATAATTTGTGTGTAATACCTCCTACTTCAATGCCAGTTATAGTTTGGTTTGTTCTGATGTATTGGGCCATGGGTTCGAGTATAAGGGCAAATAATAAGGGAGATAATGGGCAACCCTGTCGGGTACCTCTTTCGATATTAAAGGCTTCAGATTTGTATCCAGCATATTTTATATAGGCTTTGGGTTTATTATATAATGCTTTGATCCATGTTAAAAAGTGGGGTCCAAAACCCCATTTTTGTAATGAATATTGCATATATTGCCAGGATACTGTGTCAAATGCCCTCTTAATATCGAGAGATAGAAAACATAAAGGGATTTTCCGTTTTTTAGCAATATGTGCCAATAACACTGCCCTGCGTATATTATCGCCTGCCTGTCTATTTGGCATGAAGCCTACTTGATCTCTATGTATTAATTTTCCTATAATGCTATTGAGGCGTTTTGCTATTATTTTTGCTAATAATTTAATATCGAGGTTTAACAGAGAGATAGGCCGATAATTCACACAGGAAGTATCATCAGAAAGGGGTTTTGGGATCATACAAACAATTGCCATTAGTGTTTCTTGCCGAAAAGAATGTCCATCTAGAAGTTTGTTAAAAGTTTCAGTGAGAATGGGAGAGAGTATTTCTGAGAATGTTTTATAGTATAAAGCCGAGTAGCCGTCTGGGCCTGGTCTTTTGTTAAGTTTTAGGTCTTTTATGGCGTTAGCAACTTCATCTATAGTTATAGGCTCATCCAAACTGCTTTTTTGATTCTGAGATAACTCAGGTAAGTTTATTTTTGAGAAGAAGGATTCAGCTTCTGTAGGATTAAATTCATTGTTTGTCTTGTATAAAGTTGCGAGATGTGAGTGAAATTTATGGACTATTTTAACTGGATTACAAGTGTAAACATTTTTTGATAATTTCAAACGTATTGGTTTGAAAGATTTGTTAGTTGAATTTAATGCCCGAGCCAAATATGTACCTGGTTTGTTTGTATTCATGTAGAAATTGTGTTTGGAGCGTTTGAGGGATTTATCAACTGATTCAGTGAGAAATAGATCGTATTCCAATCTAGATTTTTCCAGATGAGATTTTGTACTCTGAGATGGATTATCTTGAAATGATATGTAGGCTGCATTAAAATTGAGTTCTAGTTTTTTTGCTAGATTTTTGCGTTCCCGTTTAAATAGTGCCAATTGTCTTTGTATTGTACCACGCAAGACAGGCTTATGAGCTTCCAACAGTGTTATTGGGGAGATGTCTGTTGTATTATTAATTGATATGTATTCCTTTAAAGCTTGTTCAATGGCCATCTGATGTAGTGGGTGTTTGAGCATTATGTCCGGTAAGTACCACGTTGGGTCATGCGCTTTTGGTATGGCTGAGGCTATAGTAGTGTATACTGCATTATGGTCAGACCACGGAATCGGAATTATATCTGATGCAATAATTTCTGGTATCATTCCTATTGTTAGAAAAATATGATCTATTCTGGTGAAGGTTTGATGAGGGTGCGAGAAATAAGTGAATTTCTTTTTCATTGGGTTACTTTCTCTCCATGAATCTACCAGATTGTATTTGGAAATAAGTTGAGAAAAAGGTAATCTAGAGGTTATTTTAGATGGTGTAAAAGGTGATTTATCTAGAAATGGGAGGAGGACCTGGTTTGAATCCCTGCACATTATCACTGTTCCTATTTTGTGTGTATTAATCACTTGTAATATATGTGAGAGGAATGGTGTAGGTTGTTTGTTAGGAGCGTAGTAGGAAATCACCGTGATTGCTGTATCCATTATATAACCCATGAGTATCAGGTATCTACCTTCTGGGTCTTTATTTCTGATGATAAGGTGAATGGTGTGGATCGGTGAAATGCAATTAGAGTACCCCTTTGTTTGGTACAGGCAGAAGCTGTGTAAATTTGTTGATAAAAAGGAGAAATATATTTTGGAGTAGAATCTTTCGTGAAGTGTGTTTCTTGGAGGCATACTTTGTGAGCCTTCTTGTTATGGAAAGTACGGAAGGCTTTGATCCTTTTTTGAGGGACATTTATTCCCTGAACATTCAGGGAAAGTATATTCAGTGGTGCCATGGTAACAGATCAGATAGTTTTGACTTACTTTTTGTTATGCAGAGCTGATTGCGCAGATCAACCTGTGTGGACTGAAGAGATGAAAAGATAGGAAAGAAACCAGTGAATTCTGGAGTAAAGAGTAAACAAAAAACATATGAGATTAGATGATACATTGTATAACTTATTTTTTGCAAGTAATCACAATTTACCCGTGAAAGAGAACAAATATCTCTCTCAGGGGAATAAGTGCCTTCGTCACACTCCCACATAATATGGTTGGGAGAATGAGGAGGGCTAATGGGGGTACACGGATCTTCTGCTTACAGGAGAGAAGTGCTATGTCAAAAGACATCAAAATGATGATTCATTAATTGGAGTGCAGAATATAGTTTTTGTTGAAATTATTTATTCCAGGGTGGTTGTATATGGTTAGTTTTGCCCTAGGCTAAATAATTCAGTTAGAAAGGTACTGTTAATAACTTTGGTATTGATGAAGATGGTTTGAATTATTTGGGGATTTTAACCCTTTTGGAGTAAACAATTACATATTTTATTCATATGTAACTGTTTAGATATGTTAACTCATAAAATTGATGTTGTATTGCTTCAGATTAGAATAAACAAAAACATAATTCTAGGAACTAGTTAGGTAATAATATATTTGTTTTATGAAAAGAAAGAAAAAGCTTCCATTACTTCTGGATTATTGAACATATTTGTCCTAAAAAGTAATAAATCTATTGTTATTACCTGAAAATATACAACTGAACAAGAATTTCCTTGTTTCACTTATATATTCTAAGGCTATATGAATCAGAAGTAATAAGAAATATAACTGGAATGTAACATGATCCCACACAGTGTGTGACTATCAGAATGCAGTTACATTCAGTTATAAATACAGGTTTCTTATAGAGAACCATCTCTTAGTATAATAAATGAAGAGATATCAGGAAATAGGATGTCAGTCCATTGAATCTTCTTGGTCCATGGATGATGTGGCATAACGGCCTCTTTTGTGAGAATGATGATTCCCATTTTGTTCTGATATTTTCTGGGTGCTGCCTGAAGGTGAAGATGATGCCATTCTTCTGCGTGTGGGAGAGTTGCTGCTTGTGGGTTCTGTCAGATTTAATTTTAAAAGGGTTTGTTGTAGTTCATCTGCTGATCTGCTTCTGTAAATTGTACCTTGGTAGTTAAATCTGACTGAAAAGGGGAAACCCCATTGATACATAATGTTGAGGCATTGCAGTTCCATTAGTTGGGGTTTCATGGATCGTCTTTTAGTAATAGTAAGTTGGGATAGGTCAGCAAAAATTTGATAATTGTGTCCTTGAAAATTAAGTTCCTTTTTTTCTCTTGCAGCAATTAGTATTTGTTCTTTCGTTCTGTAATAATGAAATTTTGTGATTATATCACGTGGGGGTCCATCTTTCTTTTTGGCTGTGAGGGCTCTGTGTACTCTGTCCAGTTCTAAACGTTCAATAGGGATATCTGGCTTTAGTTCTTGTAATAGAGCAGTAATAGTAGATTGCAGGTCTGTCACAGTTTCAGGTATTCCCCTTATGCGCAAGTTTGAACGTCTGGCTCTATTTTCGTAATCTTCGAGCTTAGTTTGAAGTATTAAATTCTCTTCTTTTAATTGTTCCAATTCTGTTATATTTTCTTGGGTTGTAATTTCAATTTCATCCATTTTTATTTCTAAGGCTGCGGTGCGGTTTCCCAGCTCTCTTATTTCTTTGGTTAGGCTGTTTGTTATTTGGTCTGAGGTTTGTTTTAAAGCCTTATGAAGCATCTTTTCAAATTGTAATAATATTACTGGGGATGCTGAGGAGGCTTGTGGAGAAGTTTGTGAGAGGATTTGTTCTGTATCTGACTCAAATTGGGAGTCTTGCTGTGACATTTTCTGTCTGTGAGAGCGCCCTGATGCTGTATATTGTGAGGTGACTGGAGCTGCTTTAGTTGCAGTGAGTGCCTGTGAGCTCTTTGTGAGGTGATTTTTATTTCTTCCACGGCTTCCTCCCAGTACCATTTTTCCTGCCCAAACTTTCACAGTTTGTTCCCTGGGGCAAAAAGGTTCAAATGGATACCTTTTGAGCCTGCAGGCTCCGCTTTGTCCTTCTCTTCTCTCCTCAGCGGTGTGGAGCTCTAACAATGCATGTCTGCCCTGCTAGACTCTGCGCATGCACCTCCATGAATACCTTTTTAAGACACTGTATACCCTCCAAGATCTGGAGTGATGAGGCCTACTGGCAAAATGGTATTATCAAAAAGAGAAGTGAGGGGACTAAGCTCGGGGAAAAGGGCATAAGATATTCAGACTTGATACCATCTTTGTAGGGTGGATATCATGAAAGGGGATAGTCCGTGAAGAGAAATCTTGTGTGTATCCCCAGGGTAAAGTTCATGGGCCAAGTAATGATAGATCTTGTTCTATAGGGGTCATGACCTTTAGAATTGGACAAAGAAATCAGTCTAATGCCCCGTACACACGGTCGGATTTTCCGATGGACAATATCCGATCGGAGCGTGTTGTCGGAAATTCCGACCGTGTGTGGGCGCCATCGGACTTTTTCCATCGGATTTTCCGACACACAAAGTTGGACAGCAGGAGATAAAATTTTCTGACAACAAAATCCGATCGCGTCAATTCCGACCGTGTGTGGCCTGTTCCGACGCACAAAGTGCCACGCATGCTCAGAAGAAATTCCGACACGGGACAGCTCGTTCTGGTAAACGTAGCGTTCGGAATGGATACAGCACTTTCGTCACGCTGCAATGTTCAAAATGGTTTAATACAGCGCACTCTCTTCTTCTTTATAATGTGCCAAGAATTAAGTCGTTTTGCTGCTCATATTCACACACACTTCTCACAAACTTATTTTGTTACTATTTATCGGGATTCCCTCAATATATTTTGATTTCTCACATCTGACAACAAAATGTTTGTTTGTTTTTGGACTTTAATGTAGATTCTTTTTTTGTGTTTCTCTTTTTTATTTTGGTGATTTTCATTTGTATTCCCGAAAATGTTTGTGTGTGTTTTTGGTGACAAGTTCCCACAACACCACTAATATGTTGTTCTATTTAATCTGTAGGAGATTGTTTGGTGTTGTTGTCCCTTGTTAATTTCACATTGTACTTTAGAAATGTACCTGAATCGTCACCAACAAACGGTCCTTTTTGGATGAAAACACACACAGGAGTATAGAATTTACCTAAAAATCTTTTATTAAGGGGTCACAACTATAAACAAAGAGGGAGGCAACGCTGGAGAAACTGCAGAAGTGGGTGAAGCCTTGGACCCCCAGGGCAGACATCAACTATTTAAAAGCAAAATTGGTGGCCTGAGGAGTCCATATCATAAGGGAGGGCAGTCTGGTCCAGAAGTCCCAGAGATCCGGAATGCAGCAGATGACATCTGTGTCCCCAGGCTGTGGTCATACGAGAGACTGCATCTTCTGTCAGACCAGACTGAACCCAGGGTCATCACTCTTTGGTCTTCTTTCCACGCTTCCTTCCAGCCTTTGGCTGTGGTGGTGGAGTTGTGGCAGCAGGAGGAGGAGGAGGATCGTCCCTCTCCATGACATCCGTCTTGTGTGTCAGTTCCCCACTCTCCCCCTTACGTAGGACTTTATAAATCAGGTCCTCAGAGATCTTGCGTTGACCCTCCTGCATGCCCTGCAATTTTGTGGCAGCCATGCAGGCAAAGGCCTCTTCAGGACTGGGGAAGGCTCGGAAGGACGCCAAAGCCTCCTGGATCAGCCTGTACGCTGAATCCTGCACGGGACTCGGAGTGGCCTTCCTGGCTCGTTTATATGGAAGGCGGAGGGGAGGAACCTGAGACTCAGTCAGGCTGCGACTTGTCCCAGGCTTCTCTTGGCTGCCACTTAGCCCCGCCTCTTCCTGGCTGACACTAATCCCCGCCTCCTCCTGACTGCCACATTCCACAACCTCCTCCTGGCTGAGGTCTTCCTGTGTATGAAAAAGGGACATAGTTTTAGTATTTTCTTCATTAATCACACACAATTTTCACCTCCTGACTGCTGCAAATTGAATGTTAACAAATATAACAGACTATCCTTCTGAGCCCAGCAGTTTTCATTCTTTTCCCAATTTTGGGTGCCCACTACTGTCTATTGATATGTAAAGCACTTTTTTTAATCAGAAATTAGTGATCAATAATAACATTTAGTAAACATCATTTATTTATTGCCCAGAAATCTGTAGAAGAATGCTATACCTGACTCCAGCTGGGCTCCTCCACTTCTTCCTGGCTGGAAGGCCCAGGTTGGACATCGGAAGCCTCAGCTGGTATGGAAGAAGGGTGGAAGGAAGAGTAGAGAGGGATTCCCTGACTTCAGTGTGGTCTGACAGAAATCGCAGTCTCTCATAGTACCACAGCCTGGGGACATAAACGTAATCTGCTGCAGCTCCTGATCTCTGGGAATCTGTGACCTTCTTGCGCTCCCTAAGATACGTGCTCCTCAGGCCACCAATTTTAGCTTTTAAATAGGGGATGGTTGCTGTGGGGACCACCGGCTTCACCAACTCCAGCAGTTTCTCCAGCGCTGCCTGCCTCTTCTGTTTGTGATTATAGTGGGGGTGTCTCACTTGCCACAGACAGGGCAGCTCCCTGTACTTGTCTATGAACAGGGGCAGGAAATTGTGGTCGTTGAACCCATCCATTTTCTCTGTAAGACACAACACAAGACAAAGCCTAATGTCAGGCCAAACTCCCCTAATCTTGTTACAATATAGGCTTCCATTTCGAAGCAGTATAGGCCCAAGTTTAGATCCTACCTTCGTTAGCACGATCGGCGTCTCCAATGCTCCTTCCTCCGCTCACAGATCGTACGTAAGACGCGCGCGTTACGATTTATACACACTGCACATGCGTATAACTCTGCCCGCCCCTGACGTTCTTTCTAGTCTATTCCCCGCCCCTTTTCATTCGGCGCAGTGGGGGAAGAGCACATGGCGGATAGACAGCAGGAACGTGCTAATTGTAGCAACGAGGAAGAGGAGGAGGAAAGGCTGGAGCCTGAAACGTCCCGATCCAGAAGGAGATTAAAGGACTCAAATATGTCCTTTGGGGAGATGTTGGAGATGGTGGACATCCTGAAGAAGGCCGACTATGATGGAAAGTATGGGCCTTACCCCAACTCCAATGTCCAAAAGGCCAAGATCATGGCAAAAGTGGTCAGGAGTCTGCACCGGAAATTCGGGGTACGACGATCGAAAGATCAGCTCAGGAACCGGTGGTCGGACCTGAAATTACGAGAACATGAGCAGTACAGAAAGATCCGGAGAGTGCTGCAAAAAAGTAAGTAGTTGTGCTGTGTTCCTATTCTTTATGTTTATTACGTTCGTGCTGCTCCATGTGCTTTTAGGAACTGTTGTACAGTTTAAAATGGTAACTTTCATGTTCATGGGCACATTATTCGTTCGGATCACACATTGTTATTTCGGACGATAAAATACACTGGTTTAGGCCATATGCATTTGGCTACCATTTTGACACCCTATACTTGTCTTCAAAGAATTGGGTTGTGTAGATGGCTTTGTTACTAGAATGAAATGCAAACTAGATTGTGTGTAAGGAGAGGACATTCAGCAGCTGTTTTCACATCTGGACACTGGAGTACTAGTGTGGGACCCCAGAACACCATTTTTATTAGGGGGGCCACACAGGTGCTCCAGTGTATACTATAGGGGGGGTCTCCATCTGTGAAGCTTGTACAAAACAGGTAAAGTATTGCAGCTTGACAAAGGGCACTAAAAAAGCTACATCTTGGAACTCGGCTAAAATAGATCATTGTACCCCACTTCCAAGCAATGTTTCATCTTTATAGTTCTGACATTAAATATCTGTGTGCTAATTATACCATTTTTGTTTTACATAGGGGAGAAAAGACTCGGAGGACACCCCTCATCCGAGGAGACCAGAGCCCCCCCCTCTGGAAGAAGGGGAAATACCCCCAACACAAGATGAGCAGGAGGAAGAAGATGTGGTGGAAGTAGTTACCACAACAGGTGAGTGTCTGTGACCACAGGCTCCGATAAGAGATGGATGGCGGCATTTTTTGGGAAACCTAATTTATTTGGGGTTTCCTCTCTTTTTAGGTGATCGTGAGGTTGTGGATCCAGATCCTTTCACATCCGAAAGTGCCCAGATCCTGATCGGGGAGATCATGGGGTGTAATTTACAATTGGAAAACATCAAGCAAAACATCAATGATGTTATTCCAAAATATAAAAACATCATTGATGTTTTGGGGCGAGTTTAAAACCCCTCCAAATCACTTTCTTCTTTTGTGTGCTACAATGTGCTAAATGTTTTTGTGATTTTTCCCAAAGCCAAATTTGGAGGATGCACACAGTATGTCAACATGTGCTATCTGCCATCACGGGAGATCAATGGACGCGTTTTGGGGGTGCAACCCCTTCCTCAATAATAAAGTAGCAGTGAGGAAGGGCTTTCTCCCCCAAAACACATCCCTTGATCCCCCGTGATGGCAGCTAGCACATGTTGACATTGGGAAATTTGTGTGCATCTTCCAAATTTGGCTTTCCCAGAGGTGATTTCCCCCCATCTGAATGCAATATCAAACACAGTTCCTAAATACTCATGTCTGATATTGCCTTCACGTTCTACCAAATGTGAACTTTGTAAGATCAAGATTTGTGTCTTTCCTGTTGGTTTTACACAGGCCTGTTTTCTATAAAATGGACATTTTGATTTTGGATAATGACACCACAAAAATTGGTATACAACAAATATGTTGGTTTGTCAGAAAAACCTTTGGTAAATGCACATGTGATTGTGCTGGTATTAAAAAGATTGTTAATCAAGAATGTGTGGATTATTGTCTCAACGCTACAACACTTTTGGGGTGATGTAATTGTTGTTTTATGAGAAAATGGGGGTTATTTCCTAAGGGCAAATCCACTTTGCACTACAAGTGCAGTGTCAGTGCAGTTGCAAGTGCACTTGTAGTGAAAAGTGTCTTTGCATTTAGTAAATAACAGCCAACAGTGCTTTGTATAAGGTTACACAATCACGACATTTTCTGCACGCCACACATTTCTGTCAGGGTCAGCTAAAACAAACACAAGCAGTAAATGGCCACAAAGAATTTCCTTTGGAATGTTTTTTATTTGAAAAAGGTGTCACAGATTGTCTGGCATATTGATAGCCCCCCTACCCGCAAAGAACTCCAGGTATCATAACCGGACATCACGGGCAAGCCAGGATGGCCGCTTTCAAGCGCCGTCATTGTTGATGTATTTGGGATTCCGGCCTCAGGCCCAACTGAGCCAGCATAGTTGACTGAATGTTTTCGTAGAAAATTATGGAGAACACAGCAGGCAAGTATTATATGGTTCAGTTTATACTCCGCCATATGGATGGGTGTCAGAAATAATCGGAACCGGCTGGCCAGGATTCCAAATGTGTTCTCCACCACTCTTCGGGCTCTGGCCAGCCGGTAATTAAAAACCCTCTGTTCCGGGGTGAGGGTCCTCATCGGGAATGGCTGCATCAGGTGGTTCCCCAGCGCAAACGCTTCATCAGCAACGAACACAAATGGGAGACCTTCAACATTGTCCTCTGGAGGTGGCAAGTCCAAGCTGCCATTCTGGAGACGCCTGTAGAACTCCGTCTGGGCGATGACTCCACCATCGGACATCCGGCCATTCTTCCCAACGTCCACATACAAGAACTCGTAATTAGCCGACACCACCGCCAACATCACTATACTATTAAACCCCTTGTAAATATAATAGTACGACCCCGAGTTGGGTGGTGGGACGATGTGGACGTGTTTCCCATCAATTGCCCCTCCGCAGTTAGGAAAGTCCCACCGCTGGGCAAAGTGGGAGGCCACAGTCTGCCATTCCTGTGGCGTGGAAGGAAACTGTTGAGGAAAACATTACTATTTTTTCACAGAAACATGGCAAGCAGATTAGACACAAACATTATGGGTCAACCTCCAGATAGCATTTATTAAGGGGAATTTTACAACAACAAAGTATAAGGTACACCTATCATATTCCCCCTCCCCCCCTCTCATGGGCCATTTCTAACATTATAGGGGGGGGGAACTCTTGGACAGGTAACCCTCTTCACTTCATTGAGAGATGAATGCCTAAATACAGGGTATTACTTGGAACAGCCCCTCCTTAGTTACACTATTGGCAGCCCACTGGACAGGTAAGAAGTGTCATAATACAAAGATATAAATACACATTGTACACATTTGAGCACATTTGGACATTCTGCTATTACCTATCAAGATCATAATAGGATACAAGAACTTTAAACAGTACCATTTGAAAGTATACAGGCAGGCCCTTGCACTACATGCTTTGGGGAATTCATCCATAAATCTGAGCACTAAAGAGATGGGTATAGTGTGTATGGGTTTGGCAAAGTCAGCAGATAGATGATTGAGGATAGATAGAGAATTGGGATCAGCTGACTTAGCAGTTGGGGGAGGGAGGGTTACAAAAAATTTGGGGACACCAAAAAAAAAAGCCTCTGGCCCTCTGCCTGAATTTAAATCAAAAATAAAATTTCCAAACATTTTAGGGGGTGTTTGGGGTAAAGCACTACTATGGAGCAGATAAAATACATTGTTAAGTGACTACATGATGTGAATATAGGGCAGGAGACACCATGCTGGAGAGGTTATTGAAGGGCAAATATGTATGAAGGACATAAAATAATAATTACATAAAAATCCAGCATGCATGAGGACAAAGGGGACATTCACAGCATATTACAATCATGGTAATTAGGGAATGAGGAAAGAAATACAATATATTAGCAAACATTCAATACAATAAAATGTGACATTAAAGGATAAAAATCTTACCTTCATATACTCCTTCTGCAGGACCTGGATGATGGCAGAACAGGTCTCTGGGATAATGATCCCCAGAGCCTGGGGGGAGATGCCTGTCGAGAACTTGAGGTCCTGCAGGCTTCTCCCTGTGGCCAAATACCGCAAGGTAGCGACCAACCTCTGCTCCGGAGTGATGGCTTGCCTCATGCAGGTATCCTGCCTGCTGATATAGGGGGTCAGCGAAGCCAACAAACGGTGAAACACGGGGTCCGTCATCCTGAGAAAGTTCCTGAAATCATCAGGATTATTCTCACGAATCTCACGGAGCAAAGGCATATGACAGAACTGGTCACGCTGAAGCAACCAATTCTTGGTCCATGAACTCCTCCCCACCCTGTTCATGGACTGGACTTGTGTCAAGGTCAGGACCCCAACACCAAGTCCCCGCACAGCACGAACTCTACGAGGAGTACGCATACAAAACATGGCTAGAAAACGGTCGGCTGCTCAGAACGAAGTAACAGAACGCACTGAAGAACAGCAAGGCCTGTGAAGAGCGACCTGAAAAACAGAAACGAACGAACAAGAATACAGTGACTAAAGTCACGCGGAACTTGCTTGCACGCACTGAAGAGCAGATACAAACCCACAAGCACAAACTGAACGTCAGAAAACGATCTGAAAGCCACGAGTCTGAAAAAGCGTGAATCGTCTCTCACCAAACTTTTACTAACACGAGATTAGCAAAAGGAGCCCAAAGGGTGCCGTGCTTGGTTCTGAACCGGCCTTTTCTAGTCTTGTCGTACGTGGTGTACGTGACCGCGTGGTTGTCGATCGGAAATTCCAACAACTTTGTGCGACCGTGTGTAGGCAAAACAAGTTTGAGCCAACATCCGTCGGAAAAAATCCGAGGATTTTGTTGTCGGAATGTCCGAACAAAGTCCGACCGTGTGTACGGGGCATTAAGGCATGTGAGCAAAACTGAACTATCATATAGTTCGAAATCGGGGATAATTTTGCCTGTTGTTTATATCTGTTTTTTACAAAGCTTTCAGCGAAAGAGCTATTGTCAATCCACAGTCCCATTTTCTCCTCTAGTTTTGGTTGAATCCACGCGCTCATCATATCACAAAGTCTGTACTGAGGTACTGCATATGGTCTTTATAAAAGAACCAGTATATGGTGACATCACAAAGACATAGTCACAAGTTACCAAATGCAACCCAAAAGTAAGTTAAATTGTAGTACAGTAGATTACTCAGAACCCCAGGTCTGACCATGATATTGTGATCAGTATTTTCTATGCTACAAAGTGCTTGCTTGTGCACAATTACAATGGAAGTTATGTTTTAAATAATCACATTTAGGAAAATCCTAAACCTGTGGAGTTTTTTGCTCTACAAATGGAAGTAATGTGATCACCACAGGCTGAACAATCTACCATCCAGTGGAGTAGAATGGCGCTCACATGTCACATCAGCAATGTGTGGCATCTGCTTGAAAATCCATATACAAGCATGCATTGACATCTGCTGGGTGTTGGGACAGGTAACAGGCTTGCACAGTGCGCATTTTAGGGCATTTGATTAGAATTGATTAGCATTAGTAGAATCACTCAAAATGCATAATGATGACACTTTTTGCAATTACTTATTCTGTTATTAGAAGAGGTCAAATAATTTAAACTGTTTAAATGAGTGGAAGCTGGAGTTGGGCTTTAAATTAGAATATTTGATTAAAGGATTTACAATTGCATGGTTTTAATTTTGAATGTTGGTAACAAAGGTCATAGTAACGTGGCAATGGCAAAGGAGAAATGCACCAATGCAAAAATGAGTAAGGAAATGGTCTTTTCTTGTGGCAAAATTCCTTCAAATGACATGCTTGAATTCCTTTAAACTGTACATAAAGTGAAACACCTGTAGGATATGCTCCAGCACAGGTGACATTTAGGAAAATAAATATTACCACTAAATGACAGCTCCTGAATGGCTTGGTTCTAAAAAAAACGGTGTAGGGTCCCCCTCTATATCCATATAAAATCTTCTCTACTGGCTAAGAGTCTGGCATGGATTATGATGGGGACAATGTCCTCATCCCCACACTCCTGGCTCAAATTATGGGGGTAGGGGGGTGGGGATGGGGGTCTGTGTATGGGAAAAATTATCAAAACCAGGAAGACCTCTTTAGAATAGGGTCCGGATGATATCTGTTCCTTCCCCCTACATGAGTGAATATGGGCACATAGTACCCATTGTTACAAAAAATAATTGAAAAACAAAATAGAAGCACAACCTAAAGCTCATTTCTTATGGTTAGTCCTGTGTTCATTCCCCTGGCAGAGGGTGGATATCTGAGTGCACCCCTATTATAAAGGGGGCTTCCAGTTTCAACAATAAGTCCCCACCTATAATCCCCACATCTTTTGAGGGGTTGTGGATATGGGGAAGAGGCTTTTATCCGTCAACATTTGGGTAAGGCAACCCTTAATGTTGAATGGTGTGTGGCATTGTCTGTGCTCTGCCAGGTCCCTGCCTTCCCTCTCCTGGCCTCCCAGACTGCATACTTGGATAAGGGGTTGGTTGAGCAGAGACAATGAGGGAATTTTTGTGCTACTCATGATTGCACAATATAAAAAAAGAATCTCAGCACATATTATAAACAAACATGGTAGAGTGTAAGTATACACCTGCAGGCATATCCATGAGGCATTACCATGACACATGAATAAGAAAAATGTTTTATTTGTCTTACATCTGTTTTGGTAACCTGTATAATATCTCTTTAGTATTTAGCATTGTATTTCAGGTAATTTTAATAAACAGACAAAATAAATTCCAAATAAGAGCTAACGATCCTCTTTACAGCTGCATGTTGCTTTAATATGTGTAGTATGTTTTTTTTGACAGCATACAGTGAATAGCAAAAATGAGTAAACTGTATCATTCCATGCTTCACTGGGCACTACTGAGCACAAGGTTGTTTCTTTGATTGCTGAGACCTGACCACCATACTAAATTTGTTTTGTTGGCTCTTTGTATTAAACCATGCCTTGCTGACCTTCATGCATCCTGTTTGAGTCATTATACCTTAAGTCGTTTTCTATTTAATAGCAGGATACTGCATAGTTTCTTTAAACAGAATTGTGTGCAATGGACTTTACAATATAATGATGTGACAAAAAGCAGGGGAATGGGAGCACAAACAAACATTGTTAATTGAACTATTTAGAGGTATGTTGATTCAGAAGTAAAACACATACGAATAAAGAATGACCTGATCAATTTTATTCAACAATGACTTCACTTTCTCACATGGCATATTCAAGCTTTACACTAAAAATGTACTTAAGGGGTTTTAAGATAAAGTATTAGTAATTGGGGGTAGGGGGATAAGTGTGTTAAAAATAAAGAGATTACTTACTGCAGTTTAAAACAATGCTCTAAGGTGTGTGTATTACATTAAGGTACAGTAGGAGGAGTGTTTCAATGATAAGGCATCCTTTTCATCAGCAACAAGTGTAAATAAATAAATGCATGCACACTGGCATTACATTGTCTCAGTACCTGGCTTTCATTCAAATGTTTATTCTGGATTTACAGAGAAAAGGAAAAAAGGAAATGAGTGTTTGTTTGTCACAAGAGACATACAAGTCTCTTGTACCAAAAAAATACTACCTGATAGCAATTTTGACCATATATTTCTGTGGTGACCTTCCTCCCAGCTTATTCAAAAGTTCAGAATACACAACACAATCATTATCATACTCAATGCATTCTAAATGAGGTACACATATTTTTCAAAGCAAGCACTCTTAAAAAACATTGAAGTTTATTAGCACCCCTCTTTTTTTGTCACAAAACCATGATTTCCCAGTGTTGCCACTAATGCATACCTAAACTTGGTAGAAAGCTCATTTTCAAAGTCCTGGATCTTTTTCCGTTGCAATGTCCCCAAAAACCGACATTCTCTTTAGGTCAGAACAAATGAGGAATCGATCTGCTGGCCTTCAAATGCAGGTTGATCATAATTCATTCTCCAAAAACATCTCAGGGATCCTTACAATATGGTTGATTTACAAATCATAAATAAGTTGTTCACTTTGCAAGGGAAGGTGTGCTTTACAATAAAATTACCCTCAGGGTTTAGTAAATGTAGTGAAAGAAATACTCAATCACATAAAAGATAAAAACAGCATTTTTGGTTCCATATGATAGGTGGATGAAAGTTAGCTTCAGCTCATCCACTAAGCTCTGGTAAAAATTCCTTTGCAAAGCACAACTACTCTTTCAAAGTGTGGTGTTTTCAAAATAATGATTCATTTAATACTTTTTTCCTTTTTTTAAGCAGTAGCTATTAATGGTTTACAGCCAGGTATAACTTTCTACTAGATGTAAAACAAATTGAAATCAAGCAGAATTACAATAGTCAGAACCTTCTTTTATATACACATACAGCACATAGTGTATCTCACAAAAGTGAGTACACCCCTCACATTTTTGTAAATATTTTATTATATCTTTTTATGTGACAACACTGAAGAAATGGCACTTTGCTACAATGTCAAGTAGTGAGTGTACAGCTTGTATAACAGTGCAAATTTGCTGTCAATTCAAAATAACTCAACACACAGCTATTAATCTCTAAACCCCTGGCAACAAAAGTGAGTACACCCCTAAGTGAAAATGTCCAAATTGGGCTCAGTTAGCTATTTTCCCTCCACGATGTCATGTGACTCGTTAGTGTTACAAGGTCTCAGGTGTGAATGGGAAAAAGGTGTGTTAAATTTGGTGTTATCACTCTCGCTCTCTCAGACTGGTCACTGGAAGTTCAACATAGCACCTCATGGCAAAGAACTCTCTGAGGATCTGAAGAAAATAATTGTTGCTCTACATAAAGATGGCCTAGGCTATAAGAAGAATGCCAAGACCCTGAAACTGAGCTGCAGAATGGTGACCAAGACCATGCAGCGGCTTAACAGCACAGGTTCCACTCAGAACAGGCCTCACCATGGTCGACATCATATCCAGAGGTTGTCTTTGGGAAATAGACGTATGAGTGCTGCCAGCATTGCTGTAGAGGTTGAAGGGGTGGGGGGTCAGTCTGTCAGTGCTCAGACCACACATCACACTGCATCAAATTGGTCTGCATGGCTGTCATTGATGATGCACAAGAAAGCCCGCAAATAGTTTTCTAAAGACAAGCAGACTAAGGACATGAATTACTGGAACCATGTCCTGTGGTCTGATGAGATCAAGATAAACATATTTGGTTCAGATGATATCAAGCGTGTGGCAGCAACCAGGTGAAGAGTGCAAAGACAAGTGTGTCTTGCCTACAGTCAAGCATGGTGGTGGGAGTGTCATGGTCTGGGGCTGCATGAGTGCTGCCGACACTGGGGAGTTACAGTTCATTGAGGGAACCATGAATGCCAACATGTACTATGACATACTGAAGCAGAGCATGATCCCCTCCCTTCGGAGACTGGGCTGCAGGGCATTATTCCAGCATGATAACGACCCCAAACACACCTCCAAGACAACCACTGCCCTGCTAAAGAAGCTGAGGGTAAAGGTGATGGACTGGCCAAGCATGTCTCCAGACCTAAACCCTATTGAGCATCTGTGGGGCATCCTCAAACGGAAGGTAGAGGAGCGCAAGATCTCTAACATCCACCAGCTCCGTGATGTCATCATGGAGGAGTGGAAGAAGACTCCAGTGGCAACCTGTGAAGCTCTGGTGAACCCCATGCCCAAGAGGGTTGACGCAGTGCTGGAAAATAATGGTGGCCACACAAAATATTGACACTTTGGGCCAAATTTGGACATTTTCACTTAAAGGTGTACTCATTTTTGTTGACAGCGGTTTAGACATTAATGGCTGTGTGTTGAGTTATTTTGAGGGGCCAGCAAATTTACACTGTTATACAAGCTGTACACTCACTACTTTACATTGTAGCAAAGTGTAATTTCCTCAGTGTTGTCACATGAAAAAATATAATACAATATTTACAAAAGTGTGAGGGTGTACTCACATTTGTGAGATACTGTATACACAAAATATTACTGATGGCTACTTTGCAAAGACCCAGATAAGATATTGTAAAATATAATCAGCTTTGCTTTTGAAATCACATTTAGGCCTCAATATATAAAAAAAAAAAATTAAAGGAGGATATTTGGATTAAACCTATATGGTGTAACTGATTAAAATGCATTCATACGTTATTAATCAAATAACCTCCCCTTCTTCTTTAATTTGCATGTAAATATCTTACTTATTCATCTGAGCTCTAGCTGAAGGAAAAATGGACTATACCATCATTAACACATGTACTCCAATTCATGATTGGAACATTTTGCATATGAGAATAATGATTTATCTAAGTTCTGTTTTGCATTACAAAAATCAATGACTGCAGTTTTACTTCGTCTGCCATCTTAATATACATTGGCATCTACAATTAAAAGAAAATGGCAGACAATTAATCATTAATGTTATTTATATCATGAACTTGAATTCTAGTTGCTCAGAGTTTTCATTTTCCAAAGGCATTAACATGTATTCTTAGATATCTTTAACCTTACTATAGTTGGTAAATTCATAATTATGTAATCAGGACATCAGTCATTAAATTACACTTCTGTCAGTGAATAAAATGTTTAATTTCTACAAAGCAGTCTATATAAATACAAATAAAAGCCATTTGTTTAAGTTTATGGAATAATTGCAGCTAGTTTTTGCAATATATCTGTTTTTATCTAGTTATGATACCTTTTGATCAACTGGCATACCTATATTTTTTTGCTCACTTGATTGTGGGTCATTTGACACACTCATTATTAAATACACCTTAACATATGTTCATACAACTTCCTAACTAAACACAACAAGCTTGACAACTACTTTCACTCATGATGAACATAAAACATGATTACTTCAAGTAGTGAAATTAGAGAGAAAGACACTTGAGTCAGTGTGAATGCTGGGCAACCCTATATGGCCATGGGTCTAATGGCAGGTGCTACCTCTGCTACTACTTCTACTAACTCACAGATTATATGATACATGGTAAATGTGAAAAAAATAAAAAAAACAAACTTGTGAGCATCTGCAAGTAAGTAGGAGAATTTATTTCAGGAAATAAAAATTGCAGAAAAAAAAATTGCATTTTAGCTATGATGTATGTTTTTTTTTAAATGCCCAGAATAAAATGTCCACAATTTTGAAGGGATAGAACAGGCAGGACTTCTGCACCAGGGCATATATATTACCTTTATTTAGGAAGAACAACAACATAAAATCAACACTAAAGGCCAACACATTTTGGCTGTTCAGCACTGCCATGAATAATGCCCCGTACACACGGTCGGATTTTCCGATGGAAAATGTCCGATCGGAGCGTGTTGTCGGATACAGCACTTTCGTCACTTTCGTCACGCTGCAATGTTAAAAATGTTAAAAATTGTTTAATACAGCGCACTCTCTTCTTCTTTATAATGTGACAAGAATTAAGTTGTTTTGCTGCTCATATTCACACACACTTCTCACAAACTTTTATTTGTGTTTTTTTAGTGGGATTCCCTCAATATATTGTTATTAGTTGTCACATCTGACAGTTTTATAGTTTTTTTGGATTTTTTTTTGGTTTTTAAGCTTTTTTTTTCTTTAATGTTTGGATTTTTTCCAAGGCTGATCTTTGTTTAATGTTATTTTTATTTTTACTCCAGAATATTTTTGTGTGTGTTTTGTGTGGCAAGTTACCCCAACACCATTGATATCTTTTATTATTTAATCTCCATGAGATTTTTTGTTGTTGGTGTCCCTTATTCATTTCACATTGTATATTAGAAATGTACCTGAATCCTCACAAACAAACCATCATTTTTGAAGTAAAACACATAGGAGAGTATAATTCAAAACAAAAACCCTTTATTAAGCGATCAGAACCAAACAAAGAGGAAGGCAACACTGGATCAACAGCAGAAATTAGCCTTGGACCCCCAGGGCAGACATCAATTCTTAAACCTCAAAATTGGTGGCCTGAGGAGTACATATATAAGGGAGGGCAGTCTGGTCCGGGATTCACAGAGACTCGGATAGCAGCAGATGACATCAGTGTCCCCAGGCTGTGGTACCACAAGAGGCTGCATCTTTTGGCCGACCAGACTGGATCCAGGGCAATCACTCTCTGGTCTTCCTTTCACACTTCCTTCCCGGCTGTGGCTGTGCAGTAGGAGATGTGGCAGGAGGAGGAGTAGGACCTGGAGGAGGAGGAGGAGTAGGACCTGGAGGAGGAGGAGGACTGGGAGGACCTGGAGGAGGACTGGGAGGACCTAGAGGAGGACTGGGAGGACCTGGAAGAGAGGGAGGAGGAGGAGGACCATCCCAAAGCTGTGTGTGAGGTGTAAGTTGTCCCCTCACACCTTTCTCCAGAGCCTCTGATATGAGGGCCTGACACATGGCTTGTTGGCCCTCCTCCATCCTCTGCATTTTATAGGCAATGAATGCCGCAAGGTTCTCCTGCATGGTGTGGGGTGCTCCCAGGACCTCTGTAGCCCTCCAAAAAAATCTGATAGCCGCCTCCTCTAGGCTACTCCTCCTGCTGCCACTTTCTGTTTTCAGGGTGGGTGGAGGGACCTGCAGATCAGCCACCTCCTGGCTGAGACTTCCCTGTGTATGAAAAAAGGACATGGTTTTAGTTTTTGCATCATCAATCACAATCATAAATTAGTACTCCCAACTAACATCTAGTTAAGATCATTGATTGGACAAGCAGAAATATTTAGAGGAATGCTATACCTGGCTCAATCTGGGCTCCTCCACATATGGCCTGGAAGGCCCAGGTTGGGCATCAGAAGCCTCAGCCGGGGGGGAAGGAAGCGTGGAAGGAAGACTGGAGAGGGATGGCCTGGGTTCAGTCTGGCCTGCCAGAAAGTGCAGCCTGTCGTAGTACAACATCCTGGGGACATAGATGTCATCTGCTGCTCCGGATCTCTGTGAATCCAGGACTTTCTTGTGCTCCCTCAGATATGTGCTCCTAAGGCAACCAATTAAGATCTTTAAATAAGTGATGTCTGCCGTGGGGATCACCTGCTTCACAATTTCACACAATTGCTCCAGTGCTGCCTTCCTCTTTATTTGGTTCTTAAAATGGGGGTGGGTAATCTCCCACAGACAGGGCAGCTCCCTTAGCATATCAATGAATAGTGACATGAAGTCAGTATCTCTCATTAAGATATCCATGTTCACTGCAAGACACAACACAAGACAAAGCCTAATGTCAGACCAAACTCTCCTAATCTTGTTACAATATAGGCCTCAATCTAGAAGCAGTATAGGCCCAAAATTGTCTCTTACCTTCGTTCTTACGATCGGCGCGTCCAATGCTCCTTCCTCTGCTCACAGATCGTACATAATACGCACGCGTGTTACGCTTTATACACACTGCGCATGTGTTTAACTCCGCCCGCCCCTGACGTTCTTTCTATTCTATTCCCCGCCCCTTTTCGTTCGGCGCAGTGGGGGAAGAGCATGATGGCGGAGTTACACCAGGTGCGTGCTAATTGTAGCAACGAGGAGGAGGAGGAAAGCCTGGATCCAGGCACGTCCCGATCCAGAAGGAGACGTTTTAAGGCCACAAATATGTCGTTTGGGGAGATGTTGGAGATGGTCGACATCATGAGGAAGTCCGACTATGATGGAAAATATGGGCCTTACCCCAACCCGAACATCCGAAAGGCCAAGATCATGGCGAAAGTGGTCAGGAGTCTCGAGCGGAATTTCGGGGTACCAAGATCAAAAGATCAGCTCAGGAAGCGGTGGTCAGACCTGAAGTTGAGAGAGCCGGAGCAGTACCGAAAGATCCGGAGAGTGCTGCAAAAAAGTAAGTAGTTGTGCTGTGTTTCTATTCTTTCTGGCTTTATTCCGTTCGTTCTGCTCCATATGATTTTAGTAATTGTAACGTTTAAAAAGGTCAACTTTAATGTTCATGGGCCCATTATTCGTTCGTATCAAACATTTTTCGTTCGGCCTCTAGAACACCATTGTTTAGGCCATATGCATTTTCCCACATTTTTTGGGGGCCTACTTGGATGCCAAATATTTGTTTAGGTAGATGGGTTTGTTACTAGAATGAAAGGCAAACTAGATTGTGTGTAAGGAGAGGACACTGAGCAGCTGTTTTCACATCTGGACACTGGAGCACTAGTGTGGGACCCCAGAACACCATTTTTATTAGGGGGGGCACACAGGTGCTCCAGTGTATACTATAGGGGGGGTTACATGTGTGAAGCTTGTACCAAACAGGTAAAGTATTGCAGCTTGACAAAGGGCAATAAAAAAAAGACATCTTTGAACTCGGCTAAAATAGACAATTGTACCCCACTTCCAAGCAATGTTTCCTATTTCTAGTTCTGCCATCAAATATCTGTGTGCTAATTATACCATTTTTGTTTTACATAGGGGAGAAAAGACTTGGACACTCCTCATCCCAGGAGAACACAGACCCCCCCCCTCTGGAAGAAGGGGAACTACCCCAAACACAAGATGCTGAGCAGGAGGAAGAAGAAGACGTGGTGGAGATTGGCACCACAACAGGTGAGTGTCTGCGACCACAGACTCAGGTAAAAGAGATGGCTGGTGGCAGATTTTTGAGACCTGTTTTTTTTGTTCTTTATCTCTTTTTAGGTGATCGTGATGTGAGGGAGAGAGAACGCTTTACTTCTGAAAGTGCCCAGATACTGATAGGGGAGATCATGGGATGTAATCTCCAATTGCAAAACATCCAGCAACAAATACGTGATGTTATTAAAAAAAATAATAACATCATTGATGTTTTGGGGCGAATTTAAACCCCACAAAATGACCTGTTTTAGGTAATTTAAATTTTTACAATGTTTTGAAAAGCCAAATTTGGAGGATGCACACAGTGTGCCAACATGTGCTATCTGCCATCACGGGAGATCAATGGACGCGTTTTGGGGGTGCAACCCCTTCCTCAATTATAAAGTAGCGTTGAGGAAGGGCTTGCTCCCCCAAAACACGTCCCTTGATCCCCCATGATGGCAGATAGCACATGTTGACATTCGTAAATTGGTGTGCATCTTCCAAATTTGGCTTTTCCAGGGGTGAGTTCCCCCCATCTGAACGCTATATCAAACCCAGTTCCTAAATACTGATGTCTGATATAGCCTTCAGGTTTTACCTAATGTGAACTTTGTAAGTTCAAGTTTTTTGGCTTTCTTGTTGGTTTTACACAGGCCTGTTTTATCTGAAATGGATATTTTGATTTTTCATAATGCTACTGCAAACATTTTATACAACAAACATGTTGGTTTGTTTTAAAAACCTTTGGTAAATGCGCATGTGATTGTGCAGGTATAAAAAAGTGCTTTACTCAAGAATGTGTGGATGATTGTCTCAACACTACAACACTTTAGGGGTGATGTAATTATTGTTTTATGCACAAATGGGGGTTATTTCCTAAGGGCAAATACACTTTCCACTACAAGTGCAGGTTCAGTGCAGTTGCAAGTGCACTTGTAGTGAAATGTGTTTTTTCATTTAGGAAGTACCAGCCAACAGTGCTTTGTATAAGGTTACACAATCACGACATTTTCTGCACTCAACACATTTCTGTCAGGGTCAGCTAAAACAAACACAAGCAGTAAATGTCCACCAAGAATTGCTTTTGGTTGTTTTTTATTTGAAAAAGGTGTCACATATTGTCTGGCATATTGATAGCCCCCCTACCCGCAAAGAACTCCAGGTATCGTAACCGGACATCACGGGCATTCAGGGAGGGCAAGCCAGGACGGCCGCTTTCAAGTGCCGTCATTGTGGAAGTATTTGGGATTCCGGCCTCAGGCCCAACTGAGCCAGCATAGTTGGCTGAATGTTTTCGTAGAAAATTATGGAGAACACAGCACGCCAGTATAATATGGTTCAGTTTATACTCCGCCATATGGATGGGTGTCAGAAATAGTCGGAACCGGCTGGCCAGGATTCCAAATGTGTTCTCCACCACTCTTCGGGCTCTGGCCAGCCGGTAATTAAAAACCCTCTGTTCCGGGGTGAGGGTCCTCATCGGGAATGGCCGCATCAGGTGGTCCCCCAGCGCAAATGCTTCATCAGCAACGAACACAAATGGGAGACCTTCAACATTGTCCTCTGGAGGTGGCAAGTCCAAACTGCCATTCTGGAGACGCCTGTAGAACTCCGTCTGGGTGATGACTCCACCATCGGACATCCGGCCATTCTTCCCCACGTCCACATACAAGAACTCGTAATTAGCCGACACCACCGCCAACATCACTATACTATAAAACCCCTTGTAGTTATAATAGTACGACCCCGAGTTGGGTGGTGGGACAATGTGGACATGTTTCCCATCAATTGCCCCTCGACAGTTAGGAAAGTCCCACCGCTGGGCAAAGTGGGAGGCCACAGTCTGCCATTCCTGTGGCGTGGAAGGAAACTGTTGAGGAAAAAACAATAAACATTACTATTTTTTCACAGAAACCTGGCAAGCAGATTAGACACAAACATTATGGGTCAACCTCCAGATAGCATTTATTAAGGGCAATTTAACAACAACAAAGTATAAGGTACACCTATCATATTCCCCCTCCCCCCTCTCATGGGCCATTTCGAACATTATAGGGGGGGGACTCTTGGACAGGTAACCCTCTTCACTTCATTGAGAGATGAATGCCCAAATACAGGGTATTACTTGGAACAGCCCCTCCTTAGTTACACTATTGGCAGCCCACTGGACAGGTAAGTGTCATAATACAAAGATATAAATACACACTGTACACATTTGAGCACATTTGGACATTCTGCTATTACCTATCAAGATCATAATAGGATACAAGAACTTTAAACAGTACCATTGGAAAGTATACAGGCAGGCCCTTGCACTACATGCTTTGGGGAATTCATCCATAAATCTGAGCACTAAAGAGGTGGGTATAGTGTGTATGGGTTTGGCAAAGTCAGCAGATAGATGATTGAGGATAGAGAATTGGGATCAGCTGACTTAGCAGTTGGGGGAGGGAGGGTTACCAAAAATTTGGGGACACCACAAAAAAAAGCCTCTGGCCCTCTGCCTGAATTTAAATCCAAAATAACATTTCCAAACATTTTAGGGGGTGTTTGGGGTAAAGCACTACTATGGAGCTGATAAAATACATTGTTAAGTGACTACATGAGGTGAATATAGGGCAGGGGACACCATGCTGGAGAGGTTATTGAAGGGCAAATATGTATGAAGGACATAAAATAATAATTACATAAAAATCCAGCATGCATGAGGACAAAGGGGACATTCACAGCATATTACAATCATGGTAATTGGGGAATGAGGAAAGAAATACAATATATTATCAAACATTCAATACAATAAAGTGTGATATTAAAGGATAAAAATCTTACCTTCATATACTCCTTCTGCAGGACCTGTATGATGGCAGAACAGGTCTCTGGGATAATGATCCCCAGAGCCTGGGGGGAGATGCCTGTCGAGAACTTGAGGTCCTGCAGGCTTCTCCCTGTGGCCAAATACCGCAAGGTAGCGACCAACCTCTGCTCCGGAGTGATGGCTTGCCTCATGCAGGTATCCTGCCTGCTGATATAGGGGGTCAGCGAAGCCAACAAACGGTGAAACACGGGGTCTGTCATCCTGAGAAAGTTCCTGAAATCATCAGGATTATTCTCACGGATCTCACGGAGCAAAGGCATATGACAGAACTGGTCACGCTGAAGCAACCAATTCTTGGTCCATGAACTCCTCCCCACCCTGTTCATGGACTGGACTTGTGTCAAGGTCAGGACCCCAACACCAAGCCCCCGCACAGCACGAACTCTACGAGGAGTACGCATACGAAACATGGCTATAAAACGGTCGGCTGCTCAGAACGAAGTAACGGAACGCACTGAAGAACAGCAAGGCCTGTGAAGAGCGACCTGAAAAACAGTAACGAACGAACAAGAATACAGTGACTAAAGTCACGCGGAACTTGCTTGCACGCACTGAAGAGCAGATACAAACCCACAAGCACAAACTGAACGGCAGAAAACGATCTGAAAGCCACGAGTCTGAAAAAGCGCAAATCGTCTCTCACCAAACTTTTACTAACACGAGATTAGCAAAAGGAGCCCAAAGGGTGCTGCGCTTGGTTCTGAACCGGCCTTTTCTAGTCTTGTCGTACGTGCTTGACGTCACCGCGTTCTTGGCGATCGGAAATTCCGACAACTTTGTGCGACTGTGTGTAGGCAAAACAAGTTTGAGCCAACATCCGTAGGAAAAAATCCGAGGATTTTGTTGTCGGAATGTCCGATCAATGTCCGACCGTGTGTACGGGGCATAAGGCCTATTGGACGAAAATCATTGGGATTTTTTGTGGATCTTATGTGGTTGTTATTCCCAAATAAAGTTTATCTGCATGTGGATTTTACTGAAGAGCTGGTATTTTATCAAGATTCTGACTCTACAGAGCTTACAGCAGTTGACAGTGTGAGCAACTGTGAATATAGTTAACTTGATTAAGGAGGAGAGGTAGCAGCATTTTGTTTTGCTCTAAATTGTATAGTAGTGTCCTTGTTTTGGACTCTGACGATGGAAGCAATATGCACCTATGCAACACAACTTTGATGCCTTAATTGTAAAGGACACAATTTTTTGAGGAAGGAAATAACCAGATTGCATTTTCCCAAAAATGGGCTATGTTTTTCATAGAGTGAGGAAGAACAAATTTTACTGAATTTTAAAACCTTTTTAACCACTTAAATACTGGGCACTTTCCCACCTTTCTGCCCAGGCCAATTTTCAGCTTTCAGCGCTGTTGCATTTTAAATGACAATTGCATGGTCATGCAATGCTGTACCCAAACAACATGTGTATCATTTTGTTCCTACAAATAGAGATTTCTTTTGGTGGCATTTGATCACCAGTGGGGTTTATAATTTTTGCTAAACAAATAAAAAAAGACCAAAAAAAAAGTTTTTCTTTGTTTGTGTTATAAAATGTTGTAAATAAGTAGGTTTTCTCCTACACTGATGGGCACTAAAGAGGCTGCACTGATAAGGCACTGATAAGGTGGCACTGATGGGCACTGATGAGGTGACACTGATGGCCACTGATGATGAGGCACTGATGGGCACAGATAGGTGGCACTGATAGGCGACACTGATGGGCACTGAAAGACTGCACTGATGGGCACTTATCGGTGGCACTGAAGGGCACTGATAGATGGCTCTGATAGGCAGCACCGATGAGGAGGCACTGGTGGGCATTGATTGACACCTTAATAGGCACTGATTGGCACCTCTAATGGGCATACCTGGTGATCCTGGGTGGTAATCCCTGATGGGCATGGGTGGGCATTCTGGGGGGGGTCGGCACTGATAATCAATCAGCACAGACCCCCCCGTCAAGAAAGCAGCCGATCGGCTCTCCTTTGCTCATGTCTGTCAGTGCGAATGAAGGAAAAGCCGATAATTGGCCCTTCTTGTTTACGCTGTGATTGAACACAGCTCATCACATGGTAAAGAGCCTACGCCAGAGACTCTTTACCGAGATCGGGGATGCAGTGTGTCAGACTGACACACCACACCAACGATTGCTGCACTGCGTGCCTTTACGGGTGCACAATCGTGGCTTATCCTGCTGGACATCATATGAAATTCCAGTCAGGATAACTTAACCACTTTATGGCCATCATTCTGCTATATGGTGGGTGGGTAGTGGTTAAACCTTTTCAGACTCTCAACAATCTAATTTTTTTTTTCCATGCAGCAGATGAAAAAAAGTAAAGAATTTGCAAGTGCCCTTAGGCGCCTTTGCCTGCAATCCCAAATCACACTGCAATAATGGCAAAATGCTTAATGCGTGTTAGAGTGCTAATCAATGTCAGTTTTGCTGAGGCTTTTATGCCAACTCCAGATGTAAAGAAGGCCTTACAGTTTTATACCCTTTTAGGGGAGGCCTTGATTTCTGAGGGGCAGAGCAGGCAAATTTAATCATAGGATGGAATTTAGGGCAAAATCTAACTCACTCTAAACCTACTCTCAGACACATTCTAAGTCTAATCTATCTGGATCTGTAAAGAAAAAAATCATCTACCAGCAGGGCTTTCTGTATGCAGGAGGGCTGGGAAATGCCTGAGAAGTGACGTCACCGATAGACTTACTATGGGGTTTTCATTGTTGGCTGCCTCTTCTACACACTGAAGCCACCACTGACAGCTTAGCCTGGGACCAGACTGGAGTGGCTGCAGAATAGGTAAAGTAAGTTAGGTAAGTAAGGTAAGTAAAGTAAGTAAGGTAAGTAAAGTAAGTTTAGAGTTAGTAATGCCCTGTACACACGACCGGTTTTGCCGTCGGAATAAATTCTGAAGGTTTTTCTGATGGAGTTCCGACGGAATTCCACTCAAGCTCTCTTGCATACACACGGTCACACCAAATTCCGACTGTCCAGAACGAGGTGACGTACAACACGTACGACAGGCCTAGAAAATGGAAGTTCAATAGCCAGTAACCAATAGCTTCTTTTTTGTACTTGCTTCAGAGCATGCATAATTTTTGGTGCATCAGAACAGCATACAGACAAGCGTTTTTTCCGATAGTAATTTGTTCCGTCAGAAAAATCTAGAACATGTTCTCTATCTAAGTCCGTCTGAGTTTTCGACAGAAAAAGTCAAATGAGGCATACACACGGTCGGAATATAGGGAAAAGCTCCCATCGGACTCTTTCTGTCGGAAATTCCGCTCGTGCGTACGCGACATTAGGTTTTGCCTTTACCTTAATCATATCCCGCCCAGCCTATAGCATATTGACGGCCGAGCGGTGGATCTGTTATCCTGACTGGGCATCATATGTCGTCCAGCAGAAAGTGCCGCTAATGTGCGGCAATCGTGGATGATACGCGTTCCTCAGTTACAGCCCATCCCCGATCAGGGTAAACAGACAATTAGTAAACAGTAGAGCCGTTACCAGCCGTTCCCAGCTTTTTCTTCTCACACACCAATCGTGTGAGGAGGAGAGCCAGGGTCTGTGGGTGATTGACTTTCTATTTCATTCTATTACACTTTACTGTGCACCACATGCCCCAACCAATAAAGAGAACCTGTCACCAGGGATCTGTCACACAGCCCATCTGGATCTGTCAAACAGCACATCTGGATCTGTCACACAGCCCATCTGTCACACAGCCCATCTGGATCTGTCACACAGCCCATCTGGACCTGTCACACAGGCCATTAGTACCGCCATCAGTGATCTGTCACACAGGCCATAAGTACTGCCATCAATGACCTGTCACACAGGGCATCAGTACCACTGATGGCTGCATTCGCGGACGCGTGCACGTACATGCTCGCGCATGCGTATTGGCGCCCGCGATCTTGCACCAGGAAGTCTGGAATGCCTGTTACTGGCAGGATGTTCATGACACAAGTGTCTCTTCTCCAGAGAGACTAAGCTTAGTGCTCGTAACCTTTCCTTATAACTAATGTACTCCAGTCCCTTTATTAGTTTTGTTGCCCTTCTCTGGACTCTCTCAAGTTCCAGCACATCCTTCCTAAGGACTGGTGCCCAGAACTGGACGGCATACTCCAGGTGCGGCCAGCCCAGAGTCTTGAAGAGTGGGAGAATTATCTTTTTATCTCTGGAGTTAATCCCCCTTTTAATGCATGCAAATACTCTGTTTGCTTTGCTTGCAGCAGCTTGACATTGCATGCTATTGTTGCGTCTGTCATCTACTAGGACCCCCAGGTCCTTTTCCATCCTAGATTCCCAGAGGTTCCCCCCCAGTAAGTAGATTGCATTGATATTTTTGCCACCCAAATGCATTATTTTACATTTTACTACATTAAACCTCATTTGCCATGTAGTTGCCCACCCCATTAATTTGTTCAGATCTTCTTGCAAGGTTTCCACATCCTGCGGAGAAGTTATTGCCCTGCTTAGCTTAGTAGCGTCCACAAATACAGAGATTGAGTTGTTTATCCCATCCTCCAGATCATTTATGAATAAATGAAATAGGATTGGTTCCAGGACAGAACCCTGGGGGACCCCACTTTCCATCCCGGGCCATTCCGAGTACTCCCCATTTATCGCTACCCTCTGAACTTGCCCCTGTAGCCAGTTTTAAATCCATGTACTCACCCTATGGTCCATGCCAATGGACCTTACTTTGTACAGTAAGCGTTTATGGGGAACTGTATCAAAGCTTTTGCAAAACCCAGATACACCACGTCTACGGGCCGTCCTTTATCTAGATGGCAGCTCACCTCCTGATAGAAGGGTAATAGATTGGTTTGGCATGCTGATGATGATCCCTCAGCCTTGTATTTTTTGAAGGCCTTCTCCTTTGCTTTTATATGCATTCTTATGTTGGAGGTAGGCCACCCAGGACTTTTATTAGCTCTTTTAAACTTATTTCCCATTGGGCTGCACTGGCTAATACCCTTATTTAATATGCTCTTAAAGCATACCCATTTTTCCTCCGTGTTCTTTGTTCCTAAGATTTTATCCCATTTAGTATCTTCTAACAAGGATCATAGTTTAGGTAAGTTTTTTTGAAATTCAGTGTCTTTGTAGTCCCCTTACGCTTCCTATTTGTGTGATTTATTCTGAAACTAATTGACCTGTTATCGCTGTTTCCTAAATTGCCCCATATTTCCACATCCATGATCAGGTTTGTATTGTTAGTAATCATTAGGTCTAGTAGCATTGTTTCTAGTTGGTGCATTTACCATCTGACCCATTAAATTGTCCTGCAAGACATTTAGGAACTGGTGAGCCTTAGGCGAATGCGCGCTTCCTTCCACCCAGTCTATGTCTGGATAATTAAAATCCACCATTACAATGTCAGTCAGATTTTGTTGTTTGTGTCTCTGTGTCACTCTGCACAGCCTCCCCTTGTAAGCTAACACTAGCAGTCAGTAGCCTTCAGTGCCATCGCTTCTCCAATCAGTCTCTCACACTGTCTCCTGTGGTCTGCACTCCACTTATTCACCGCCCCTCCCTGTCAGCCTTCCACCTCCCAGTCCCACTGGATGTCCTTCCACCTCCTCTGTCCATGTCTATGTGGTGATACTGTCCTAGTACTCCCGCTCCACCACCGCAATGTCTCGCTCTGCCGCCGCTGTGGGTCCCCGGGTCACCCGCTGCTCCTCTCTGTCGTGGGGGGTCCGGTCCAGGTGGGGGGGTGCAGTTCAGTCTGGGAGGGTCTGGTCCATGGAGCAAACAAATCTCTTTGCAGAGCAATTCATTGCCTCCAACCCCAATACTTCCTATTCCTGTATGTTTCATTGGCGACATGCTATGACATGATTATGCGCTTCCTACATTTTAATAATAACTCGCAGGGCCTTCCCCAAGATCATCCCAACCATGATAAATTATATAAAATATGCCACCTAATAGATTATTTTTGCAACTGATTTGCTGAAATGTATGTCCCAGATCAAAATATTTGTGTTGATGAATCCTTTACTCACTTTACTGGCCGCCTGCAATTTAAACAATATATTCTCAGTAAGAGGGCCATGTACGAGTTGAAACTAAATAAACTTTTCAAAAGAGCCACATGATATGTGCATGCCTTCTGCATGTATGAAGAAGACTCCAAGCTCTAGCCCCCTGAGTGCCCAACATATATCGGAACCAGCAGAAAAATTGTATGGGACCTGGCATACCCTCTGCTCAAAAAAAAAAGGCTATCATATATGCGTGGACAATTATTATACCAGTTTGCCCCTTTTCTGTCACCTATACCGTGAAAAACCCTGGCCTGCAGTACCTTCAGAAAAAAAAAGAAGGGCTTCCCACATAATTTAGTAACACAAAGGCTACAAAGGAGGAACCTGCAAGTCTGCGGAATAAGGAAGCGTTGGCCATGAAGTGGAGGGACAGGAGAGATGTTTACATCCTGTCCACCATCCACCCAGCACCTACCTCAAATATTTTGAAGATATTTTCACTGCCCTGAGCTACCAGCAAGGACCCCTCCCCCTCAGGAAGCATTCGCTCTGATTGGGTCAGTTGACTTCATGAGCAACATTTTCCTAAAAACATCCCCCCCACAGGATCAGGAAGAAGACGCCAAAATAAATGCTGTGTATGCAGCAGAGGAGGAGTTAGAAGAGACACTATTCCCCAATGTCCTTCCCAACCTGGCCTATGCATTGGAGAATGCTTCAGAAATTATCACACATCCATAAGATATTCATTTTAACAGACTCCCATTTCAAATACCTGTGGGGATCATTTGGCCGACCTTGGCCTGGTAATCAACCATGTTTTTTGCCTGCCACTTGGACTGATCTTTTGCCCTTATATTTTAGTACGCAGGGATCTCACACTATTCAGAATAGTGTTCTGAGTAGAGAAAAACTGTTTTTGTTTTTTTGTGTTTTGTAATTACCAGAACAGGATCTGGAGATCGGCGACTTCAAAGAGATTTGGGTGGGAGAAACCTCTACCCCATCCCCATTCTTTCCTGACAGAGGCCCTAAGCTTGATGGTCCTTCCTGCTGCCTGGACCAATACTTTGGTTGTGCTGACCATATCACTGCCTGTAACGACCCAGAACTTTAAGCTGCCTCTACTGACTATGGACAGTATTGGTGCCTGGACGATTCCTTTTGTTGCTGTTGTGCAGACATGATACAAGAAATAATCAGAGATGGCAGACATGATACAGGAGATGGTCAGAGACTGCAGACATGATACAGGAGATGGTCAGAGACTGCAGACATGATACAGGAGATGGTCAGAGACTGCAGACATGACACAGGAGATGGTCAGAGACTGAGGACATGACACAGGAGATGGTCAGATACTGCAGACGTGATACAGGAGATGATGATAGACTGAGGACATGATACAGGAGATGTTTAGAGACTGAGGACATGATAAAGGAGATGGTCAGAGACTGCAGACATAATACAAGAGATGGTCAGAGACTGAGGACATGGTACATGAGACAGTCAGAGACTGAGGACATGATACAGGAGATGGCCAGAGACTGAGGACATGATACAGGAGATGGTCAGAGGCTGAGGACATAATACATGGGATGGTCAGAGACTGCAGACGTGATACAAGAGATGGTCGGAGACTGCAGACATGATACAGGAGATGGTCAGAGACTGCAGACATGATACAGGAGATGGTCAGAGACTGCAGACATGACACAGGAGATGGTTAGAGACTGAGGACATGACACAGGAGATGGTCAGAGACTGAGGACATGACACAGGAGATGGTCAGATACTGCAGACGGGATACAGGAGATGATCGGAGACTAAGGACATGATACAGGAGACGTTTAGAGACTGAGGACATGATACAGGAGATGGTCAGAGACTGCAGACATAATACAAGAGATGGCCAGAGACTGAGGACATGGTACAGGAGACAGTCAGAGACTGAGGACATGATACAGGAGATGGCCAGAGACTGAGGACATGATACAGGAGACGATCAGAGGCTGAGGACATAATACATGGGATGGTCAGAGACTGCATACGTGATACAGGAGATGGTCAGAGACTGCAGGCATAATACAGGAGGTGGTCAGAGACTGCAGACATGATACAGGAGACGTCAGAGACTGCAGGGAACTAGAGCACTGGGGGGGAACTGGATAGCACTGGGGGGGCTGAATAGCACTGGTGGGATTAGAGAGCACTGGGGGGGATAGAGAGCATGGGGGGAACTGGAGGGCACTAGGGGGGAACTGGAGAGCACTAGTGGGGAACTGGAGAGCACTAGTGGGGAACTGGATAGCACTGGGGTGACTGGATAGTGCTGAGGGAACTGGAGAGTGCTAGGGGGGAACTGGAGAGCACTGGGGGGGACTGGAGAGCACTGGGGCTGGAGGACTGGGTAGCACTGGGGCTGAGGGACTGGGTAGCACTGGGGCTGGGGGACTGGAGAGTACTGGGGTTGAGGGACTGGAGAGTACTAGGGCTGGGGGACTAGAGAGCACTAGGGCTGGTGGACTGGAGAGCACTGGGTTGGACAGGATAGCACTACAGGGAATTGGATAGCACTGGGAGGGGGAATGGAAAGCACAGGGAGGAGGACTGGATAGCACTGTGGGGGAGAAGCACTGAGGAGGAACTGGATAGCAACCAGGGTGAACTGGAGAGTACTGAAGAGCAGGGGGACTGGACAGCACTGGGGGAAACTGGATAGCACCGGGGAACTGGAGAGCACGGGGGGAACTGGGGGGGTTGGAGGGAACTACAGGGAACTGGAGAGCGAGCACAGGGGGAGCTGAAGAGCATGGGGAGAGCAGCAAAAGAAGTTGTATAGGAGGATCGGGGGGGTAGCTTTATATAGAGGAATTGGTCTTTGCATATTCCTCCTGCAGCCGCTAAATGACTGCAAGGGGGAGAGGAGGAGAATCAAGCATTCAGCGGCTGCAGAAGAATATGCAAAGGAGGGGCTGGAAAGCACTGGGGGGGGGCTATAGAGCATGGAGGGGGACTGGAGAGCAATGAGGGGGACTGGAGAGCACCAGGGGGGGAACTGGAGAGCACTGGGGGGAACTGGAGAGCACTGGGGGAACTGGAGAGCACTGGGGCTGGGAGACTGGGTAGCACTGGGTCTGGGGCACTGGAGAGCACTGGGGCTGGGGGACTGGATGGCATTGGGGCTGAGGGACTGGAGAGCACTGGAGCTTGGGGACTGGAGAGCACTGGATAGTTCAGTTGGGGCACTGGATAGCACTACAGGGAACTGAATAGCACTGGGAGGGGACTGGATATCACTGGGGGGATTGGAGTCACTGGGGGGATTGGAGAGCACTGGAGGGGGCATTGGGAAAGGAACTGGAGAGCACTGGGGGGGACTGGAGAGCACGGGGGAATGGACAGCACTGGGGATGAACTGTATAGCACTGGGGGGAAATGAATAGCAACTGGGGGGAACTGGAGAGCACTGGGGGGACTGGAGAGCAGAGGGGAACTGGAGAGCACCCAGGGGAACTGGATAGCAACCACGGGGAACTGGAGAGCACTGAGGGGGTGGGAACTGGGGGGGGGCTTGAGAGCACTGCAGGGAACTGTAGAGTGAGCACAGGGGGAGCTAAAGAGCCTGGGGGAGCAGCAAAAGAAATTGAAAGGGAGGAGTGGCGGGGCAGCTGCACATAGAGGAATTGATCTTTGCATATTCCTCCTGCAGCCACTGAATGCCTGCAGGGGGAGAGCAGGAGAATCAAGCATTCAGCAGCTGCAGAAGAATATGCAAAGATCAATTCCTCTATATGCAGCTGCCCCGCTGCTCCTCCTATCCATGCATACAGGGAGGCTGCAGCACAGGCGAGCACTCACTTTTTTCCGGGCAGGCGGTGTTAGCCAATGGGCTCGGGATCCTTTGCAGCTCTTTCCCCCTTCATTGGCACCTGATGAACCAAATAGGTGGTCGGGTGAGCGGCGCAGGCTGAAGGAGCTGCCCAGCTACTTTTCCCATGTGGACATGCCATTCGGCAGCGCTGGCCTGACAAACCTTGCAATGTGTGTCACGAAATGACTGACAACCCACACCCCTGTTGGTAGGTTGGACCACTGATAGTAGCCGCGTCATGCAGGAGGGATGCAAAAGGAAACAGCGTTCCTGCTGTGGAAAAAGTACAGGAACGCTGTTCTCATGTGTTCTTGCAATACTCGAGTCCTGGTGAAAAGGCTGACATTGTCTCCTTCTCTCTTGGGGGATAAGGCCCGATTTACCCCCGGAAACTCTCTGGATGGTGGCCTTTAAGGCCTTCCCAAACAAAAGTTTCCCATCATAGGAGACTGAGCATAAACTGTATTTTGATGCATTATCTGCTGCCCAATATTTTAACCATAAGGCTCTTTGCGCTGTAATAGAACGGGCCATAATCCTAGCCATCATTCAAACTTGGTCAATTGCAGCTTCCACTAGAAAATCTACTGCCAGCTTGATGAATTGTAGGGGCGAAGAGTCCCTACCTCTCTTCACCCCTCTCAAAAACCAGGACCCTCAATCCGAGACCCAAACCTTTAGGGATGCAGCTAGGGATGTTAAGGATATGGCTGGCCTGCATGCTACCCCCACCACTGTATATCCTCTTGAAGTCTTCTTCTTGAAGTCTGTGTTCACTCTCCTGCCCTTAGGATCCTCCAGAGGAAGTGTTATATGGCAGGCCGATCTTTGCAAGGATTTGTCCACCTTAGGCAAAGTGTCCCACAAGGCCACATCTCTAGCGTTAAAAGGGTATAGTTTTGGATGTTATGGATATTAATCCTTCTATCCAGCTTTGGCCATTTTTCCTCCAAAATCTCCTGTATTTTGAAAATAAGTGGAAAAGAAGGAATTGACTTTTTGAGGTCTGGGTAATATTTTCTTTGTTTCTTAGGCGGAGATTTTTCCTCCTGCCAACTCATAGCCTCCTTTACTGCTTCCACCAAAGTGGGAATTAGGGCAAAGTCAAACACATGATTTCTCTGACTGTCCTCTGAACCTGATGAATAGCTATTACTGCTACTGTCAAAAAAATCGTTCCTCAGGAGTAGGGATGAGCCGAACACCCTCCGGTTCGGTTCGCACCAGAACCCGCGAACGGACCGCAAGTTCGCACGAACGTTAGAACCCCATTGACGTCTATGGGACTCGAACGTTCGAAATCAAAAGTGCTCATTTTAAAGGCTAATTTGCATGGTATTGTCCTAAAAAGGGTTTGGGGACCCGGGTCCTACCCCAGGGGACATGTATCAATGCAAAAAAAACTTTTAAAAACGGCCGTTTTTTCGGGAGCAGTGATTTTAATGATGCTTAAAGTAAAAAAAAAAAAAGTGAAATATTCCTTTAAATATCGTACCTGGGGGGTGTCTATAGTATGCCTGTAAAGTGACGCGTGTTTCCCATGTTTAGAACAGTCCCTGCACCAAATGTCATTTTTAAAGGAAAAAATCTCATTTAAAACTGCTTGCGGGTTTAATGTCATGTCGGGTCATGGCAATATGGATGAAAATCAGTGAGACAAACGGCATGGGTACCCCCCAGTCCATTACCAGGCCCTTTGGGTCTTGTATGGATATTAAGGGGAACCCCGCACCCAAATTAAAATAAGGAAAGGTCCCTATATACTCTGAACAGCAGTATTCAGGCGGTGCAAACAAGACAGGGACTGTAGGTTTGTTGTTAAGTAGAATCTGTTTGTAATTTTGAACATTTTTAATGTGTTTAGCTCCAGCCAAAAAATCTTTTCTAAGCTTTTTGGAAAACATAGGGAAGGGTTATCACCCCTGTGACATTTGTTTTGCGTCTTTCCTCCTCTTCAGAAGATTTCACCTCACTTTTTTGTCCCAATGAAAAATGTTTTTGGAAAATTTGGGTTTTTTTGTGGAACAAGGATTGGAAAGCATCAGTGGAAAGGAGAAATTGTTTTCCCATATTAACTCTTACAGGAGAGAATTTCCCTTCCTTAGGGGTAGATTTCATCTCACTTCCTGTTGTCTCCTTCCGTTTGCAAGTAGGAGTCGTTTGTAAGTTAGATGTTTGAAAGTAGGGTCCTGCCCTATATACTCAGCAGAAATTTGGGCCTTAGGTGTTGCTGTGGCCAAAACACTGTAAGCCCTCACAGGGCCCTGCTGTGAAATATTAGATCAAGAATTGTAATTACATGCCCCTGTTGAACAGGAGCTGAAAAATTAGGCCTTAGGCACTGGTGCTGGTGCCACAACACTGCAACCCCTCACAGACACTCTAGTTGGAACGCAGGAACGAGCCCTGCTGCAAAGTATTGCATCAAAAATTGTAATTACACGCCCCTGTTAGACAGGGGCAGAAAAATTGGGTCTTAGGCACTGGTGCTGGTGCCACAACACTGCAACCCCTCACAGACACTCTAGTTGAAACGCAGGAACAAGCCCTGCTGCAAAGTATTGCATCAAAAATTGTAATTACACGCCCCTGTTAGACAGGGGCTGAAAAATTGGGTCTTAGGCACTGGTGCTGGTGCCACAACACTGCAACCCCTCACAGACACTCTAGTTGGAATGCAGGAACGAGCCCTGCTGCAAAGTATTACATCAAAAATTGTAATTACACGCCCCTGTTAAACAGGGGCTGAAAAATTGTGCCTTAGGCACTGGTGGTGGCGCCCAGAACCAAAAATGTTCTTACAAGCTATCAGCGTGATGATTGAGGAGGAAGAGGATAATTACTCAGGGATAGTCACTCAGTATCAGCATAGGCAGTCTTTGAAGGGATCTGAGATTTCAAAAAAAATTATTCGGTTACATCTGCATCAGGTGCTTGGTAGCTGGTGGTGATCCAAGACTGATTCATTTTTATGAAGGTTAGCCGATCGACCGAGTCGGTGGACAGACGCACCCTGTGATCGGTTACCACGCCTCCAGCAGCACTGAATGTGCGTTCCGAAAGAACGCTGGATGCAGGACAGGCCAGTAGCTCAATTGCATACTGTGCAAGCTCTGGCCAGTGATCCATCCTCAAGACCCAGTAACCCAGAGGATTTTCGGTGGGAAAGGTGTCCAAGTCTGATCTTGCCCCTAGGTATTCCTGCACCATGTAAAACAGACGCTGGCGATGGTTGCTGGAACCGATCATACCTTGGGGCTGCGGACCAAAAAATTGTCTGAACGCATCGGTCAGACGGCCACCTTCTCCACCGCTCCTTCTTTGACTGACCGAAGCCTCAGCAACACGTTGTCCAGAAACAGGAGTTTGTAACCTCCCAGTCTCTGGGAACGCGTTGCACAGACCTTTCTGCAAGGCCTCCCGAAGATGTTTCATCCTCTGCTCCCTCTGCGATGGCAAGATAAGGTCCGCAACCTTACCCTTGTAACGTGGATCAAGGAGGGTTGCCAGCCAGTATTGGTCCTTCTCCTTGATACCACGAATACGAGGATCCTTACGCAGGCTTTGCAGGATCAGGGAGGCCATGCAGCGTAGGTTTGCTGAGGCATTCGGTCCGGAGTCCTCTGGGTCACTAAGGACAACAACGTCCGCAGCCACCTCCTCCCAGCCACGTACAAGTCCATGTGTTCCTTGGGACTGATCCCTTAAAGACTGCTGATGCTGAGTGCCAGGCTCCACCTCCATACTGACACAATCTTCCTCCTCCTCCTCCTCCTCCTCGTCCTCTTCCTGTGTGATCGGCGGGCACGCAGGAACACTGTCTGGATAAAGGGGGCCTTGAGAGCTAAGGAAGTCCTCCTCTTCCTGCCTCTGTTCTGCCTCAAGTGCCCTGTCCATTATTCCACGCAGCGTGTGCTCCAACAGGTGGACAAGGGGGACAGTGTCACTGATGCATGCACTGTCAGTGCTCACCATCCTCGTGGCCTCCTCGAATGGTGACAGGACAGTGCATGCATCCCTGATCATGGCCCACTGGCGTGGGGAAAAAAAACCAAGGTCCCCTGACCCTGTCCTGGTGCCATAGTCGCACAGGTACTCATTGATGGCCCTCTGCTGCGTGTGCAGCCGCTGCAGCATGGCCAACGTCGAGTTCCACCTGGTGGGCATGTCACAGATTAGGCGGTTCTTGGGCAGGTTAAACTCCTTTTGGAGGTCCGTCAGCCGAGCACTGGCATTATATGACCGGCGGAAATGCACACAGACTTTCCTGGCCTGCCTCAGGACATCCTGTAAGCCCGGGTACCTGCCCAAGAACCGCTGCACCACCAAGTTAAGGACGTGAGCCAAACAGGGCACATGGGTCAGTTGTCCCTGTCGGAGGGCAGAGAGGAGGTTGGTGCCATTGTCGCAAACCACCATTCCTGCCTTAAGTTGGCGTGGCGTCAACCACCTCTGAACCTGCCCCTGCAGAGCTGACAGAACCTCTGCCCCAGTGTGGCTCCTGTCCCCCAAGCACACCAGCTCAAGCACCGCATGGCATCTTTTGGCCTGCGTACTTGCGTAGCCCCTTGAACGCCTACGGAGCACCGCTGGTTCCGAGGAAGAGGCCATGGAGGAAGAAGAAGAGGAGGGGGTGGAGGAGAGAGGTGTGTCACAATCAGCATTTTGGAGGCGTGGTGGCGGAACAACCTCCAACACTACTGCACCTTGTCCTGCATCCTTCCCAGCTGCCAGCAGAGTCACCCAATGCGCCGTGAAACTTAAGTAACGTCCCTGTCCATGCCTGCTGGACCATGAGTCAGCGGTAATATGCACCTTACCGCTGACCGCCCTGTCCAGCGAGGCATGGACATTGCCTTCCACATGCCGGTAGAGAGCCGGAATCGCCTTCCGTGAGAAAAAGTGGCGTTTGGGTACCTGCCACTGAGGAACCGCACATTCCACAAACTCACGGAAGGGGGCAGAGTCTACCAACTGAAAAGGCAGCAGTTGAAGTGCTAGCAATTTTGCCAAGCTAGCATTCAACCGCTGGGCATGTGGATGGCTGGGAGCAAACTTCTTTCGGCGGTGCAGCAGCTGGGGCAGGGAAATTTGCCTGGTACAATCTGACGTCGGTGTACCAAAAGCAGATTGCCCATAAGTACTTGGCTGTGACACACCTAATTCTACACCTTCATTCCTCTCACTGCAGGTCGCAGAGAGGACTGAAGGTCTAGTGGGGTTGGAAATCTCAGCTGATGAGGAGCAAGGAGAGATCGTCTTTGTTCTTTGGTGTGGGTCTTTTAGATACGCTTGCCAACGAACTGCATGGCAGGTCAACATATGTCTGGTCAAGCATGTGGTACCCAAGCGGGAGATGTTTTGGCCACGCGAGATACGCTTGAGACATATGTTGCAAATAGCAGCGGTGCGATCTGATGCACTCGTCTCAAAAAAGGCCCACACCAAAGAACTTTTTGAATAACGCGCAGAGACTGCAGCGCCCTGCACATGTGGAGCTTTGGGGTGTGATGCAGTCAATGTGCTGCCCTTAGGCTGGCCCCTGGAGGGCATCCTGCCTAGTTGGTGATGTGCCACCTCCTCCTCCTCCTCCTCCTCCTCCTCCTCTCTCCTATCAGGCACCCACGTTGAGTCAGTGACCTCATCATCCCCTCCCTCCTCATCACTGGAGCAAACCTGGCAGTATGCTGCAGCAGGGGGAGCATGACTGCCAGATTGCTGTCCTTCTTGGGCACCCCCTCTGTCCGTGCTCATGTTACTGCCTTCATTGAGCTCAGTATCATCATCAGAGCCTTCCAAACGCTGGGCATCCTCCTGGAGCATGTACCCAACACTGTGGTCAAACAGTTCGAGGGAATCCTCATGAGGACATGGTGGAGCTAGGGAAGGAGTCACTGATGACATTGAGCTGAGGGAAGAGGCCGCTGCTTTGCCAGACAAAGCACCCTGGGCATGGGTGAGAGAGGATGAGGAGGATGAGGACGGCTTGGTCATCCACTCGACCAAGTCTTCCGCATGTTGCGGCTCAACACGGCCAGCTGCCGAAAAAAAGGCCAAGCGTGTCCCATGGCCACGTGCTGATGAGGATGCACCGTCTCCACGACCAGCACTAGACACAGAGCCTGCTTGCCCTCTCTTATTGGCTTGTGACTGTCTGCCTCTCCTTCTTGGCCTTCCAGACATACTAATGGCCTGTAGCTGCACTAAGCTGGGATAGAACACCTGTAATTTTCTTCAGGTAGCTTTATATACTGTAACCACACAAGCCTGCCTGTCAGTAGGAAGATAACAGGAACGGATCTAGCTGAACACTGTGAGCAGGACGTACTGCACTAAATGTATATAGCAGGAACGGATCTAGCTGAACACTGTGAGCAGGACGCACTGCACTGAATGTAAATACCAGGAACGGATCTAGCTGAACACTGTGAGCAGGACGCACTGCACTGAATGTAAATAGCAAGAACGGATCTAGCTGAACACTGTGAGCAGGACACACTGTACTAAATGTAAATAGTCTAGCTGCCTGACCGTGGTACTAATAGGATCAAAAAGAACACCTGTAATTTTCTTCAGGTAGCTTTATATACTGTAACCAGACAAGCCTGCCTGTCAGTAGGAAGATAACAGGAACGGATCTAGCTGAACACTGTGAGCAGGACGTACTGCACTAAATGTATATAGCAGGAACGGATCTAGCTGAACACTGTGAGCAGGACGCACTGCACTGAATGTAAATAGCAGGAACGGATCTAGCTGAACACTGTGAGCAGGACGCACTGCACTAAATGTAAATAGCAGGAACGGATCTAGCTGAACACTGTGAGCAGGACGCACTGCACTGAATGTAAATAGCAGGAACGGATCTAGCTGAACACTGTGAGCAGGACGCACTGCACTGAATGTAAATAGCAGGAACGGATCTAGCTGAACACTGTGAGCAGGACGCACTGCACTGAATGTAAACAGCAGGAACGGATCTAGCTGAACACTGTGAGCAGGACGCACTGCACTGAATGTAAATAGCAGGAACGGATCTAGCTGAACACTGTGAGCAGGACGCACTGCACTGAATGTAAATAGCAGGAACGGATCTAGCTGAACACTGTGAGCAGGACGCACTGCACTAAATGTAAATACCAGGAACGGATCTAGCTGAACACTGTGAGCAGGACGCACTGCACTGAATGTAAATAGCAGGAACGGATCTAGCTGAACACTGTGAGCAGGACGCACTGCACTAAATGTAAATACCAGGAACGGATCTAGCTGAACACTGTGAGCAGGACGCACTGCACTGAATGTAAATAGCAGGAACGGATCTAGCTGAACACTGTGAGCAGGACGCACTGCACTAAATGTAAATACCAGGAACGGATCTAGCTGAACACTGTGAGCAGGACGCACTGCACTGAATGTAAATACCAGGAACGGATCTAGCTGAACACTGTGAGCAGGACGCACTGCACTGAATGTAAATAGTCTAGCTGCCTGACCGTGGTACTAATAGGATCAAAAAGAACACCTGTAATTTTCTTAAGGTAGCTTTATATACTGTAACCAGACAAGCCTGCCTGTCAGTAGGAAGATAACAGGAACGGATCTAGCTGAACACTGTGAGCAGGACACACTGTACTAAATGTAAATAGTCTAGCTGCCTGACCGTGGTACTAATAGGATCAAAAAGAACACCTGTAATTTTCTTCAGGTAGCTTTATATACTGTAACCAGACAAGCCTGCCTGTCAGTAGGAAGATAACAGGAACGGATCTAGCTGAACACTGTGAGCAGGACGTACTGCACTAAATGTATATAGCAGGAACGGATCTAGCTGAACACTGTGAGCAGGACGCACTGCACTGAATGTAAATACCAGGAACGGATCTAGCTGAACACTGTGAGCAGGACGCACTGCACTGAATGTAAATAGTCTAGCTGCCTGACCGTGGTACTAATAGGATCAAAAAGAACACCTGTAATTTTCTTAAGGTAGCTTTATATACTGTAACCAGACAAGCCTGCCTGTCAGTAGGAAGATAACAGGAACGGATCTAGCTGAACACTGTGAGCAGGACACACTGTACTAAATGTAAATAGTCTAGCTGCCTGACCGTGGTACTAATAGGATCAAAAAGAACACCTGTAATTTTCTTCAGGTAGCTTTATATACTGTAACCAGACAAGCCTGCCTGTCAGTAGGAAGATAACAGGAACGGATCTAGCTGAACACTGTGAGCAGGACGTACTGCACTAAATGTATATAGCAGGAACGGATCTAGCTGAACACTGTGAGCAGGACGCACTGCACTGAATGTAAATAGCAGGAACGGATCTAGCTGAACACTGTGAGCAGGACGCACTGCACTGAATGTAAATAGCAGGAACGGATCTAGCTGAACACTGTGAGCAGGACGCACTGCACTAAATGTAAATACCAGGAACGGATCTAGCTGAACACTGAGAGCAGGACGCACTGCACTGAATGTAAATAGCAGGAACGGATCTAGCTGAACACTGTGAGCAGGACGCACTGCACTAAATGTAAATACCAGGAACGGATCTAGCTGAACACTGTGAGCAGGACGCACTGCACTGAATGTAAATAGCAGGAACGGATCTAGCTGAACACTGTGAGCAGGACGCACTGCACTAAATGTAAATACCAGGAACGGATCTAGCTGAACACTGTGAGCAGGACGCACTGCACTGAATGTAAATACCAGGAACGGATCTAGCTGAACACTGTGAGCAGGACGCACTGCACTGAATGTAAATAGTCTAGCTGCCTGACCGTGGTACTAATAGGATCAAAAAGAACACCTGTAATTTTCTTAAGGTAGCTTTATATACTGTAACCAGACAAGCCTGCCTGTCAGTAGGAAGATAACAGGAACGGATCTAGCTGAACACTGTGAGCAGGACACACTGTACTAAATGTAAATAGTCTAGCTGCCTGACCGTGGTACTAATAGGATCAAAAAGAACACCTGTAATTTTCTTCAGGTAGCTTTATATACTGTAACCAGACAAGCCTGCCTGTCAGTAGGAAGATAACAGGAACGGATCTAGCTGAACACTGTGAGCAGGACGTACTGCACTAAATGTATATAGCAGGAACGGATCTAGCTGAACACTGTGAGCAGGACGCACTGCACTGAATGTAAATAGCAGGAACGGATCTAGCTGAACACTGTGAGCAGGACGCACTGCACTGAATGTAAATAGCAGGAACGGATCTAGCTGAACACTGTGAGCAGGACGCACTGCACTGAATGTAAATAGCAGGAACGGATCTAGCTGAACACTGTGAGCAGGACGCACTGCACTGAATGTAAATAGCAGGAACGGATCTAGCTGAACACTGTGAGCAGGACGCACTGCACTGAATGTAAATAGCAGGAACGGATCTAGCTGAACACTGTGAGCAGGACGCACTGCACTGAATGTAAACAGCAGGAACGGATCTAGCTGAACACTGTGAGCAGGACGCACTGCACTGAATGTAAATAGCAGGAACGGATCTAGCTGAACACTGTGAGCAGGACGCACTGCACTAAATGTAAATACCAGGAACGGATCTAGCTGAACACTGTGAGCAGGACGCACTGCACTGAATGTAAATAGCAGGAACGGATCTAGCTGAACACTGTGAGCAGGACGCACTGCACTAAATGTAAATACCAGGAACGGATCTAGCTGAACACTGTGAGCAGGACGCACTGCACTGAATGTAAATACCAGGAACGGATCTAGCTGAACACTGTGAGCAGGACGCACTGCACTGAATGTAAATAGCAGGAACGGATCTAGCTGAACACTGTGAGCAGGACGCACTGCACTGAATGTAAATAGCAGGAACGGATCTAGCTGAACACTGTGAGCAGGACGCACTGCACTGAATGTAAATAGCAGGAACGGATCTAGCTGAACACTGTGAGCAGGACACACTGCACTAAATGTAAATAGTCTAGATAGAAGATAACAGGAACGGATCTAGCTAAACTGAATACAGTGTATATATATATATGCAACACCTGGGATGCATATATATACACAATACACTGTAAGTGCAGCTAACTGACTGACTGTTCTGCCTAATCTATCTAACTCAAATCAAATGACACTGTCTCTCTCTCTCTCTATCTCTCAGCACACCGGAACACACACTACACAGGGCCGCCGTGCAGGCGGCCTTATATAGTGTGGGGTGTGTACTAAATCCCCTGAGCCATAATTGGCCAAAGCCACCCTGGCTTTGGCCAATTACAGCTCTCTCTACTGACGGCGCTGTGATTGGCCAAGCATGCGGGTCATAGTGCATGCTTGGCCAATCATCAGCCAGCAATGCACTGCGATGCCGCAGTGAATTATGGGCCGTGACGCGCCACACGAATTTGGCGCGAACGGCCCATATCGTTCGCAATTCGACGGACGGTCGAACAGCCGGTGTTCGAGTCGAACATGGGTTCGACTCGAACACGAAGCTCATCCCTACTCAGGAGCATCTGCTTCTGAATTAGGAGGAAGAGGCTGTCTAGTCAATGTGTACTGACACTCTTGAGGCATGCCTCAGACCCTCCTTTACCGCCGACTTAATGTAACGCTTCACTTTTCGAGCGTCTGCTACTGAATCCCTTGCAACATACTTCAGGCAGGATTTCACTGGTAATGCTTGTTTTGAACAAGCCCAACATGTCGACTCATCCGCAGACTCCTCTGAGGAGGAAATCATCCTCCTGCTGTATGGTCTTCTGACATTTTTAACCTTGGAATCTTCCGAGTTGTTCTGGTTTGGGGTCGCATAACTGCTATGGGCCACCACTGGTGATAATGAAGCAGATTGTTCTCTGACCACATCCTTGCGGTGACATGATCTCCCACAGATCAACTCCTGATTTGAGACAGACGTTTCTGCATTATCCCGCAAATGATTAGTCTTCACTGGGGTTTCCACTCTGTGCAAAGAAACAGAGGAGAGCACTTTATTAAAAGAAAAGACACAAGCAAAAAAAAATTTTAAATTCTCTTCATCCTACCTTTTGATTCCAAACGTCAGTGCACAGGAGCTGGGGCTAGGCAAACAACAGCAGGGGGCACTGCAAGTAGAAAAAACAAATGCCAGAAAGATGATCCTCTGTCTTTTTAATGATTCCCCCTCCCCCCAGCTCCCTCTCTCCCCGCCGATCTCACCGAGTACAGACAGGGAGAAGGGGGAGAGAGACAGCAAGTGCAGCAGCATGACAGGGAGCTTTTGCTCCTCTCACTGAGCCGGCCAGGACATCTCCTAGAAGAGGAGGAACCTCACCAATGAGTGGGCGGCATTGTGCCATTTCCATGGCAAACCATGAAGCCGCCCGCCCCACTTCTCCCAATCACCGCCCGCCACATCACCCGCCATCCTGAAGGAGACACCTGCCCCCCACACCATGATGGAAAGCTGCACGCCGATCGGCAGACAGGTAAAACGTAGGAACACAAAAACTGCGCCCATGTGGCCAGCCTTATCTGCAGTTCTTTAAACTGCCCTCTATAAACCCTTGAAGCGGGCTGTTAGTCGGCATAATCAAACCTCCAGTTTCCAGATCTTCCTAGGAATTACACCAGAAATCCCTGCACCTAGGGAACCCCCAGCCAAGGGAGATTTACAGCCCTAGAAGGGCGAGGACAAAATAAGAACATGGGCTGAAGAGAGAAGGTATCCCTTATAGGCTAGGTAAAAGGTTGGCCTAGGAGGATCAGAGGATATATATATATATATATATATATATATATATATATATATATATATATATATATATATATTTATATATATATATATATATATATATATATATATTATTATTATTATTATTATTATTCAGGATTTATATAGCGCCAACAGTTTACGCAGCGCTTTACAATATAAAAGGGAGACAATACAGTTATAATACAATACAATACAATAGGTTTAAGATGGCCCTGCTCAGAAGAGCTTACAATCTAATAGGGTGGGGCAGGTGGTACAAAAGGTTGTAACTGTGGGGAATGAGCTGGTGGAAGTGGTAGGAGATTAGTTGCAGATGTGATAGGCTTTCCTGAAGAGATGAGTTTTCAGGGATTGCCTGAAGGTAGCAAGAGTAGGGGATAGCCGGATAGATGGAGGTAGCGAGTTCCAGAGGATGGGAGAGGCTCTGGAGAAATCCTGGAGACGAGCATGGGAGGAGGAGATGAGAGAGCTTGAAAGCAGGAGGTCTTGAGAAGAGCGGAGAGGTCGATTTGGGTGATATTTGGAGACAAGATTAGTGATGTAGCTTGGGGCAAAGTTGTGAATGGCTTTGTATGTTGTTGTTAGAATTTTGAATTTAATTCGCTGGGTGATTGGGAGCCAGTGTAGGGATTGAAGTAGAGGGTTGGCAGACACTGAGCGGTTGGTAAGGTGGATAAGTCTGGCAGCAGCATTCATGATAGACTGAAGAGGGGATAACCTATGGAGCGGTAGGCCAATGAGAAGGGAGTTGCAATAGTCAAGGCGAGAGATAACAAGGGAGTGAATGAGGAGCTTGGTGGTTTCATTTGTTAAAAAAGGGCGAATTTTAGAGATGTTACGGAGGTGAATTCTACAAACTTTTGACAGCGATATATATTAATCATCTTCTTACTGCCATGCAGACAGGAAGTTAACATAGCTTAGACTAAGGCAATATTCTTTAACTATTGAAAGACCAGAGAGACAGAACTAGAAAATTATTTATAAATAAAGATGTTGCAAAAATAGACAATAGCATTAAATAAATGGGAATACAAATTAAAAGTACTGTAGATGCTGACTTTGAATATAAGGACACTTACCTGTCTAGGAATCTTGCTTTGTCGGCACCCCAAGCTGATTCATCAATCGGCTTTGGGTGCAGGCGCTGGCATTGCAAGTGAGGGAAACCAGTGAAGCTGGTTTGCTACTATGCATGCGCTAGTCACACTGCGCTTTTTGAATGGTCCTGCCACCTTCTGAGACCTGTGTGTGTCCCAGAAGGCAGCAGGGGGAAGGAGGAGTAGCTGGAAATGTCATAGATCGCCAATCAGCAATCTTACCCAGAAGTTACCTGCCCCCCCTCCCCAACAAGTGACAAATGTGGCAGTGGAGAGGGGGAGGGTGCGAACAAGCAGAACTTCCCCTTTTCCAGTCCAGTTGGTGTCCAATATTAGATTCAATGGTTGAGAGTAGGGATGAGCCGAACAACCCCAGCTCGGTTCACAGCAGAACATGCGAACAAGCAAAAAATTTGAACATGCGAACACCGTTAATGTCTACGGGACACGAACATGAAAAATCAAAAGTGCTAATTTTAAAGGCTTATATGCAAGTTATTGTCTTAAAAAGTGTTTGGGGACCTGGGTCCTGCCCCAGGGGACATGTATCAATGCAAAATTTTTTTTAAAAACTAACGTTTTTTGCGGGAGCAGTGATTTTAATAATACTTAAAGTGAAACAATAAAAGTTTAAAATTCTTTTAAATTTCGTACCCGGGGGGGTGTCTATAGTATGCCTGTAAAGTGGCACATGTTTCCCGTGTTTAGAACAGTCTGAGAGCAAAATGACATTTCTAAAGGAAAAAAAGTAATTTAAAAGTACTTGCGGCTATAATGAATTGTCGGTCCACATACAATATAAAAGTTATATTGTAACTTTTGTATTTTTTGTGTATTTTGTGTATTGTAACAAATACACAAAAAAGTTCATTGATAGAAGCGGCATGGGATTCCCCCACAGGGGAACCCCGAACCAAAATTTGAAAAAAATGGCATGGGGGTCCCCCCAAAAATCTATACCAGACTCTTATTCGAGCATGCAACCTTGCAGGCCGCAGGAAAAGAGGGGGGGCGAGAGAGCGCCCCCCCTGAACCGTACCAGGCCACATGCCCTCAACATTGGGAGGGTGATTTGGGGTAGCCCTCAGTTATAAAAGAGCTGTCACCTGAGAGTCCGGTCATTACGGCGGGTCACTAACCCCAGTGTAAAAAGGCAAGCCTGAATCAAAAGATATTCTGCAAATAGGGTTTACAGCAGCTGATTAGTCATTTATGAATGAGCTCATTGACAGGCTGTGTAAATTCAAGCTAAACACAATGTATGATATTACTAACATACTTACAATGTTCTTCTGACTTCTGCTAGCCTGGTCTTGGACTTGAGCTGTCTTAATGAAATGTATAATATTCTGCTTTGTCTTTGGAAAAATCTAAGTGATACTATGCTGGGGCAAATCCCCATTTTTATTTTTGGGGTAATCAGACATCATTATTATTACATATAAGACTTCCTTCTTTCCCACGTTTTTCTTCTCTAACTTGAGATCTTATTAGCTTATTATCTTTAAAAAAATATATCTTATTGAGTCACATTCTTAACTCGGAACTGTTTGAAACATGAAGCTAAAGTTAGTTTCAATTTTTTTTTCTAAGTAACAAACATGTTAAACTTACCTGTTCTGTGCAATAGTTTTGACCAGAGCAGCCCTATCCTCCTCTTCCTGCCAATGCTCCTGGCTCCTCCTTCATGCCGAGTGCCCCAATAGCAAGCGACCCACTATAGGGGCACTCGTGCAGGCTCGATCCCACCCATACTCTCTGCTCACAAGTTGTGATTTACAGCAGCAGGAGCCTATGGCTCCCACTGCTGCCTTCATGTCCAAAAAGGAGAGAGAACAGAGAGATGCTATTCTTGGGCACAGTGCTGGATGGAGAGGAAGCTCCGGTAAGTATAAGGGGGGCTGGGGGTGAGCTGCACACAGAAGGTTTTTTATCTTACTGCAGAGAATGCAGTAAGGTAAAAAACCTTCTACCTTTACAACCAGTTTAAGTTTTTTTATTGAAACTTCAGCAACACATTTACAGTATATTATACACTTTGTTTTGCTATTCTGGATCTTTAGGCTTTTGACAAACCTAATTAAATTAAACCTATCAATTTTTGTTTTAATTAAAAAAAATCAAATAATTCAGACCCACATAAATTCTACAGCTAATGGTTGGAGATTAAGAATGCAAGGCCTCTAGTAATATGGCCGTGTTTGTACAGTGTTTTAAAGACTGTCTGATAATATAGAGAAATTACTTTAGTTAGCAGGATTATACTGTAACTTTACAATTTTTAATCAAGCTATTTTAAAAGAATTAACAGCCCGACATATGTGTATTGTTAAAAATAATAATGAAAGAGCAACATTATCTGTGAATTGTAATAGACTTTTTCTTTTTATGTTGTGATGCATTATAAAAACATTTTTTTTTTTTTACTCCAGGCACTCTGCCCTTCAGCTGTCATTTGGCAGGCTTCCACTTCAGCACAGTTTGACACTGACAGCAACAATGTCCTGCATTTCACTCCAGTCCATCTCTGACATCTTTAAGAAATAACCTTTCACAAGCATGCCATCTGGTGCTTTGCTTATAGGCTACTAATTCTCCAGAGTTGGCCAACAAGTGCAAACATGATTTGCAGGTATGGTATTCTTTTAACTGTTTAAAATGTTTTACATGTTTAAATTTTGTATTGTTTGCTTAATAGCAATAGTACATTTTGAACAACTTTAGAGAATAACTACTATTTAGGTTTTTCTGTAATCATTTTCTTTCAAGCAATAAAATAACTAACTGTTGGCACTGAGCTCTGGCAATAAATCAAGCATCACGCTTTAGTAACAGACCCAATATCTCAGTTGGAACTCAGACAGGAAAGCAGGTCACTGTTGTGAAAAATGGAAGAAGGGGTAGAAAAGTCAAGATGAAAAAAATAGGTACATTGTTTAGACTGCTGAGCACACACACCGCTAAATCCTTAGCTACACAGCTCTGATATCACATGTAAAAGATGACATTGAGCAAAGATATCTTAAACCTGGCAGGACAATGCTGCTAGTGTGTCAGAAGATTTGTAAGTAAAAAAAACAAAAAACATACCAGGTAAGAAGCAAAATTGTCATTGGATGTTAACCGCTTCCTGACCGCCGCTTGTCAATGTACGTCAGCAAAATGGCACGGGTGCGCAAAAGGGTGTACCTGCTAGCGGGTTTACAAAGCATGCCAGTGGGTCCCGCGGACTCGATGTCTGCCGGTGGCCCACTAGAGAGGCAGAAGAGGGAGATGCCTATGTAAACAAGGCATTTCCCTGTTCTGCCTAGTGACATGACAGGGATCTACTGCTCCCTGTCATCGGGAGCAGTGATCTCTGTCATTTCCTAGGTAGCCCATCCCTCCTACAGTTAGAACATGCTGAGGGAACACATTTAACCCCTTAATAGCCCCCTAGTGTTTAACCCCCCATACCCTGCCAGTGACATTTACACAGTAATCAGTGGCTATTTTTAGCTCTGATCGCTGTAAAAATGTGAATGGTCCCAGAATAGTGTCAAAAGTGTTTGATCTGTCCGCCGCAATGTCGTGGTCCCGATAAAAATCACAGATCACCGCCATTACCACAAAAAAAATTTATAATAAAAATGCCATAAATCTTTCCCCTATTTTGTAGATGCTATAACTTTTGCGCATCCCAATCAATATACACTTACATAGCAGTTACATAGTTACATAGTAGATGAGGTTGAAAAAAGACACAAGTCCATCAAGTCCGACCTATGTGTATGATTATATGTCAGTATTACATTGTATATCCCTGTATGTTGCGGTCATTCAGGTGCTTATCTAATAGTTTCTTGAAACTATCAATGCCCCCCACTGAGACCACCACCTGTGGAAGGGAATTCCACATCCTTGCCGCTCTTACAGTAAAGAACCCTCTTCGTAGTTTAGGGTTAAACCTCTTTTCTTCTAATTTTAATGAGTGGCCACAAGTCTTGTTAAACTCCCTTCTGCGAAAAAGTTTTATCCCTATTGTGGCGTCACCAGTATGGTATTTGAATATTGAAATCATATCCCCTCTTAAGCGTCTCTTCTCCAGAGAGAATAAGTTCAGTGCTTGCAACCTTTCCTCATAACTAATATCCTCCAGACCCTTTATTAGCTTTGTTGCCCTTCTTTGTCTATTTCCAGTACATACTTCCTGAGGACTGGTGCCCAGAACTGGACAGCATTCTCTAGGTGCAGCCGGACCAGAGTCTTGTAGAGCGGGAGAATCGTTTTATCTTTGGAGTTTATCCCCTTTTAAATGCATGCCAATATTCTGTTTGCTTTGTTAGCAGCAGCTTGGCATTGTATGCCATTGCTGAGCCTATCATCTACTAGGACCCCCAGGTTCTTTTCCATCCTAGATTCCCCCAGAAGCTACACAAAGCCTACATAATCGGGGAGCCTACAAAAAAGACGTTGCTTGCCCTATACATGTAACATTTTGCCGTGCACATATAATTCTATAATACACAGAGCTAATGCTAAAGTAATGACCTGTAGGGGCTTTTAAAGCATTGCAATTTTAATGCTTGACATGTTGGGTATCTATTTTCTCAGCACAACCTCACAATTTATATTTTACTAAAAAAACAGGATAATATATTGCGTTTGTGTGTCTTTAAATTAACTTTAGTGTATTTTTACTGAAAACTTGCGCTTGATAAACTGTTGAGCAAATATCATGTGACTTAAAAAATTTGAATTACCACTATTTTATTTTTCAAGGTGTCGTCTTTCATAAAATCTGTAATGTTTGAGGGTTTTACCTCAAAGATTTTTAATGTTGTAAGAAGTAATTGCACACTAATCAATGCATCCAGTGAAGTAATCCACATTAATCATGGCATCCAGTGATGCAAATTCTGGATCAATCACAAAGACCTGTGTGCATGCTGCAATCCTGGCATAAATGAAAGATGACAGATCAAATCTTGTCAATAAAGTGACCCAAGATTCCTGGCAGTAATTTTTATTCACTGCAGCCAGGTATCTGACCTCCAAAAAAATCCAAACACCATTGACTTCAATGGTGTTTGGAATCGGGTTTGGCATTTTTGCTGATTTGAGGCCTGCTCGACCAAACTGTTTTGCGAATGCAACACAGGCATATTCACTCATCGGCTACTTCTTTTTCAGCTGAAAAGAAGAAGCCGGAGGAAGATGCTGGACGAGAAGACCGGAGAAAGAAGGGGAGGAAGATAGAGGAAGAAGCGGGGGAAGAATAAGATGGAGGAAGAAAAAGAACAACGAAGGAAGACCAGAAGATGATGGAAGAAGAAGCAGGGAAAGAAGAAGACATTAATAAAGGAATGGTCAAAAACCGTCTATTGTCTTTTTTTAACATTTTTGACACTTTTTTTGTGAAATGGTAGGGGTACATTTGTACCCCATTACCAATTCACACAGGGGGGTCAGGATCTGGGAGTCCCCTTGTTAAAGGGGGCTTCCAGATTCCGATAAGCCCCCCACCCGCAGACCCCCACAACCACCGGGCAAGGGTTGTGGGGATGAGGCCCTTCTCCCCATTAACATGGGGACAAGGTGCTTTGGGGGCTACCCCAAAGCACCCTCCCAATGTTGAGGGCATGTGGCCTGGTACTGTTCAGGAGGGGGGCGCTCTCTCGTCCCCCCTCTTTTCCTGTGGCCTGCCAGGTTGCGTGCTCAGATAAGGGCATGGTAGGGATTTTTGGGGGGACTCCATGCCATTTTTAAAAACATTTTGGCACGAGGTCCCTCTTAATATCCATACCAGACCTGAAGGGCCTGGTATGGAATTTGGGAGGACGCCTATGCATTTTTTTTTTTAATTTTGGTTCGGGGTTCCCCTATGGAGGAATCCCAAACGGTTTTTATCAATGAACTTTTATGTGTATTGCCGAGACCGACAATTCATTATAGCCGTGAGTAGTTTTAAATTACTTTTTTTCCTGTCAGACTGTTCTAAACATGGGAAACATGCACTTTTATTGTTTCACTTTAAGCATTATTAAAATCACTGCTCCCGAAAAAACGTCCGGTTTTAAAACTTTTTTTGCATTGATACATGTCCCCTGGGGCAGGACCCAGGTCCTCAAACACTTTTTATGACAATAACTTTCATATTAACCTTTAAAATGAACACTTTTGATTTCTCCCATAGACTTTTAAAGGGTGTTCCGCAGCTTTCGAATTTGCCGCGAACACCCCAAATTGTTCGCTATTCGGCGAACAGGCGAACATACAATGTTCGAGTTGAACTCATGTTCAACCCGAACATAAAGCCCATCCCAACTGTCAGGGTGTCCACATCTTGATGCTGATACTTATGTGTTTCACTGTTTAAATTGCTTGAGATATGTTACCCATAAATAGGTTGCGTACTAGGTCTGGGCCCACTCTAGCTGAGGTTCGGGTTGGATGTTTTTTTTTTTTTTTTTTTTCAAAATGTATTACCAACATGCCTCTAAATTATCTTTGTCTAGAGTTGAATATTGATGTGCACATGTTTTTCTCTCACTCCCCAACTCTCTCTGTGCTCTGTCTTTTCCCTCCATCCTGCTCCCGGGAGTAATGTATCCTCTGGAAACCCTAGCATTCTCCTGCACCCCTTTTACTTTGCCCCATTGCTTTACTCACTATTTTACTGAATATTAAAGTGGTAGTAAACTGTTTTATTATTTTTACTTAAAGGTAAGCTTATAATAAAACTTACCTGTAGGTAAAATGAATATCTCTAAACGTGCACCCTTTAGGAGATATTCTACCGAGCATTGGATGTCACCTGCACATGCACTCTGAAAGAGCAGCATACCTCCTTTAGAGCTGTGTGCCATGGCCAAGATGCCCACTTGCATGCATGGGAGTGATCTCATCTTGGATTCGCCAGTCAGAAGGCCGGAGTCCATGAACCCGGAAGGAAGCCTCTGCAGCAGTGACAGCGCACCACTGGAGGGCTTTGTTTTAAGGTAAGTCTTATTTTATAATGTGCTAGTATGCAATGCATACTAGCACATAATAATATTGCCTTGCAGGGTGACACTTTTTTTTTACTTTACTACTGCTTTAAAGGCTGCTGTCTTTTACTGCATTAAGAAGAAAAACATTCATATGTTTTGCCAGATGGAAACAACACTAGGAGTTTCCTTGCCTCCTACTGTACTGTATCTATGCACATGGGGTCTTAATTCTTATTCATAATAATGTGACTTTTGAATGTGTACAGACCTTTCTTGACCTTGGAGGTTGATATTATTATCTATAGTTTGATCCATAGTTCACAGATGCTTCTAATTGCTGTATATATCCCCCCCAGATACACAATCTGTCTGTAACCACTTTCCTGCCTGTAGGAATTCATATGATGCCCTTGGGTTGAGGTAGTGATATATGAATGATGCCTGCAGCTACAGGCATCATTCAGATAGTTTTGTTTTCACCCAGTGATTCTCTCTAATGTAAAAGCAGCAGGATTGCTTTTACAGGCAGAGGGAGGGATGGATTACCAGAGAGCTGGCTGAGGGTCCCTGGCCATCTCTATGACCCCGGGAGGCCGGAAGCAACATCATAACATCACTTCTGGCACTAACAGATGTAAACACTGGCAGTTTTTTTTTACCTGAAAAGCAGAGATCAATGTTTTTTTTAATTAGATCTCATGCTTTCCAGGGTAGAGGAGATATCTGGGGTTTCAATGACCCCAGATGTCTCCAAAAAGAGGACCTGTCATGACTTATTCCTATTACTAGGGATGTTTACATTTCTTGTAATAGGAATAAAAGTGATAATAAATAAATAAATAAAGGGATAGTGTAAAAAAATAAAAAATAAAAAAAGGAATTTTTTTTTTTAAAGTGCCACCGTTCCCTTGTGCTCACATACAGAAGCGCACACGTATATAGGTTGCGCTCGCATATGTAAAATACTGTGTGACATAACAAATTGCCACAATCGCCATTTTTTGTACTATAGTCTCTCCTAAAATATATATAATGTTTGGGAGTTCTGAGTAATTTTCTAGCAAAAAAATTATGATTTTTACATGTAGGAGAGGAATGACAGAATTGGCCCAGTGTGAAAGTGGTTAAAACCTTGGCTCTGATTTATAACATTCCCAAGTCCAAAATGGGTCAAGCAACTCCAGTCATGTCCCTTCTGACCCAAGATTGGCGTTTGGCGCCCTCTTGGGCGCTACGTCATATCCCTTTGTTTGACACGTGGACCCGCAGCCACGGTGATGGGATCTTCCGGCCGGTTCTTTGATTGGCCGTTGGGTCTGCCTGTCTTTTCAATGTTTAATACTATTGGCCCATTTGCACCTTGTTGCTCATTTCACGATTAGCTGATCATTTTGTCCAATGTTTTCAAGTTATGCTCTTCCCTTGTGATTTGTCCTCATCAGTTATTTAATTTATAAATATTAGCAGTGTGGAGTTGGTGGTCTTTGCCCCAGTAGAAGACCTTTAGGTCAAAACGCAATCGGGCCACTATACCACTCCCCATGTTGCCCTTGATTTTATTGTGATCACTCTTTTTTATTGTATTGGTTTTTTAGCAATAAAAATACTTTTTTTTTCTGCACTATGTGGAAGCATAATTTTTCTCTCCACGTATTATCCTGATGGGAGTGAATGCCCAGTCTCTGCCATACGCGGTACATTCCATCTGCCAAATTCCTATTGTGTGTTCCTACCGTGATGACCTACCTGGTGATCCCTGTAATCTCCGTGGAGTTCAACTCAGAGGTTCTGACTGTCAGGATACCTTCCTATACGCCCTGGGTGGCACACTGCCTTCAAGACTCCATGTCACTGACAGGGGAGTCCATTGGTTCTGGTAAGAGTTTATACTTATCACTCTCTTATTGATGCCGTTTTTCGTTTGATGTGGTTTCCATCTACGGATCAACATAGTTTTTTGCCAGCACTTGGAATAACCACCATCCTCAGTGACTGTATCCGTGTTCATACACAGTTGGATATTACACCTCTTATTCATTTGCCCTTTGGCTATTAGACTCTCGTTTATCACTTATTTAGTCCACTACATTGTGTTGAAGGACTTATTTTTTTGGACTTTATTATATTTCATCACCACTATTGTGTCATTCTTGTTTGTTTACTATGCGCTACATTTTTTTTACTATGTCCCCTCTGATGAAGTTTCTTTGTGATGTTTCCCTCCTGTATGTGAGAAATCTCGAAAGAAAAAATACTATATATGCTGTAGTATGTCTAATGCCGCGTACACACGACTAGACTTTCCGTCAGAATAGACTCCGATGGTCTTTCTGACGGAGTTCCGACGGAGTTCCGCTGAAACGGACTTGCCTACACATGATCACACCAAAGTCCGATCGTTTAGAACGTGATGAGGTACGACGGGACTAGAAAAAGGAAGTTCAATAGCCAGTAGCCAATAGCTGCCCTTGCGTCATTTTTGGTCCATCGGAATAGCATACAGACGAGCGGTTTTCCCGATAGAATCTGATTCCGTCGGAAAGATTTAAAACATGTTCTATTTCTAGGTATGTCAGAATTTTAGAAAGAAAAAGTCCGATGAAACCTACACACAATCGGAATGTCCGACGGAATGTCTGACTTTTTCTGCCAGAAAGTCAGGTCGTGTGTACGCCGCATATTGCCATCAATAAATACCATGTGTTTATATTGTGCTAACATTAAACTAATCTCCATCAGATCCAAATGTGTTCATATATATGTTCCCTTACCCTCGAATATCTCAAATAAAGCCTTTCATAATCTGAAAAAAAAAAAAAAGAAGAAAACTTGGCTCTGTGTTGTCCTAGATGACTCTTTGCCCAATTTTGATTACTAGTGGCTTAATATTACACCTGGCCCTGAATTTGACAGACTCCAGTGTCTGCACTTCGAACCATTGGCCTTAACTAGCATAAGGCCAATGTCTTTAAAGATACAGTGGACCCTCGGATTGCGAGTAGGGATGAGCTTCGTGTTCGAGTCGAACCCATGTTCGACTCGAACATCGTCTGTTCGCCCGTTCGCTGAATTGCGAACGATATGGGCCGTTTGCGCCAAATTCGTGTGGCGCGTCACGGCCCATAATTCACTGCGGCATCGCAGTGCATTGCTGGCTGATGATTGGCCAAGCATGCACTATGACCCGCATGCTTGGCCAATCACAGCGCCGTCTGAACAGAGAGCCGTAATTGTCCAAAGCCAAGGAGGCTTTGGCCAATTATGGCTCAGGGGATTTAGTACATGCCCCACACTATATAAGGCCGCCTGCACGGCGGCCCTGTGTAGTGTGTGTTCCAGCGTTCATTGAGAGAGAGAGAGAGAGAGAGAGAGAGAGAGAGAGAGACAGACAGTGACATTTGATTTGAGTTAGATAGATTAGGCAGAACAGTCAGTCAGTTAGCTGCACTTACAGTGTATTGTGAATATATATGCATCCCAGGTGTTGCATATATATATATACACTGTATTCAGTTTAGCTAGATCCGTTCCTGCTATCTTCCTACTGACAGGCAGGCTTGTCTTGTTACAGTATTTACAGCTACCTGAAGAAAATTACTGGTGTTATTTTGATCCTATTAGTACCACAGTAAGGCAGCTAGACTATTTACAGTTAGTGCAGTGCGTCCTGCTCATAGTGTTCAGCTAGATCCGTTCCTGTTATCTTCTTACTGATAGGCAGGCTTGTCTTGTTATGCCCCGTACACACGGTCGGACATTGATCGGACATTCCGACAACAAAATCCTCGGAATTTTTCCGACGGATGTTGGCTCAAACTTGTTTTGCCTACACACGGTCGCACAAAGTTGTCGGAATTTCCGATCGCCAAGAACGCGGTGACGTCAAGCACGTACGACGAGACTAGAAAAGGCCGGTTCAGAACCAAGCGCAGCACCCTTTGGGCTCCTTTTGCTAATCTCGTGTTAGTAAAAGTTTGGTGAGAGACGATTCGCGCTTTTTCAGACTCCTGGCTTTCAGATCGTTTTCTGCCGTTCAGTTTGTGCTTGTGGGTTTGTATCTGCTCTTCAGTGCGTGCAAGCAAGTTCCGCGTGACTTTAGTCACTGTATTCTTGTTCGTTCGTTACTGGTTTTCAGGTCGCTCTTCACAGGCCTTGCTGTTCTTCAGTGAGTTCTGTTACTTCGTTCTGAGCAGCCGACCGTTTTATAGCCATGTTTCGTATGCGTACTCCTCGTAGAGTTTGTGCTGTGCGGGGGCTTGGTGTTGGGGTCCTGACCTTGACACAAGTCCAGTCCATGAACAGGGTGGGGAGGAGTTCATGGACCAAGAATTGGTTGCTTCAGCGTGACCAGTTCTGTCATATGCCTTTGCTCCGTGAGATCCGTGAGAATAATCCTGATGATTTCAGGAACTTTCTCAGGATGACGGACCCCGTATTTCACCGTTTGTTGGCTTCGCTGACCCCCTATATCAGCAGGCAGGATACCTGCATGAGGCAAGCCATCACTCCGGAGCAGAGGTTGGTCGCTACCTTGCGGTATTTGGCCACAGGGAGAAGCCTGCAGGACCTCAAGTTCTCGACAGGCATCTCCCTCCAGGCTCTGGGGATCATTATCCCAGAGACCTGTTCTGCCATCATACAGGTCCTACAGAAGGAGTATATGAAGGTAAGATTTTTATCCTTTTATATCACATTTTATTGTATTGAATGTTTAATAATATATTGTATTTCTTTCCTCATTCCCTAATTACCATGATTGTATTATGCTGTGAATGTCCCCTTTGTTCTCATGCATGCTGGATTTTTATGTAATTATTATTTTATGTCCTTCATACATATTTGCCCTTCAATAACCTCTCCAGCATGGTGTCTCCTGCCCTATATTCACCTCATGTAGTCACTTAACAATGTATTTTATCAGCTCCATAGTAGTGCTTTACCCCAAACACCCCCTAAAATGTTTGGAAATGTTATTTTGGATTTAAATTCAGGCAGAGGGCCAGAGGCTTTTTTTTGTGGTGTCCCCAAATTTTTGGTAACCCTCCCTCCCCCCAACTGCTAAGTCAGCTGATCCCAATTCTCTATCCTCAATCATCTATCTGCTGACTTTGCCAAACCCATACACACTATACCCATCTCTTTACTGGTCAGATTTATGGATGAATTCCCCAAAGCATGTAGTGCAAGGGCCTGCCTGAATACTTTCCAATGGTACTGTTTAAAGTTCTTGTATCCTATTATGATCTTGAAAGGTAATAGCAGAATGTCCAAATGTGCTCAAATGTGTACAGTGTGTATTTATATCTTTGTATTATGACACTTCTTACCTGTCCAGTGGGCTGCCAATAGTGTAACTAAGGAGGGGCTGTTCCAAGTAATACCCTGTATTTAGGCATTCATCTCTCAATGAAGTGAAGAGGGTTACCTGTCCAAGAGTCCCCCCCCCCCATAATGTTAGAAATGGCCCATGAGAGGGGGGGAGGGGGAATATGATAGGTGTACCTTATACTTTGTTATTGTTAAATTCCCCTTAATAAATGCTATCTGGAGGTTGCCCCATAATGTTTGTGTCTAATCTGCTTGCCAGGTTTCTGTGAAAAAATAGTAATGTTTATTGTTTTTTCCTCAACAGTTTCCTTCCACGCCACAGGAATGGCAGACTGTGGCCTCCCACTTTGCCCAGCGGTGGGACTTTCCTAATTGATGGGAAACACGTCCACATCGTCCCACCACCCAACTCGGGGTCGTACTATTATAACTACAAGGGGTTTAATAGTATAGTGATGTTGGCGGTGGTGTCGGCTAATTACGAGTTCTTGTATGTGGACGTGGGGAAGAATGGCCGGATGTCCGATGGTGGAGTCATCGCCCAGACGGAGTTCTACAGGCGTCTCCAGAATGGCAGTTTGGACTTGCCACCTCCAGAGGACAATGTTGAAGGTCTCCCATTTGTGTTCGTTGCTGATGAAGCATTTGCGCTGGGGGACCACCTGATGCGGCCATTCCCGATGAGGACCCTCACCCCGGAACAGAGGGTTTTTAATTACCGGCTGGCCAGAGCCCGAAGAGTGGTGGAGAACACATTTGGAATCCTGGCCAGCCGGTTCCGACTATTTCTGACACCCATCCATATGGCGGAGTATAAACTGAACCATATTATACTGGCGTGCTGTGTTCTCCATAATTTTTTAAGAAAACATTCAGCCAACTATGCTGGCTCAGTTGGGCCTGAGGCCGGAATCCCAAATACTTCCACAATGACGGCACTTGAAAGCGGCCGTCCTGGCTTGCCCTCCCTGAATGCCCGTGATGTCCGGTTACGATACCTGGAGTTCTTTGCGGGTAGGGGGGCTATCAATATGCCAGACAATATGTGACACCTTTTTCAAATAAAAAACAACCAAAAGCAATTCTTGGTGGACATTTACTGCTTGTGTTTGTTTTAGCTGACCCTGACAGAAATGTGTTGAGTGCAGAAAATGTCGTGATTGTGTAACCTTATACAAAGCACTGTTGGCTGGTACTTCCTAAATGCAAAAACACATTTCACTACAAGTGCACTTGCAACTGCACTGAACCTGCACTTGTAGTGCAAAGTGTATTTGCCCTTAGGAAATAACCCCCATTTGTGCATAAAACAACAATTACATCACCCCAAAAGTGTTGTAGTGTTGAGACAATAATCCACACATTCTTGAGTAAAGCACTTTTTTATACCTGCACAATCACATGTGCATTTACCAAAGGATTTTAAAACAAACCAACATGTTTGTTGTATAAAATGTTTGCAGTAGCATTATGAAAAATCAAAATATCCATTTCAGATAAAACAGGCCTGTGTAAAACCAACAAGAAAGCCAAAAAACTAGAACTTACAAAGTTCACATTAGGTAAAACCTGAAGGCTATATCAGACATCAGTATTTAGGAACTGGGTTTGATATAGCGTTCAGATGGGGGGAACTCACCCCTGGAAAAGCCAAATTTGGAAGATGCACACCAATTTACGAATGTCAACATGTGCTATCTGCCATCAGGGGGGATCAAGGGACGTGTTTTGGGGGAGCAAGCCCTTCCTCAATGCTACTTTATAATTGAGGAAGGGGTTGCACCCCCAAAACGCGTCCATTGATCTCCCGTGATGGCAGATAGCACATGTTGGCACACTGTGTGCATCCTCCAAATTTGGCTTTTCAAAACATTGTAAAAATTGAAATTACATAAAACCGGTCATTTTGTGGGGTTTAAATTCGCCCCAAAACATCAATGATGTTATTATTTTTTGTAATAACATCACGTATTTGTTGCTGGATGTTTTGCAATTGGAGATTACATCCCATGATCTCCCCTATCAGTATCTGGGCACTTTCTGATGTAAATCGTTCTCTCTCCCTCACATCACGATCACCTTAAAATAGATAAAGAACAAAAAAAAAGGTCTCAAAAATCTGCCACCATCCATCTCTTTTACCTGAGTCTGTGGTCGCAGACACTCACCTCTTGTGGTGCCAATCTCCACCACGTCTTCTTCTTCCTCCTGCTCAGCATCTTGTGTTTGGGGTAGTTCCCCTTCTTCCAGAGGGGGGGGGTCTGTGTTCTCCTGGGATGAGGAGTGTCTGAGTCTTTTCTCCCCTATGTAAAACAAAAATGGTATAATTAGCACACAGATATTTGATGGCAGAACTATAGAAATAGGAAACATTGCTTGGAAGTGGGGTACAATTGTCTATTTTAGCCGAGTTCAAAGATGTCTTTTTTTTATTGCCCTTTGTCAAGCTGCAATACTTTACCTGTTTGGTACAAGCTTCACACATGTAGCCCCCCCTATAGTATACACTGGAGCACCTGTGTGCCCCCCCTAATAAAAATGGTGTTCTGGGGTCCCACACTAGTGCTCCAGTGTCCAGATGTGAAAACAGCTGCTCAGTGTCCTCTCCTTACACACAATCTAGTTTGCATTTCATTCTAGTAACAAACCCATCTACCTAAACAAATATTTGGCATCCAAGTAGGCCCCCAAAAAATGTGGGAAAATGCATATGGCCTAAACAATGGTGTTCTAGAGGCCGAACAAAAAATGTTTGATACGAACGAATAATGGACCCATGAACATTAAAGTTGACCTTTTTAAACGTTACAATTAATAAAAGCATATGGAGCAGAACGAACGGAATAAAGCCAGAAAGAATAGAAACACAGCACAACTACTTACTTTTTTGCAGCACTCTCCGGATCTTTCGGTACTGCTCCGGCTCTCTCAACTTCAGGTCCGACCACCGCTTCCTGAGCTGATCTTTTGATCTTCGTACCCCGAAATTCCGCTCGAGACTCCTGACCACTTTCGCCATGATCTTGGCCTTTCGGATGTTCGGGTTGGGGTAAGGCCCATATTTTCCATCATAGTTGGACTTCCTCATGATGTCGACCATCTCCAACATCTCCCCAAACGACATATTTGTGGCCTTAAAACGTCTCCTTCTGGATCGGGACGTGCCTGGATCCGGGCTTTCCTCCTCCTCCTCGTTGCTACAATTAGCACGCACCTGGTGTGACTCCGCCATCATGCTCTTCCCCCACTGCGCCGAACGAAAAGGGGCGGGGAATAGAATAGAAAGAACGTCAGGGGCGGGCAGAGTTACACACATGCGCAGTGTGTATAAAGCGTAACACGCGTGCGTATTACGTACGATCTGTGAGCGGAGGAAGGAGCATTGGACGCGCCGATCGTAAGAACGAAGGTAAGAGACAAACTTGGGCCTATACTGCTTCTAGATTGAGGCCTATATTGTAACAAGATTAGGAGAGTTTGGTCTGACATTAGGCTTTGTCTTGTGTTGTGTCTTGCAGTGAACATGGATATTTTAAAGAGAGATACTGACTTCATGTCACTATTCATTGATATGCTAAGGGAGCTGCCCTGTCTGTGGGAGATTACCCACCCCCATTTCAAGAACCAAGCAAAGAGGAAGGCAGCACTGGAGCAATTGTGTGAAATTGTGAAGCAGGTGATCCCCACGGCAGACATCACTTATTTAAAGATCTTAATTGGTTGCCTGAGTAGCACATATCTGAGGGAGCGCAAGAAAGTCCTGGATTCACAGAGATCCGGAGCAGCAGATGACATCTATGTCCCCAGGATGTTGTACTACGACAGGCTGCATTTTCTGGCAGGCCAGACTGAACCCAGGCCATCCCTCTCCAGTCTTCCTTCCACGCTTCCTTCCCCCCCGGCTGAGGCTTCTGATGCCCAACCTGGGCTTCCAGGCCATATGTGGAGGAGCCCAGATTGAGCCAGGTATAGCATTCCTCTAAATATTTCTGCTTGTCCAATCAATGATGTTACCTAGATGTTATTTGGGAGTACTAATTTATGATTGTGATTGATGATGCAAAAACTAAAACCATGTCCCTTTTTCATACACAGGGAAGTCTCAGCCAGGAGGTGGCTGATCTGCAGGTCCCTCCACCCACCCTGAAAACAGAAAGTGGCAGCAGGAGGAGTAGCCTAGAGGAGGCGGCTATCAGATTTTTTTGGAGGGCTACAGAGGTCCTGGGAGCACCCCACACCATGCAGGAGAACCTTGCGGCATTCATTGCCTATAAAATGCAGAGGATGGAGGAGGGCCAACAAGCCATGTGTCAGGCCCTCATATCAGAGGCTCTGGAGAAAGGTGTGAGGGGCCAACTTACACCTCACACACAGCTTTGGGATGGTCCTCCTCCTCCTCCTCCCTCTCCTCCAGGTCCTCCCAGTCCTCCTCCAGGTCCTCCCAGTCCTCCTCCAGGTCCTCCCAGTCCTCCTCCAGGTCCTCCAGGTCCTACTCCTCCTCCTGCCACATCTCCTACTGCACAGCCACAGCCGGGAAGGAAGTGTGAAAGGAAGACCAGAGAGTGATTGCCCTGGATCCAGTCTGGTCGGCCAAAAGATGCAGCCTCTTGTGGTACCACAGCCTGGGGACACTGATGTCATCTGCTGCTATCCAAGTCTCTGTGAATCCCGGACCAGACTGCCCTGCCTTATATATGGACTCCTCAGGCCACCAATTTTGAGGTTTAAGAATTGATGTCTGCCGTGGGGGTCCCAGGCTTCACTAATTTCTTATGTTGATCCAGTGTTGCCTTCCTCTTTGTTTGGTTCTGAGCCCTTAATAAAGGATTTTTGTTTTGAATTATACTCTCCTATGTGTTTTACTTCAAAAATGATGGTTTGTTTGTGAGGATTCAGGTACATTTCTAATATACAATGTGAAATGAACAAGGGACACCAACAACAAAAAATCTCATGGAGATTAAATAATAAAAGATATCAATGGTGTTGTGGTAACTTGCCACACAAAACACACACAAAAATATTCTGGAGTAAAAATAAAAATAACATTGAACAAAGATCAGCCTTGGAAAAAATCCAAACATTAAAGAAAAAAAAAGGCTTAAAAACCCCCCAAAAAATAAAAAAAAAATATAAAACTGTCAGATGTGACAACTAATAACAATATATTGAGGGAATCCCACTAAAAAAACACAAATCAAACTTTGTGAGAAGTGTGTGTGAATATGAGCAGCAAAACGACTTAATTCTTGTCACATTCTAAAGAAGAAGAGAGTGCGCTATATTAAACCATTTTTAACATTGCAGCGTGACGAAAGTGCTGTATCCATTGCGAACGCTAAGTTTACCAGAACGAGCTGTCCCGTGTCGGAATTTCTTCTGAGCATGCGTGGCACTTTGTGCGTCGGAACAGGCCACACACGGTCGGAATTGACGCGATCGGATTTTGTTGTCGGAAAATTTTATCTCCTGCTGTCCAACTTTGTGTGTCGGAAAATCCGATGGAAAATGTCCGATGGCGCCCACACACGGTCGGAATTTCCGACAACACGCTCCGATCGGACATTCTCCATCGGAAAATCCGACCGTGTGTACGGGGCATTACAGTATATACAGCTACCTGAAGAAAATTGATGGTGTTCTTTTGATCCTATTATTTCCACAGTCAGGCAGCTAGACTATTTACAGTTAGTGCAGTGCGTCCTGCTCACAGTGTTCAGCTAGATCCGTTCCTGTTATCTTCTTACTGACAGGCAGGCTTGTCTTGTTACATTATATACAGCTACCTGAAGAAAATTACTGGTATTCTTTTGATCCTATTAGTACCACAGTCAGGCAGCTAGACTATTTACAGTTAGTGCAGTGCGTCCTGCTCACAGTGTTCAGCTAAACCTACAAGTTAGTGGGGTGCGTCCTGCTCACAGTGTTCAGCTAAACCTACAAGTTAGTGGGGTGCGTCCTGCTCACAGTGTTCAGCTAAACCTACAAGTTAGTGGGGTGCATCCTGCTCACAGTGTTCAACTAGATCTGTTCCTGTTATCTTCTTACTGACAGACAGGCTTGTCTTGTTACAGTATATACAGCTACCTGAAGAAAATTACTGGTGTTCTTTTGATCCTATTAGTACCACAGTGAGGCAGCTAGACTATTTACAGTTAGTGCAGTGCGTCCTGCTCACAGTGTTCAGCTAAACCTACAAGTTAGTGGGTTGCGTCCACCTCACAGTGTTCAGCTAAAGCTACCTGTAGAAGATTGATGGTGTTCTCATACTACAGGCAGGCAGTTGATTTTGCTAGCTGCAGTATCAGTACATATATATATATATATATATATATATATATATATATATATATATATATCCCAGCTTAGTGCAGCTACAGGCCATTAGTATGTCTGGAAGGCCAAGAAGGAGAGGCAGACAGTCACAAGCCAATAAGAGAGGGCAAGCAGGCTCTGTGTCTAGTGCTGGTCGTGGAGACGGTGCATCCTCATCAGCACGTGGCCGTGGGACACGCTTGGGCTTTTTTTCGGCAGCTGGCCGTGTTGAGTGGATGACCAAGCCGTCCTCATCCTCCTCATCCTCTCTCACCCATGCCCAGAGTACTTTGTCTGGCAAAGCAGCGGCCTCTTCCCTCGGCTCAATGTCATCAGTGACTCCTTTCCTAGCCCCACCATGTCCTCCTGAGGAGTCCCTCGAACTGTTTGACCACAGTGTTGGGTACATGCTCCAGGAGGATGCCCAGCGTTTGGAAGGCTCTGATGATGATACTGAGCTTGATGAAGGCAGTAACATGAGCACGGACAAAGGGGCTGCCCAAGAAGGACAGCAATCTGGCAGTCATGCTCCCCCTGCTGCAGCATACTGCCAGGTTTGCTCCAGTGATGAGGAGGGAGGGGATGATGAGGTCACTGACTCAACGTGGGTGCCTGATAGGAGAGAGGAGGAGGCCGCACATCACCAACAAGGCAGGATGTCCTCCAGGGGCCAGCCTAAGGGCAGCACATTGACTGCATCACACCCCAAAGCTCCACATGTGCAGGGCGCTGCAGTCTCTGCGCGTTATTCCAAAAGTTCTTTGGTGTGGGCCTATTTTGAGACGAGTGCATCAGATCGCACCGCTGCTATTTGCAACATATGTCTCAAGCATATCTCGCGTGGCCAAAACATCTCCCGCTTGGGTACCACATGCTTGACCAGACATATGTTGACCTGCCATGCAGTTCGTTGGCAAGCGTATCTAAAAGACCCACACCAAAGAACAAAGAGGACCTCTCCTTGCTCCTCATCAGCTGAGATCTCCAACCCCACTATACCTTCAGTCCTCTCTGAGACCTGCACTGAGAGGAATGAAGGTGTAGAATTAGGTGTGTCAAGCCAAGTACTTGTGGGCAATCTGCTTTTGGTACAGCGACGTCAGATTGTACTAGGCAAATTTCCCTGCCCCAGCCGAAAGAAGTTTGCTCCCAGCCATCCATATGCCCAGCGGTTGAATGCTAGCTTGGCAAAATTGCTAGCACTTCAACTGCTGCCTTTTCAGTTGGTAGACACTGCCCCCTTCTGTGAGTTTGTGGAATGTGCGGTTCCTCAGTGGCAGGTACCCAAACGCCACTTTTTCTCACGGAAGGCGATTCCTGCTCTCTACCGGCATGTGGAAGGCAATGACCATGCCTCACTGGACAGGGCAGTCAGCGGTAAGGTGCATATTACCGCTGACTCATGGTCCAGCAGGCATGGACAGGGACGTTACCTAAGTTTCACGGCGCATTGGGTGACTCTGCTGGCAGCTGGGAAGGATGCAGGACAAGGTGCAGTAGTGTTGGAGGTTGTTCCGCCACCACGCCTCCAAAATGCTAATGATTGTGACACACCTCTCTCCTCCTCCCCCTCCTCTTCTTCTTCCTCCATGGCTTCTTCCTGTGCTTTGTCCTCGGAACCAGCGGTGCTCCGTAGCCGTTCAAGGGGCTACGCAAGTACGCAGGCCAAAAGATGCCATGCGGTGCTTGAGCTGGTGTGCTTGGGGGACAGGAGCCACACTGGGGCAGAGGTTCTGTCAGCTCTGCAGGGGCAGGTTCAGAGGTGGTTGACGCCACGCCAACTTAAGGCAGGAATGGTGGTTTGCGACAATGGCACCAACCTCCTCTCTGCCCTCCGACAGGGACAAATGACCCATGTGCCCTGTTTGGCTCATGTTCTTAACTTGGTGGTGCAGCGGTTCTTGGGCAGGTACCCGGGCTTACAGGATGTCCTGAGGCAGGCCAGGAAAGTCTGTGTGCATTTCCTCAGGTCATATAATGCCAGTGCTCGGCTGGCAGACCTCCAAAAGGAATTTAACCTGCCCAAGAACCGCCTAATCTGTGACATGCCCACCAGGTGGAACTCAACGTTGGCCATGCTGCAGCGGCTGCACACACAGCAGAGGGCCATCAATGAGTACCTGTGCGACTATAGCACCAGGAGAGCATCAGGGGAGCTTGTTTTTTTTTCCCCATGCCAGTGGGCCATGATCAGGGATGCATGCTCTATCCTGTCCCCATTTGAGGAGGCCACGAGGATGGTGAGCAGTGACAGTGCATGCATCAGTGACACTTTCCCCCTTGTCCACCTGTTGGAGCACACGCTGCGTGGAATAATGGACAGGGCACTTGAGGCAGAACAGAGGCAGGAAGAGGAGGACTTCCTTAGCTCTCAAGGCCCCCTTTATCCAGACAGTGTTCCTGCGAGCCCGCCAATCACACAGGAAGAGGAGGAGGAGGAAGATTGTGTCAGTATGGAGGTGGAGCCTGGCACTCAGCATCAGCAGCAATCTTTAAGGGATCAGTCCCAAGAAACCCATGGACTTGTACGTGGCTGGGAGGAGGTGGCTGCGGACCATGTTGTCCTTAGTGACCCAGAGGACTCCGGACCGATTGCCTCAGCAAACCTACGCTGCATGGCCTCCCTGATCCTGCAAAGCCTGCATAAGGATCCTCGTATTCGTGGTATCAAGGAGAAGGACCAATACTGGCTGGCAACCCTCCTTGATCCACGTTACAAGGGTAAGGTTGCGGACCTTATCTTGCCATCGCAGAGGGAGCAGAGGATGAAACATCTTCGGGAGGCCTTACAGAAAGGTCTGTGCAACGCGTTCCCAGTGACTGGGAGGTTACAAACTCCTGTTTCTGGACAACGTGTTGCTGAGGCTTCGGTCAGTCAAAGAAGGAGTGGTGGAGAAGGTGGCCGTCTGACCGATGCGTTCAGACAATTTTTTGGTCCGCAGCCCCAAGGTATGATCGGTTCCAGCAACCATCGCCAGCATCTGTTTTACATGGTGCAGGAATACCTAGGGGCAAGATCAGACTTGGACACCTTTCCCACCGAAAATCCTCTGGGTTACTGGGTTTTGAGGATGGATCACTGGCCAGAGCTTGCACAGTATGCAATTGAGCTACTGGCCTGTCCTGCATCCAGCGTTCTTTCGGAACGCACATTCAGTGCGGCCTGCCAGGTTGCATGCTCGGATAAGGGTCTGGTATGGATTTTTGGGGAGCCGTTTTTTTTTTTTTGGCGCGGGGTTCCCCTTAAAATCCGTACCAGACCTGAAGGGTCTGGTATGGAATTTAGGGGGACCCCCACGTCATTTTAAAAAAAAAATTTGGCCAGGGTTCCCCTTAATATCCATACCAGACCTGAAGGGCCTGGTATGGAATTTAGAGGGACCCGACGTCATTTTTTTTTTTTATTTTGGTTCGGGGTTCCCCTGTGGGGAATTCCCATGCCATTTTTATCAGTGAACTGAACGAGTAGTTTTAAATGGCTTTTTTCCTTCCAAATGTCATTTTGCTGTTAGACTGTTCTAAACACGGGAAACATGCATACTATAGACACCCCCCAGTTACGAAATTTAAAGGGATATTACACGTTTATTGTTTGACTTTAAGCATTATTGAAATCACTGCTCCTGAAAAAACAGCAGTTTTTAAAACTTTTTTTTGCATTGATCCATGTCCCCTGGGGCAGGACCCAGGTCCCCAAACACTTTTTATGACAATAACTTGCATATAAGCCTTTAAAATTGGCACTTTTGATTAGTCATGTTCGTGTCCTATAGACTTTAACGGTGTTCGCGTGTTCAAACAAACTTTTTTCCTGTTCGCATGTTCTGGTGCAAACCGAACAGGGGGGTGTTCGGCTCATCCCTAGTCTTGAAGATGGATCACTGGCCAGAGCTTGCACAGTATGCAATTGAGCTACTGGCCTGTCCTGCATCCAGCGTTCTTTCGGAACGCACATTCAGTGCTGCTGGAGGCGTGGTAACCGATCACAGGGTGCGTCTGTCCACCGACTCGGTCCATTGACTGACCTTCATAAAAATGAATCAGTCTTGGATCACCACCAGCTACCAAGCACCTGATGCTGATGTAACCGAATAATTTTTTTTGAAATCTCAGATCCCTTCAAAGACTGCCTGTGCTGATGCTGAGTGACTATCCTTGAGTAATTATCCTCTTCCTCCTCAATGATCACGCTGATAGCTTGTAAGAACATTTTTGGTTCTGGGCGCCACCACCAGTGCCTAAGGCACAATTTTTCAGCCCCTGTTTAACAGGGGCGTGTAATTACAATTTTTGATGCAATACTTTGCAGCAGGGCTCATTTCAGCATTCCAACTAGAGTATCTGTGAAGGGTTGCAGTGTTGTGGCACCAGCACCAGTGCCTAAGGCCCAATTTTTCAGCCCTTGTTTAACAGGGGCGTGTAATTACAATTTTTGATGCAATACTTTGCAGCAGGGCTCATTTCAGCATTCCAACTAGAGTATCTGTGAGGGGTTGCAGTGTTGTGGCACCAGCACCAGTGCCTAAGGCCCAATTTTTCAGCCCTTGTTTAACAGGGGCGTGTAATTACAATTTTTGATGCAATACTTTACAGCAGGGCTCATTTCAGCATTCCAACTAGAGTATCTGTGAGGGGTTGCAGTGTTGTGGCACCAGCACCAGTGCCTAAGGCCTAATTTTTCAGCCCCTGTTCAACAGGGGCATGTAATTACAATTCTTGATCTAATATTTCACAGTAGGGCCCATTTCTGCACCCACCAAGAGCGAGTGAGGACTTACAGTGTTGTGGCACCAGCACCACCACCACCAAAGGCCCAATTTTTCTGCCCTTGTTCAACAGGGGCATGTAATTACAATTCTTGATCTAATATTTCACAGCAGGGCCCATTTCTGCACCCACCAAGAGCGAGTGAGGACTTACAGTGTTGTGGCACCAGCACCACCACTAGGGATGAGCTTTGAGTTCGAGTCGAACACCTCCCAGGTACGAAATTTAAAGGGATATTACACTTTTATTGTTTGACTTTAAGCATTATTAAAATCACTGCTCCTGAAAAAACGGCTGTTTTTAAAACTTTTTTGCATTGATCCATGTCCCCTGGGGCAGGACCCAGGTCCCCAAACACTTTTTATGACAATAACTTGCATATTAGCCTTTAAAATTAGCACTTTTGATTATTCATGTTCGTGTCCCATAGACTTTAACGGTGTTCGCGTGTTCGAACAAACTTTTTTCCTGTTCGCATGTTCTGGTGCGAACCAAACAGGGGGGTGTTCAACAGGGGCATGTAATTACAATTCTTGATCTAAACAGAACAAAGTGGGGTTGAAAGAGAAAAGAAAGCAGAGACCTCTCCAATTAGGTCCTACCTCTTTCAGAAAAATTGGGACTATTGCGGTACCAAAGGGATATGAACAAGCTTTTTATAAAATTTGGTTTATTTAAAGATAACATTTAAAAGGTCCTACATAGGACACAGAATATACACCATCACAAATTAACATAAACAAAAAGTAATTGTTACAGCAATGTTGACACTCAGTTAGTGAAAATAATGCCCACACAGATGCATGGATACAGGTTGTATAATACTTGCAGACGTGACCTCTACAGTTTCGCGGTCACAGCCACTTCTTCAGGAGGCGTCTGATAGTACATATTCTACAGGATGAGAAAAATATATACAGTATCAACATTACAAACAGAAAAATACATATATCATGAAAAGTACAAAGTTGATATTGGAGAGGGTAATTAAAGTTTAAAAGTTGCACTCACCGACCTATAACCACAAGGGGTTTGGAGCGATACTGTGAGACGTCTTCAAGAGGCGTTCCCCCGGGGGCGAGCCAGGGAGGCAATTTAAGATGATACTATTGTAAAAACATAATACATAAGGATTTGTAATTGATAAACTGCGTGTTCTACTCAGCGCAAGAACCACCCGGGTGTGTAAAGTCGAGAGACGAGGGGAAGTGGAACAATGGAGAAAAGGGGGGAGGAGGGGGAAGAAAGGGGAAAGAAAGGGAGGGGGGAGGGGAGGGAAAAAGAACAGGGGGGGAACAAAAGGAAAGGAAAAAAGAAAAAAACAGGGGGGGGGAGAGAAGGGGAGGAAGGGGGGGGGGGGAGGGGAAAAAGAGGGAAGGAAAACAAGAGAGGGGGGGAAAGAAAAAGAATTAAAAAAGAAAAAAGAAGAAAGAAGAAAAAGGAAAAGTAGAGGGGGGGGAGGGGGGAGGGGAAGAGGGAGAAAAGGAAGGGGGAAAGAGGAAAAAGGGAAGGGGGGAGGGAAAGGGGGGGAGAGGGGGAAAGGAAAAAGGGGGGAGGAAAGAGAGGAAAAAAGGGGGAACCGAGAGGGGGGGGAAGAAGAGAAAAGGGGAAAAAAGGGGGGAGAGGGAAAGGAAAGGAGGGGGAGGGGGGGAAAAACAGGAGGGGGAAAAAATAGAGGGAGGAAAAAGGGGAGAAGAAACCTACCACCTGTTCAGGGTAATGAGCGAGAGGGAGCTTTAAAAGCGGGGGTTTTTTGTATCAATAAAGTAAACCCACCGTTGCTGTATTATTAAAAGCTAGACTCAGAAGCCATTTGCACCCAGGGTAAATGAATGATGGAACTGGTGGCCAATAAGCTGGACCTCAATGCCAAAGGGAGCCACTATGAAAGAAGTAGATGCATAAGAGATAGGTATGTGCATGTAGTTGTCGTAAATTGCATAAATTGCAGGACATTGCTACCAAAGGGAGGAACGTTTGCAAAGCAAAAGAGGGGAAAAAATTGCTATAGAACAATACAATGGTAACCCCCATCCTTCCCAAGAAGCATATGGCAGGTACTTACAAGAGCTCCAAACAGCACTGGTGAGCAGCTGGGTGTGTGCCTGTCAGGGCTTGCAGGTGAGTCTGAGCGTTATAAATGCCTCCAACCCGGAAGTCGAGCAGCGCTGGAAACAACAGCTGCCGTCTCTTCCGGGTCCGATCCCCCTCTGCTGCGCAAGCGCGAGAAAAGCATCTGGCGCAGGCGCACAGCTCCACAGTGATTGACGCCGAAGCGTCACTCAGGAGAAGCAGCAGCTGGGCTCCGTGGAGCCCCGCCCACTGCTGGAGGAACGCAAGCCGGCCGTATGGGGGAGAATTAACTCCTCACATCCCTCCAAGGAGGAAAGCAAGTGCAAATCAAGATACTTAGATGGGTGAAAAGAATTTACACCATAAATAAACAGGGGGGCAGAAATGCCAGATCACTGGCAACGGGAGCAGAATTGACCCATGGCTCAAGGATATGTACATCTCAGCCCCATGCAAAAAATAAAACAAATCAATATACATGACAGTTTTTACAAAGCATGTTGTTTGTAATAACTATAACTACATGCTTTGTAAAAACTGTCATGTACCGGTATATTGATTTGTTTTATTTTTTGCATGGGGCTGAGATGTACATATCCTTGAGCCATGGGTCAATTCTGCTCCCGTTGCCAGTGATCTGGAATTTCTGCCCCCCTGTTTATTTATGGTGTAAATTCTTTTCACCCATCTAAGTATCTTGATTTGCACTTGCTTTCCTCCTTGGAGGGATGTGAGGAGTTAATTCTCCCCCATACGGCGGGCTTGCGTTCCTCCGGCAGTGGGCGGGGCTCCATGGAGCCCTGCTGCTGCTTCTCCTGAGTGACGCTTCGGCGTCAATCACTGTGGAGCTGTGCGTCTGCGCCGGATGCTTTTCTCGCGCTTGCGCAGCAGAGGGGGATCGGATCCGGAAGAGACGGCAGCTGTTGTTTTCAGCGCTGCTCGACTTCCGGGTTGGAGGCATTTATAACGCTCAGACTCACCTGCAAGCCCTGACAGGCACACACCCAGCTGCTCACCAGTGCTGTTTGGAGCTCTTGTAAGTACCTGCCATATGCTTCTTGGGAAGGATGGGGGTTACCATTGTATTGTTCTATAGCAATTTTTTCCCCTCTTTTGCTTTGCAAACATTCCTCCCTTTGGTAGCAATGTCCTGCAATTTATGCAATTTACGACAACTACATGCACATACCTATCTCTTATGCATCTACTTCTTTCATAGTGGCTCCCTTTGGCATTGAGGTCCGGCCTATTGGCCACCAGTTCCATCATTCATTTACCCTGGGTGCAAATGGCTTTTGAGTCTAGCTTTTAATAATACAGCAACGGTGGGTTTACTTTATTGATACAAAAACCCCCCGCTTTTAAAGCTCCCTCTCGCTCATTACCCTGAACAGGTGGTAGGTTTCTTCTCCCCTTTTTCCTCCCTTTCTTTTTTCCCCTCCTGTTTCCCCCCTTCCCTCCTTTCCTTTCCCTCTCCCCCCCTTTTTTTCCCCTTTTCTCTTCTTTTCCCCCCTCTCGGTTCCCCCTTTTTTCCTCTCTTTCCTCCCCCTTTTCCCTTTCCCCCTCTTCCCCCCCTTTCCCCCCCTTCCCTTTTTCCTCTTCCCCCCTTCCTTTTCTCCCTGTTCCCCTCCCCCCTTTCCCCCCCCTCTACTTTTCCTTTTTCTTCTTTCTTCTTTTTTCTTTTTTAATTCTTTTTCTTTTCCCCCCTCTCTTGTTTTCCTTCCCTCTATTTCCCCTTCCCCTCCCCCCCTTCCTCCCCTTCTTTTTCCCCTCCCCCTTGTTTTTTTCTTTTTTCCTTTCCTTTTGTTCCCCCCCCCTTCTTTTTCCCTCCCCTCCCCCCTCCCTTTCTTTCCCCTTTCTTCCCCCTCCTCCCCCCTTTTCTCCATTGTTCCACTTCCCCTCGTCTCTCGACTTTACACACCCGGGTGGTTCTTGCGCTGAGTAGAACACGCAGTTTATCAATTACAAATCCTTATGTATTATCTTTTTACAATAGTATCATCTTAAATTGCCTCCCTGGCTTGCCCCCGGGGGAACGCCTCTTGAAGGCATCTCACAGTATCGCTCCAAACCCCTTGTGGTTATAGGTCGGTGAGTGCAACTTTTAAACTTTAATTACCCTCTCCAATATCAACTTTGTACTTTTCATGATATATGTATTTTTCTGTTTGTAATGTTGATACTGTATATATTTTTCTCATCCTGTAGAATATGTACTATCAGACGCCTCCTGAAGAAGCGGCTGTGACCGCGAAACTGTAGAGGTCACGTCTGCAAGTATTATACAACCTGTATCCATGCATCTGTGTGGGCATTATTTTCACTAACTGAGTGTCAACATTGCTGTAACAATTACTTTTTGTTTATGTTAATTTGTGATGGTGTATATTCTGTGTCCTATGTAGGACCTTTTAAATGTTATCTTTAAATAAACCAAATTTTATAAAAAGCTTGTTCATATTTCTTTGGTACCGCAATAGTCCCAATTTTTCTGAAAGAGGTAGGACCTAATTGGAGAGGTCTCTGCTTTCTTTTCTCTTTCAACCCCACTTTGTTCTATTCATGTTTAGGATGATGGTACCTATTAACGATATTATATCTTACTTTTCTAACCATGTGGCATACTCTTGAACTAATTCTTGATCTAATATTTCACAGCAGGGCCCTGTGAGGGCTTACAGTGTTGTGGCCACAACAACACCTAAGGCCCAAATTTCTGCTGAGTATATAGGGCAGGCCCCTACTTTCAAACATCTAACTTACAAACGACTCCTACTTGCAAACGGAAGGAGACAACAGGAAGTGAGATGAAATCTACCCCTAGGAAGGGAAATTCTCTCCTGTAAGAGTTAATATGGGAAAAACATTTCTCCTTTCCACTGATGCTTTCCAATCCTTGTTCCACAAAAAACCTCCAATTTTCAAAAAACATTTGTCATTGGGACAAAAAGTGAGGTGAAATCTTCTGAAGAGGAGGAAAGACAGCAAAACAAATGTCACAGGGGTGATAACCCTTCCCTATGTTTTCCAAAAAGCTTAAAAAAGATTTTTTGGCTGGAGCTAAACACGTTAAAAATGTACCCGTTCAAAATTACAAACAGATTCCATCTTAACAACAAACCTACAGTCCCTGTCTTGTTTGAACAGAAGTATACAGGCGGTGCAGAGTATATAGGGCCTGGTGGCCCCACACCTTTCCTTATTTTAATTTGGGTGCGGGGTTCCCCTTAATAGCCATACAAGGCCCAAAGGGCCTGGTAATGGACTGGGGGGTACCCATGCCATTTGTCTCACTGATTTTCATCCATATTGCCAGGACCCAACATTACATTAAACCCGCAAGCAGTTTTAAATTAGATTTTTTCCTTTAAAAATGACATTTGGTGCAGGGACTGTTCTAAACACGGGAAACACATGCCACTTTACAGGCATACTATAGACACCCCCCAGGTACGATATTTAAAGGAATATTTCACTTTTTTTTTTTTTTTTTACTTTAACCACTTCAATACCAGGCACTTAGACACCTTCCCGCCCAGCCCAATTTTCAGCTTTCAGCGCTGTCGCAATTTGAATGACAATTGCGTGGTCATGCTACACTGTACCCAAACAAATTTTTTATCATTTTGTTCCCACAAATAGAGCTTTCTTTTGGTGGTATTTGATCACCCTTGCGGTTTTTATTTTTTGCGCAACAAATAAAAAAAGACCGAAAATTTTGAAAAAAAACAAGTTTTTCTTTGTTTCTGTTAAAACTTTTTGTAAATAAGTACGTTTTTTTCTTCAATGACGGGCACTGATATGGCTGCACTGACGGGCACTGATATGGCGGCACTGATGGGCACCGATGAGGTGGCACCGATGAGGTGGCACTGATGAGGTGGCACTGACGGGCACTGATGATGGGCACTGATAGGCGGCACTGATGGGCACTGATAGGTGGCACTGATGGGCACTGATAGGTGGCACTGGTATGCGGCACTGATGGGCACTCATAGGTGGCACGGATGGGCACTAATAGGCGGCACTGATGGGCACTCATAGGTGGCATTGATGGGCACTTGTAGGTGGCATTGATGGTTACTTATGGGTGGCACTGATAGTTGGCACAGATGGGCACGGATGGGCACTGATAGATGGGCACTGATGGGCATGGATGGGCACTGACAGGTGGCATGAATGGACACTGATGGGTGGCACTGGTGGCATTACTTGTTTGCAGTGATGCCCCTAAGGGTGGCATTGCTGGGCATCACTGCAACATAATTGTGCCAATCAGTGCCCATTTGTGGGCACTGATTGGCACAGATTTGGCATACTGGGCACATGTGGATGGCCATGGGGTACATACCTGGCCATCCACATGTTGTCCCTTCCCTGGTGGTCCTAGTGGTGATCCCTGGTGGTCCAGTGTGGTGATCTGCGGGGGGGCTGCGCTGATAAACAATCAGCGCAGACCCCCCCTGCCAGGAGAGCCGCCGATCGGCTCTCCTCTACTTGCGTCTGTCAGACGCGAGTGAGGAAGAGCCGATCAACGGCTCTTCCTATTGACAGCGTGATCAGCCGTGATTGGACACGGCTGATCACGTGGTAAAGAGCCTCCGCCGGAGGCTTTTTACCAAGATCAGTGTAGCGGTGTGTCAGACTGACACACCGCTCCACCGATCGCCGCGATGCGCGCCCCCGGGGGCGCGCTGCGGCATGTTATCCTGCTGGACGTCATATGACGCCCAGTCAGGATAACACAACCACTTCCCGGACGTCAATCCACCATAGGGCGGGTGGGAAGTGGTTAAGCATCATTAAAATCACTGCTCCCGAAAAAACGGCCGTTTTTAAAAGTTTTTTTGCATTGATACATGTCCCCTGGGGTAGGACCCGGGTCGCCAAACCATTTTTAGGACAATACCATGCAAATTAGCCTTTAAAATGAGCACTTTTGATTTTGAACGTTCGAGTTCCATAGACATCAATGGGGTTCTAACGTTCGTGCGAATTTTCGGTCCGTTCGCAGGTTCTGGTGCGAACCGAACCGGGGGGGTGTTCGGCTCATCCCTAATTGCGAGTAACACGGTTAATGAGCGTTTTGCAATACGAGCAATTATTTTTAAAAAAATCCCTACTCGGTTTGCGAGTGCCTCACAAAACAAGCAGGATTCAAGCCTCTGCAGTGTGCAGTACCACATTTGGCCAGAGGTGCAGGGGCACCATTGACACTCTGAGCCATTTGGAAATACTCATAAACACTCTGAAATACTCCATTCCTGAGTGTTTCCGAGCCTTTCCAAGGGTTTCCAAAGGCATCCAAGCGGTCTCTGAGTATTTCCGAGTCTCTCCGGCGTCCCCCACCTCTGGCCACATGCGGTATTGCATGCAATAGAAGTCAATGTGGAACAAATTATCTTTGTTTCTGTTGACTTCTATGGTGAAACTCGCTTTGATATGCGAGTGCTTTGGATTACAAGCATTCTCTATGGAACGGATTATGCTCGTAATCCAAGGTTCTACTGTAATTGGAGACTTAAAAGTTCAGAAGATTCTCAGAAGTTCTCTGGTCAATCCAAGATATACAGAGCTCTGTCTAGAATTGATCTCACAGTTGTCCCTGTAGACATTTTGCACTTGGTGAAGTAAACTTCCTATATACCCCAAACTCTCTCAGTCCATTTTCTTATTTAATGAGACTTTTTGCTGGGCCATACAGCTCTTTTTTTGTCTTTGGCAATACTGGGTTACAACTATTTTACTGGTTTTGACTATATTTGGTGGGGTGTGGTGCCTTGATCCTCGGACACCTAGTTAATTATTATATTGCTCTGTGTTTATGCAAAAAAATAAATAAATCCATTTGGACTGGAAAAATCACCAACCATCTGTCTGTGATAGGTCCATCTAGCTTGTTAATAAGGCTCTGCCTATGTATAGACAGGTAAATACTGGTCATACATCAACCAGCTGTTGTTTCTGTGATTTCTCTCTCTCCCTGATATGTCTGATATTGATGCTTATATTAATGCTGCTATATTGTTGCACAGAAAGTATCATGGGTTGAGAGAGGAGGCACTTTATTCATGTACAGTGGGGACGGAAAGTATTCAGTCCCCCTTAAATTTTTCACTCTTTGTTATATTGCAGCCATTTGCTAAAATCATTTAAGTTCATTTTTTTTCCTCATTAATGTACACACAGCACCCCATATTGACAGAAAAACACAGAATTGTTGACATTTTTTGCAGATTTTAAAAAAAGAAAAACTGAAATATCACATGGTCCTAAGTATTCAGACCCTTTGCTGTGACACCCATATATTTAACTCAGGTGCTGTCCATTTCTTCTTATCATCCTTGAGATGGTTCTACACCTTCATTTGAGTCCAGCTGTGTTTGATTATACTGATTGGACTTGATTAGGAAAGCCACACACCTGTCTATATAAGACTTTACAGCTCACAGTGCATGTCAGAGCAAATGAGAATCATGAGGTCAAAGGAACTGCCTGAAGAGCTCAGAGACAGAATTGTGACAAGGCACAGCTCTGACCAAGGTTACAAAAAAATTTCTGCTGCACTTAAGGTTCCTAAGAGCAAAGTGGCCTCCATAATCCTTAAATGGAAGATGTTTGGGATGACCAGAACCCTTCCTAGAGCTGACTGTCCGGCCAAACTGAGCTATCGGGGGAGAAGAGCCTTGGTGATAGAGGTAAAGAAGAACCCAAAGATCACTGTTGCTAAGCTCCAGAGATGCAGTCGGGAGATGGGAGAAGGTTGTAGAAAGTCAACTATCACTGCAGCCCTCCACCAGTCGGGGCTTTATGGCAGAGTCGCCCGATGGAAGCTTCTCCTCAGTGCAAGACACATGAAAGCCCTCATGGAGTTTGCTAAAAAAACACCTGAAGGACTCCAAGATGGTGAGAAATAAGATTCTCTGGTCTGATGAGATCAAGATAGAACTTTTTGGCCTTAATTCTAACCGGTATGTGTGGAGAAAACCAGGCACTGCTCATCACCTGTCCAATACAGTCCCAACAGTGAAGCATGGTGGTGGCAGCATCATGCCGTGGGGGTGTCTTTCAGCTGCAGGGACAGAACAACTGGTTGTAATCAAGGGAAAGATGAATGCGGCCAAGTACAGGGATATCCTAGATGAAAACCTTCTCTAGAGTACTCAGCACCTCAGACTGGGCCGAAGGTTTACCTTCCAACAAGACAATGACCCTAAGCACACAGCTAAAATAACGAAGGAGTGGCTTCACAACAACTCCGTGACTGTTGAATGGCCTTGAATGAACTTGAATGGCCCAGCCAGAGCCCTGAATTAAACCCATTTGAGCATCTCTGGAGAGACCTAAAAATGGCTTTCCACCAACGTTTACCACGTTGACAGAACTGGAGAGGATCTGCAAGGAGGAATGGCAGAGGATCCCCAAATCCAGGTGTGAAAATCTTCTTGCATCTTTCATAAAAAGACTCAAGGCTGTATTAGATCAAAAGGGTGCTTCTACTAAATACTGAGCAAAGGGTCTGAATACTTAGGACCATGTGATATTTCAGTTTTTCTTTTTTAATAAATCTGCAAAAATGTCAACAATTCTGTGTTTTTCTGTCAACATGAGGTGCTGTGTGTACATTAATGAGGAAAAAAATGAACTTAAATGATTTTAGCAAATGACTGCAATATAACAAAGAGTGAAAAATGTAAGGGGGTCTAAATACTTTCCGTCCCCACTGTATGTGTAAGGGTCTATCTGTATGTTTATCTTTGTCTTCTGTCTGTAACTATTTACCTTTGACTGACCGGCTGACCAGCTTGGCTGACGTTTGTGTGTGCTTCCGTGCTGACCGGTGGGTGTCGCTGTTACCACTAGTCAGTGTTGGAAAGGCAACGTGTCGAATTGTATAGATGCTCCTCTGTCTCGGAGACAAGCTCGGTGGAGGTGGTCCTCCAAGTTGCATTCTGGGAAGAGGGTATTTATGGGACAGACGCCATGTTCTAGGGTTTTTTTACAGCCACCTGCTGGCCCTCCTGGCCGACAGGTATGCATTAAGGAGCTACCTTGTGGTCCTCTGATCAGGAGGCCCACGATACAGCGGCGCAGGGGTGGGCCCAGAAGCTTGTCTGGGGCCTACCACCGCGGCTGAGGAATGGTCCTGAGCTGTCGGTCCTCTGTGACGAAGCTAGACGGCCGGGGAGATCCCAGGGGAGGACCCGTCTTGGAGAGATCACGCAGCGTGCTGGTCTATAGAGGGGCCTGGTGACTCGGTCGAAGGACGCATCCAAAAGAAGTAACTATACAGCATGGTGTTGCCGGTTCGGTTTAAAGGTTCAGGCACTGTGACTGACTTTCACTGTAGAGAAAATCTGATACATCCTGTGGCAGAGGATCATACGGATTTACCCCCCAAATGAGTCTGTGGCAGAGACTTTTGACGTGCTACGTGCTGGCTGCTAGACCGGTGAGAGAGGCCTATCTAGACGAGCAAGGAGTGTGTCCCACAAGGGGAGCGCATTCCACCTAATTATCTGAATTCTACCAGGACATTTGTCACTAAGATTCTATAAGAAGATATTTGAGTTTCTCCTGAAAGTTTCCTTTTCCGCCTCTTTCCTGCTACTTCCTAAAGTTTGTTTGTTCAATAAAGCATTGAAAACATACTCCAGTGTTGGTGCGTGTGTCGTCCAGAAGTAAACTCAATGGAACCCCTAGACCCAGTGCCGGTAAAACCAAGGGAAGCAAGGTGAAGGTAACAGACCCTCTTAAACCAGCAGCTCCACCGTGAGTTAGTGCTACATTAATATAACATAAACTGGGATAGGAGAAGGGTTTTCTGAGATGCTCTTTTGTTGCTTCATAATCTTTTCTTTGCCTTCTTATGCAAAGACTTAGGACAATGCGGACTATAAAAAATCACTTTGAATGATTTCTTCAGTGGGGAAGACGGAAGTAGATTTACTAGAGAATATATGGTAAAGAGTCACTCTGAATAACTTCTTCACCTGCAGAACGTTTTAAGAACAGTCTGTATCTCTACTTGTGCTGGGAGCTTTACTGCTGCCTTTTTACCACTACTTCCCGTCTGTATGGTACTTCCAAGTTGAGCTAAGGAAGAAATTACTCTGAATATTTCCTCCCGCCTGACTGATTGGAATCCTGGGGTATTGTTGAAGCCAAAGTCACAGGCCATCTCCACCTACCTCACTGACTTGCGTACCAACTTCCCTCAGCCTCTGGTAGTACCCTTCCCCTGGGCTTTCACTCACTTGATCAACAGTCCATGTGCCACTCACAAACGATCGACCGCCCAGTTGTCTTCCACTTAGTTGCTACTTCTTCTGAAATGGTTTCTCCATCCCTTCTCTCCGGTCTGGCACACTCCCTTCCCCACAGGGGCGTCCAGCAACACCAACGACTACATGCTGTCTGGTGTCATTAACTCTTCTGCAGGTCCCGGTCCCCCCTCCCTCCCCGTGGGGGGGGCTCTGTTTGGCTCCCCGCAGGGGAACCTCTCCCCTCTCTTGGCACCAGACAGGACTACGACTCCTGACTGACCATGTGACCCCAGCTTTTATGAGAGTCCCGCCTCCTGCCAAACAAATTAATGATTGGCCAGAACTCACGCACAAGCTGCCTGTCACTCAGATCCCAAGTCCAACCTCTCTTCCAGAACTATGTCACTGAGAGCAAGAGGAGGCATCTCTGGGTCCAAGCACAGGTGGCTACACCCTGCACTACACTGACACTCCCAGTCCCCAAAATAAACAACCAGGCCTGTTATAATAGTACAAGCTTGCCTAAATTTTACCTGAAACTGTACTTTGTAATTTAAATACAGAAAAAGGTCACCTAAATGAAAGTAGGTGCCCGCTACACTAATGCCTCGTACACACGGTCGGACTTTCCGACGGAAAATGTGCGATCGGAGCGCGTTGTCGGAAATTCGGAAAAACCGTGTGTGGGCTCCACCTGACTTTTTCCATCGGATTTTCCGACACACAAAGTTTGAGAGCAGGCTATAAAATTTTCTGACAACAAAATCCGATCGCGTCAATTCCGACCGTGTGAGGCCAGTTCCGACGCACAAAGTGCCACGCATGCTCAGAATAAATTCCAACAGCTCGGTCTGGTAAAATTAGCGTTCGGAATGGATATAGCACTTTCGTCAGGCTGCAATGTGTTACATTGTTTAATGCAGAGCACTCTCTTCTTCTTTATAATGCTAGAAGAATGAAGTTGTTTTGTTGCTCATATTCACACAGACTTCTCACAAACTTATTTCTTTATTATTTCTGTTGATTTCATCAATATTTGACAAAAAAGATATATATAATTTTTTTGTTTGTATTTTTTTCAAGCCTAATCTTGTTTTTTTTTTTTTTTTTCCTCCAGAATATTTTTGGGTGTGTTTTGTGTGTCAAGTTACCACAACACCATTATTATCTTGTATTATTTAATTGCTTGGTGTTGGTGTCTCTTGTTAATTTCACATTGTATTTTTGAAATATACCTGCCTCCTCACAAACAAACTGTCCTTTTTGAAGGAAAACACACATAGGCAAGTATAATTGAAACAAAAAATCCTTAATAAGGGCTCAGAACCAAACAAAGAGGAAGGCAACGCTGGATAAACATCAGAAATTGGCGAAGCCTTTGACCCCCAGGGCAGACATCAATTATTTTACGGCAAAATTGGTGGCCTGAGGAGTCCATATCTAAGGGAGTGCAGTCTGGTCCAGAAGTCCAAGAGATAATGAAAGCAGCAGATGACATGTATGTTCCCAGGCTGTGGTCATACAAGAGCCTGCATCTTTTGTCACACCAGACTGAACCCAGGTCATCACTCTCTGGTCTTCCTTAGACGCTTCCTTCCACGCTGTGGCTCTGGTGTTGGAGGTGTGGCAGGAGGAGGAGTAGGACCTGGAGGAGGAGGAGGAGGACCATGGGTGAGCTGATAAATGTGGGTTTCACATGTGAGTTGGCCCCTCAACCCCTTATTTAGAGCTTCAAAAATGACAAACTCACATAAGAGTCGTTGGCCCTCCTCCATTTGCAGCATTTTGCAGGCAGTTAGCTTTGCAAAATCCTCTTCCACACTGTGGGGTGTTCTGAGGGCCTTAGTAGCCTACCAAAATAGGCCTATTGCAGCCTCCTCCAGGTTACTCCTCTTCCTGCCACTTTGTCTTTGAAGGCGGAGGGGAGGGACCTGGGTATTGGGCAGCCTGCTTGGCCCGGCCACCTCCTGGCTGCGACTTCCCTATGTATGAAAAAGGGACATGGTTTTAGTTTTGGTTCATAAATCACAATCATACAATAGTACTCCAAACTAACATCTATTTAACATCATTTTTTTTCTCCTTTATCCTTTTTTTATTGAAAAAATCGCATTAAAAAACAGAACAACTCACAAACAGGGACTGACAAATCCAACATCTGCGCAGTCCTTAAATTTACCACATTTATACAGTAGTCCACATAGTAAGCAAAGAAAACGATCATCAATAAAATACCCTCCTTTATCAAAGGGATATTCAAGAGTTTTCCCCCTTTTTCCCTATCCATCCCCCTACTCCCACCATTTAAATCCCCCTCCAACTCCCTTCCCCCCAACCCTCCTATACCTTATTCTCCCCCACCACCATTCATTCTATGCTCCTCCCACATCACCCAGTGCTTCCATATTTTCTCAAATTTTTTTATAATTACTTCTTTTCTTATATATATATTTCTCTCTACTGACTTCCTCCTTTACTTCTTTCACCCATTCCTCGAACGTCGGGGGGTTCTTTTCTCTGCCAGTTCTTAGCTTTGAGCTTTGTCCCTTGAAACAGGCACCTAACTATTGCGGTCTGTGTGTCCCTTACGGGCTGTTGTTCCTCCATCAGGCCCAGTAGACAGGTCTTGGCACCCATGTTCAATGATGTCTTAAAAATGAAATTTATCCTGTCCACTATGCATTTCCAATATCTGTACAATTTGGGGCAGCGCCAGAACATATGCAACAGATCTCCCCTCTCTCCTCCACACCTCTGGCACTCCGTATCTACCCTCTTCCCCATCCTAAACATCTTTAATGGTGTAAAATACACCCTATATATCAGATATATATGAGATACTGCCTGTGATGGGGAGAGGGAGACCCTGGGTCCAGAAGCCAAGACATACTCCCATTGACTGTCTGACACTGGCCCAACCTAGTCCTCCCATTTCCTATTTTTGTCTTCCACCCTGTCCCCCTGGACCGAAACTCTCAGACTACTGTACATATCGGAAATTGAACCTTTCGTGGATTCTGCATCAACCAGCTTTCTCAGAGAGGTCATATCACTCCATAATGGCACCTTACCGTTAAATTGTGCGTCTAGGGCATGCCTTAATTGCAAGTATCTGTAGAATGATCGGTTGGGGATTGCAAATTCAATCACTAGCTCCTGGAATGTTTTTAGTCTCCCAGCCTTATAAAGCTGTGGTAAAAAATGGATGCCTTGCCGATCCCACTCCTCAACCCTCCCCATTATTTTTAACTCATTGAGCTTGCTATTTTCCCATAATGGGGAGAACTCCGAGAACTCCACATATCCCATTATTTTTTTAACCTTATTCCAGCTCTTAACCATCAGCTGGGTGGTGGGGCATCTGGTGGCAAAGGAGTCCGCCTCCAGCGCTTCTACTATAGTATCATGATTAGTGTCGTTTAATAATACGTTGTTCCCCGCTACCCCATTCCCGGGCCTGTTGCTCCCTCCCATATACTGGAGCTGAGATGCCAAAAAATAGCATCCCGGGTCCGGCACTCCCAGTCCACCCTTCTCTCCAGGTCGCCGGAGCGTCTGCAAGCCAATCCTTGCTGCCCCACCCTTCCAGATCAGCTCTCTAAATAGGCTATCCATTTTGTTAAACCAACGTTTAGTAATACAAACAGGTGAGTTGTGTAAGATATATAGAATTTGCGGCATCCAAACCATTTTTATCAGATTACAGCGCCCGGCGACCAAAAGAGGCAACCGTCCCCACACCCGACATTTCTGTTTAAGTTTTTTCATTAATGGAACTAGGTTTTCTGCAATATATTGCTCCGGATCTCTTGAGATATTAATCCCCAGGTATTTTAACTGACTTACTACCTTAATTTGTGGGATTTGGTACGGAAGGAGCTCCATCAGAGGGTCTATGGGTAATATTGCTGACTTTTCCCAATTAATTGTTAACCCGGAGAAATGACCAAACTCCTCAATTATCCCAATGGCCGTCCTTAATGAGTCCTGTGTGTCCCCCAGGAACAACAAAATATCGTCCGCATACATTGCTATTTTCTCCTCTCCCCTCCTTCTTTTAAACCCCTGAACCCCCTGAGACGCCCTTATGGCCGCAGCCAGCGGCTCCATTGCAAGGGCAAACAGGAGGGGTGACAAAGGGCACCCCTGCCTGGTGCCCCTTCTTATTTGGAACCATTCTGAACACTCCCCATTTACTCTGATCTTTGCTCTTGGCTTGTCTTATAAAAGACTCAGCCAATGAACAAAGCTGGGGCCAAATTGGAGTTCCGCTAGCACCTTCCAGATATAATGCCATTCCAGGCAATCAAATGCCTTGGTTGCGTCTAGCGAGAGGAGAGCTCTCTTACCGCTATTTACTGTGGGGATCTGCATATTTAAATATACTCGTCTTAGGTTCGTGCTTGTAGGTCTGTCCGGGATAAACCCGGTTTGATCTATATGGATTAGTTTTGGAATTATTTTCTTTAGCCTTGTTGCCAGGGCTTTTGCCAGAATCTTCACGTCCGAACATAATAATGATATCAGCCTATATGATGCCACTTCTAACGGATTTTTGCCCTCCTTCAGCAACATTATTATGATGGCTTCTGTCATAGACGCCGGTAAATTATCATGCTTCCTAGTGCCGTTTAACACTTCCAAGAGCATGGGGAGCAAAAACTACCCATACTTTTTGAAAATTTCTATGGGCAAGCCGCCGGGGCCAGGGGCTTTTTGGTTTGCCATATCTGCCACAACCCTTTGTAGCTCCTCGAGTGTTAGTGGGGCCTCCAACATATCCCGATCCTCTTTCGCAAGAGGGGTTAGCTTTAGCTGTCAAAAAAAATCCCTCATTTCCCCCGCCACGTCCTCCTGTGCCGAACTATATAGCTTTTTAAAATATTCCCTGAACTCTTCTAATATTTCTGGGTTGTTGTTTTTTATTGTTCCCTTTTTTCCTTCAATCGCTGGTATGGTGTTTGGAAGGCCATTGGCCCTGATAATCAGGGCCAAAGTCCTCCTCACACACTCCCCCTCACAGGCAAACCTCCATTTTTGAAATAGTTTTTTCCTCTCCATCTTTTCCAAAACCATTCTACTATACTCATTTTGCCTCTCTACCCACGCCTCATATCTGGATGGGGTTGGTGCCTCAACATACCGTTCTTCCGCCCTTCTAACCCTCTCCTTGACTTTTAGTTCTTCCATTTGTGATTGTTTCTTAATGTGGGATATTTTTTGAATTAGGATCCCCCGGAGAAAAGCCTTCAGGGCATCCCAAATTATCCCTAATGGAGCAGTGCCTAAATTTAAATTTGCGAATTCCACCAACCTCTCCACGACAGTACCTGAATCCTCAATAATCTCGAGCCAGAAGGGATTTACTTTCCAGTCACCCTTATTGAGACCTCTCTCACCCTTTAAGTTAATTGTCACTGGTGAGTGGTCCGAAATCCCCCTTGGCTCGTAAACTATTTCTTCCACCATGTCTAGCGATTCCTCATTGCCCAACACTAGATCTATTCTGGACAGGGTGGCATGTGTCCTAGAGTGACAAGAATATTGTCTCACCTCGGGATGCCTCTCTCTCCAGATGTCCATCAATCCCACTTCATCACAATATTGTGAAAGAGGACTCTTAGGTTTACCTCTTCCCAGCTTTTTGATGGGAACCTATCTATTTCATTATTCATAGCCATGTTGAAATCCCCGACCGCTATTACCGGGACCCCTGAGAAGCCCGCCATAAATCCCGTCATCCAAAACCTCCCTCCCAAATGGGGGAGGAATATAGATGTTAGCTAATACACATTTCCTATTCTCCATTATACAGTAGAGAAAGATATACCGTTCCAATACATCCACCTTACTCTGGCTGCAGGAGAAAGCCAACCCTGATTTTATCAAAACACTCACCCCCCTTGAATACGAGGAGTGAGTGGAGTGATACTGTATCTGAAATTTTTTATGATCCATTATCTTAATTGAGTCCTTATCCAGTGGCGTCTCCTGCAGGCAGAGTATCTGAACCCTCCCTTTATCTGCCATAGAGAGGATCGTCTGCCTTTTCAAATTATCTTTTACTCCCCGAACGTTCCAGGAACATATAGTGAGCTTCTTTTTTAAGTTCCAAGTTCTATTGCTATCGCCTCTACCGTGCACCAGTGGATCCTATATCCTTATGTTCCTTAGAAAAATTAAACCACCTCTTAAAGTGACTCCTGTGATATTTGTCGGTTGAGCTTCCCCCTACTTCTCCCACCCTTACTTCAAAATCAGCGTTCCCCCCTCCCCACCACACACCCATACACACATTCCTCCCCTCCCACCCCCCACCCATCCATCCCCCTCCCCCTACCCCCCCCCCACTATTTTTTACCTCATTGCCCAATTTTGGGCCTACCCCTCTGGCTTCTATAGTGACCGGCCACATTTATTTAAGGTGAGAAAAACAGAACTACATCTCCCGGACCCAGTAAGAGGGGAGCTAACCCCAGTATTTCCATTGTGCTGTTAAACCATCAAATTTACATACTCCCCCCTCCCCACTCCCCCTTTATCTATAAAAAAGTTCATATTACATAAAAAAAAGGGGAAAAACAGGAAAAAAGAAAAGGGTCAACTCTTGACTTCCAAGTTCCTTGATTTTTCTACATTTCCTCTTCTCGCTGTACTCTTCCTATATTTTTCTCTAACCAGGTTGCAACTTCGGTGGGAGTATCAAAATAATGGGTTTCCCCCAGTGCCACTATGCGTAAGCCTGCTGGATATAATAATGCATAATTAATTTTTAGTTGCTGAAGCTTGCGCTTGCTTTCCAAAAATTTTGCTCTCTGCCTCTGGAGCTCAGGAGAGAAATCCGGATAAATTGAGATCCTTGCACCTCTATATTGAATATTCTTCATCTCTCTTGCCTTCTGGAGAATGGTGGTTTTATCCCTAAAGCATAACAGCTTAAAGATCAGGGGTCTTGGATAACCCCCTGGAGACCGTGTCCTAGTAGCCACTCTATGCGCACGCTCAATGGAAAAAAATTCTGAGAGTGACTCCTTCCCAAATCTCTCCTTTAACCAATCTTCCATAAATTTAACAGGATTGTTGCCTTCGCAGCCCTCAGGCAGACCCAACACCCTTAAATTCTCTCTGCGTAGTCTGTTTTCCATACTGTCCATTTTTTGCATGCATTCATTAAGTTGTTTTTTCATAACTGAGACTTCCTGTCTTAAAGGAAAAACATCATCCTCCATCTGGCTGATCCTGTCTTCCAGGGCTGCTGTTCGAGTGCAGACCGCCTGCATATCATTTTTTACCGCCAGTAATTCATCTTTAAAGCTTTCCATTTGCACTGATAAGACAGTGATAGATACCTTACAGCTATTTACTGCTAGGAAAATGTCTCTCAGTGACGGCTCCTTCTCAACTATTGGTACTACTCCACCGTCTCCCATTTCCATTATCAAGCCAGAACCCCCCTCCACCGCACCACTCGCCCCTGGATCCAATGGTATATTGACAGCTGCGCCTCCCGTAGGGGCTAGGCTTCTCTTCCCAGGCTGGCTAGTTTGACGTTGGGTCCCCCCTACATGGCTGCTCTTTTTAGGTGTCATGCTTGCAAGTTGATTTGGTGTATGGGCGAATCGCTCCAATTTAGCAGCTACCTGGCTTCCTTTTTCTTTGGGGTTTCGCTGTGCTAGAGCCCCTGTGCCCTCCTGTGCTGATGCCTCCTCCTGCCCCTTTTTTCTGGTCATGGTGAGCAATTTATATTCAGTGTGTACCCGTCAGTATATATCCCTCAGCGAGGGCTGCCACGTCCTCGCTCTCCACTGGCTGTGCAATGATAAATGTCCCGTCACACTAAGGGGGTTCAAGTTGCTATACAAGCTACTACACAGGTTAACATCAGCCCTCCCACAATGTCCTTCAGCTCCCGCTGATGCGAGTCACTCACCCCTCCGGTTCAGGGCTGATGAAGCATAGGTCGTCTCGATTCACACGGCTGCCACCACTGCTCCCGCTGCTCAATCCCAGGCAGGCGCGCTCCCCTCTCTCTCACACAGGCGGCGCACAGCTGTCAGTCCTCCCGGGAGAGATTCGAGCGCGGGGATTACTCCACTGCTGGCTCTCCTCCGTTCCTTGCGCCGCGTCTGTCGCCCTAGAGATAGCAGGCTCCACGAGGACGATCCAGCAGCATCTCCCACTCCGCTTTACCCTGAGGTTTCCAGCATGAGACCGGGGATTGAGCAGGGACTGGGTCCGGCTGCACCTCTCTCCCTCACCTCAGCATCCAGTTTAACATCATTAATTGGACAACCGGCCATATTTAGAAGAATGCTATACCTGGCTCAAGCTGGGCTCCTCCACATGTTGCTGCCTGGAAGGCCCAGGTTGGGCATCAGAAGCCTCAGCTGGGGGGGAAGGAAGCGTGGAAGGAAGAGTGGAGAGTGCTGGCCTGGGTTCAGTCTGACCTGACAGAAAATGCAGTTTGTCATAGTACCACAGCCTGGGTACATAAATATCATCTGCTGCTGCTGATCTCTGGAAATCCTGGACCTTCTTGCGCTCCCTTAGATAAGTGCTCCTCATGCCACCAATTAGGGCCTTCAAATAGGTGATGTCTGCCGTGGGGATCACCGGCTTCACAAATTGCAGCAAATTATCCAGCGCTGCCTTCCTCTTTGTTTGTGTAGCAATAACTCTCGGCGGAGCTGCTGGTTTAAGCGGGCTTGTTACCTTCACTCTCAACACCCCTTCTTCACCGACACCGGGTCTAGGGTTCCGCTGAGTTTACCTCTGGACGATAAATGCACCAACACTTGAGTACGTTTTCAATGCTCTATTGAACTAAGTAGCGAAGGAAGTAGCAGGAAAGAGGCAGGAGGGAAGCTACAGGGAAGCTGAAATACCTTTCTTTAGGTTTCTTGAGAACATTCTTTAAAGTTGAATATTGTAATCAGATGCGATCCCCTTGTGGGACACAATCTTTGCTCGTCTGGATAGGCCTCTCTCACTTGCCTAGCAGCCAGTATGCAGCATGAGCAAAAGTCTCTGCCACAGACTTGCTTGAAATAAATCCGTACAATCCTCTGCCACAGGATGTATTAAACTTTGCGGTGAATGTCAGACACAGTACTTGGACCTCTAAGCCAACCTGGCAGTACTATGCTGTAAAACTACTTTAGGATACGTCCTCCAACCGAGACACCAGGCCCCTCTCCAGACCAGCACTCTGCGTGATCCTTCCATGATGGGTCCTCCCCTGGGATCTTCTCGGTTGTCCAGCTTCTTCACTCTGGATAGACAGTTCAGGACCATTCCTCGGCTGCTATGGTAGACCCCAGATATGCTTCTGGGCTCACCCACGCGCCGCAGCGGCGTGGGCCTCCGGAACGGAGGACCACGAGATAGCACTCTAACGCATACCTGTCGGCCAGGAGAGCCAGCAGGTGGCTGTAAAACGAACCCAAAATATGGCATGTGTCCCATAAATACCCTCTCCCATAATGCAACTCGGAGGACCACCTCCACCGAGTTGTCTCCGGGACAGAGGAGCACCCATATGCTTCAACACGTTGCCTTTCCAACACTAGCCAGTGGTAACACGACACCCACCGGCTCAGTGCGGAACCACATGCAACGTCAGCCAAGCTGGAACAGAGGCAAATCTAACTCCCCTAACGAGCAATTTACTAAATTTACCTATCAGTTGGTAGATCATAAATCTACCAGCGCTACATTTGGTTCTTATATTCGGGGTGGTTTACCTGCCACAGACAGGGCAGCTCCCTGAACATATCTATGAAGATTGGCATAAAGTCCTGATCATTGACTAGATCCATTTTCACTGCAAGACACAACACCAGACAAACCCTAATGTCAACCTAAAGTCTTCTAAACTTGTCCACATACAGGCCTCAATCTAGAAGCAGTATAGGCCCAATTTTAAATCTTACCTTCATTATCACGATCGGCGCCTCCAATACTCCTTCCTCCGCTCACAGATCGTACGTACTATGCACGCGTGTTACGCTTTATATACACTGCACATGCGTAAAACTCCGCCTGCCCTTGATGTTCTTTCTAGTCTATTCCCCGCCCCTTCTCATTTGGCGCAGTGGGGAAGAGCACACGGTGGAGACAGAGCAGGTGTCTGATAATTACAGCAAAGAGGAGGAGGAGGAAAGCCCGGAGCCAGAAACGTCCCGATCCCAGAAGAGACGATTTAAGGCCTCAAATATATCCTTTGGGGAGATGGTGGAGATGGTCGACATACTGAAGAGGGCCGACTATGACGGGAAGTATGGACCTTACCCCAACCCCAATGTCAAAAAGGCCAAGATCACGAAGAAAGTGGTCAAGAGTCTGCAACGGGATTTTGGGGTACGGCGATCCAAGGATCAGCTCAGGAAGCGGTGGTCAGACCTCAAATTAAGGGAGCATGAGCAGTACAGAAGGATCAGGAGAGTGCTGCAAAAAAGTAAGTAGTTGTCCTGTTCCTATTCTTTATTTTTATTACGTTCGTGCTGCTCCATTTGCTTTTCTTTACTGTTTTACAGTTTAAAATTGCAACGTTTATGCTCATGGGCACACTGTTCGTTTGTATGAAACATTGTTAGTTCGGCCTAGAAAACACCATTGTTTTGGCCATATGCATTTGAATACATTTTTGCTAGCCTAGTTCTCTACAAATAATTTTGTTGTCTAGATGGGTTTGTAACTAGAATGAACTGCAAACAAGATTCTGTGTAAGGAGAGGACACTCAGCAGCTATTTACACATCTGGACGCTGGAGCACTAGTGTGGGACACCAGAACACCCTTTTTATTAGGGGGTCCCACACAGGTGCTCCAGTGTATACTATAGGGATGTCTCCATCTGTGAAGCTTTTTACAAAACAGCTAACTATTCAAGCTTGACAAAGGAAAAAAATATTTTTTCATCTTGCAACTCTGCCAAAACAGACAATTGTACCCCACTTCCAAGCAATGTTTCATATTCCTATTTCTGCCATCAAATATCTGTATGCTAAGTATACCTTTTTTTTTACATAGGGGAGAAAAGACTCGGAGGACACCACTCATCCGAGGAGACAACAGACCCCCCACTTCAGGAAGAAGGAGAAATCCCCCAAAGCCAACAGGGGGAGGAGGAAGGAGACATAATCAAAATAGTCACCACAACAGGAGAGTGTCTGCGACCACAGGCTCAGGTAAGAGATGGATTCCGGCATATTTATAATACATGGTGTGTTTTTGTTTCTATATTTTTAGGTGATCATGATGTTGTGGATGAAGGACATTTCACCTGTGAGAGTGCCCAGATCCTGTAATAGGGACTTGGAAAACATCCAGAAAAACATCAATGATGTTCAAAACAAAATGAAGAAAATCATTGATATTTTAGAGAGAGTTTAAAACACCTCCAAATCACTGACTTTTTTGTTGTTTTTTGAATCGAAAAATGTTTTGCACCTTTTATGACATATTCTCGAAAAGCCAAATTTTGAAGATGCACACAGTGTGTCAACATGTGCTATCTGCCATCACAGGAGATCAATGGACGCGTTTTGTGGGTGAAACCCCTTCCTCAATAATAAAGTAGCTGAGAGGAAGGGGTTGCACCCCCAAAACACGTCCATTAATCCCCCATGATGGCAGCTAGCATATGTTGACATTCTGCAATTTGTGTGCAACTTCAAAATTTGGCTTTTCCAGGGGTGACTTCACCCCATCTGAACGCAATATCAAACACAGTTTATAAATACTCATGTCTGATATTGCCTTCCATTTCTAACAAAGTTGAACTTTGTAAGTTCCAGATTTGTGTATTTCTTGTTGGTTTTAAACATGCCTGTTTTACCTTAAATGGACATTTCTACTTTTATTAATGTGACCCAAAAAATTGTTATACAACAAACATGTTGGTTTGTTTTAAAAACCTTTTATAAATGCACATGTGATTGTGCTTGTATAAAAAAGATTGATAATCAAGAATGCATGGATTTTTCTTTCAATGCTTCAAAACTTTTGTTGTGGTAAAATTGGTGTTTTCTGTGATAATGCGGGTTATTTCCTAAGGGCAAATCCACTTTGCACTACAAGTGCAGTTTCAGTGCAGTCTCAAGTGTATTTGTAGTGCAAAGTGTATTTTCCTTTAGTAAATAACACACAACAGTGCTTTCTAATGTTACACAATCACGCCATTTTCAGGACTACACACATTTCAGTCAGGGTCAGCTAAAAGAAGCAGTAATAAATGTCAGCAAATATTTTAGTAGGTAAACTAATTTTTTTATTTAAAAAAGGCTCAGACATTGTCTGGCATATTGATGGCCCCCCTACCTGCAAAGTATTCAAGGTATCTTAGACGGACCTCGCGGGCACTCAGAGGGGGCAAGCCAGGACGGCCAGCCTCAAGCGCCATCAGGGTTGTTTCATTTACATGAATTCCGGCCTCAGGCCCCACTGGGGCAGCATAGTTGGCAGAATTTCGCCTTAAAAAGTTGTGGAGAACACAGCACGCCAGGATGATATGATTCAGTTTATACTCCGCAATGTGTATGGGGGTAAGAAATAGGCGGAATGGGCTGGCCATGATTCCAAACGTGTTCTCCACCACTCTTCTGGCTCTGGCCCTCTGGTCAGGGGTGAGGGTCCTCATAGGGAATGGCCGCATAAGATGGTCCCCCAACGCAAACGCTTCATCCGCAATGAAGACGAATGGGAGTCCTTCCACATTGTCTTCTGGAGGTGGCAAGTCCAAGCTGTCATTCTGAAGATGCCTGTAGAACTCCGTCTGGGCGATGACTCCACCATCTGACATCCGGCCATTCTTCCCCACGTACACATACAGGAACTCGTAATTAGCGGACACCACCGCCAACATCACAATACTATTGAACCCCTTGTAGTTGTAATAGTATGACCCCAAGTTGGGTGGAGGGACGATGTGGACGTGTTTCCCATCAATTGCCCCTCCGCAGTTAGGAAAGTCCCACCGCTGGGCAAAGTGGGAGGCCACAGTCTGCCATTCCTATGGGTTGGAAGGAAACTGTGGCATAAAACCAGAAAAATAAATTAATCATTTTGCACATAAACATGGAAAGCAGATTAGACACAAACATTCTTGGCCAACATTAGTATAACATTTATTTTAGGGAGTATTTAAAGACAAAGGTATAAGGTCCACCTATCAGATTCCCCCCCCCCCCCATGGGCCATTTTATAAATTTTATGGGGGGAGGGAGATGTTTTGGACAGGTAACCCTCTCCACTTCATTGAGAGATGAATGCATAAATATTGTGGATTACTTTGGCCAGCCCCTCCTTACTTTACACTATTGGCAGCCCACTGGACAGGTAAGAAGTGTCATAATACAAAGATATAAATACACACTGTACACATTTTAGCACATTTTTACATTCTGCTATTACCTATCAAGATAATAATAGGATACAAAAACTTGAAACAGTACCATTTGAAAGTATTCAGGCAGGCCCTTGCACTACATGCTTTGGGGAATTCATCCATAAATCTGACCACTAAAGAGGTGGGTATAGTGTGTATGGGTTTGGCAAAGTCAGCAGATAGAGGATTGGTATCAGCTGAGTTAGCAGTTGGGGGAGGGAGGGTTCAAAAGGATTTTGGGAGACCAAAAAAAAAGCCTCTGGCACTCTGCCTGAATTTAAAGCACACATCACTATTTTACACATTTTAGGGGGTATTTAGGGTAAAGCACTATTATGGATCTGATAAAATACATTGTTAAGTGACTACACGAGGTGAATATAGGCCCAGGAGAGCATGCTGTGGAGGTAAGTGAAGGCAAATATGTATGAAGGACCAAAGAAATATTACATAAAAATCCAGCGTGCATGAGGACAAAGGGGACATTCACAGCATATTACAATCATGGTAATTAGGGAATAAGGAAAGAAATAAAATATATTAACAAACATTCTATACAATAAAATGTGATGTTAAAGGATAAAAATCTTACCTTAATATAGTCCTTCTGCAGGACCTGGATGATGGCAGAACAGGTCTCCGGGATAATGATCCCCAGAGCCTGGGGGGAGCTGCCTGTCGAAAACTTGAGGTCCTGCAGGCTTCTCCCCTTCGCCAAGTACCACAGGGTGGTGACTAGCCTCTGCTCCGGATTGATGGCTTGCCTCATGCAGGTATCCTGCCTGCTGATATAGGGGGTCAGCAAAGCCAACAAACGGTGAAATACAGGGTCCGTCATCCAGAGAAAGTTCCTGAAATCGTCAGTATTATTCTCACGGATCTCACGGAGCAAAGGCATGTGACAGAACTGGTCACGCTGGAGCAACCAATTCTTGGTCCATGAACTCCTCCCCACCCTGTTCATGGAATGGACTTGTGTCAAGGTAAGGACCCCAATACCAAGCCCACGCACAGCACAAACTCTACGAGGAGTACGTATACGCCACATGGCTAGAAAACAGTCGGCTTTTCAGAACGAAGTAACAGAACGCACTGAAGAACAGCAAGGCCTGTGAAGAGCGACCTGAAAATCAGTAACGAATGTACATGAACACAATGACAAGTCAATTGTACCGGCTGCACGCACTGAAGAACAGATACAAACCCACAAGCACAAACTGAACAGCAGAAAACAATCTGAAAACCACGAGTCTGAAAAAGTGCGAATCGTCTCTAACCAAACTTTTACTAACACAAGATTAGCAAAAGGAGCCCAAAGGGTGCCGCTCTTGGTTCTGAACTGCCTTTTTATAGTCTCGTTGTACGTGGTGTACATGACCGCGTTCATGGCGATCGGAAATTCCGACAACTTTGTGCGACCATGTGTATGCAAAACAAGTTTGAGCCAACATCCGTCGGAAAAAATCCATGGATTTTGTTGTTGGAATGTCCGTTCAATGTCCGATCGTGTGTACGGGGCATAAGAAGACTGATAGTTGGGACAAAGTTTATTAAGCCAGAATATGTTTCTAAAACACCAGATTGCAATGAATTTCAGCACTCTGGTCAGCTCCAAAATGTAAGCAAAAACTTTATACCAACAGGTTTTAATACAAATGTATTATTTTGAGAGTTATTGAGAGTTATTATTTTGCTTTTAGTAATAATTGGTTAGTTAAAGTTAGCTGCAAGTTAGTTATCTCTGGATGAGCAATAAAAATAAAGTGTCTTCTGCCCCATACACACAATCGGCCAACAATTACAAATGTAGTGACGTACAAGCCGTACGTGATATCTCCATTACGAATGCTAGTTATATCTCCGGCTCGTACTTGATTCTGAGCATGTGTGGACTTTTCTCTGACGGATTTGTGTACACATGATCAGAAAGTCCGACAACAAACATTTGCTGGCGGAAAATTTGAGAACCTGCTAGACAACATCTGTTGGCGGAAAGTCCGACAACAAATGTTCGATGGGGCATCCAACTTTCAGCCAACAAGCTCACATCCAATCCGATCGTGTGTATGGGGCATAAGTGTGCAATAAAATAAACATAAAAAAATCTTCAAATGCATATATCAATAAACAATAAACAATTACGTAACTGGGTGGCCCCGCCCCCTCTGACGCCCTGGGAAAGCCATAGGGAAGTAGTCCCCGTGCGTCACCGTGTGGCCCCGCCCTCAGTTATAAAAGAACTGTCAAAGCGAAGATGCGTCATACAGCGAGTGCCTCCCATGGAGGGGGGGCGGTCGCGGCTTTGTTTTTTTCCTTTTTCGGTCCATAGAGAAGCGAGAGAAGTTGAATAGACTTTGTGGGACATTTTTATTTTTTTTATTTTTTAATAAAGGACTTGTCCCAAGCTGTGTTTTGTCATTTGTACCATTTTGACACTTTTTTGTGAAATGGTAGGGGTACATCTGTACCCCGCTACCATTTCACATAGGGAGGAGGCAAGGATCTGTTAAAGGGGGCTTCCAGATTGCGATAAGCACTCTACCTGCAGACCCCCACAACCATTGCCCGGTGAGGCCCTTTGTCCCCATCAACATGGGGACATGGTGCTTTGGGGGGCTACCCCAAAGCACTCTCCCCATGTTGAGGGCATGTGGCCTGGTTCGGTTCAGGAGGGGGGTGCTCTCTCATCCCCCTCTTTTCCTGTGACCTGCCAGGTTGCATGCTCAGATAAGGGTCTGGTATGGATTTTGAGGTGGACCCTCATGCCATTTTTTTTTATTTTGGTGCGGGGTTCCCCTTAATATCCATACCAGACCTGAAGAGCCTAGTATGGAATTTGGGGGGACCCCCACGCTATTTGTTTTTTTAAATTTTGGTTCAGCGTTCCCCTTAATATTCATACCAGACCCAAAGGGCCTGGTAATGGACTGTGGGGATCCCATGCCATTTTTTTCAATGTCTTTTTTAATCTGTATTGCCGGGACCGACAATTCATTATAGTGTAGAGTATTTTATTCCCGCGCTACCATGTAGTAAGTATAATACCAAAGGGAAAAGCCGCTAGCACCGGCTAGGGTCCTACCTGGTCCCTAATAGTAACGTAAACTAGCAAGTGGGTGTGGTGCTACGCTAATCCAAATAAATGAACAAATACCAAATGAAGGGCGAACTGCAATGTTAATGTGTATGAAGCTAGTCACCTAGTGTGAGCATGAAGTATGTTTCACAATAAAACCCCTTATATAAAATATTGTGAGATCTAAATTATGATATTACTAATTACATGATATTATATGATATTACTGACAGTGGAAGGTGCCTGTCCCGTCCCTACGAGTGGCGTCACGGGTCACGTGACTTCATCAGGTTTTAAAAAATACTACACTATATGGTATCCCTTTCCTCTTTTGGCCATGATGCCCCCTGAGGACCTGAGGCATATAGAGACCTAGTCCGGGATCCAGGACCAACCCCCATAGGAGCTGTTATAAGCGGTGAATGATCTATGCTGTAACCTCAGTATAATGAGTTAAGGGGCCATTATCTACCAGTGTAGGATTGTTGCATGAAGAGGACTGAGTATCTCTGTGATCTATACACTTCACATCCCTCACCTATTCAAGTGATTGGTCTTAGAATCAAGTTTGCTGTTTGCACTATCTCACTGTTTGGCACTTTGAGGATTGATGAGCCATTGGAGATTTTTTTGTTGCACAGGCCACTTTTTCTGGACTGTATATATGTTTTTTATGCATCTTTGAGCACTGATTGTTTGCACTGGACACTTTAGACTATTGTCACACGCTTTGAGATCTCTCCGGATGTACAGTGTAACATTGTACCTTTTTATTTTTTTATTTTTTTTATTTGAAAATTGTGTGTACCAATTTTTTCGTCACTCACATGCTTATTTATGCACTATTTGATAAGTCTGACACTGCATGCTTTATATTGTTTATGCTGATGTCATTGTAATTTTCTATAAGTCCGGACATTTTTCATATCATATTTTTGTAACTAGTAATATCATAATTTAGATCTCACAATGTTTTATATAAGGCATTTTACTGTGAAACACACTTAACGCTCACGCTAGGTGACTAGCTTCATACACATTAACATTGCAGTACGCCCTTCATTTGGTATTTGTCCATTTCCTTTAGAAATGTCATTTTGTGCCAGGACTATTCTAAACACTGGAAAAATGTGCCACTTTACAGGCATACTATAGACACACCCCAGGTATGAAATTTAAAGGAATATTTCACTTTTATTGTTTCACTTTAATGTTCTCACTAAGCATTATTAAAATCACTGCTCCCGAAAAAACGGCCGTTTTTAAAACTTTTTTTGCATTGATACATGTCCCCTGGGGCAGGACCCAGGTCCCCAAACACTTTTTTTGACAATACCATGCATATAAGCCTTTAAAATTAGCACTTTTGATTTCTCCCATAGACTTTTAAGGGGTGTTCCGTGGCTTTCGAATTTGCCGCGAACAGCCCAAATTGTTAGCTATTCGGCGAACAGGCGAACACCGGATGTTCGAGTCGAACTTACGTTCGACTCGAACATCGGGCTCATCCCTACTACTGAATGAAATGTATATTTTAAAATAAAGGAAATACATTTTTGACAAAATGTCTGCTATTAATACTTTAACAGGATCATTTAAAAAAAAGCTCAGAACTACTCAAAAACCAGAGAAGGGCATACATATATAATTGCCTATGCAACATATAATTATCATCATCTATGAAATTGCAATAAGTAATAATTCCCTGTGCTGTATACTAAAGAAGCAATTGTTAGTATCTTGGGTACAGACTGATTAAAGCAGTGACGGTAACAAAGTGGGGGAACTTCAGGAGTGGGAGGGCAAGATGATAATTTAGAAAAAGCAATATAGATGATTATCTGACTACAAGATGTAATTTTGTGAATAATTAATATTAGAGTCAGGAAGCAGATAGGTGCACTAGTAATCATAGCACTGTACATATGTGAATCAGGAAAGTATTTCAAATCTTGAAGGTCAGAGTCAGTTAGTGCAATAAAAAAGTCATAGGAATGTGAGTTTATAGAAATGATCTACAAATTATCATGCATAATATCCTATTTTTAGTGCTACCATTACTTACAGTACATTTCTATGTGAAGGTTACCATAGCTGCATTCTAACGTTCTGGAGCCGAAAATGCACTTAGAGCCCCGACGCGATTCACATTTAGATGTGTGGTATGATGATAGCGCAAAACAATCTTTATCCAATTTTGCAATTGAAAAAATTCCAGACTAAAGGTTACCCTACAAAAGTGAACCTATCTTTAATCTTACAAAATCAGCTAAAATTTGTTTTTAACCACTTGGCGTCCACGCTATAGCCGAAGGACGGCCACAGTGTGCACCTAAATTTCCGGGAGGCCCTCATATGACGTCCTCCCCTTTGCACGCCTGACAGCGTGAGGAGAAAAAAAAGTCGATCACTGGCTTATGTGCAAGAGACATCAGTCCCGATGAGGAAGAGACAATTCTGCCTCATCTGTGCCACCAGTACCCCCTGCCAGTGTAACCTGCCATTGCCACCTGCCAGTGCCTACAGTGCCCACCAGTGCCACCTATCAATCCCCTTGAATGCCATCTATCAATGCCCACAAGTGCCACCTATCAATGCCCACCAGTGGTGCCAATCAGTGCCATCTAGCAGTGCTGCCTATCAGTGTAACCAACCAGTGCCCTGCCGATCAGTGCCCATCACTGCCACCCATCAGTGTCCATCACTGCCACCTATCGGTGCCCATCAGTGCTGCCTCATCAGTGTACATCAATGAAGGAGAAAAATTACCTGTTTGCAAAATTTTATAACAAAATATATAAAAATATATATATTTTTTTTTTTAAAAACGGTCTTTTTAAATTTTTTTAACAAAAATAAAAACCACAGAGGTGATCAAATACCACCAAAAGAAAGATCTATTTGTGGGGAAAAAAATGATAAAAATGTTATTTGGTTAGTGTCGTATGGCTGTGCAATTGTCATTCAAAGTGCATCAGTGCTGAAAGCTGAAAATTGGTCTGGATAGGAGGGGGGTTTAAGTGCCCAGTAAGCAAGTGGTTAAACATGGCCACCACAATGGTTATTCCTGAGAGGGACAGCTGGGGGGTCAGACCAAAGCTCTCAGCAGTTGATGAAGCTGAAGAAAGTCATGGGTCTTGGATGCAGGACTATTGGAAGTTACAGGACTGCACCCAGAATTATTTGAATAAACTTTTAATGCACATATAGACATGGATGCCTGCATTGTAATGCCAAATTTAGTTTGATTTTGTAAAAGGTTAATATAATCTTAAAAGTTAAAAATATCATTCTTTTATATCTTTTAAATCTGCAACTTTTTTATGTAATTTATTTTAGGTTTTACATGTACAAAAATAAAAATGTAAAAAAGGCAAATCAGTATCCACACGTGAGCGTGGCATACAATGCTTACAAATCAGAAAACTCGATAATTTTGCACACTCTGTGCTCAAAACTCCTAGCAACAAAGGCATTTTCAATTAGCAAAATTACAAAAAAGAACAAGAGCTAGGCAACAAGCTAAATTATATAACAAATAGAAAAGTGTGCTGTCTCCTTAAATGACCATTAACTCATAAAGTGAACGTTCCAATCCCACAGGATGTCTTACATGGAAAAACATGTCGGTCGGAGCTATGTAAAGTCATGACACAAAGGCTTGCTGGATGACACCACAGCTGAGTTGTAGAAGTTTACACAAAATGCCTGCAATACATCTCCCTTTTTATAATTGATGTATACTTTTGTGGGAGCCTGTTGATGGAATGCAGGATGAGGTTTTCACTTTCATGCTAGGGACTTCGCTGCTAATTCTGGTCGATGGTGTCACTGAGCTGTGTGGATATCTGAGATTGAGAGCGTCAGCTCCTCTAAGCAATACAGCCAAAGCACAATTGATCTCTATAATTTGAGATCATTGCAGTCCAGTAAGAGGCCTCATTGTCTTACAAACACCTTGCGCACTGGGGCACTTTCTCTATTGGAGCACAGTGCACATGGATAGACTTTATATGATTAATTATTGACTTTTGACTAAGAGTAATTTATGAATTGTTTTTTAGTTGTCTACATATTTATTATACATCAATTGGATTTAATATATTTTCACATTTTTGATGTGTTGCACTAATTAATAGTTATTGATGAATTGCATTTTTATTTATTTACTTATGTATTTATTAATAATTAGTTTATCACACATTTAGGTGTAACAGTTCACTTTATGAGTTAATGGTCATTTAAGGAGATAGCTCACTTTTTCTATTTGTTATATATTATTTTGGATCCGGTATTCAGGTTTATTAGGGTGCAGCAGTCTTAGTGCTAATACAACCAAGTGCAAGGATTATTTATAGAACAAGCTGAATTGACAAATAACATCATAAAAGGAAAAAAAAACAACAGCAGTAATATGAGACTTGCAGTGCAATCATTGGTCTGCCAATATTGGCAAGTGTTCTTAACCACTTCAGCTCCAGAAGATTTTACCGCCTTAATGACCAGGACATTTTTTGGGATTCAGCAGTGAGCTATTTTAACTGGTAATTGCACGGTCATGCAATGCTGTACCCAAACCAAAGTTATGTAATTTATTGCCCACAGAAAGAAGTTTTATTTTGGTGGTATTTGATCACCACTGGGTTTTTTATTTTTTGCTCTATAAACAAAAAAATAACGACAATTTTGAAACAAAAAATATTTTTTACTTTCTGCTATAAAACATATCCAATAAAAAATGTAAAATGTATTCATAAATGTAGACCAATATGTATTCTGCTATATATTTTTGGTAAAAAAAATTCCCAATAAGCCTATATTGATTGATTTGCGCAAAAGTCATAGTGTCTACAAACTATGTTTTATATATACTGTATACTTGATTTTTTTCCCTATATTAGTAATGGCGGCAATCAGAGGGACTGTGAGGACATTCTGACACTGACACTTTTGACACTTTGTGGGAACTAGTACTAATATTAATACTATGATCAGTGCTTAAAATATGCACCGTCACTGTACTAATGACACTGGTGGGTGGGAAGGGGTTAAACATCTAAGTGCGATTGAGGGGTTAAATGTGTGCCTAACATGTGTTAATGTGTGTTCTATTTACTGTTTTCCCTAAGCAACGGTCCGGGTTTTACTCCCTGCTTTGGTGTACAAATGAAAGAAAACATGCCCCCTAGAGCAGTAATCGGCTTGATTTTGGACTTTGTATAATTTATCTTAAAGTTGGACACTTGGCCATAATCATTCAGTTCCACCAGCAAGTTTAGCAACAAGACAAGGGGGTCAGTCACGTAAAAAAGAATGTAATTAGCGTAGGCTTAGAGTTTATGCTCCATAGAACCCACTGGAACGCCCTAATGCTCAGATTATCTTGTATCTTCCTGAGCAAAGGTTCCAAAACCAGGGCAAACAAGAGTGGTGAAAGAGGACACCCCTGCCTTGTACCATTCTGGATGGAGAACACTGAAGAAAGAGTGCCACTGACCTCAACCTGGGCAGTGGGGGAAGTGTAAAGTGCAGTAATCCAGCTTAGCATATAGGAGCAGAGGCTCCATATCTCTCCAGTACGGCCCTAAAAAAGCTCCAATCAACCTGATCGAACACTTTCTCAGCGTCAGTAGAGAGTATCAGGTAATGGGGTTGGTGATTGCGTGTACAGGCCCAATGAACAAGCTGGATCACCCTGATAGAATTATTCCTAGCCACACACTATGAATCCGTTTGGTCAGAATGTATTATTGAAGAAAAAAGATATTTTAACCGATTGGTGAGGATTTTAGCAAAAATCTTCAGATCTGTATTGCGTAGAGAAATTGGATAACAATTTTGTGGGAGAGTATGGTCCTTTCCTTCTTTCCGAATGACCGTGACTCGCCACTGGAGAATTACTATGGAACCAGTGGGAGAAGAGGTGAGTGGGGAGTTTAAGTACAGAGGTATGAGTAAGTGTGTCTCCTGCAGAAACAGCACCAACAGGAAAAAAGAGACCATGAACATTATATGACACTACCTTAACTGTAGCCATAGTAGAGAGGGTAGAGGTTTTCCAGGTGACCAAGTGAAGTTAGCCGGACAGGATGTGGTTGACAGTGGAATTGCATTATGAAAGTACAAAAATAAACAACAGGAAACGTAATACACACTTGTGAACAGGGTCACAGTCACCGTGAATGGTCAACTGCAAGCCTACAAAGTACTGCAAGTCCAACTATGGAAGCACCCCCAAAAAGGGTTGGGCAGCCAGGGTGGGGCAAGGTGCCCTCTACAGGGCAGTCACCCAAACAGGGCAAACCTATATGGGAAACACAGTCAGACATACAGGATGCAATGAAGCTCCAGCGTGCCCCCCTCCAGGTATAGAGGTTACAAAACCCAAACAGGGCATGAAAGTAGTGCCCCCACTATCTCCCCTGAGTGCTAAACATCAATAGAGCCTCAATATGGGTGATAGTATAGGGGATGCAGTGGGGGTGGGGGGGGCACGGTGTTGCAACAAGTACTGTCAGTCCACTCTGAAGAGAAGCACCATCAGGACCACCCAATTCTGTAGGATGTAGAAAAGGCAGGTAAAGTAGACAGGCTGGGTTCATAAAAAGAATGGTATAGGAGTCCCATCAGTCATCAATAGGGATGAGCTTCGCGTTCGAGCCGAACCCATGTTCGACTCGAACATCGGCTGTTCGATCATTCGCCGAATTGTGAACGAAATGGGCTGTTCGCGCAAAATTCATGTGGTGCGTCACGGCCCATAATTCACTGCAGCATCGCAGTGCATTGCTGGCTGATGATTGGCCAAGCATGCACTATGACCCGCATGCTTGGCCAATCACAGCCAGGGTGGCTTTGGCCAATTATGGCTCAGGGGGTTTAGAACACGCCCCACACTATATAAGGCCGCCTGCACGGCGGCCCTGTGTAGTGTGTTCTGGCGTGCTTAGATAGAGAGAGACAGTGTCATTTCATTTGAGTTAGCTAGATTAGACAGGACAGTCAGTGAGTTAGCTGCACTTATAGTGTATTGTGTATATATATGCATCCCAGGTGTTGCATATATATATATACACTGTATTCAGTTTAGCTAGATCCGTTCCTGTTATCTTCCTACTGACAGGCAGGCTTGTCTTGTTAAAGTATTTACAGCTACCTGAATAAAATTGCTGGTGTTCTTTTGATCCTATTAGTACCACAGTCAGGCAGCTAGCCTATTTACAGTTAGTGTAGTACGTCCTCCTCACAGTGTTCAGTTAAAGCTACAAGTTAGTTTAGTGTGACCTCTGCACAGTGTTCAGCTAAAACTACAAGTTAGTGTAGTGCACAGTGTTCAGCTAAAGCTACAAGTTAGGGTTGTGCGTCCTCCTCACAGTGTTCAGCTAAAGCTACAAGTTATTGTAGTGAGACCTCTGCACAGTGTTCAGCTAAAGCTACAAGTTAGTGTAGTGCGTCCTGCTCACAACAGTGTTCAACTAAAACTAAAAGTTAGTGTAGTGCGACCTCTGCACAGTGTTCAGCTAAAACTACAAGTTAGTGTAGTGAGACCTCTGCACAGTGTTCAGCTAAAGCTACAAGTTAGTGTAGTGCGTCCTCCTCACAGTGTTCAGCTAAAATTACAAGTTAGTATAGTGCAACCTCTGCACAGTGTTCAGCTAAAGCTACAAGTTAGTGTAGTGCGTCCTCCTCACAGTGTTCAGCTAAAACTACAAGTTAGTGTAGTGAGACCTCTGCACAGTGTTCAGCTAAAGCTACAAGTTAGTGTAGTGCGTCCTCCTCACAGTGTTCAGCTAAAATTACAAGTTAGTGTAGTGCAACCTCTGCACAGTGTTCAGCTAAAGCTACAAGTTAGTGTAGTGCGTTCTCCTCACAGGGTTCAGCTAAAACTACAAGTTAGTGTACTGAGACCTCTGAACAGTGTTCAGCTAAAGCTACAAGTTAGTGTAGTGCGTCCTGCTCACAGTGTTCAGCTAAAACTACAAGTTAGTGTAGTGAGACCTCTGCACAGTGTTCAGCTAAAGCTACAAGTTAGTGTAGTGTGTCCTGCTCACAGTGTTCAGCTAAAACTACAAGTTAGTGTAGTGCAACCTCTGCACAGTGTTCAGCTAAAACTACAAGTTAGTGTAGTGAGACCTCTGCACAGTGTTCAGCTAAAGCTACAAGTTAGTGTAGTGCGTCCTGCTCACAGTGTTCAGCTAAAACTACAAGTTAGCGTAGTGTGACCTCTGCAAAGTGTTCAGCTAAAGCTACAAGTTAGTGTAGTGCGACCTCTGCACAGTGTTCAGCTAAAGCTACAAGTTAGTGTAGTGCATCCTCCTCACAGTGTTCAGCTAAAACTACAAGTTAGTGTAGTGAGACCTCTACACAGTGTTCAGCTAAAGCTACAAGTTGGTGTAGTGTGTCCTCCTCACAGTGTTCAGCTAAAACTACAAGTTAGTGTAGTGAGACCTCTGCACAGTGTTCAGCTAAAGCTACAAGTTAGTGTAGTGAGACCTCTGCACAGTGTTCAGCTAAAGCTACAAGTTAGTGTAGTACGTCCTCCTCACATTGTTCAGCTAAACCTACACGTTTTTTTTTGCGAGCCCTGCACAGTGTTCAGCTAAAGCTACAAGTTAGTGTAGTGCGTCCTCCTCACAGTTTTCAGCTAAAACTACAAGTTAGTGTAGTGAGACCTCTGCACAGTGTTCAGCTAAAGCTACAAGTTAGTGTAGTGCGTCCTCCTCAAAGTGTTCAGCTAAAACTACAAGTTAGTGTAGTGAGACCTCCGCACAGTGTTAAGCTAAAGCTACAAGTTAGTGTAGTGCGTCCTGCTCACAGTGTTCAGCTAAAACTACAAGTTAGTGTAGTGCCACCTCTGCACAGTGATCAGCTAAAACTACAAGTTAGTGTAGTGAGACCTCTGCACAGTGTTCAGCTAAAGCTACAAGTTAGTGTAGTGTGTCCTGCTCACAGTGTTCAGCTAAAACTACAAGTTAGTGTAGTGCGACCTCTGCACAGTGTTCAGTTAAAACTACAATTTAGTGTAGTGAGACCTCTGCACAGTGTTCAGCTAAAGCAACAAGTTAGTGTAGTGCGTCCTGCTCACAGTGTTCAGCTAAAACTACAAGTTAGTGTAGTGCGACCTCTGCACAGTGTTCAGCTAAAGCTACAAGTTAGTGTAGTGAGACCTCTGCACAGTGTTCAGCTAAAGCTACAAGTTAGTGTAGTACGTCCTCCTCACATTGTTCAGCTAAACCTACAAGTTATTTTTTTGTGAGCCCTGCACAGTGTTCAGCTAAAGCTACCTGTAGAAGGTTGGTGGAGTTTTCCTGCTCCTATCACTACCGCAGGCAGCTGAATAAGCTACAAGTTATTTTTTGGCAAGCTCTGCACAGTGTTCAGCTAAAGCTACCTGTAGAAGGTTGGTGGTGTTTTCATACTACAGGCAGGCAGTTGATTTTGCTAGCTGCAGTATCAGTACATACATATATTTATATATATATATATATATATATATCCCAGCTTAGTGCAGCTACAGGCCATTAGTATGTCTGGAAGGCCAACAAGGAGAGGCAGACAGTCACAAGCCAATAAAAGAGGGAAAGCAGGCTCTGTGTCTAGAGGCAACAGTGCTGGTCGTGGAGATGGTGCATCCTCATCAGCACGTGGCCGTGGGACACGCTTGGCCTTTTTTTCGACAGCTGGCCGTGTTGAGCCGCAACATGCGGAAGACTTGGTCGAGTGGATGACCAAGCCATCCTCATCCTCTTCATCCTCTCTCACCCATGCTCAGGGTACTTTGTCTGGCAAAGCAGCTGTCTCTTCCCTCGGCTCAATGTCATCAGTGACTCCTTCCCTAGCCCCACCATGTCCTCCTGAGGAGTCCCTTGAACTGTTTGACCACAGTGTTGGGTACATGTTACAGGAGGATGCCCAGCGTTTGGAAGGCTCTGATGATGATACTGAGCTAGATGAAGGCAGTAACGTGAGCACGGACAGAGGGGGTGCCCAAGAAGGACAGCAATCTGGCAGTCATGCTCCCCCTGCTGCAGCATACTGCCAGGTTTGCTCCAGTAATGAGGAGGGAGGGGATGATGAGGTCACTGACTCAACGTGGGTGCCTGATTGGAGGGAGGAGGAGGAGGAGGAGGCAGCACATCACCAACGGGGCAGGATGCCCTCCAGGGGCCAGTCTAAGGGAAACACACTGACTGCATCACACCCCAAAGCTCCGCATGTGCAGGGCACTGCAGTCTCTGCACATTATTCAAAAAGTTCTTTGGTGTGGGCCTTTTTTGAGACGAGTGCATCAGATTACACTGCTGTTATTTGCAACATATGTCTCAAGCGTATCTTGCGTGGCCAAAACATCTCCCGCTTGGGCACCGCATGCTTGACCAGACATATGTTGACCTGCCATGCAGTTCATTGGCAAGCGTATTTAAAAGACCCACACCAAAGAACAAAGAGGACCTCTCCTTGCTCCTCATCAGCTGAGATCTCGAACCCCACAATACCTTCAGTCCTCTCTGAGACCTGCACTGAGAGGAATGAAGGTGTAGAATTAGGTGTGTCACAGCCAAGTACTTGTGGGCAATCTGCTTTCGGTACACCGACGTCAGATTGTACCAGGCAAATTTCCCTGCCCCAGCTGCTGCACAGCCGAAAGAAGTTCGCTCCCAGCCATCCACATGCCCAGCGGTTCAATGCTAGCTTGGCAAAATTGCTAGCACTTCAACTGCTGCCTTTTCAGTTGGTAGACTCTCTCTCCTTCCGTGAGTTTGTGGAATGTGCGGTTCCTCAGTGGCAGGTACCCAAACGCCACTTTTTCTCACGGAAGGCGATTCCGGCTCTCTACCGGCATGTGGAAGGCAATGTCTTGGCCTCTAATAAATGGTCTCCACAGCATAATAGCCACCCTATACCTAGTTACCCACCACTGCGCCTCAGAGTAAATACCAACTTTAATTAATAAAAGTTGATACACTTGTCTCACTACAGCTGCCACGTTGTAAATATCTAACTATACCATATATTTTTATCTATAATGTGTCTAATGTGTAAGGATCACACGTGAAGAATAAAAAAGTGGCGCTTCCTAAAAAATATGTTTTTTTTTTTTGTTTTTTTTTTCAAATAGCTTTTTATTAAAGGTTTTCCAAAAAAAGAAAAGTATTTCACAAAATTATACCATACAAAGTATTTCCAAAAATGGTATAACAGTTTTACAAAGTCATTGATACATCCCCATTCACTTTTTACATTTAAACCGCAGCTTCTGTTTAAGCCATCTTGGATTGATTGTAATTAAGCATCTATGTTGTCAATCAGAATAATGAAATGGAGAGTATATATCTTAAACTTAAAGAATAAGAAAAAAAGAAAAGAAAAGAAAACTTTATTGATAAAGGAATAAGGGACTCTGGCTCCCTATAGCATATCCAAGAAAGGAAAAAGACAGAGAAAAGTATACAAGTATAAATTTTTATGCAATTTTTCTGAAACTAATCCAAGGATCCCATTGTTTATATAAACGATGTGTGTTACCATGTATATTTGCCATCATCTGTTTAAAAGCCTCATCAACTTTTCTGATGACATCGCTGATATTTGGTGAGCTGCTGGATTTCCACTTTCCAGTTATTGTCAATCTGGCTGCCATAAGAATTTGTATCACTATTGGTCTAAGAGTAGGAGGGTATTGGTCTATATTTATGCTTAAAATGGCTAGTTCTGCTTCACCTTTTCTAATGAAACCTGTAATGTTTGAAATTAGTTTGAATATTGCTCTCCAGAAACTCCAGAGGTTAGGGCAATCCCATATCATATGGAGAAGAGTGCCTACTTTACCGCAGCCTCGCCAGCATTCATTGGAGCTGCTGCTGAAAAATTTTGCAGTTAGGTAGGGGGTATAGTACCATCGAAGTAGTAGTTTTTGGGCTGTTTCCCAATGAGATGTAGATCTGGTATAGCAGTGATTAGATTTAATAGCTTCCTGCCATTGTTTATCTGAAAAGGACGTGGAGAGTTCTAGCTCCCATTTTTGGTGTGCTGGCAATTTAATGTATGAATCTTTTTGTTGTATTAAGGTGTAAAATAAGGAAATCCCTTTCTTTGAAGAAGAGTTGTCATTCCAGTAAGTCCATGCCTTTTGTGGAATTCTAGTAGGTTGCAGCTGGTGAGAATGTAAGAATGATGAGATTCTTATGTACATATATTAATCAGAGGTAGGAAGAGAATATTTCTGGGCTAGTATGTTGAAGGGAATGATTTTCCCTCGGTCAAACAAATACGAGGTTAGGGTTATTCCTTTATTTTCCCATTGGGTTGTTTGTAGATCTTTAATATGTGTGCAAATTGTATTAATTGGAGTGGGAATATCCTTAAGGTCTGAGTTGTGTCTTATATCGGAACAGAATTTCTTCCATGTATCTAGTACTAGTTGTATGATGGGTGCTTAGATTTGAAGTGAGTATTTGAAAAAGAATTTGCTAGTAATATGGATTTCAGGGAGATGGGATTCGACCAGGCTTGCTCTATAGTGGCCCAGTGTTTAGAGGAATGTTTTTGGAACCAGTATTTTGTTTGATTCAATATGCAGGCAGCAAAGTAGTCTTTTAAAATTGGAAGTCCCATTCCCCCTGCTTTCCTATGTCTCGAAAGGGAAGACCGAGGGCATCTCGGTTTTTTATCTGCCCACACAAATTTATGTAGCTGCGATTGCGCTGTTGTAAAAAATTTTGCTGGAATAGAGATCGGAAGAGCTCTAAAGTAGTACAGTATTTTTGGTAATATAAGCATTTTGTATGCCGCCAGCCTTCCCATCCAAGACAAACAGAAGGATTTTAGTCTAGTGAGTTCTGATTGGATAAAGGAAATAAATGGATCTAAGTTCACTTTAAATAAATTGCTGCTGGGTGTCGTTAATTTTATCCCTAAGTATTGGATAGGTTTGTCAGCCCATGGGTACGGAAAGCGTGAGTGTAGGGATTTAAGGAGATTTTCTTCTATGTTTATAGCAAGTATATTGGATTTTGATGCATTAATTTTGTAGTATTAAAATTGGTTAAAATGGATCAAGATATTGTGTACCGTTTGCAAGGAGGTGTTGGGATTGGAAAACGATAGAATCACATCATCTGCGAAAAGGGAGATAGTGTGTGCTTGTTTGGAGATTATGATACCAGAAATTTCTAGGTGTGATCTAATTTTCTCGGCCAGGGGTTCCATTAACAAAGCGAAAATGAGCGGGGATAGGGGGCAGCCCTGCCTTGTCCCGTTAGTAATATTGAAGCTGTCTGAGAACATTCCCTCTGTGTATACCATTGCAGAGGGGTTAGTATATAGTGATAGAATGGCTGAGTTTATATTTCCCAAGATGCCAAATTTGTTCAAAACGAGTTTCAGATATCCCCAGTGGATCCTATCAAAGGCCTTCTTCGCGTCTAATGATAGAAGCAGAGAAGGATTGCCCGAGGATTCCGCTGCATGAATTAAATTGATAATTCTTCGTGTTGCATCTGGTGCTTGACGGCCTGGGATAAACCCAACTTGATCCTGTTTAATCAAAGTTGGTAGAAATTTTGCCAGTCTGTTGGCTAGAATCTTTGCGTAAATCTTCAGGTCTACATTTAGTAATGATATAGGCCTGAAGTTTTGTGGGGTGTCAGGGGATTTCCCGGGTTTGGGTAAAGTCACAATTGTGGCTGTTAACATTTCTGAAGGGAATGAAGATGTTGATATGGCTGATGCGAATACATTTAATAAGTGTGGGCCTAATATGGAATGAAATGTCCGATAGTATTCAGACGAAAAACCGTCTGGGCCTGGGAATTTGTTATTCGGGAGAAATAGTATTGTTTTGTTTAGTTCAGACAAAGAGATTGGGGTGTTGATAGATTGCAGTTGGTCTACATTTAGTTTGGGCAGTGAGATAGAGTCTAAGAATGGTTGAATTAATTCTGGTGATGGTTGGTGAGTTGTATTGTCGTCTTTAAGATTATAGAGATTATTATAGTAGTCCCTAAAAGCATTAGCAATATCTTTGGGATTAGATAGTCTAATGCCTGTGATCGGGTGGGAAATAAATGGAATTTTTTGTTTGATGGTTTTTTCCTTCACTTGATTTGCTAGTAATATGCCTGCTTTATTACCATGGCTATAATAGTTTGCTTTCCATTTTTGAACCGTGTGTTTGTGTTGAGATATAAGTAGCAATCTGAGGTCATGTCTGAGTTTATCTAGTTGAGAGCTAGTGGCGGGGTCTGGAGCTTTTTTATTTACCAATTCTAAGTTTTTTATCTGCTGGAGTAGATTAGACAGTTGTTTGTTTCTTTGTTTTTTGGCTACGCTGCTCATTTTCATGAGGATCCCCCGTATGTAAGCTTTATGACAATTCCAGATTGTGAAGGGATCTGGCACCGAGCCGGCATTAGTATTAAAGAATTTGTGCAACTCTTTAGTAATTTTATGCTTATGGTCTGGATGTGTGTAAAGAAAGGTATCGTTTTTCCATCTGTTTGCCCTTGTTTCGGTGCGAGATCCTTCCACCATAATAGAGACCGGAGCATGGTCTGACCACGTAATATTGTGTACGGTGGACACACTAACGTTCTGTAACAAAAACCTGTCTACCAAGAAGAGATCAATTCTTGAATATGTGCGATGCACACTCGAGAAGTAGGAATAATCCCGCTCTGTCGAGTGTTGACATCGCCACACATCATGTAGATTTTCTGAGGCCATGAAGCGCGAAAGGGTCACTCTTTCCCGACTTTTCCGGGTCTCGGCCGAGACATCTAGAGTTTTGTTTGGTATAGCGTTGAAATCTCCACAGATTATGGTTTACCCCTTTTGCACTGCACGTACTCGTTTCCAAATTTTGTTCAAAAAAGAGATTTGTTTCACATTAGGTAAATATACATTTACTATAGTGTACATTGTGTTGTTTACCTCACCAACCAGTATAATAAATCTACCCATGTCATCTACATCTTTGTGGATTTGACGAAAAGAAATGGTGTCTTTGATGAGAATAGCTACTCCCCTCTTCTTCTTTGGAGCATTGGAACAAAAAATTGTTGGAAAGTTCTGATGGGAGAATTTCGGAGGCTTGGATATAGAGAAATGAGTCTCTTGAAGACAAAGAATGTCACTTTGGAGTAGTCGGGCTTCTTTCCAAAGCATTGACCTTTTTTGTGGGCTATTCAGTCCGCGGACATTAAACGAGGAGATTTTGAACCCCATGTTGTTGATCTTGAAGGGTGAGTGAAATAAAGTTCCTAGGATTAGTAATCTGGTTAAACTGAGAAATGAAGTACAGTTCCTTTGTTGAAGAAGTATTTTAATAGTGAACCAGAGTCCAGATGTTGGTAAGCTGTTTAGGTAATGTCTTAGAGATTAGTATAGCAGAAACGAAAAATCTCTAAGAAAAAATATAGAAAAGGGAAGATAATAAAAACAAAATTATTCGATTCAACTGAATCTGTTGGGATAGTATCCCGTAACTTCGAAGGAGCGAAAAGAGAAACCAATAAGGTTCCACGGGTGCACCGGAGCACAACTTAGTGTAATAGTGGTTATGAATATCCTAAGCCTCAATCAATTGCATCTTGTGGCCAGGTGGGAGATCGTGGGCGAGGCGATGAGGCACTTGAAGGTGGATCTTCTATCTTGTCTAATATATCCCACCCCTTTAGTAACCATATACCGTCTTCCACTGATTGGATAGGGAACGTTTTCCCATCCTTGGTAATGAGCAATTTTGCAGGGTAGGCCCATCTATGGGTAATATGGTGGTTTCTTAGAGGTTTGGTTATGGTAGCCAGATTCTTCCGTCTTTGCATTGTATATGCAGACAAATCAGTAAAGAAGGAAAGGCCTTGAATGCAAGGTAATGCGTTGTCAGGATTCCGCATGCATTGAAGAAATTTCTCTTTAGTTTGATAGAAGTGAATCCTTGCATCTCTGGGCAGATGGTCAGGAATGTGCTTGGGTTTCGGCAGTCTGTGGATCCTGTCGATAGAGAGATCTGTCATCGAAGCATCAGGAAGCATTTCTTGCAGGATGTTTTGGAAGTAAGCATTAAAATCTGGTGGTTTAACCGACTCGGGAATTCCCCTGATTTTAATGTTGTTTCTTCTCGAACGGTCTTCGAGGTCGGCCATCTTGGACATTAATTGGTGTATTTCGTCATCTTTCTCATTATGAGCATCAATCACTTCATTGATGGCACCCGCAAACTCTCCCATCTTGTGTTCAATATGGGTAACCCTGCTGTTGACAGCCTTGAATTCTGTTTTAAAATGACTGGTAAGGGATAATATGTCCGCATGCAGGGTGCTACGGAGGGACACTAGCATGTCCTTCAATTTTGTGTCAATAACCGGCTGGTTTTTAGTAGGAAATTCCAAGATGGAGTCCTGGAGCTCCCTGGTATCATTAAGGGATGTGTCTGTTTCCTCCTCATCCACGTTCTTTCCCTGCATGTCTTGCTGTTTAGCCTTAACTGGGCTAGATGATGCTGAAGATGACTGGGAATTAGTATAATTTCCCTTATGCCCCTTGTGAGGATGAGGTATGGAGCGTTGTGTGTTATTATTGTAGCTAGAGAGCCTGCCACGCTCTCCGCCATTGTGCTTACCGGCGCCATCTTGGGCCTGTGTACTGCGGGGAAGCGTGTAGAAGTCCGTCATTCTGCTGATCTTCCCAGTTTCTTTTCTCTTCCTGGACATGTTCCCAAGGTGTGCCCGACTTGATGTGGGTAAAAATCGCCGCTTTTTGAGGCTCAGGAGTCGCTCTATGAGCTCCGGTCTGCCCGTGGATATCAGAGCTCTCTCACACTGCGGCCATTCACCTCGGCTGCTGGCCACGCCCCCCTAAAAAATAAGTTTCACCCTTTATAGTGACTAATTACTCTACTAGTGAACACCTATTAAAGTGTGCATCATAGACAATTAAATATTACATATATATATGTATGGTGAACACCAAGTGAACAAACTCACAAGTTATAGTACAGTATTCAATACTGCTCCAACCAAAATTATTACACAAACTAATAAGAAAATTATATAAAATGCAATTGTGAGGTGATTATATATCCTTAAGCATATATGGAGATGTGATCCAGTGACAGAAAACAAAAGTTCATTTAAATTGGTGCCAAAGAAGTCCTCAAAACACCATGTGTAAAATCTTTTTTACCCCACGCCAGTGGGCCATGATCAGGGATGCATGCACTGTCCTGTCACCATTTGAGGAGGACACGAGGAAGGTGAGCAGTGACAGTGCATGCATCAGTGACACTGTCCCCCTTGTCCACCTGTTGGAGCACTCGCTGCGTGGAATAATGGACAGGGCACTTGAGGCAGAACAGAGGTAGGAAGAGGAGGACTTCTTTAGCTCTCAAGGCCCCCTTTATCCAGACAGTGTTCCTGCGTGCCCACCGATCACACAGGAAAAGGACAAGGACGAGGAGGAGGAGGATTGTGTCAGTATGGAGGTGGAGCCTGGCACTCAGCATCAGCAGCAGTCTTTAAGGGATCAGTCCCAAGAAACACATGGACTTGTACGTGGCTGGGAGGAGGTGGCTGCGGACCATGTCATCCTTAGTGACCCAGAGGACTCCGGACCGAATGCCTCAGCAAACCTACGCTGCATGGCCTCTCTGATCCTGCAAAGCCTGCGTAAGGATCCTCATATTCGTGGTATCAAGGAGAAGGACCAATACTGGCTGGCAACCCTCCTTGATCCACGTTACAAGGGTAAGGTTGCGGACCTTATCTTGCCATTGCAGAGGGAGCAGAGGATGCAGAAAGGTCTGTGCAACACATTCCCAGAGACTGGGAGGTTACAAACTCCTGTTTCTGGACAACGTTTTGCTGAGGCTTCGGTCAGTCAAAGAAGGAGCGGTGGAGAAGGTGGCCATCTAACCGATGCGTTCAGACAATTTTTTGGTCCGCAGCCCCAAGGTATGATCAGTTCCAGCAACCATCGCCAGCGTCTGTTTTACATGGTGCAGGAATACCTAGGAGCAAGATCTGACTTGGACACCTTTCCCACCGAAAATCCTCTGGATTACTGGGTCTTGAGTAGGGATGAGCTTCGAGTTTGAGTCAAACTCATGTTCGACTCGAACATTGGCTGTTCGCAAGTTCGCCGAACAGCGAACAATTTGGGGTGTTCGCTGCAAATTGCCGCAGAACACCCTTTAAAAGTCTATGGGAGAAATCAAAAGTGCTAATTTTAAAGGCTTATATGCAAGTTATTGTCATAAAAAGTGTTTGGGGACCTGGGTCCTGCCCCAGGGGACATGGATCAATGCAAAAAAAAGTTTTAAAAATGGCCATTTTTCAGGAGCAGTGATTTTAATAATGCTTAAAGTCAAACAATAAAAGTGTAATATCCCTTTAAATTTCGTAGCTGGGGGGGTGTCTATAGTATGCCTGTAAAATGACATTTCGAAGGAAAAAAAACATTTAAAACTACTCGCGGCTATTGCATTGCCGGTCTGACAATACACATAGAAGTTCATTGACAAAAACGGCATGGGAATTCCCCACAGGGGAACCCCAAACCAAATTTTTTTAAAAAAATGACGTGGGGGTCCCCCTAAATTCCATACCAGGCCCTTCAGGTCTGGTATGGATATTAAGGGGAACCCCTGCCAAAATGTTTTTTTTAAAATGACGTGGGGGTCCCCCTAAATTCCATACCAGACCCTTCACCCAGTGACCCCACCCCCCTCTGACACATGGGACATGATGGGACTTCCCTGTGGCATTCCCCGTGCATCAGAGGGGGGCGGGGTCACCAGGTGGCCCCGCCCCCATTATTTAAGAACCGTCAGATGAGGAGACGCCGTCACACAGCGGGAGCCTCCCTCCATGCCAGCATGGATGCGGAGCGGCCCGGAGAAGAAAATGAAGAAGAGAAGAAGAAAAGAAGAAGATGAAGAAGAAGATAAAGAAGAGAAGAAGATGAAGAGAAGAGCGGGAGCCTCCCCCCATGCCATGGGTGCGGAGCGGCCCGAGGAGAAGTAGATAGAAGATGCCGTGGAGGAGATGCTGGACGAGAACGCCGGAGGAAGAACCAGGAGAGCCAGAAGAACCAGAAGAAGAAGATGAAGGAAGATAGAAGAAAGAAGAAAGAAGAAGCATTTAAATAAAGGAATTGTAAAAAACTGTCTCTTGTCATTTTTAACATTTTTGACAGTTTTTTAGTGAAATGGTAGGGGTACTTTTGTACCCCCTTACCATTTCACACAGGGGGGGGCGGGATCTGGGGGTCCCCTTGTTAAAGGGGGCTTCCAGATTCCGATAAGCCCCCCGCCCGCAGACCCCCACAAGCACCGGCCAGGGTTGTGGGGATGAGGCCCTTGTCCTCATCAACATGGGGACAAGGTGTTTTGGGGGCTACCCCAAAGCACCCCCTCAATGTTGAGGGCATGTGGCCTGGTACGGTTCAGGAGGGGGGCGCTCTCTCGTCCCTCCTCTTTTCCTGCGGCCTGCCAGGTTGCATGCTCGGATTAGGGTCTGGTATGGATTTTTGGGGGGCCGTTTTTTTTTTTTTGGCGCGGGGTTCCCCTTAAAATCCGTACCAGACCTGAAGGGTCTGGTATGGAATTTAGGGGGACCCCCACGTCATTTTTAAAAAAAATTTTGGCCAGGGTTCCCCTTAATATCCATACCAGACCTGAAGGGCCTGGTATGGAATTTAGAGGGACCCAACGTCATTTTTTTTTTTAATTTTGGTTCGGGGTTCCCCTGTGGGGAATTCCCATGCCGTTTTTATCAGTGAACTGAACGAGTAGTTTTAAATGGCTTTTTTCCTTCGAAATGTCATTTTGCTGTTAGACTGTTCTAAACACGGGAAACATGCATACTATAGACACCCCCCAGCTACGAAATTTAAAGGGATATTACACGTTTATTGTTTGACTTTAAGCATTATTGAAATCACTGCTCCTGAAAAAATGGCTGTTTTTAAAACTTTTTTTTGCATTGATCCATGTCCCCTGGGGCAGGACCCAGGTCCCCAAACACTTTTTATGACAATAACTTGCATATAAGCCTTTAAAATTGGCACTTTTGATTAGTCATGTTCGTGTCCTATAGACTTTAACGGTGTTCGCGTGTTCAAACGAACTTTTTTCCTGTTCGCATGTTCTGGTGCAAACCGAACAGGGGGGTGTTCGGCTCATCCCTAGTCTTGAGGATGGATCACTGGCCAGAGCTTGCACAGTATGCAATTGAGCTACTGGCCTGTCCTGCATCCAGCGTTCTTTCGGAACGCACATTCAGTGCTGCTGGAGGCGTGGTAACCGATCACAGGGTGCATCTGTCGATCGGCTGACCTTCATAAAAATGAATCAGTCTTGGATCACCACCAGCTACCAAGCACCTGATGCTGATGTAACCGAATAATTTTTTTTGAAATGTCAGATCCCTTCAAAGACTGCCTATGCTGATGCTGAGTGACTATCCTGAGTAATTATCCTCTTCCTCCTCAATGATCACGCTGATAGCTTGTAAAAACATTTTTGGTTCTGGGCGCCACCACCAGTGCCCAAGGCCTAATTTTTCAGCCCCTGTTTAACAGGGGCGTGTAATTACAATTTTTGATGCAATACTTTGCAGCAGGGCTCGTTTCTGCGTTCCAACTAGAGTATCTGTGAGGGGTTGCGGTGTTGTGGCACCGGCACCAGTGCCTAAGGCCCAATTTTTCAGCCCCTGTTCATCAGGGGCATGTAATTACAATTCTTGATCTAATATTTCACTGCACCCACCAAGAGCGAGTGAGGACTTACAGTGTTGTGGCACTAGCACCACCACCACCAAAGGCCCAATTTTTCTGCCCCTGTTCAACAGGGGCATGTAATTACAATTCTTGATCTAATATTTCACAGCAGGGCCCTGTGAGGGCTTACAGTGTTGTGGCTACAACAACACCTAAGGCCCAAATTTCTGCTGAGTATATAGGGCAGGTCCCTACTTTCAAACATCCAACTTACAAACGACTCCTACCATCAAACGGAAGGAGACAACAGGAAGCGAGATGAAATCTACCCCTAGGAAGGGACATTCTCTTCTGTAAGAGTTAATATGGGAAAAACGTTTCTCATTTCCATTGATGCTTTATCACCAATCCTTGTTTCACAAAAAAACCCAAATTTTCAAAAAACATTTGTCATTGGGACAAAAAATGAGGTGAAATCTTCTGAAGAGGAGCACAGACAGCAAAACAAATGTCACAGGGGTGATAACCCTTCCCTATGTTTTCCAAAAAGCTTAAAATAGATTTTTTGGCTGGAGCTAAACACGTTAAAAATGTACCAGTTCAAAATTACAAACAGATTCTAATTAACAACAAACCTACAGTCCCTGTCTTGTTTGCACCACCTGTATACTGCTGTTCAGAGTATATAGGGCCTTGTGGCCCCACGCCTTTTCTTTTTTAATTTAGGTGTGGGGTTCACCTTAATATCCATACAAGACCCGTTTTTAAAAGTTTTTTTTGCATTGATACATGTCCCCTGTGGCAGGACCCGGGTCCCCAAACCCTTTTTAGGACAATACCATGCAAATTAGCCTTTAAAATGAGCACTTTTGATTTTGAACGTTCGAGTCCCATAGACGTCAATGGGTTTTTAACGTTCGTGCAAATTTTCGGTCCGTTCACAGGTTCTGGTGCGAACCCAACTGGGGGTGTTCGGCTCATCCCTAGTCACCAGTGGAGGAGGTTTGCAGTGGAGTGCCACACAATGGATATTTACGGAGTATCTTTTAGATCAAGTGAGTAGCCATGGTGGAGGGGGTGCAGGTACTGAGAAATCTATGGTGTGTTCCAGTCCAAGAAGTCCATAGGCTCAAGCCCAAAGTGAGACATTCTTAGTGCACAGCAAAAGAGACTGGCCATTTTTCTCGGCCTGGAAGCTAAAGGGGAACCCCCATCTGTAGATGATTCTTGCCTTACAAAGAGTTTCCAGAAGGGGGTGAAGTGCATTACGCTTCATTAGAGTGCGGTGAGACAGGTTGTCATGAAGATCCTGCCAGTAACAGGCAGAGTAGACCCATCGGTGCACGATTGCGGGCGTCTATGCGCACGCGCACATGCACTCGTTAGTGTCTGGCGGGTTATTTAAACCTGTCTGGCACTTGCATCATTGCTGTTTGCTCTGCAGCTCTGTGTATGTGTTCCCTGAAAACCTGATATCTGCTTCTGTTTTGACCCGGCTTGCTTTGAGACTATTCCTGTTATCTGACTGTACCTGATCCCTGGCTTGTTTGACGATCCCTCTGCCTGCTCCTTTTGTACCTCTGCTGCCAGCCTGCTTACCGACCCGGCCTGTCTGACGATCCTGGACTTCCATCCAATCTGCTGAGCCATCCAGGCTGTTCACCTGTCTGCTGATCATCCAGTCTGCTGGGCCTGTCTGCTGAGCCATCCAGGCTGTTCACCTGTCTGCTGATCATCCAGTCTGCTGAGCCATCCAGGCTGTTCACCTGTCTGCTGATCATCCAGTCTGCTCGGCCTGTCTGCTGAGTAGGGATGAGCTTCGAGTTCGAGTCGAACTCATGTTCGACTCGAACATTGGCTGTTCGCAAGTTCGCCGAACAGCGAACAATTTGGGGTGTTCGCGGCAAATTCGAATGCCGCGGAACACCCTTTAAAAGTCTATGGGAGAAATCAAAAGTGCTAATTTTAAAGGCTTATATGCAAGTTATTGTCATAAAAAGTGTTTGGGGACCCGGGTCCTGCCCCAGGGGACATGGATCAATGCAAAAAAAAGTTTTAAAAACGGACGTTTTTTCAGGAGCAGTGATTTTATTAATGCTTAAAGTCAAACAATAAAAGTGTAATATCCCTTTAAATTTCGTACCTGGGGGGTGTCTATAGTATGCCTGTAAAGGGGCGCATGTTTCCCGTGTTTAGAACAGTCTGACAGCAAAATGACATTTGGAAGGAAAAAACTCATTTAAAACTACCCGCGGCTATTGCATTGCCGACAATACACATAGAAGTTCATTGATAAAAACGGCATGGGAATTCCCCACAGGGGAACCCCGAACCAAAATAAAAAAAAAAAAAATGATGTGGGGGTCCCCCTAAATTCCATACAAGGCCCTTCAGGTCTGGTATGGATATTAAGGGGAACCCCAGCCAAAATTTAAAAAAAAAATTGACGTGGGGTTCCCCCTAAATTCCATACCAGACCCTTCAGGTCTGGTATGGATTTTAAGGGGAACCCCGCGCCAAAAAAAAAAAAAAAAACAGCGTGGGGTCCCCCTAAAAATCCATACCAGACCCTTATCCGAGCACGCAACCTGGCAGGCCGCAGGAAAAGAGGGGGGGACGAGAGTGCGGCCCCCCCCCCCTCCTGAACCGTACCAGGCCACATGCCCTCAACATTGGGAGGGTGCTTTGGGGTAGCCCCCCAAAACACCTTGTCCCCATGTTGATGAGGACAAGGGCCTCATCCTCACAACCGTGGCCGGTGGTTGTGAGGGTCTGCGGGCGGGGGGCTTATCGGAATCTGGAAGCCCCCTTTAACAAGGGGACCCCCAGATCCCGGCCCCCCCCCCTGTGTGAAATGGTAAGGGGGTACTTACCCCTACCATTTCACTAAAAAACTGTCAAAAATGTTAAAAATGACAAGAGACAGTTTTTGACAATTCCTTTATTTAAATGCTTCTTCTTTCTTCCTTCATCTTCTTCTTCTTCTGGTTCTTCTGGCTCTTCTGGTTCTTCCTCCGGCGTTCTCGTCCAGCATCTTCTCCGCGGCGTCTTCTATCTTCTTCTCCTCGGGCCGCTCCGCACCCATGGCATGGGGGGGAGGCTCCCGCTCTTCTCTTCATCTTCTTCTCTTCTTCATCTTCTTCTTCATCTTCTTCTTCCTTCTTCTCTTCTTCCTGTCTTCTCCGGGCCGCTCCGCAATCCATGCTGTGGCATGGAGGGAGGCTCCCGCTGTGTGACGGCGTCTCTTCGTCTGACGGTTCTTAAATAACGGGGGGCGGGGCCATCCGGTGACCCCGCCCCCCTCTGACGCACGGCGACTTGAGGGACTTCCCTGTGACGTCACGGGGAATGCCACAGGGAAGTCCCGTCATGTCACCGTGCGTCAGAGGGGGGCGGGGTCACCGGGTGGCCCCGCCCCCCGCTATTTAAGAACCGTCAGACGAAGAGACGCCGTCACACAGCGGGAGCCTCCCTCCATGCCACAGCATGGATTGCGGAGCGGCCCGGAGAAAACAGGAAGAAGAGAAGAGAAGAAGGAAGAAGAAGAAGAAGAAAAAGAAGAAGAAGAAGATGAAGAAGAAGATGAAGAGAAGAGCGGGAGCCTCCCCCCCATGCCATGGGTGCGGAGCGGCCCGAGGAGAAGAAGATAGAAGACGCCGCGGAGAAGATGCTGGACGAGAACGCCGGAGGAAGAACCAGAAGAGCCAGAAGAACCAGAAGAAGATGAAGGAAGAAAGAAGAAGCATTTAAATAAAGGAATTGTCAAAAACTGTCTCTTGTCATTTTTAACATTTTTGACAGTTTTTTAGTGAAATGGTAGGGGTAAGTACCCCCTTACCATTTCACACAGGGGGGGGGCCGGGATCTGGGGGTCCCCTTGTTAAAGGGGGCTTCCAGATTCCGATAAGCCCCCCGCCCGCAGACCCTCACAACCACCGGCCACGGTTGTGAGGATGAGGCCCTTGTCCTCATCAACATGGGGACAAGGTGTTTTGGGGGGCTACCCCAAAGCACCCTCCCAATGTTGAGGGCATGTGGCCTGGTACGGTTCAGGAGGGGGGGGGGGCCGCACTCTCGTCCCCCCCTCTTTTCCTGCGGCCTGCCAGGTTGCGTGCTCGGATAAGGGTCTGGTATGGATTTTTAGGGGGACCCCACGCCGTTTTTTTTTTTTTTTTTGGCGCGGGGTTCCCCTTAAAATCCATACCAGACCTGAAGGGTCTGGTATGGAATTTAGGGGGAACCCCACGTCAATTTTTTTTTTAAATTTTGGCTGGGGTTCCCCTTAATATCCATACCAGACCTGAAGGGCCTTGTATGGAATTTAGGGGGACCCCCACATCATTTTTTTTTTTTTTTTTTTGGTTCGGGGTTCCCCTGTGGGGAATTCCCATGCCGTTTTTATCAATGAACTTCTATGTGTATTGTCGGCAATAGCCGCGGTAGTTTTAAATGTGTTTTTTCCTTCAAAATGTCACTTTGCTGTCAGACTGTTCTAAACACGGGAAACATGCGCCCCTTTACAGGCATACTATAGACACCCCCCAGGTATGAAATTTAAAGGGATATTACACTTTTATTGTTTGACTTTAAGCATTATTAAAATCACTGCTCTTGAAAAAACGGCCGTTTTTAAAACTTTTTTTTGCATTGATTCATGTCCCCTGGGGCAGGACCCAGGTCCCCAAACACTTTTTATGACAATAACTTGCATATTAGCCTTTAAAATTAGCACTTTTGATTATTCATGTTCGTGTCCCATAGACTTTAACGGCGTTCGCGTGTTCGAACGAATTTTTTTCCTGTTCGCATGTTCTGGTGCGAACCGAACAGGGGGGTGTTCGGCTCATCCCTACTGCTGAGCCATCCAGGCTGTTCACCTGTCTGCTGATCATCCAGTCTGCTGGGCCTGTCTGCTGAGCCATCCAGGCTGCTCACCTGTCTGCCTGATCCATCCAGTCTGCTGTCCTGTCTGCTGAGTCGTCCAGTCTGCAGTTCCTCTCATACCACTCCGCACTCCTGCACCCCTGTCACCACTATCAGGGGCTCTCGAGTCGGAGGCGTAGGAGAGGCCATCCTCTGCAATTCGGGCTCACCCTTTAGGTACGTAACACAGGTCCTGGTAGAAAGAGAGACGTACCCTGTCAAAGTAAGGCTGTTTTTTCCTGCATTGCATAATACGTTCTTTGTGTAGCTTGCAAATAATATCTCTGGGATTAGTTGCATCCTGCAAAGGGGGACGGAGCGAAGAAGAGAGGCAAAAGATCTCCTAACATCCCCTGAAGTGTTGGGACAATGTCCTTAGCTGCCATTGCTTCTGGAAACCCGTCGATGCAGATACTGGACCATCGACTGTGGTTCTCATAGTCATCCAGTTGGCAAAGGAGGGTCTCAATCCTCTGATCCTATGCCACACATTTATCTTTAAGTTGCAGGGATTCCATCTGGGTGCCGAGAAGAGTGGTGTTGGCTTCGAGTTGTTCAATGTTCTAAACCGCAATGTGCTAAAAATGCTTTTTCTACCCTGCAGACAAAACGCTCCAGATCTTCTCTAGTGGGGAGAGACCATATAAGCTACTTTAGGTCTTGATCCACCAACATATCAGAAATGTTGGAGCTCTTGTGAAGTTGTGGAGTGGGGGGAAGCCTGGGGAGCTGTATCATTTACCAGCTAAGGAGCCATGATCAGGGAGACAGCAGAGTGCTTGGACAGTGAGACTGTGGCTGCAGTGTCCAGCTCCCACTCTGGCGCCATCTTGGAAGAAAAACATCTATGAGGCAATGGTCCCCCCAAGGCTGAGAGGAAACTCTCCGGTGTTGGAAGCTGTGGGAACCCCCGATGGCAGCTAAATAGCAGCGGCCACCAAATCTGCAGCTTTTGTTAAAACTCCCAGCTGTTCTAACACAATGTCACTTATGGGCTACAAGCAGCCCTGTCAACACATTTTGCGCAGGCATGGTCCACTGTTGTCACTATCAGGAAGCCAATCTAGAACAGTGATGTGTAGCCAATGCTGGAGCAACTGCATGTAGAAGATGATTGAAAGAGACTGTAGCGTATCAGCATCTTGAAATGCAAATTAAGGATGAAAAACTGTAAAATAGCATGTTATGAAAAAGGAATTTTTTATAACACATAGTGCTTTAGCAAGTGTAATGTGATCCATTTAGGCTTTAGTTCTATTTTAAAATAAATCTGCCATAAAAAAATGAGGCTGGCAATGTTGATCTATTTATAAAATTCTAATGCTGGCCCAATGGCAGTACTTACCTAGTACTGTAACTTACCCAAACAAAAATGCAGATCTAAAGAGCTGGATAAAAGTCTGTTGTGCCAAGTACAGTACTTATGTTAAAAAGTATCCTGTTCTCTTTGTATTGTTTCCTTTGTGTTAACAATAGAAAGAACTGCGCTGTTAGCGGACTCCTATACTAACAAGGGGACACTGCTGCAACACCTAAAAGACTGCTCCAAACAGACAAAACAATGGTAAATAATAAGGGGGGTGGTAGTTGCGCTGTGATAGGAAGGGGGTGAAAGGAAGGGGGAGGGGACTAAACTAAAGTGCATGTGACAAACATATCAAGTGACCTGAAAACATTAATAAAATCAGTAAAATGAGAATGAGGGAGAAAACTGGCATGTGCAAATAATAAACACAATGGGAATACCACTAAATGGTGTATAAAGAAAAAGTGCTAGCGTGAAGCAACAAGGAAGATAAATTACATTGGATAATACTGAATGGTGCACATGAATATGAAAAGCAGCCAAGCCAATACACAATAACAAAGGTGATGATTACAATGATAAAAAATAAATCATGTCAACACACTAAGTGCATGAATAAGCAAATAAATGAAAATGAAGACAGAAAAAAATTATATACTGTATATAAAAGTCCCGGTGGTAAGTGTTGTAAAAAAGACCAAACACTTAGCAACTAACAAGTATGATCCAACCATAGGAGGAACTCGGCATACAAGAGACAAAAAATAGTATGGTAAATTAATTATTAATAAAATGTGAAAAAACAGTCCCGCCACCAAATGTGACACTTCTGAGTGAGGATCCAAAAACACAATGGTGTAAGTAAAAGGAGGGGAGTGATCTTCAGTGGGAACACCTCCGTGTCCACAGGCCCCTTACCTTACAGCTGTAAGGTATACAGCATATATGTTTGAAGCCCAGCAGATAGTGAAATCCAAAAATGCAGCAGATGGCGTAGCTCACAGATGCGGTATGTGATATGCAGAGAAGAACAAAATAAACAGCATATGGTGTGATACCGTTTGATGTTTGAGAACACAGGAGGAAAGGCAGGATGAAGGGGAGAGAGGGGGGTTGCACTCACTTGTGACCAATGAGCGCAAGCCTCAACCCACGAGTGCCGAGCTCGTATAATCCCAGCTGCTGGCCAAGGACCCTCCAACGTCTCTCGCCTCCTGTTGCTCACCACCCGTCATGTAGCGTTATACAGTGCAGTATCCGAACAAAAAAACGCACATAGCGTGATCCCGTATGATATACACTTTAATGAACGAACTAAAAAAAACTTACATAAAACGACAGCTGGGGGGTATTATCTCCGCGAGCGCCGTGCTCGTCACATCAGCTGTTGTGTGGCAGCGTCCCGTGCTCCTAACGGGTGTCGTCACGTCACGTGACTTCTTCAGAGGATTCCTTTCACCCCCTTCCTATCACAGCGCAACTACCACCCCCCTTATTATTTTCCTTTGTGTTAAATACCTGGTAATCCTGCCAGTCCCCTTGCTTTCCTGTTTCAAACTAACCACACTAAGCATAAGAGCACATCCATCCCAGTGTAGTCAGTTTTCTGGCTGTGCTGGGTAAACAGTCTTTCTGTCCTCCGATAATCAGACTTGTGCTGATATGTTCTCCCCTACACAGCCAGTCACTAGGAAGATCAGAGTAATTCTGTTTCTCTATCCCCAACTCTCTATGCCCCTTATGCAACTGAGAACAGAGGTTATATGATCACTTATAACAAAAAAATAAAAGTGTTCATTATGTTGATATATTTTATATACTGCATATAAACAAATGCTTTGCCTTTCATTTCTATTTTAAACTGAATGGGTTGTTTTACAAGGTAAGGGTTCACATATACTTTAAGTATGACTTTCAAAGTGCCAATTAAAAATGCTAAGGTGAATTATTTTGGATTGTGGGGAGCTTTAATGTTTCTTTTATGAAAGGTTTCCATTAAATACAAACAATAGAGGATAGTAAAAAAATCAAAAAACATCCAAATTATCAAAAACTTCAATGATAACAATATTTAAATCTTGTTTACCACAAATACCTCCACCAATTTGAAAAAACACTCGTGGACAATTGTGACCTCCAAATTATGCATGGGTCAAAAGAGAGTTGCTCCCAAGCAGGTAAAATGACCAATTTATTTTTAAAATAATTAAACCATCTCCAAATATACTCTCATGTGTGCCAATTACTTGACCTGCAGTAAACTCTCATAGTCATCATAATATGGCCGACAATGAACCAATTTCTATTTCTGAAGGTAATAGCATCAAGGAGAGCATCAGCAACCTTTCAAGGCATACCCTGTGTACCATGCATGGTGATTTCACAGTCCATAGTCCCTTTCTACTTCAATGTTACATCTTCATCAGGAGAGTATAACATCTTACTCACTCCATTCTATACACTCTTGACATTACCCGCAAAACTTTGCATCTAATAATATTTGAGTGACACCCACAGGTTGCAACAAAAATGACAATTTAAATATATTAACATGTCCATGCCTTGACCTCCATAATATACATCATAATACAATGATCAAATACATAATAACCATATTAACTTCCATGAAAATCCCATGCTACCATTTCTAAACACATGCATGTACAGTATATAAAAATAATGCACCAAACGAATGACACACCATCTATTATGAAAACATATCTAAACTATTCATCCACTAAACCATAAAATCATTCAGTAATCAGTTAATATTAACACCTACAGTGGGGACGGAAAGTATTCAGACCCCCTTAAATTTTTCACTCTTTGTTATATTGTAGCCATTTGCTAAAATCATCTACATTCATTTTTTTTCCTCATTAATGAACACACAGCACCCCATATTGACAGTAAAACACAGAATTGTTGACATTTTTGCAGATTTATTAAAAAAGAAAAACTGAAATATCACATGTCCTAAGTAATCAGACCCTTTGCTGTGACATTCATATATTTAACTTGGGTGCTGTCCATTTCTTCTGATCATCCTTGAGATGGTTCTACACCTTCATTTGAGTCCAGCTGTGTTTGATTATACTGATTGGACCTGATTAGGAAAGCCACACACCTGTCTATATAAGACCTTACACCTCACAGTGCATGTCAGAGCAAATGAGAATCATGAGGTCAAAGGAACTACCTGAAGAGCTCAGAGGCAGAATTGTGGCAAGGCACAGATCTGGTCAAGGTTACAAAAAATGTCTGCTGCACTTAAGGTTCCTAAGAGCACAGTGGCCTCAATAATCCTTAAATGGAAGGTGTTTGGGATGACCATAACCCTTCCTAGAGCTGGCCATCTGGCCAAACTGAGCTATCGGGGGAGAAGAGCTTTGGTGAGAGAGGTAAAGAAGAACCCAAAGATCACTGTGGCTGAGCTCCAGAGATGAAGTCAGGAGATGGGAGAAAGTTGTAGAAAGTCAACCATCACTGCAGCCCTCCACCAGTTGGGGCTTTATGGCAGAGTGGCCTGATGGAAGCCTCTCCTCAGTGCAAGACACATGAAAGCCAGCATGGAGTTTGCTAAAAACACCTGAAGGACTCCAAGATGGTGAGAAATTAGATTCTCTGGCCTGATTAAACCAAGATAGAACTTTTTGGCCTTAATTCTAAGCGGTATGTGTGGAGAAAACCAGGCACTGCTCATCACCTGTCCAATACAGTCCCAACAGTGAAGCATGGTGGGGGCAGCATCATGCTGTGGGGGTGTTTTTCAGCTGCAGGGACAGGACGACTGGTTTTAATCGAGGGAAAGATGAATTCGGCCAAGTACAGGGATATCCTGGACGAAGAAAAAGAGTGAAAAATGTAAGGGGGTCTGAATACTTTCCGTCCCCACTGTATATTGAGGCTCATCAGATTCAGTGTCTCTAAATCATAAATACAAAATGTCTCATTCTTTGAAATCTCTCTAGTTAGATTTGAACACCTGTTTATATACTTGATTAATACCACAACATTTTAAACCATGTGGGTCCTTCTGCTAATGCTATTTAAAATGTAGGGATAAACTGTATATTAGGCCTTTTTTATATTGATGGCATGATCACCCAGACATACTCTCAACTTGCCAGTTGCCTATGTTTCGTTGTCCAAAGGGACAATTGAGAAGTGAGTTGTCTTACACTAACATAATTTATCAGTCTAATATTCCTGTCCATTATGATTGGATGTAAAAGTGTATTGCTTCTTATCTTGGTTACAATTGTTCTTACATGCCATGGAAATATGTAACACCACACAAGGCATTGTAACCAAAACTTTTTTTAAGGCAACTGACCGCAACTCGTACATCCCCACTACGAGTTGCTATTTCAGGCCATGGCTGGATAACATACCCCGAGGTCAAACTGCACACTGGATGAAGACTTTGAAACTCAATCTTATATGTTAAGTAGGATGTTTATGGATAAAGGATATCATAAAGAATTCCTTGAAAAAGAAAGAACTAAGGTCAGGAATTTGAATAGAGAAGATCTACTGAAGGAAAAAGTTATAACTAGAGAAACCAGTGATGGTATGGGTACGTGCATAGTATTAGATTATAGTCTACAAAGTAAAGAGGTGGAAAGGATTATACAAAAATACTTTAATGTGTTTAAACAAGATATCCACCGTAAGGGTTGTCTATCGGAAAAAACAAAGATTGTTTACAAACGAGCACCCAGTCTAAGGGATAGGCTGGTGCACAATGTTGTAGAACCACCCCCTCCAAACCCAAGATGTTTTGGGATTTAAAGGGTTTCTATGGATGCGGTAGATGTTACAGTTGCATAAGAGTCCCAACTAATGTAAGGAAAGTAAAGGAATTCTGTAACCCTCTAACCGATCAGATGCATAGTATTAGGGATTTTATCTCATGTGACACTGTAGGGGTTGTATAAGTGGTTAAATGCCCCTGCAATTTATTCTATGTAGGCCGCACTATAAGAGCTCTCAAAGTCCGTATGGAAGAACATGTTAGAAACATACAGAAGGGATTTGATAAGCATTATCTATCCATACACTTCAAAAATGTTTATAATCAGAACACATAGGGATGCAATTCTGTGGTACTGAGGCACCCAAGAGTCATTGGAGGGGCTCAAACTATACCAGAGAAATAAGTAAGCACAAATCTTGGTGGATACATCAACTTGACTCATTATTCCCTGGTGGATTGAACAAAGCGTTTGATTCAAGATGTTTTTTGAGCAACTATTAATAGTTAGTTTATAATGTAATTGAATTTCCTTCCCTCTCACAATATAGTCTTTAGGTTTTATATATATACCTTTACCCATCTCTATTTCTAGGAAGTTCTAACATATTTCACATCATGGCAACACATATGTTAAGGAGTTGTATATTTTCACATTATATTTTTTTTTTATTCAGAACCAATATTTTTATGCCATCAATGCACATTCCTCTGCACGTTAGATGGCCTGCGTATAACTGTCCAACAATATCTATATATTCTAATATATATGCACACATATTTTTATATGTATATGTAATTTTTATGTGTATCATGTGTTATTATTATTTTTTTGTGTTATTTTTATGGGTTGTTTAGTTAATATTATCATTGTAGGTCCATATAGGTATTCATACATATTTTTATTTTTTATTTTTTCATTTATTATTTTTTATGTTTATTTATTTTAATTAATTAAAGATTGAGCAATTTTTATCTTCCCATATATGGTACGATATTGAGGATTGAATGTCGTTTTTATGCACAGAATAGCGATGATTATTTATGTACATTGTTGCGATTAACTTATGTTTGGTACTTATTTTATTGATTAGTTTTCCTCTCATTTGATTATATATATAAATACTGTTTATTGAGGTCAGTGTGCTACATTATTTACTAGTTGGTATGGTGTACTGTCCGTCGACCTCCGACCTGGACAATGGTATTGCATCTATATAGTTTATATTTTTTTATTGAATTATCTATTTCAGTAGTGCTTGTTGCTTTAAAGATTATTGGAGATTTGGGCATACCACATTGTTTTAATAAGCGATATATATGTGATCAGCTGGTTAACAGCTGTCCCTGAAAATTATTTTCTTGGAGCGCTCTAATATAACATGTAGCCTATTACTAGAGTGTCCGCGGTCCACGGCAAAATGGCCGTGGGCACTGTATTTAGATGACAGCTCGGCCGTCCAATTAGAATCCCCCCGATGAAGACACATGATCCCTGTGTCGAACACGCATAGGGGAGGGGCCAGGATGGAGCGAGAGGCAGTAGATCTGCCATTTGATGAGACGCACACCATACCCTCACTGTTACAGGAGCCGTATGCTTTGCATAGAGCAGTGCACTGACGCACCCAACGATTGTGAGTACCCCATTTGGGGGAGTGCTTTTATTTTCTGAATAAATTTTAAAACGATATTACACTATATAGTTTTTTCTTCTCATCCATCTGTTTATACTGCAATGGAGCCTGGGATCCTGTGATCTGCATAGAGCCATGGGGTGGTTCAAAAGCGTGATTTGACTTTGTTTAGCGACTAAGTCACACACTCTGAGGTGAGCATATTACCTTGGGGGTCACCGAATTGCACTATCGCATGGCCTGCGGCACTAAGAAATTATGAGCATGCTTAATTACAGCATGCTTAATTACATCACTAGTGGAAATCACGCATTGTGGACATTCACATGAACTGTGTGGCACTTAGCACTTTTTTGGATTTTTTTAATTCTATTTTTGCAGCAAGCACTTTTTTGGAATTTATCTGCATTTATGTATTTATGCACTTGTATATTACTGTCATCATGCATTTATATACGCCTAGCAGTTTTGGCATGCTATAGTACCAAGTAGCACATCTAGCACACTCTAGTGCAGCATATTTTTCTTTTGTTCTTACATGCCTGGCACCTCCCACAGACAAAAAACACTCTATCCAAAAAATTGGACATTTTTATGATAATTGAGATTAACAGTTTACCCAAAATAGAACTCGACCTGTAAATACATCTAGGACGTCCAGGTGGTAACACATTCTTTAACACCACATGCTTTAATAGGATGGGCCAAAGTTTCTGAAAATCCCCTCAATTACCTCGTACTATACATTAAAATCTGAAAAAAAAGCATATTTATATGAACCTTTATCATCCCCTACAACCCTTTCTTAATATGTCACCAGATCATTCCTATTCATCTGTGGAGTTCCTCTAAAGTCTTCATCAATAACATTTGGGAATACCCTTTTTGAATGAAGCTATCGCTAAATGTATTTGCCTGTGTAAAATAATCAGCCTGAGTGCAGAAATTGTGATTGATCCTAATAAACTGCCCTCTAGGTACATTTTTAATTCAATTGGGATGGTGACCACTATGGGTGGGTATAAAACAGTTGCACTCAGTTTCTTTAAAAAAATGTACATGTACATAATCTACCATCCACAATATAGATTACCAAATCCCAAAAACTTTTCCTGTGTACTATAACTGGAAGCAAACTGAACGCCCCTATTGTTATTATATGCTATTTAAAAAGCATCTAAACTCCCCATGTTTCCTCTCCAAATGAAAAACACATTGCCTATATATATATTTTTTAACATAAGAACGTTCAGTTCACTGTATCAGTTCCGAAAGCATTGGAGCATCAGTCAAAGTTGTATAACCACGCTGTGTACTTCCTGAAAAATCTCCACGTGCCAAAATTTAAAAAGAATGATCCCCCCCAAAATCCATACCAGACCCTTATCCGAGCAAACAGCCATGGCAGGCCAGGAAAGGGGGGGGACCAAGCACCCCCCCTTCTGAACCATACCAGGCCGCTTGCCCTCAACATGGGGTTGAGGGCAAACCCCAAAGCACCTTGTCCCCATGTTGATGGGAACAAGCGCCTCATCCCCACAACCCTTGCCCGGTGGTTGTGGGGGTCTGTGGGCAGGGTGCTTATCGGAGTCTGGAAGCCCCCTTTAACAAGGGGGAGCCCAGATACCAGCCCCCCTATGTGAATGGGTATGGGGTGGGATCTGGGGGCCCCTTTTTAAAGGGGGCATCTAGATTCCGATAAGCTCCCTATCTACAGACCCCCACAACCACAGGGCAGGGGTTGTGGGGATGAGGCCCTTGTCCCCATCAACATGGGGACAAGGAGCTTTGGGGGGGACCCCAAAGTACCCTCCCCATTTTGAGGACAAGCGGCCTGGTATGGTACAGGAGGGGGGGCACTCGCTCATCGTCATCCCCTTTCCTGCCATGGCTGCTTGCTCGGATAAGGTTCTGGTATGGATTTTGGGGGGCCCCACATCATTTTTGTTTATTTTGGAGTGGAGTTCCCCTTAAAACCCATATCAGACCCGAAGGGCCTGGTATGGATTTTGAGGGGATCCCACAATGTTTTTTTTTTTTAATTTGGCGTGGATTTTTTCATAGATTCGGCAATACATTACAGCCGCAAGCCATTTTTTTCTTTGGAAATGTCATTTTGCTGCAGCACAGTAAAACACATGCAGACTAAGGTAGACTAAGGGGACCCCCCAGGCACGATATTTAAAGGAATATTTCATTTTCACTATAAGCATTATTAAAATCACTGCTCCTGAAAGCTCCCTGTAATCATGAGGAAAATTTATTTTGGGTTGTTTATTGGTGGTGGTTATGAAAATAGGAAGAAATTTACTGCTAAATTAAAAAAAAATCATATTTTGTGTCATTTATCCTTTGATAATAAAAAAAACCCCAGAAGATATCCATTACTTTATACAACCAAATAAAAAAATTAATTTTTCCTAAAAAAAAAACAAGTTATAATTCACCTGGATACACTAAGTAGTTATGATAATATGTACAGTTTTACTAACACGTGTCAAGGTTACAAAACTATAATCAGCGGTTAGGATTTGTTTTGCACTTCATCATAAAGAGGTTAATCATGATGTACACACTTTTGGAGAGTTTATGGATAATGTCCCTCCCCAAACAGGACATTATGCTAAATGTTAAGTTAAATAAGAGAAACAGAACCTTTACTAAGTGGGTTTGGTAATGAAGTTGTCAGTACCTCCACTCGGGACAGGACCTCTGTGCACAGAGAGGATTCCTTTCCTGGAAAACGAATCAGTAACCTAAAAAAGTAGTTGGAAGCAGAATAACTACTGGAACCAGCAAATAAGATTAGCCATAAGCATATAGATGCACACAAGTATATAAATAATACAAGATTTATATAAGAAGAGATGAATAACAATACATACATCCAGTGTAAAAACAGACATTGTTAGCCTAATAGGAGTCCTAGTAAAATTGTGCACATTTTACCTGGGTATATAATATATAGTTATAAATAGAGATACCTTCAGATGAAAGTTGCAGCTAAGTCTAGTTGCAGGGAGGATGATGCTGCATCTGTCTTTGTCTTAGTAACATAAAGACTAGATAGGTAGTCATGGGGAGATCCTCCAACTGTTGGCCAACCAACCTGAAATGGAGCTTCTCATGGCAGAAACTGTGGTGTGACCTTGAAACTGTGGCACTGGAACTCAGAGTCAGCCTATATACGTTGCACTTTAGTCCCTCCCTAATAGTTGCTAATTTGACATTCAACTGGCCCTCTAAGCCCATGATCCCGACATGGCCACTGGAAGCCTAACCTGGCTCTACTCTATGCCGGTTATCGAGCCCTGAGCTAAAACTAGCTATAGAATCCCAGATCAGAAGGGGCAGGGTTAACTAGAAAAAAAGAGCTGCATATAAACATTATTGAAATAAATAGATTCACCTATCAATATACTGGGAGGTGACCACAACACATACAGTAGCAGAAACCTAGCTACCTGGCACTGTGTATGTGAAATAATTAAAACAAAGGACATATGTACTCTCTCTGTCACAAGGATTAAATATACACTCAGAAGCCACAGTTAAGCTAGATCATAGCAATACTTGCATAATAGCCCCTTCTAGTCCAGATTTTAGCAGCATGGGCAGGACATATGGATGAGACTTTCTCTCTCTCGCCACTTCCTCCTTTTGGGTGTGTCCCTTTCCTCCACTCAAGTTTTAGATTTCCCTCTGCTCTTCTCTCTGAGATGTTCGGTGTGTGACATCAAATCCACACTCCCTGCCTCTGAAAGTTCAAAACCCATTTAAATTCTGGCCTTTAAATGGATGTAAAGTTGAGATGCTGCAGATAAACAGGTTCAACATATGTAGGGTATTTGTTTCATTGCTGTGTATCACTTGAAACTGTTCATGTAAGGGTTTAAAAAACACTTTAAGCCAATTTGAGAGAATGGCCTGACTTAAATACAAGTGCAATGTTTCCTTGGAAAGCATTAGCCATTGATTCAGTTATTTTCTTTAACTGTGATAAAGAACTTATTATTTTGAGATATGATTTTAAGCTTTTAAATATGTGCTGTTCATCATTTCAAGTGTTCTATATCCTGTGATTTCCTTAGAGATGGCCAGGAAAGAATCTTGCACTATTGTTCTTCATGTTGATATTTTTCAAATGCCGTCTGTTTATTTTTTACAAATCACCCTCAGATATTCCCAATGGTCTTGTATTATGGTGGACAGGCCACTAAAATATCTCTCTTCATCCTAGAAACTTGAGTGACCTCTGAACAGTTCTCATCTTGAACTCATATAGAATGAAATCAGTTCCTTTGGTCTGATTACAAGAGAATGACACAGGGTCAAGAGAGCTCAGGAAATGATGAAAACTGCTGAAGAGCTACGGAAAGTTTTTGTACAACTCAATTTATTGTTGTTCAGATTCTTATTTATTTACTGGATGTTCCTGTCAGAAATTAGCGTTTTATTTTTAACTGTTGCTGGTACTTTGTGTTATTTTCTGCTACTTGTACTCCCATTTGATAGGGCATATACACATTTTTTATTTTCCATAGAGTATTCATAGACTAATGCCAACAACAACAGAGAAAGACTATAGCTTATTCTATACCTTAAATAGAGTAATCATGTACTGCAACAAATCGATTTAAGACATGAACTGTGAACTGGTCCCTATGCCTTGTATATGACCCTGGCATTTTTCTCCCTCTCTTTTGTTGTATTTATTTTATTATAGTGAGGCTGCGATTTTCTTTTTAGGATGAGCAAATTTGTAACTCTATCTATTTCATCAATATTTCAAAAACTAACTAAGGTACTCGAGAGAAAGTCTGCCCTCTTTTGGCATGTCAAAACATTTGGCAGATATATTGAGGAGCAGATTAATCCCTTTTGTCTACGTATCCAAATTTTTCCCAACGTTGACCTAATTAGTGATAAATGTAAAGCTGAATGGGAAGCCAATCTCAAGTTGTGCTCCACGGAGATGATGTCCATCCTGTCCAGGGAATACAACAAGCAGATTGCCCTCCTAGATATTGTCATTAATAACTTAGAACAAGCATTGATTCCATATGCCCAACACTCCTTATTTTCTGAATCTCAGATCTTACTGAATGAGAACCTATCAGCCTTTAATAAAAATATCTTACACAATAAAGAAATTCAATTCCGGAGAGACAAACACGCCTTTTCGGAGGGACGAGCCTACAGATGGAACAATTATGTGCCTCCATCGAATAATCACCCACGTTGGGAACCCAAAAATGATCAAACCTCAAAGCCCAGGACCCCCTCAGTTCTTGGTCCTGAACGGAAAAATTCTTCCCAACGTGGTCAAGGATGTAATAAACAACAAAAAAGAGATCGCAGCCATAGGAATTCACCGGAACACGACTCTAAGAAATGGACAATGGACACCGATTCTCTTACTGTACAATCGGGTTTCCATGATGTCCAATCTGACCATGCAGCGACTAAGAACTCTCTCGCTGATATGGGTCAGATATCCATTCCTGAAACCAACATCAGCACCTCCTCATCACAGGAGACCCATAAACATTCTAATCCACCTCTAGGCCCAACAAAAGCAGCTCCACAAAAAGCTTTAAACTCTGCTCGGGGACCTGGGTCCCCGCAAACCAATCGAACAGGCAAAGGCCTGGACCCATTTGTGGTTCGGATTCAACAAACCACTTAAGTGTGATTAACCTATCCTCTATGAAGTTGTCACCAGCGGAAACACAACTCCTATCCCGTGGATTAACCTTCTGTGCCGAACAGAATTTTGATGTTTTTGAAACCATCACGGATCTACAACTTTTTGCACACAAGTTACTATTAAAGTACTTGCATGCCAAAAATGACTCTAATGTTGACACTGTGGAGGGTCTCCCTATAGCATGCAGGAATGCAAGGCCCTACGCGATCTAACCCACAGTGGCACAGTGGTGTAGTGGGTAGCACTTTCGCCTAGCAGTAAGAAGGCTCCCTGTGCCTGCGTGGGTTTCCTCCGGGTACTCCGGTTTCCTCCCACACTCCAAAGACATGCTGGTAGGTTAATTGGATCCCGTCTAAATTATCCCTAGTATGTATGAATGTGAGTTAGGGACCTTAGATTGTAAGCTCCTTGAGGGTAGGGACTGATGTGAATGTACAATGTATAGGTAAAGCACTGCGTAAATTGACGGCGCTATATAAGTACCTGAAATAAAATAAAAAATACCAAGAGAACAACACAGTAGACTTAATCGATCAAATCGATTTGGATGCCTTACTGCAGGAGGTTGACAAATCGAGTCCAAACCCTCTACTGATGTTTAAAAAGGCCTCTACAACATTCCCTTCCTCCAGTATTAATCCTAATGTAGCTATAATCAAGCAGACCATTTGAGATATATGTAAACTACCACTAACTAAATTCAAGCCCTTAAATCTCTCATACAGTGAAAACCAAGCTCTCCATCGTCTTATAAAAAATCCCAAAATTGTAATAAAACCCTCTGACAAAGGGGGCAATGTAGTTGTCATGAACAATGACGACTACACTTCCATGTGTTTGAACATCTTAGAGAACAAGGAGTGGTATAAACCGGCCCTCAGTATCAATCAGTATAATTCTAGTTTTTACAAATTGGTTGATCGCGCATTCCACACAGGCGCAATCACCAAGAACACCTATGAATTTATTAGGATCCCACATCCTAAGGTAGCTACTTTCTATAGTCCACCCAAGATTCATAAAAACTCCAGTGAACTCACGGGCCGTCCAATTGTCTCCGGCAATGGGGCCATATCGGAAAATCTAAGCTGTGTCATAGATGCCCACCTTCAACCCCTTGTCTTGTCATTGCCCTCATTTGTCAGGGACACAATACAATTTTTACAACTCATTAATGATTTAAAAATATCAGATGATGCCATTTTGGTCACCATCGAAGTTGAGGCTCTGTACAGCAGTATCCCCTATTCTTTGGGTCTGTCTGCTGTGCAGAGGGCTTTGGGCTTTGCAACAGCACTCTCAATATGATCTGGCATTGATCGGTTTCATTCTGAATGGTCTGCAATACATACTACACCATAATCACTTCTGCTTCGACAACTCCCACTACCTCCAGGTACAGGGTGTGGCCATGGGCACATGTTGTGCCCCCTCATACACCAACCTGTACCTGGGATAGTGGGAGAAGTCCCTCCTGGATGATGAGGGCCTTGCCATATACACCAGCCATATATCGAAATGACTGAGGTATATTGACGACGTCTTCGTCGTCTGGGAGTGACCTGAAGCCAAATTAGTCGAATTTCTCAACCGAATCAACGATCGTAATCTGAAATTCACAATGACCTATAACCTCCACAGTTCTCTACAGTTCTCCACTCGGATAGTTTCCACCCAACACCGCTCAAAAATTCAATCCCCTATGGACAATATTTGCGCCTTCGTCGCAATTGTTCCAATGACGCTCTATTCGAAAAAGAAGCCGAATAACTTCAGAGCCGACTTCTAGCAAGGGGATATAGCTGATCCTGCCCTAAAAAAGCGTACAATCGAGCAATGGGTCAATCTAGAGTTCAGCTGCTATTTAATTTCAAACCCCCTAAAAGCTCTGAATGTAGTCTCACCAGGATTATCATGCGCTACTCGCAACAACATATAGCCATCCAAAAGACTATAAAACGCCATTGGAGCATCCTCACAGATGACCCCAAATTGCGAAATTTTGTCCCCAAACAACCAACTATAACATACAAAAAAGCTATGTCATTAAGGGACAAACTTGTCCAGAGCGAATATAAAAATGAGAACAGGAGATCCAAACACTGTTCCATAGTGGGTTCCTTCCCTTGTGGACACTGCTCCTATTGTTCATTTATCAAAAAAGATAAAACCTTTGTACTCCCCAATGGAAACACATTCACACCCACACAATTTGTAAATTGCCACACGCGTGGAATAGTATATCTTATGGAATGTGAATGTGGTGCCTACTATGTGGTGAAAACCAGGCAGGAATTCTGGAAGCGTATTTCCCAACATGTGTACAGTATGCAGGTGGGGAACCCCTATCTCCCCATTGGGAGACATGTGGTTTCAACACATAACTATAGAGTTCCAAAAGTTACCTTCACGGCCCTCTGTAGGATGCATATTCCTAACAGAGGTGGCAATTGGAATACATCTCTGCTACAAAAAGAGCAGAGATGGATATTCCAACTACAGGCCCCCTCCCCCCAGGCCTCAATGAATCTATTTAATTTGCTCCTTTTTTGAAGGGGTTCTCATCTGGCAGGACACAGTGAGTGAATCTGAAAAAGCTCTCATTCCATTCCTCTGTAACTTGTCCTGGGGGTGCGTAAGAATTAACCACATGATATAGTACTTCCACAAAAATTTTTTGGTGATAGCTTCCAAAATCAAGTGGAATTATGTTTTCCATCTCATAGCCCATTCTTGCCTGGTCCACTAGTTACCAGCAATTCCATCTGATTATATGCAATATCTATAATTCCATGATATATTGCTCCGCAGATAGCCTAAGGTATAGTAGCTTGTACCTGTTTCTCAGCAGAAATCCTTCAAATCGCATAGGGATATAGCTTTGGAAAAAGCTTGGAAAAAGCCAGTTCACATTTTTTTCTATTATGTACTTATCATTTATCTACAATTTTTATTGTTAATGTGACAGCGGTAATGTGCAATGCGATATAAATGTTATAGCCAACAAATGATCCTGTACATTTCACACACAGTGTCCAGTTATTGCCCGATGACAATGTGTGTGGAATCTTTTTCACATTTTTTTCACACTTTTTCCACTAACTTTTCCATCATTTTTTTGCCCTTCTCGGTGCCTTTGTGGCTTTTCCCCCTGACTGGCTGTGCTTTCCACTTAGGGGGTGGGGTCGCGCCATACATGCCTTCCTGGCAGGGTAAGAAGGGCGACGCAAGGGCCCTGCGTCTCTTCGATGAGCCCACCAGGTGGCGGTACTTGGTATTGGGCACCTTCTTGCCTGCCAGCGGCGTCCCGGATCTCTTCCGGATGCCGTGCTCACGCGCGCGTGACGTCACGGCGCCTGCGCAGTTGCGGCGGAAGCGGCAGAAGTGCCCGAGAGAATTCTCCTCCGGAACGCCGGGGGGGTCACGTAGCGAGCGCAACTATGCACTGCTCTCTCCCCCGATTGGAGGAGGAGAGGGGGGAGTGGAGGGGCACCCGCACCTGATAACACTTAGGAACAATCAGCAACCTTTTTAAACGAACCAAGATTCAGGAGAGGTCTATTGATACTCTCCTGAACCTGTTGAATGCCCATATGCAACAATTTGTCTGATCAACTGGTAAGAATCCTAAGAATTCTCTTTATTTATTGTCCCCCCATGATGTGTAGCTCACATCATGGGTAATAGTTACTTGAGTATAATTATAGAACTTTTTCCAACTAGCCATGTTTGACGCTGACATATCTACAACCTCTTTGATCTAAGCCATCCGTGCCTTCAATAATAGGTAATTCACACAGTCACCATCACTTAACACACATTTTCATTTCATTTCATTTCGTCTCTCTCATGCATCACGTTTGGTTTGGTATTGTTTGTTTGCTGTTTTTGGTTTTCTCACTCACTCACACGTCCCCTTTTCCTCCATTCACTCCCTTTCACTTCACCATCTCCACCACCCACCTCCCCAGCTTCCCCATTTCCAGCCTACGACTGGTCTTCTCTACCTTGCACTTTGGCTCCATCACTCTCACTGGTGTACTGTGATTACCACTATTTCCCTTACCTTTGTTGCTGTATGGTCTATAATTGGTAACAGGGAATCCGTCTACCCCTGCCCTCACACATGTCCTTTTCTATGTTATTTGTTCTTCATCACTCATTAATTCTTCATGTTTTTTTTTCTTATCACTCCCCATGTTTGTCCTCTTGATCCTCCCTATCATTCCTTTCCCCTCCCCCTTTCCCCTCCCCCCTTTTCCTCCCCCCTCTTTCCTTTCCCCCCTTTTCCCTTCCCCTTTTCCCCTCTCCCCTCCCCCTTTCCCCTCTCTCCCCCCTCTTTTCCTTCCTTCTTCTCCTTTCTCCCTTCATCCCCCTCCCCTCCTTCTCTTCCTCTCCCCTATTGCTCCTTCCCTGTCATCCTGTCCCCTGTATATCCGATTACAACCCATATCAGCTAAACCGTTTAAAGCTGGTGTACATCAGTATTTCTTCTTGCATTATTTGGGGAACTAACAACTCCCTTTCCTGCCCTCAATTTACTTTTAGCATTCCTGCTGTTCCACTGCGGGTGCGGTGTGTGCCCTTCACCCTCCGATCCCCCCCCTCGGGGGGCAGTTTATACGTGATCCCTTGCAAGGCATGCTGGCCTGACGCCGGCTCTCTGGGGAGCGGGCAGACCACTGGGGAGACCGAGGACACAGGAGGGGCCATATACATTTTTCTTCATGATTATTCAGAATCACCGGGAACATCGTGACTGGTAACTATGTAATTCATTGTTATGTATATATAAATTCATTGCTGGTGTTGTTGGGTGCCATGTTCTGATATATGCTTACACCCTTACAGCTGATAACTATCCTCTGAAGAAGACCCAGTTAGGGTCGAAACGCGTCAGGTTTTAATACTATTTTCGATCTTGTTGTCTTGCATATATTGTACTGTACACTGTTCCCGATTATGGGTATTGTCCGCTGTTTTTTAATCTATGCTGTACTCCAGTTCATGTCCTGACTTTTAATGTCAGAAAATAATAGAAACCTTTGCGCCAGTGGTGTCGAAAGCAGATAGTTACATAGTTACATAGTTACATAGTTAGTCAGGTTGAAAAAAGACACAAGTCCATCCAGTCCAACCATAAAAAAAAACAAAAAAGAAAAAAAAAAAAACAAAAAACAAAAAAAACGTACAATCCAATATACCCAATACTATACCCACAGTTGATCCAGAGGAAGGCAAAAAAACCCAGCAGAGCATGCTCCAATTTGCTACAGCAGGGGAAAAAATTCCTTCCTGATCCCAGAGAGGCAATCGGATTTTCCCTGGATCAACTTTACCTATAAATGTCAGTACCCAGTTATATTATGTACATTTAGGAAAGTATCCAGGCCTTTCTTAAAGCAATCTACTGAGCTGGCCAGAACCACCTCTGGAGGGAGTCTATTCCACATTTTCACAGCTCTTACTGTGAAGAAACCTTTCCGTATTTGGAGATGAAATCTCTTTTCCTCCAGTCGTAAAGAGTGCCCCCTTGTCCTCTGTGTTGACCGTAAAGTGAATAACTCAACACCAAGTTCACTATATGGACCCCTTATATATTTAAACATGTTGATCATATCCCCCCTTATTCTCCTCTTCTCAAGAGTGAACAAATTCAGTTCCTCTAATCTTTCCTCATAGCTGAGCTCCCCCATGCCTCTTATCAGTTTGGTTGCCCTTCTCTGCACTTTCTCCAGTTCCCCGATATCCTTTTTGAGAACTGGTGTCCAAAACTGAACTGCATATTCCAGATGAGGTCTTACTAATTATTTGAACAGGGGCAAAATGATATCTCTCTCTCTGGAGTCCATACCTCTCTTAATACAAGAAAGAACTTTGCTCGCTTTGGAAACTGCAGCTTGGCATTGCATGCTATTATTGAGCTTATGATCTACCAAAACCCCCAGATCCTTCTCCACTACAGATTCCCCCAGTTGTACTCCCCCTAGCATGTATGATGCATGCATATTCTTAGCCCCCAAGTGCATAACTTTACATTTCTCAACATTAAACCTCATCTGCCACATAGTCGCCCAATTAGACAGAGCATTGAGGTCAGCTTGTAAATTGGAGACATCCTGTAAGGACGTTATTCCACTGCATAGCTTGGTGTCATCTGCAAAGACAGAAATGTTACTTTTGATCCCAGACCCAATATCATTTATAAAGATATTAAAGAGTAAGGGTCCCAGCACTGAACCTTGGGGTACACCACTGATAACCTTAGACCATTCAGAGTAAGAATCATTAACCACTACTCTCTGAATTCTGTCTTTTAGCCAGTTTTCTATCCATTTACAAACTGATATTTCCAAGCCTGTAGACTTTAACTTACACATGAGCCGTGTGTGGAACTGTATCAAACGCTTTTGCAAAATCCAAATAAACCACGTCCACAGCCACCCCTCTGTCCAAGGTTTTACTTACCTCTTCATAAAAAGAAATCAGGTTTGTCTGACAACTTCTGTCTTTCATGAACCCATGCTGTCTGTTGCTTAAAATGTTTTTTTCCAGCAAGAACTCGTCTATGTGGTCTTTTATTAAACGCTCCAGTATCTTCCCGACTATAGAAGTTAAACTAACAGGTCTATAGTTACTTGGTAAAGACTTTGATCCCTTTTTAAATATAGGCACCACGTTCGCCCTGCGCCAATCCAGCGGTACTATTCCCGTCATTAATGAGTCCCTAAAAATTAGATACAATGGCTTTGAAATTACAGAGCTCAATTCTTTTAGGATCCGTGGGTGGATGCCATCAGGTCCAGGTGCTTTATCCACCTTTATTCTGTCTAAATATTTCTGGACCATATCCCTTTTGAGCCATTGTGGATCATTGGGGGCTGTGTCAATACCACCCCCATTATGGACATGAACTTCCCCATGCTCTTTTGTATACACAGAGCTGAAGAAAGTATTTCATAAATTAGCCTTCTCCTTGTCCCCAGTCACCCACTCTAGATTATTTTGTAAAGGGCCTACATGCTCAGACCTGACCTTTTTACTATTAATATATTTGAAGAATTTTTTGGGGTTTGTCCTACTATTTTTTGCGATCTCTCGTTCATTTTGAATTTTTGCACCCTTGATTTCCTTTTTACATATTCTGTTAAATTCTTTGTAGCATTTAAATGACACTAGTGTTCCTTCATTTTTATATTTTTTAAAAGCTCTTTTCTTATTGTTTATAGCTTTTCTAACTTTGACCGTGAGCCACATAGGTTTTCTTTTTAGCCTTTTAAACTTATTGCCCATGGGAATATACTTTGCAGTGAGGTCCCAAACAGTCTTTTTGAAGAATTCCCATTTCTGTTCTGTGTTTATCGTTGCCAATATTCCCTCCCAGTCTAAGTCCAGATAATATATATGAATTTCTTACATTTCTTTTAATGTCAGAACCTATTCATTTTATACAATTTTTGTATCAATAAAGTTATTTTGATTACTCATTCATTTTGATATCATTGGCTGCATTAAAGCCCCATTAGGGGGTTTCTTTGTGTTTTCTCAAACAAATCAATGTATTATACATTTTTATATCTTCCTTGTGTTTGTACAGCTTTACACCATAAAATAATATTACATGTGTTTTTCTTGTTTTTACACATATCTATCTATCAGAAGACTCTGAATAGCCCAGGAGCTACATGGACACCAGACATTTCTCTGCAGTCTTTTAGTTGATGTACAATTCTTCAAAAAATCTATATGCAAAGCAAAAGGAATGCAGCCTCCAGTACCACATTTTGGTTTAATTTTCCTCATAGAAATTATATGCAGGCATTATCTGGAAAACATTTATGAGGGTGGCAGGCTGCTCTGTATTATCTTGTAACATTTAGTCAATTACATATTTTGGTTTGTCACATAGAGATTACACTTATTTCATCCTAAATCTTAGGCATATAAAACAAACACCCTACTTAATGCAGCATTGTAATATGAAAAGTTATTTTTACATAAAACTTGCATAAGTACCTGAATTTGTCTTGATATCTGCCTTCTGTCAACCCCTATACATCACTGGTAGAGATGGAGCCAACCAGGCCCTGCTATTTTGCTTTGTGGAAGATAGACCAGGGCAGCAAGCCCTCCTGGCTGGACTTATCCTCTCCAGGAAAAGGTCCAAAGCTCAGTGTGCTCAGAGAATACATACAGTTACCCAGCATGCCATCAGGGCCCAGCTCCCTGGGATTGGCCAGGGCTGTATAAATATATATGCTCATACTTGCCAACTGTCCAGAATTTCTCAGAACATTCCCGGGATTTAGACCCTTTTCTCAATCTAATCATTTCCTGGGAGATGTCCAGAGAAATTAGTTTTTTCCCGACTTTCGCCGCCAGCCGCTAGAGGTCTGCGGCCGGCAGAGACGATGTCTCCGCCAGTCGCCATTTTTAAGGAGACTGTAGGCTGGCTAGATGGCTACAATAGAGATTGTGCTGTGGCGCCGCCCACCCCGGCCCGCTCCGCCCCACTGCCAGTCTCTGTGACCTGTTATGGGGCGGGGGATGGGCAGCGCTGCAGCTCAATCTCTACTGTAACTACGCGGCTCCGCTCGACCAACTTTGGGGCCTTATAGTCTGGATGTCACGGGGGGCTGGTCTGGATGTCACAGGGGGGCCGGTCTGGATGTCACGGGGGGGGCGGTCTGGATGTCACAGGGGGTGCCAGTCTGGATGTCACAGGGGGGCGGTCTGGATTTCACAGGGGGGCAGTCTGGATGTCATGGGGGAGGTCTGGATGTCACAGGGGGCTGGTCTGGATGTCACGGGGGGCTGGTCTGGATGTCACAGGGGGGCTGGTCTGGATGTCACAGGGGGGCGGTCTGGATGTCACAGGGGGGCCTGGTCTGGATGTCACAGGGGGGCTGGTCTGGATGTCACAGGGGGGGCTGGTTTGGATGTCACAGGGGGCTGGTCTGGATGTCATGAAGGGAAGGTCTGGATGTCACGGAGGGCGGTCTGGATGTCACAGGGGGGCCAGTCTGGATGTCATGGGGGCCTAATAGTCTGGGTGTCACAGGGGGCTGTATAGTCTGGATGTCACAGGGAAGGGGTCATATAGTCTGATGGGGACTCAGATGTGAGGAAGGCTCCGCTGGGGACTCCTGATATGAGGGGGGCTTCGCTGGGGACACCTGGTGTGAGGGGTGCTCCACTGGGGACTCCTGGTGTGGGGGGGCTCTGCTGGGGACTCCTGATGTGAGGGGGGCTTTGCTGGGGACTCTTGGTGTAAGGGGGGCTCCGCTGGGGACTCCTGGTGTAAGGGGGGCTCCGCTGGGGACTCCTGATGTGAGGGGGCTCCACTCTGGACTCCTGATGTGAGGGGGCTCCGCTGGGGACTCCTGGTGTGAGGGGGCTCTGCTGGGGAATCCTGATGTGAGGGGGGCTCCGCTGGGAATTCCTGATTTGATGGGGGCTCCGCTGGGGACTCCTGATGGGAGGGGGGCTCCGCTGGGGACTCCTGGTGTGAGGGGGGCTCCGCTCGAGACTTCTGGTGTGAGGGAGCTCCGCTGGGAACGCCTGATATGAGGGCGGGGGACTCCTGATGTGAGGGGGCTCCGCTGGGGACTCCTGGTGTGAGGGGGGCTCCACTGGGGACTCCTGATGTGTGGGGGGCTCCGCTGGGGACTCCTGATCTGAGGGGGGCTCTGCTGGGGACTCCTGATGTGAGGGGGGCTCGGCTGGGGACTCCTGGTGTGAAGGGGTCTCCGCTCTGGACTCCTGATGTGAGGGGGCTCCGCTGGGGACTCCTGGTGTGAGGGGGCTCTGCTGGGGAATCCTGATGTGAGGGGGGCTCCGCTGGGAATTCCTGATTTGATGGGGGCTCCGCTGGGGACTCCTGATGTGAGCGAGGCTCCGCTGGGGATTCCTGATGTAAGGGGTGCTCTGCTGGGGACTCCTGATGTGAGGGGGCTCTGCTGGGGACTCCTGGTGTGAGGGGGGCTCTGTTGGGGACTCCTGGTGCGAGGGGGGCTCTGCTGGGGATTCCTGATGTAAGGGGTGCTCTGCTGGGGACTCCTGATGTGAGGGGGCTCTGCTGGGGACTCCTGGTGTTAGGGGGGCTCTGCTGGGGACTCCTGATTTGAGGGGGGCTCCGCTGGGGACTCCTGATGTGAGGGGGGCTCCGCTGGGGACTCCTGGTGTGAGGGGGGCCAGTCGAGACTCCTGGTGTGAAGGGGGCTCCGCTGGGGACTCCTGATGTGAGGAGAGCTCCGCTGGGGATGCCTGATATGAGGGGGGCTCCGCTGGGGACTCCTGATGTGAGGGGGCTCCACTGGGGATTCCTGGTGTGAGGGGGGCTCCACTGGGGACTCCTGATGTGTGGAGGGGCTCCGCTGGGGACTCCTGATGTGAGGGGGCTCCGCAGGGGACATCTGATGTAAGGGGGGGCTCCGTTGGGGACACCTGATGTAAGGGGGGGCTCCGCCGGGGACACCTGATGTAAGGGGGGCTCCGCTGGGGACATCTGATATAAGGGGGGGCTCCGCTGGGGACATCTGATGTAAGGGGGGCTCCGCTGGGGGCACCTAATGCAAGGACAGACTCTGTTGGGGGCACCTGATGCAAGGACGGACTCTGCTGGGAGCACCTGATGCAAGGACGGACGGCTGGTGGCAGGCGACGTGGCAGGTGACACGCTCAAGGATCCCACTGATTCAGCATTATGGTGAGTTGAATGATTTCATTTTATATTTCAATGTAATAATAGAAATAATGCACTTCAATCATCCTGACACCATAACAACCATGGTGCTGGGATGATTGAAGTGCTAACACCAGGTGTTTGGAGTATCTTTATCTGCTGATTGTTAAACTTTCTAGAATACACATATTTAAATTGTTGTGTAGGATCTGGGGCTGCTGTCCCTCCATCCCTCTCCCCCCTTTCCCTCTCCATCCCTCATTCATCTCAGACTCTAACCACACCCCCTTTGAGCCACGCACATTTAAGACATGCCTACTGTTTTGCGTAAACCACGTTTTTACTTTTCCCCTATGCCACACCCACAAATGCATGCCCCACCCCCTGATTATAACAAGACTCTGCCTACAGCCAAAAAAGTGTCCCTAATTTTTTTTTTACAATGTTGGCAACTATGCATGCTGCCCTCTGCATAGTTCCACACTTATGATCCAGAAAGTTCTTACAGCTTTTCTGGATAGGGATGAGCCGAACACCCCCCTATTCGGTTCACACCAGAACTTGCGAACAGGCAAAAAATTTGTTCGAACACGCGAACACCGTTAAAGTCTATGTGACACGAACATGAATAATCAAAAATGCTAACTTTAAAGGCTTATATGCAAGTTATTGTCATAAAAAGTGTTTGGGGACCTGGGTCCTGCCCCAGGGGACATGGATCAATGCAAAAAAAAGTTTTAAAAACGGACGTTTTTTCGGGAGCAGTGATTTTAATAATGCTTAAAGTGAAACAATAAAAGTGTAATATCCCTTTAAATTTTGTACCTGGGGGGTGTCTATAGTATGCCTGTAAAGGGGCGCATGTTTCCCCTGTTTAGAACAGTCTGACAGCAAAATGACATTTCAAAGGAAAAAAAGTCATTTAAACTACTCGCGGCTATTAATGAATTGCCGGTCCGACAATACACATAAAAGTTCATTGATAAAAACGGCATGTGAATTCCCCACAGGGGAACCACGAACCAAAATTTAAAAAAAATGATGTTGGGGGGTTCCCCTAAATTCCATACCAGGCCCTTCAGGTCTGGTATGGATATTACGGGGAACCCCGGCCAAAATGAAAAAAAAATGGCGTGGGGTCCCCTTCAAAATCTATACCAGACCCTTCAGGTCTGTTATGGATTTTAAGGGGAACCCCGGGCCAAAATTTAAAAAAAATGGCGTGGGGTCCCCCCAAAAATCCATACCAGACCCTTATCCGAGCATGCAACCTGGCAGGCCGCAGGAAAAAAGGGGGGCGAGAGAGCGCCCCCCTCCTGAACTGTACCAGGCCACATGCCCTCAACATTGGGAGGGTGCTTTGGGGTAGCCCCCCAAAACACCTTGTCCCCATGTTGTTGAGGACAAGAGCCTCATCCACACAACCCTGGCCGGTGGTTGTGGGGGTCTGTGGGCGGGGGACTTATCGGAATCTGGAAGCCCCCTTTAACAAGGGGACCCCCAGATCCTGGCCCTCCTCCCTGTGTGAAATGGTAAGGGGGTACAAAAGTACCCCTACCATTTCACTAAAAAACTGTCAAAAATGTTGATGAAGAGAAGAGCGGGAGCCTCCCTTCATTCCCTTATGGATGTGGAGCGGCCCGAGGAGAAGAAGGGAAGAAGACACCCACGCCGTGCAGGAGATGCCGGACAAGAACACCGGAGGAAGACTCAGAAGACCAAGAAGAACCAGAAGAAGAAGAAGATGGAAGAAGAAACCGAAGAAAGATAGAAGATAGAAGAAAGAAGAAGCATTTAAATAAAGGAATTGTCAAAAACTGTCTCTTGTCATTTTTAACATTTTTGACAGTTTTTTAGTGAAATGGTAAGAGTACTTTTGTACCCCCTTACCATTTCACACAGGGGGGAGGACCAGGATCTGGGGGTCCCCTTGTTAAAGGGGGCTTCCAGATTCCGATAAGCCCCCTGCCCGCAGACCCCCACAACCACCGGCCAGGGTTGCAGGGATGAGGCCCTTGTCCTCATCAACATGGGGACAAGGTGTTTTGGGGGCTACTAAATCTATCTATCTATCTATCTATCTATCTATCTATCTATCTATCTATCTATCTATCTATCTATCTATCTATCTATCTATCTATCTATCTATCTATCTATCTATCTATCTATCTATCTATCTATCTATCTATCTAATCCTAGCACCTACCTAGGAGGGTGCTACATGTTAAAAAAGTATTTTTTTGAAATGCATGCCTGCATTAAAGAAAATGTGTCTAAATATATTCCAGTGCATAAACTCTGTGCATAAACTGAAAGATTCTGCATTTCAAGAAGCGATGCATTGCACTATGCTCTGTACATTTGTTTGCTTCTTGCTGCAAGATATATAGTGATAGGGAATCTATCTGGTGATGTATTGTGATGCCTTGTTACACTTATTGTAAGAGTACCTGTCACTGTATGGCTGGCTTTGCCTTCTGACAGCCTCTATTGTGTTATGTGATTACTGTCACTTTCCAGCTTTTTTCATTTATGTGAAATTTCACATACTTTGTTGCAATTGTTTACTCTTTCTATCACTTACCCATATGCCACTTGTATTGCAGGATTCTTAGCTCTTGGGAGCAAGAGCTATTTTGAGTGTTTCCTGGCCTATTAGCACAGAGCCGATTTTTAAAGGAAAAGGTGGTTATAGCAAATTTGCCCTGGACTGGCTAAAATTAGTGCATAGCTTTGCTGTAATCAGCTGAGCTGCAATCTACTTTTTAGGTCTGATCAGGTTTATCCCTAAACCTGGTGGCTAATTGCTTCTGCCTGCCTCTGAAAGAATATTCCAGAAATAGTGTAGGAGGATCATTCAATGAGTTACGAATAGTTATCTGACCCTAGCCAATCACTGAGAGGTTGACCCAGAAGGTGTGGCTGGGGAGATGATACATACAGTATTTGGGAGGATCTGATCCCCTCCCTTGGAGGGAGCATGCCTGATGTGTTCCAGAGAGTTACTGCTACTAGACCTCAGCATGTAATATAGGCTGAGGGCCTAAAGAAAACCTACTTGAAGGAAACTGACCTATGGAAGCTAGACTGCAGAGGTGGATGCCTTTTGCCTGAAACTCCAGGTACAGAACTGCTCACTGGGAATGAGACAACAAAAGTTGCTGCTAGAGATTATGGCTGCTCCCATAGGTTCTCAGATTGACTGTCTGTCCCCTTCACTATCAGCTTTATTTTAAGGCTGAAAACAGGAAAAAACCTCAGCACAAACACTGAGGGTGAGAGCCCCAAGATAACTGCTGCCAAATACAAAACAAATATAAGGTATCTAAAAGTGAGACAATAATGAAAAAGTATTTATAACTGCAAAAAATATCTTGGTGTCAATTTGTCAGAAAAAAAACTTCTTGGCGTCAGTGTCCTTAAAAACTTAGACTAGTGTCAGTACTGCTGCCTGCACCTTCTGGTGTTCCCACAAGTGTATAGATGCCCAAAAAATGTGTATAATCAGTGCTGCGCAGTAAAAATTCTATAAATCATACCTTAAACGCATCAGCAAATAATACACTGTTCATTGTAATAAAGTACCCAGAAAATCAATATAAGTTAACAAAAAAGTCCCAAATGTCCATGCCTTCTTGCAAATATGTGTATTCGTGTTACTATATGTCTTTTTAACAGGGCTTTTCTTCCACTGCATTTATGATTCTCCAAATTATGCTTTCACCACATGCGTATAACCCTGCACCAACATTTCTATGCTCCCACCTTATGTTTAGACCTCACAAGTATGTCTCATGTACTTGCCCCTTTAAGTCGCATCTCCTGTGCCACAGTTGTAATACTTTTCTCCAGTTTACTGATGTTTCTTAATCCATCTCCATCCTCTGTAATCCTTCAGTGAATGTTGGTAAAACACTCAAAATAAAGAAGGATATATAGTGCTGCAATATTTTTTATTCAAAAAACTTTTATACTCAACTTTTTTTGTGCACAATTCATGGTGCACAGCAGTATACAGGCATGAATTAGTATAACCCTCCAACTTATAGGCATGCATTTAACTTCTGTGTAGAAATGCAGTGTTGACTGCATTGGCTAATTCAAAAAAGAGATCACTTTGCCACATTTTAAAACCTGCTGTGGAATTGTTTGTTAAGGTCAGTTTACAAGCATTAATGCATATTAGTGCTTGTAAACATATTAGTGCATATTAGTGCTATTTAAATACCACCAGCTTCTATCCAACTAAAATGTAAAGGTTCTATGAAATGTCTTTCAGAAATGGAGTCAATTGCAGGGTTAAATACTAATTTCACATTATTTTTTATGCTATATACTAAAATATACTCTTTTATATATTATTAAAATAATATTTTTACCTGATAGCAATTGTTATGAATTTATAATGCTAATTAATTAAAAATGTTATTAGGATTAAAAAAAAAAAACACACGTATTGCTTAGAACTGTTCTTCAAAACATATCTGTTTTTCCTTGTCAAAAGAAGTTTATTGAGTATACAATGTTATAAAGATACATAAAGTAAGTTTACAAGGATCTATAAAGTAAGCTCATTGTTTTACAGTAGGGTTTATATAGGTAAATATCATGAAATTTCAAATATTAAACATTGGGTTCACGTAAACCTAAATTAAAGATATATATCATTTCCTTAGTTACTTTTGTAGGTATTTAAATGATTTATACCTACTATACATATTGTTTACAAGTAGAGTGTATATAGGTCAAATAAATTCTGATAATGAGCTTTAATCGTAAGGTGGAGAAAAGGAAAGAGAAAGAAGAAAAAGGGTTGAAAGGTAGAGGTATGGTCCACAAGGTTGTCCCGCTCGTCAGTTTATTATTCTTTTTAGTTCTCTTTGAAGCCTTAGAATGGGTGTCTCTGTAAGTCATTTAATCTGTTACCATGGCAACAGGACAGAGTCATTGAAATTTGACAGGAACTGTTGTTTTATCCAAGGGTGCCAAAGTTTTTCAAATTTTGGAATTTGATTTTGATCGATGGCTACCATCTTAGCATGGGACATTGTATTATTCATTCTGTGAATTGTTTCTGCTAGTACCAATGTAGGAGATTTCCATGCCTTGGCCACTGTTTGTTTTGCAGCCGTTATTAGTTGGATCATAAGTTTGAATTGAGAGAGTGTTAACCATTCCAGGTTTTAGATTAAGTAAAGTTAAATATGGATCTGGTTGTAATATTTTTTTAAATATTTTAGATGCAATCACGAAGACTTCCTTCCAGAAGGTTTGGATTACTGGGCACGTCCGCCATATGTGTAAATGTGTGCCTATTTCTGGGCATCCTCGAAAACAAAGAGCTGAGGTATTAGGTGAATATTTTGCCACTCTAGCGGGTACAAGGTACCAGCGAGTTAGGACTTTATAATTTGTCTCCAGTGCTAAGATGTTGGGTGAAGATGACTTAGATGTGAGCCATATGTTAGACCAGTCCGTGTCTTCTAAAGTTCGTCCCAGGTCCTCCTCCCACCTCTGAACGTAAGAGGGTCTATTAAGATTTGCTACTCCATATAATTGATTATAAAGTGATGAAATTGTACCTTTAGCAAATGGATCTTTTGTACAGATTGATTCAAAAATGGATAATTGGGATAATGGTGTATCCCCCTTTAGGAATGGTGTATAGAAATTTTTGATTTGGAGATATCTAAATATCTCAGAGTTTGGTAGATCATATTTTTCTCTAAGCGATGGGAATGAAAGGAATGATTTAGATGCTATGAAGTCATTTAGTGTCTGAATGCCTGATGTTGTCCAAGCTTTAAAAGAATTTGGGTAGATCCATGCCGGATAAAAGGCTGGATTTCTGATAAAAGAAAGGAGAGGATTGTGTGGAGATTGTAACTGATATTTGGTTTTTAGTTTATCCCAGAGAGATAAGAAGTGTTTAGTTATGGGATTATGAATTTTAAAGCGGTCTTTAGGATCAAGCCATAATAAATTTGATATTAATAGAGGGTCATTTTCTGAAGCCTCTATAAATACCCATAATGGGATTTCCTGTTTTGCATGGTATTTGGACAGACTGGCCAAATGTGCTGCTCTGTAGTAGTTAGTAAAATTAGGGTATCCCAGGCCTCCTTTATTTTTGGGAAGATGTAGTGTGTGTATAGGTATACGTGGTTTAGAAGAGCCCCATATAAACGAAGTTGCTCTTTTTTGTACTATTCTCAAAAAATAGGAAGGAATTGGAATAGGGAGGACTCTGAATAGATAAAGCAATTTGGGTAGAATAGTCATTTTGATTGCATTAATCTTCCCTATCCAGGATAAAGGAAGTTGCGACCATTGTTTTATTAGATTTGTGATCTGTCTTAATACAGGAGGATAATTGGTTGAGAATAAGTCAGAATGAGATGCTGTTAAATGAATTCCAAGATATGGGATTGATTTTTCTGCCCATGTGAATGGGAGTGCAGCCCTAGCCGGGATCAATTCCATGTTTGTGAGTGAAATATTAAGCACTAGGCATTTCTTAGGATTAATCATAAGGCCGGATAGGGCTGCAAATCCATCAAGAGCTGGTATTAAGTTAGGACCAGAGACCTGTGGTGATGATAGAAAAAGTAATATATCGTCTGCAAATATACATAATTTGTGTGTAATACCTCCTACTTCAATGCCAGTTATAGTTTGGTTTGTTCTGATGTATTGGGCCATGGGTTCGAGTATAAGGGCAAATAATAAGGGAGATAATGGGCAACCCTGTCGGGTACCTCTTTCGATATTAAAGGCTTCAGATTTGTATCCAGCATATTTTATATAGGCTTTGGGTTTATTATATAATGCTTTGATCCATGTTAAAAAGTGGGGTCCAAAACCCCATTTTTGTAATGAATATTGCATATATTGCCAGGATACTGTGTCAAATGCCCTCTTAATATCGAGAGATAGAAAACATAAAGGGATTTTCCGTTTTTTAGCAATATGTGCCAATAACACTGCCCTGCGTATATTATCGCCTGCCTGTCTATTTGGCATGAAGCCTACTTGATCTCTATGTATTAATTTTCCTATAATGCTATTGAGGCGTTTTGCTATTATTTTTGCTAATAATTTAATATCGAGGTTTAACAGAGAGATAGGCCGATAATTCACACAGGAAGTATCATCAGAAAGGGGTTTTGGGATCATACAAACAATTGCCATTAGTGTTTCTTGCCGAAAAGAATGTCCATCTAGAAGTTTGTTAAAAGTTTCAGTGAGAATGGGAGAGAGTATTTCTGAGAATGTTTTATAGTATAAAGCCGAGTAGCCGTCTGGGCCTGGTCTTTTGTTAAGTTTTAGGTCTTTTATGGCGTTAGCAACTTCATCTATAGTTATAGGCTCATCCAAACTGCTTTTTTGATTCTGAGATAACTCAGGTAAGTTTATTTTTGAGAAGAAGGATTCAGCTTCTGTAGGATTAAATTCATTGTTTGTCTTGTATAAAGTTGCGAGATGTGAGTGAAATTTATGGACTATTTTAACTGGATTACAAGTGTAAACATTTTTTGATAATTTCAAACGTATTGGTTTGAAAGATTTGTTAGTTGAATTTAATGCCCGAGCCAAATATGTACCTGGTTTGTTTGTATTCATGTAGAAATTGTGTTTGGAGCGTTTGAGGGATTTATCAACTGACTCAGTGAGAAATAGATCGTATTCCAATCTAGATTTTTCCAGATGAGATTTTGTACTCTGAGATGGATTATCTTGAAATGATATGTAGGCTGCATTAAAATTGAGTTCTAGTTTTTTTGCTAGATTTTTGCGTTCCCGTTTAAATAGTGCCATTTGTCTTTGTATTGTACCACGCAAGACAGGCTTATGAGCTTCCCACAGTGTTATTGGGGAGATGTCTGTTGTATTATTAATTGATATATATTCCTTTAAAGCCTGTTCAATGGCCATCTGATGTAGTGGGTGTTTGAGCATTATGTCCAGTAAGTACCACGTTGGGTCATGCGCTTTTGGTATGGCTGAGGCTATAGTAGTGTATACTGCATTATGGTCAGACCACAGAATCGGAATTATATCTGATGCAATAATTTCTGGTATCATTCCTATTGTTAGAAAAATATGATCTATTCTGGTGAAGGTTTGATGAGGGTGCGAGAAATAAGTGAATTTCTTTTTCATTGGGTTACTTTCTCTCCATGAATCTACCAGATTGTATTTGGAAAGAAGTTGAGGAAAAGGTAATCTAGAGGTTATTTTGGATGGTGTAAAAGGTGATTTATCTAGAAATGGGAGGAGGACCTGGTTCGAATCCCCACACATTATCACTGTTCCTATTTTGTGTGTATTAATCACTTGTAATATATGTGAGAGGAATGGTGTAGGTTGTTTGTTAGGAGCGTAGTAAGAAATCACTGTGATTGCTGTATCCATTATATAACCCATGAGTATCAGGTATCTACCTTCTGGGTCTTTAATTTCTGATGATAAGGTGAATGGTGTGGATCGGTGAAATGCAATTAGAGTTCCCCTTTGCTTGGTACAGGCAGAAACCGTGTAAATTTGTTGATAAAAAGGAGAAATATATTTTGGAGTAGAATCTTTGGTGAAGTGTGTTTCTTGGAGGCATACTATGTGAGCCTTCTTGTTATGGAAAGTACGGAAGGCTTTGGTCCTTTTTTGAGGGACATTTGTTCCCTGAACATTCAGGGAAAGTATATTCAGTGGTGCCATGGCAACAGATCAAATAGTTTTGACTTACTTTTTGTTATGCAGAGCTGACTGCGCAGATCAACTTGTGTGGACTGAAGAGATGAATAGATAGAAGAGAAACCAGTGAATTCTGGAGTAAAGAGTAAACAAAAAACATATGAGATTAAATGATACATTGTATAAATAATTTTTTGCAAGTAATCACAATTTACCCGTGAAAGAGAATAAATATCTCTCTCAGGGGAATAAGTGCCTTCGTCACACTCCCACATAATATAGTTGGGAGAATGAGGAGGGCTAATGGGGGTACACGGATCTTCCGCTTACAGGAGAGAAGTGCTATGTCAAAAGACATCAAAATGATGTTTCCTTAATTGGAGTGCAGAATATAGTTTTTGTTGAAATTATTTATTCCAGGGTGGTTGTATATGGTTAGTCTTGCCCTAGGCTAAATAATTCAGTTAGAAAGGTACTGTTAATAACTTTGGTATTGATGAAGATAGTTTGAATTATTTTGGGATTTTAACCCTTTTAGAGTAAACAATTACATATTTTATTCATATGTAACTGTTTAGATATGTTAACTCATAAAATTGAGGTTGTATTGCTTCAGATTAGAATATACAAAAACATAATTCTAGGAACTAGTTAGGTAATAATATATTTGTTTTAAGAAAAGAAAGAAAAAGCTTCCATTACTTCTGGATTATTGAACATATTTGTCCTAAAAAGTAATAAATCTATTGTTATTACCTGATAATATATAACTGAACAAGAATTTCCTTATTTCACTTATATATTCTAAGCATATATGAATCAGAAGTAATAAGAAATATAACTGGAATGTAACACCAAATCCCACACAGTGTGTGACTATCAGAATGCAGTTACATTCAGTTATAAATATAGGTTTTTTAAAGAGAACCATCTCTTAGTATAATAAATGAAGAGATATCAGGAATTAGGATGTCAGTCCATTGAATCTTCTTGGTCCATGGATGATGTGGCATAACGGCCTCTTTTGTGAGAATGATGATTCCCATTTTGTTCTGAAATTTTCTGAGTGCTGCCTGAAGGTGAAGAAGATGCCATTCTTCTGCGTGTGGAAGAGTTGCTGCTTGTGGGTTCTGTCAGATTTAATTTTAAAAGGGTTTGTTGTAGTTCATCTGCTGATCTGCTTCTGTAAATTGTACCTTGGTAGTTAAATCTGACTGAAAAGGGGAAGCCCCATTGATACATAATGTTGTGGCGTTGCAGTTCCATTAGTTGGGGTTTCATGGATCGTCTTTTAGTAATAGTAAGTTGGGATAGGTCAGCAAAAATTTGATAATTGTGTCCTTGAAAATTAAGTTCCTTTTTTTCTCTTGCAGCAATTAGTATTTGTTCTTTTGTTCTGTAATAATGAAATTTTGTGATTATATCACGTGGGGGTCCATCTTTCTTTTTGGCTGTGAGAGCTCTGTGTACTATGTCCAGTTCTAAACGTTCAATAGGGATATCTGGCTTTAGTTCTTGTAATAGAGCAGTAATAGTAGATTGCAGGTCTGTCACAGTTTCAGTTATTCCCCTTATGTGCAAGTTTGAACGTCTGGCTCTATTTTCGTAATCTTCGAGCTTAGTTTGAAGTATTAAATTCTCTTTTTAAGTGTTCTTGCATAGCAAGACCACTTACTGTTATCTCACATATATATTATTAAGTGTTCTTGCATAGCAAGACCACTTACTGTTATCTCACATATATATTATTCTTATTATTATAGCCAAATTTACCACCCTAACTCCTCCCACAGTTTTTACACTACATAGACAAGTAATATACCGAAACGTGCGGATTGTTCCCGAATGGTGTGCTATTACTTTGTGGAACGTTTCGCCGAATGGTTCACGAAATATCGTCGTTTTTGCGGCGAAATTGGTCCCATAGGAATGAATGGGGAAACTAGAGTGGGAGATGACAAAAGCTGGAAAATCAGAACATGATTTCTAAACTGCCGCCACTCCCTCATTTTCAAGCCCACCTACAAAAATCGTATATCAAAACGTTCAGCTATCCCTGCTGCCACTAAACATGTCCACGGCTAAGCCATAGTCCTGATAGTTTTCACAATATGACCATTTGTTTGCAACTCACGCCGTCCATTGACATTCATTGAAACTACACTCTAGCCCCCTCCAAATTTGAAGGGCAATTTCTAAACTGCGACTGTGCCTTCATTTTTAATATTTCAGAGACATACTATACATCAAAATCTAGGTCTGGGTCTTGTGATTCTCACAATATAGAGATCTTCACTGTAGGATGTATAGTTTTTAAAATACGGCCATTTGTTTAGAGGTCATTTCAGGAAATTTTAGCCATTAATCAGAGTGTACTGTTAGTGTTTGTTTTGTTGCCATGGTTACCAAAGCTTCTGTTATACACAGGGGGGAAGGTGGCTGGAGCATCTCAGCTGATTACAGAGCCCGGGGGAGGGGACAGACACACCATGCGCTGATTTATAATAGAGGAATATGATGGGGCAGTTTTGATGGGGTAATTCTGATGGGGCAGTTTTGATGAAGCAGTATTTGGGAAGCATAAACAGGGCATGAGCGTTGCTAGGAAACAGTGGTTGTAAACACAAGATGCTGAGACACTCCAAATGCATGTGACTTCATCTGCTAGACTTGATAATGCTTGTAGACTCCTCCCACAGTTTTCACACTACAGAGACAAATAATATACCGAAACGAGCGGATTGTTCCCGATTGGTGTGTTATTACTTTGTGGAATGTTTTGCCGAATGGTCCACGAAATGACGTTTTTGCGGCGAAATTGGTCCCATAGGAATGAATGGCGAAATGTTCAAAACTAGAGTGGGAAGTGACAAAAGCTGACAACCCCATGATCAGCCAAAACATTATGACCACCCCATGATCAGCCAAAACATTATGACCGCCCCATGTAAAAAAAAAATTACTTTTGAAAAAAAAAATCATTTTTGAAGAAAAAAAAATCATTTTTGATTAAAAAAAATTCATTTTTGAAAAAAAAAATTACTTTTGAAAAAAATGTTCAGCTCTTTCAGCGAATGATGGAACTTTTTTACTACTATTTATACTTTTTAAAATATTAAGCTTTTTAACACTTTTCACAGTTACTCAAGCCACTCCACCCCACCCAGTTACTCCGCCCACTCCAGTTGTAGAGGCAAGAACACTTTCACAAATTCCCCAGAAATTGTACCTTTTCTAGTTCTTATTATTATAGCCAAATTTACCACCCTAACTCCTCCCACAGTTTTTACACTACATAGACAAGTAATATACCGAAACGTGCGGATTGTTCCCGAATGGTGTGCTATTACTTTGTGGAACGTTTCGCCGAATGGTTCACAAAATATCGTCATTTTTGTGGCGAAATTGGTCCCATAGGAATGAATGGGGAAACTAGAGTGGGAGATGACAAAAGCTGAAAAATCAGAACATGATTTCTAAACTGCCGCCACTCCCTCATTTTCAAGCCCACCTACACAAATCTTATATCAAAACGTTCAGCTATCCCTGCTGCCACTAAACATGTCCACGGCTAAGCCATAGTCCTGATAGTTTTCACAATATGACCATTTGTTTGTAACTCACGCCGTCCATTGACATTCATTGAAACTACACTCTAGCCCCCTCCAAATTTGAAGGGCAATTTCTAAACTGCGACCGTGCCTTCATTTTTAATATTTCACAGACATACTATACATCAAAATCTAGGTCTGGGTCTTGTGATTCTCACAATATAAAGATCTTCGCTGTAGGATGTATAGTTTTTAAAATACGGCCATTTGTTTAGAGGTCATTTCAGGAAATTTTAGCCATTAATCAGAGTGTACTGTTAGTGTTTGTTTTGTTGCCATGGTTACCAAAGCTTCTGTTATACACAGGGGGGGAAGGTGGCTGGAGCATCTCAGCTGATTACAGAGCCCGGGGGAGGGGACAGACACACCATGTACTGATTTATAATAGAGGAATATGATGGGGCAGTTTTGATGGGGTAATTCTGATGGGGCAGTTTTGATGAAGTAGTATTTGGGAAGCATAAACAGGGCATGAGCGTTGCTAGGAAACAGTGGTTGTAAACACAAGATGCTGAGACACCCCAAATGCATGTGACTTCATCTGCTAGACTTGATAATGCTTGTAGACTCCTCCCACAGTTTTTACACTACAGAGACAAGTAATATACCGAAACGTGCGGATTGTTCCCGATTGGTGTGCTATCACTTTGTGGAACGTTTCGCCGAATGGTCCACGAAATATCGTCGTTTTTGCGGCGAAATTGGTCCCATAGGAATGAATGGCAAAATGTTCAAAAGGAAATGTTGCTAGGAAACAGTGGTTGTAAACACAAGATGCTGAGACACCCCAAATGCATGTGACTTCATCTGCTAGACTTGATAATGCTTGTAGACTCCTCCCACATTTTCCACACTACAGAGACAAGTAATATACCGAAACGTGCGGATTTTTCCCGATTGGTGTGCTATTACTTTGTGGAACGTTTCGCCAAATGGTCCACGAAATATCGTCGTTTTTGCGGCAAAATTGGTCCCATAGGAATGAATGGCGAAATGTTCAAAACTAGAGTGGGAGGTGACAAAAGCTGACAACCCCATGATCAGCCAAAACATTATGACCGCCCCATGTAAAAAAAAAAATATTTTTGAAAAAAATAAAAATTAATTTTTGAAAAAAAAAATATTTTTGAAAAAAAAAATATTTTTGAAAAAAAAATATATTTTTGAAAAAAAAATTACTTTTGAAAAAAAAAATTAAAAAAAAAATCATTTTTGAAAAAAACAAAATTCATTTTTGAAAAAAAAAATTTCATTTTTGAAAAAAAAAATCATTTAAAAAAATTATTTTTGAAAAAACAAAAAAACAAAATCATTTTTGAAAAAACAAAAAAACAAAATCATTTTTGAAAAAAAAAAATCACAAAGCTCTGAGGGGAATTATAGCTCCTCTCACACAGCTCTAAGGACAATTATAGCATTATAGCTCCTCCCACACAGCTTGGAGGGAAGTTATAGCTCCTCCAATACAGCTTTGAGGGGAATTATAGCTCCTCCCACACAGCTCAAAGGGGAATTATAGCATTATAGCTTAGCATTATAGCTCCTCCCACACAACTCTGAGGGGAACTATAGTTTCTCCCACACCGCTGTGAGGGGAATTATAGCTCCTCCTACACAGCTCTGAGGAGAATTACAGCTTAGCATTATAGCTCCTCCCACACAGCTGAGGAGAATTAGAGCTCCTCCCACACAACTCTGAGAGGAATTATAGTTTCTTCCACACCACTGTGAGGGGAATTATAGCTCCTTTTAAACAGCTCTGAGGGGAATTATAGCTTCTCCCACACAACTCTGATGGGAAATGTAGCTTCTCCCACACAGCTCTGAGGGGAAATATAGCTTCTCCCACAAAGCTCTAAGGGGAATTATAGCTCCTCCCACACAACACTAAGGGGAATTGTATCTCCTCCCACACAGCTCTGAGGGGAATTATAGCATTATTGCTCCTCCCACACAGCTCAGAGGGGAGGTATAGCTCCTCCCACACAGCTCTGAGGCGAATTATAGCTCCTCCTCCAACACAACTCTGAGGGGAATTATAGCTCTTCGAACAAAGCTCTGAGGAGAATTATAGCTCCTTCCACAAATATCATCATGCCATCTAAAGGAAAGAGATCTAAAGCTGCAAAGATACGCTGGACTAAACTGGATCCGGAGCCCCACAGCAGCATAGTGGATATGGAGGTTTGTGACAGTGAATGTGCCCAGGAGGTACATAGTGAACCTGTGGTGTCATTTTCATGTTCAACTCAGTGTCAAGTTCAAGAGCACAGTGACAGTGTGATGGGCACTTCTGAAAACCATGGCATGCAAGAACCATGTGTACCAAGTGAGATTTCTGTGCAGGCATCATTTCATCAGGGTCATCATGGCTATGGAAGGTTAAGGAACAAACAGTGTACATGCATGGCTCTGACATTTTTGGCATACCACAGTGAGCTTGATGATGTGAGAAAGGGTGATCTTGATCAAATACTGAAGAAGGGCAACAGCTTGTATGGCTCAACAATAAAACAGCTAAAACAAAGAAATGTCTATCAGCATCAACACTTGACAATGGAAGAAGTGCCCCTCAGAGTCAACACTGACAAATATGAGTATAACGTTGTTAAATCTCCAGTGTTATCGGGATGTATGAGAGACACGGTAGAGGGTGACAACCAAGGTTGGTTTGTTGACCTCTCCACAAGACTTCAGTGCCTCAATGCAGATGTTACACATGCACTTTTTATAGTAGTGCCATATTGCATTGCATTGTTCAGAGACAAGTCTGGGAGATATGGACTGTTTGATTCTCATAGTCGAAATAAGGATGGACTTCCTGCCACTGGAAAAGGAAAAGCTGTTATGATCACTTTTACACATTTGAGTGATATGGGGGCAAGGATTTATAAGTTGTATGAATTGCTCCTTACAGACACCAGAGGCCCTATTGATGGACTGCAGTATGACTTCATGCCAGTCTCATTTCATCGTGCAAGACGTCTGTCAGATGGTTTGCTGTCCCCACTGGTGCAATCTGACAAACCACATAATGCAAAGCATGTGGAGAACAAAGTGACACAGATGACCAAAGATGTAACACACACTGGATTCCCAGCCAGCAAGCATTCTCCACGGTCAGTTGATGCGAAATCCTCACAGGGCATATGGAAGGACAGTAAGGCATTGTCCAAATTAAATGCACAGAGACGACAAAAACTGAAGACAAGACACAGAAATGAAAGAAGGCGTGATTTCAAGGCTACAAATATGTCTGTCACCAATAAGAAAAGGACATACATCACCAGCCAATACAGAGCAGATGCTGATTTTAAGTTGAAGCAGAAGCAATATATCATTCGCAAATATGCAACAGATGCCAGTTTCAACTTGAAGCAGAAGCAATACATCACCAGAAAATATGTGACAAATGCAGATTTCAACTTGAAACAGAAGCAGTACACCACCAGAAAATATGCGACAAATGCAGATTACAACTTGAAGAAGAAGCAATACATCACCAGAAAATATGCCACAAATGTCGATTTCAAGTTGAAGCAGAAGCAATACATCACCAGAAAATATCATAATGATCCTGCTTTCAGAAAACGTCACTTGCAACATTGCATGAGTTACATGAAAATGAAGCGTCAAACTCAAGCAGATTTTCGCATAACCCATAAGATGCAATGTGCCTTCAAAATAAGAATGAAATACAGACGATGGACTCGTGTCATGCGGGAATGCAGTCAACCAGTGGACAACAGCCTAATGCAGACAGCTATATCCACTTTCCATGAATGCATTAAAGCTGGGCCAACATTTGTGTGCACGATGTGTCATCGCACCCTTTTCCCTAACCAAGTGAAACATTGCATTCACAGCAATTACAAGAAGAATCTACACATTGTTGCTGCCTGTTTGACAGGGAAATATGTCCATGTGTGCAACAATCACTGTCAAGGACCTGAACAATGCACCGTACCAGATGAAAGGACCAAAGAATGGATTTGTCACAACTGTGATTTACATTTAAAAGCAGGACACAAATCATCCATCGCTGTAGCTAACAACATGGAGCTGGCGCCCATTCCCCCAGAGCTCTGCGATTTGAATGTGCTGGAAAGACAACTTTTGGCCAAAATACTGCCATTTGCCAAGATCATCACACTTCCCAAAGGTCGACAGGCAGCTATACATGGCGCTGTAGTGTGTGTGCCATCCGAGGTGGAAACCACGGTCAATACTCTACCAAGATCGCACAGCAAATCCCAGTTACACAGAGTGAAGCTGAAAAGACGTCTGACTTACAAAGGCCACCAGCTGTTTCATTATGTCAACATGGGAAATGTAGTAGCAGGTCTGTCAAAACTCATTGACACACGCCCCGACTACAGTGACATTTCAATTAGAGTGGATGAGACAATCACTGATGATGATGATAATGATGATGGGATGGAACTCGACAGTTGTGACGAAACTGAAATGATGGAGATACTTGAACGCATCGAAAATTGTGATCCATCAGAGGTACAGTCTGCATGTTTACCGGCTGCTTCTGAGCAACAGGAAGGCCATGAACAACAACCTCCCAATGCAGAGGATGAGAAGGATACACTAAGACCTGGAATTGGCCTAGACAGTTGTTTGCAGCCATCTGACCTTGGAGAGGAAGCACTGACACACGGTGATGGAATATTCAGCATTGCACCTGCACAAGGAAACACACCTGTCAGCTTCTTTAAAGTTCCTAGGCTTGAGGCAATGGCTTTCCCTGTTCAGTTCCCTACTGGACAGAATACATTGGACCAGGCAAGACAAGTCAAACTGTCCCCGAGCATGTATTTCAATGCAAGGCTTTTTTGTGTTGATACTCGTTTTGCAAGAGACACAAGCTACCTCTTCTTTGCGCAGTTTGTCACAGAAACACACATGGCCAAAAGCCGCATGTCCATCCAGTTAAGGAAAGGAAAACCCAATACCAGGGATGGACGGAAAATATCCAACAAGCTGCTACAGGACAAGTGTGAGGTTGAGAGGTTGGTGCGAAACCGAGATGCCACAAGGTTCATGCAACCACTGAGAGGGAGTCCAGCTTACTGGGATAAAAATCTGAAGAATTTGCTAGCCATGGTCAGACAATTGGGTAAGCCAACATTTTTTCTTACCATCTCTGCTGCAGAATTCAGATGGCCAGAGGTAATAACGGCAATAAAGGCACAACAAGGTCAAAAGGTGGATTTTGCGGGGCTAGACTGGGCTGAAAAGTGTGACATTCTTCGAGGCAACCCAGTGACCACCATGCGCATGTTTGACAAACAGGTTGATGCTCTGATGCGAGAGCTGCTGTTGGGTCCTGCACAGCCAATTGGTGAAGTTATCGATTACTTTTACCGGGTTGAATTTCAGGCGAGAGGGAGCCCTCATATACATTGTCTCTGTTGGGTAGCAGGAGCTCCTATATTTGGACAAGACAGTGATGACAAGGTGTGTGCCTTTATAGATCATAACATCTCATGCCAGCTGCCTGATGAAGCCAAACAGGCCTTACTTCACAGATTTGTAACAGAACTTCAAATGCACAGCAGATCTCATTCAAAATCATGCAAGAAAGGTAACAGAGTATGCAGATTTGGATTTCCAAAGCCACCTATTAGAAAAACGAGGATAACTTACCCGATGCCAGAAGAACAAGGAGATTGTGCAATGAAACCACAAGCAGCCAAAAACAAACTGAAACCAGTCTGGGATTTGCTTAATAACCCAAAAGTGCAGTTTGAAGACATGTCACAGCTACTGGCACAGTGTGATATGACTTTGAATCAGTACAACTCGTACATTCAGGCATTGACCTCCTCAAGCGTGATTCTAATGAAGCGTGATGTCAAGGACTGCTGGGTGAACAACTACAATCCACATTTACTGACGGCCTGGAACGCCAACATGGACATCCAGTACATTCTTGATGAGTATGGTTGCATCATGTACATGTTGTCCTACATATCCAAGCCAGAACGGGAGCTGAGTGACTATCTCAAAACAATAGTCAAAGAAATGAGCCCAGAAACAGCGACAGAACGAGAAGAAATGAAAGAGGTTCTTCAGGTTTATTCAAAACACAGAGAGGTCAGCGCCCAGGAGTCTGTGGCCCGTACGTGCAGCTTGAAAATGAAGTCTTGCTCACGTGAGGTTGTTTTTCTGCCAACTGGGGACAACGCACTGAAAATGAGTCTCCCGCTCAGTGCATTGCAGAACAAACCAGCCGATTCTCTTAATGTGTGGATGACGAGTTTTGTCGACAAATACAGAGCCAGACCCGAAACACCAGAGTTTGAGTCCATGTGTCTGGCAGACTTTGCATCCCATTACAGGGTTGTCTATGGCAAGCAGAAGGAAGATGGCAAGCAAAAGGAAGACAGCAAGCGTGTCAGCCTATTGAATGAAATGGGAATGATTCAAAAACGCACGAGAGGGAAGCCTGCAATCATCAGGTACGCACGCTTCTCAGAGAAGAAGGACCCTGAGAACTACTACGGCAGACTGCTTAAACTCTACCTCCCCCACCGTTCAGAGTCATCACTGAAAACTGTAAGGTTCCCAACACACCAGGATTTTTACAAAGGCGCCTGTGTGAGCTTACCAGGAGAAGAAGCAATCCGAGCAGTGTCTGCAATTGTTACCAGCAACCAAAAGAAGTTCGAACAACACAACCAAATTGTGGAACAAGTCTTGGATGACTTTGCAAAAAACGGCCCTGTTGAAGATGCTTGGAACACCTTTGCCCCAGAAGCTGAGTTGGATAGGTTGGAATGTATAGAGGAACGCAAAGAAGGGGAGCCACTTCATGAGAATGAACAAGATGATGTTCCGGAGTATACACGTCACAAACAAACAGGTGGAATTGCGCTTACTGTGAAGGCCCCACAAATGTGCCCTGATTTCCTTCGGAAAATGTACAGAAACCTTAACCGGACACAAGCTCAGACATTCTACTCAGTTTGTGACTGGTGCACTAACCGTGTGCGTGGCCTAAATCCTGACCCATTCTATTACTTTGTCACTGGTGGTGCAGGGACAGGCAAATCACACCTGATAAAGTGCATCTATGCTGAGGCGACAAAGATACTCTGTAAACTTACCAGACTACGTGAGGAAGCAGACATATCCATGCCCAGCGTTTTACTAACTGCATTTACAGGAACAGCAGCTTTCAACATTTCAGGCAACACTTTGCATTCTCTGCTGAAGTTGCCAAGAAGCTTGAAGCCACCCTACCAAGGACTTGGAAATCTAATAGATGAAGTGAGGGCACAGCTGTCAAATGCGGAGATCATTGTTATTGACGAGGTGTCAATGATTTCAAAGCCCCTGTTTGCCTACATCAACTGGAGATTACAGCAAATCAAAGGCAGTAAGAAACCTTTTGGTGGTATGTCAGTACTAGCAGTAGGAGACTTTTACCAGGTCCCCCCGCTGGGAAAAAGTAAGCCACTCTGCGTGTTTGAGGAAAATACCAATGACGTCTGGAAAGACAACTTTCAGATGATCACGCTGACAGAGATCATGCGACAGAAGGATGACATTTCATTTGCTGAGCTTTTGAATAGAATCAGAGTCAAGCAGAAGACTGTCACCTTAAGCAATGATGACAAAGCTCTGCTTGCTCAGGCTTTTACATATCCCACCCACTGCCCTAATGACGTGCTACACATATTTGCCACCAACAAAGAGGTTCAAAAACATAATGCTGCAACTGTGTCTGTTCTCCATTCAAACATCACCAACATAGATGCCGACGATTACAGAAAAGACCCTAAGACAGGAGTGATGCTGAGGCAACACCAACCTTTCAAAGGACACAAAGACAATCTGATTGACACACTGCAAGCAGCTGAAGGTGCCCGTATCATGATCACAAGAAACATTGATGTAGAAGACGGGCTTGTTAACGGGACATTTGGCAAGATTGCAAGAATAATCATCCAGACTGAGAATGGTGCTACTACGGTAAACAAGCTTGGGCTTGTGCTGGACAATCCAAATGCAGGACAGAGATACCGTAACAAGTCGTCTTGTGATGCTGACAACTTGGTGTACATAGAAAGGGTAGAGGAAAACCTGAGACAGAAAGGAGTTGTTCGCAGGCAGTTCCCCCTGAAGTTGGCTTTTGGATGTACGATTCATAAGTGTCAGGGGATGTCGATACAGTCGGCAGTGGTCTCATTGAAACGGGTCTTCCAACCGGGAATGGCCTATGTTGCTCTGAGTAGAACGACTACACTACAAGGACTGTACATAACCGACTTTGATGAGAAGAAGATCTTTGCTGATCCTGAAATCACAGCTTCCCTGGATTCAATGAAGAAAGCATCACTGGAAAGTGTTATGCCCCTCTTAAAGTTTCTACAGACAACAGACAAACAGCAAACATTAACAATTATCCATCACAACACGGAAGGATTACCAGCTCACATTGAAGATATCAAATCTCACCATGAGTTGACACTTGGAGATGTTTTATGTTTCGCTGAAACTCATCTCTCAGGCTCTTCTGTTGCTGAAAGTCTCCAGCTGGAGGGCTACAACCTGTTCAAACGCAACAGACACCTCTCGTACACAAACCTTCCTGACATTGCAAGTAAAAGTGGCGGAGGTGTCGCCTTGTATATCAGAAACCATTTCAAGGCCTATGAAAAGCAGTATCATCACAATGTGACTGACTTGGAGTTCTTGGTTGTCAAACTGGAGTCCCCTGTACAAGCTTTGATCGCTGTCATTTACAGGCCACCGGATTACAGTATTGGCCAATTCCTTACTAACCTGCTGGGCCTCTTGGAATCTTTGGAAATAATGGATTGCCAACCTATAATACTCTGTGGAGATTTCAATGAAGATTTTCTGTGCAGAGAAAAGAAGCAAATATCTGACCTTCTTCACTCAAGAGGATATACTCAACTGGTCTGGGCAGCCACCACAGAAAAAAACACACTGTTGGATCACATTTACATCTCCAGGGTGCAGCAGTGTCTCCAGTCAGGAGTACTGCACAGTTATTACAGCTACCATTATCCTGTGTATTGTGTTTTGAGCAGTGGTTGTGAACACGCTTAGAGCCTGCATAAACAGGGCATGAGTGTTGCCAGGAAACAGTGGTTGTGAGACAGTGGTCATCAAACAGATAAAGTGGCAATGAGGGTCAGTTTACGTGGCCATAGTTATGTGGGACCATTTACAATTAGCTAAACATCATTCTCTATATTTCATGTTCGGTGTACTTGTTAGACACTGAACTCACTTACTCCCCCCCATCCATCACAGACATCTGTCCTCATCATATAGTAAGAGGAATACCGCGCTGTAGTGCACCCAAAAAGGGTACCTGTTCGTGAAATATTGTGAATGACCAAATAAGGGATAACCAAAATAGTGATGAAAATAACTTAGTGAAAAAAAATTAAAAAAAACTACATAATAACAAAAGCAGCCACTCTATGTGAGATACACACACTAATACAACAATATAACAAATATAGCAGCGCTGTAAATAGGAGTAAATACTAGTACCAGTGTTGAATAGGACTAATTGGTTAGAACCCAAATTAAATAACTAACACAGTTCTTGAAACCTAAATCAATAAGTGTTCACTGGACAGTCCTAACACAGTGAATAAAGTCCAAATAAATGTTGTGAAAATACATAGGCTCAGACCCCATTTTTTTAAAGCAGGAAATGTAAAATAGAAAAAATTCCTCCACCGCACCACGGTGGTAGCTGAAAATAAAATGCGCGCTTACCAAACGGCAAGCACAAGGGGGCTTGCGACCTTAACCCGGTCAGGGCCTTTCATTGGATGGGCTTCTAGGAAACGACATGCCACTTCATACAGCCAAAGGGTGATGATACCACTAGTCCACCAAGTCACAGGAAATCACTCTTATCATGGAGACTCCTAGCTGGGGGGTTATTCTCATTTATGGGTACCCCGGGAAAAGAGAGGGAAACAACATAGCGTAATCCTGGTTTTGAGGTTTATTAAAAGAATTAAAATAACACTTACAGTGTAGCAGATTCAAATAAGCATAAGAAGCCGGCTGGCTAAAATGATCACCCGTCCTACAGACGGTAGATGCAGCACGTCAGCTCGCCCTATCACACTGTCCTCATCACACTCACCCTCTCCTTCCTGTGCTATAGCCTGCTTGCTGATTAGTAAGACAAAGAAACAGCAAGGAGCAAAACTGCAGAGAAACTGAAAATTTGTAAGGGTTTAAAGTATATGCTTTAATGAATTGCCTTGTATCCAAAAAGTTCAAAAAGTTGACTGTTCAAAATGTTAATGTTAATGTTAATGTATAACGGAAATATACCGCCAGTTCGCTTGTGATGCAATATATTGAAATTATATGTACACTGTGTAAACTGTTTTTGACACACTTGATTTTGGGACGCGAGTCCGTCAGGTGCTATGCTTTGGCTGGGGCGGAATAAATCCTGGTAACCCTTAAGTCTGTGTCCGACAAAGTCATTTACCGATATTTCTACCTTCTACATCATTAGCACTTGTGCACTTTTTAAATTTGATCAATCAATTGGTTAGTGTAATGTTTACTATCTTTACTCACTACAAACACTCCACACAGTTACTCTGCCCATCTGCCCAGTTCAACCTTTCCACAGTTACTCCAACCACACAACAGTTACTCCAGGCACTCCCCCCAGTTACTCCGCTCACTCCAGATGTAGAGGCAAGAACACTTTTCACAATTTCCCCAGAAATTGTACCTTTTCTAGTTTTAATTGTTCCAATTCTGTTATATTTTCTTGGGTTGTAATTTCAATTTCATCCATTTTTATTTCTAAGGCTGCGGTGCGGTTTCCCAGCTCTCTTATTTCTTTGGTTAGGCTTTTTGTTGTTTGGTCTGAGGTTTGTTTTAAAGCCTTATGAAGCATCTTTTCAAATTGTAATAATATTACTGGGGATACTGAGGAGGCTTGTGGAGAAGTTTGTGAGAGGATTTGTTCTGTATCTGACTCAAATGGAGAGTCTTGCTGTGACATTTTCTGTCTGTGAGAGCGCCCTGATGCTGTATCTTGTGAGGTGACTGGAGCTGCTTCAGCTGCAGTGAGTGCCTGTGAGCTCTTTGTGAGGTGATTTTTATTTCTGCCACGGTTTCCTCCCAGTACCATATTTCCTGCCCAAACTTTCACAGTTTGTTCACTGGGGCAAAAAGGTTCAAATGGATACCTTTTGAGCCTGCAGGCTCCGCTTTGTCCTTCTCTTCTCTCCTCAGCGGTGTGGAGCTCTAACAATGCATGTCTGCTCCGCTAGGCTCCGCCTCCTGCCCCCCACATATCTGTTTTTCAACTTACTAGTTATTTTCAAGAGGAGCAGGGACCTGTTTTGCACTGGGAGGATCAGAGGATTGGGTATATCTTGGCTCCCCTCTCTTCTCTCCTAGACAAAAAAGAGCACTTAACCATTCAGTGTGGGCACAGACCCACTGCATAGGTAAAAAAAAAAATTCCCAGAGTTCTGTTTTAAGCATAACTTCATATCTGTGCATTAAGGCCCGTACACACGATCGGACTTTTTGACAACAAATATGCAAATTAGCTGTTTTAAGGCAACATCCGGCCGTGTGTATGCTCCATCGGACAAACTTTTCCAGTTTTCATCAGACTTTTATTGGCTGTGCGAACAGACCAACTTTCCGGCAACAAAAGTCCTACGATGGCTAGTCCGATCGTGTGTACACAAAACCATCGGACTTTAGTTCACAGTACAAACACGCATGCTCGGAAGCAAGGACCAGCACGAAGCAGTGGGTCTTGTAAAACTAGCGTTCGTAATGGAGATAGCACATTTGTGACATGTCAAATTATGAAATTTCTAAATGCAGCGCACATTCTCTTCTTCTTTTTAATGGCTTAATAATAAATCTGCTTTGCTGGTGATACTGACAGAGTACTAACAAACATATTTTACATAGGATTTGTGTTCTAGTGATATCACTAAAAAAAATTTGTCTTTTTTTTGGCCATTTTGTTAATTGCGCATTCACAACATAAATAAAATTAATAAATTATTAGACATATTCTCTGTCATCCCAATTCAAAATTATAAACCAAAAGAGCAAATGATACACAGAAAAATAAAAAAAATATAGCCTATTAAATCATGCTTAAATCAAAAAATACAACATGCTAAATTAGTAGCCCCTAAACTCCCCAGACCACTGGCCTTGTTGTGGATCCTGGGGCTGATTTGGCCACTGACCACCATGCTGCTGAGGTGGGTGGGCTTGCTGGGGTGGGTAGGTTTGTTGAGGTGGGTAGGTTTGCTGAGGTAGGTAGGTTTGCTGGGGTGGGTAGGTTTGCTGGGGTGGGTAGGCTTGTTGTGGAGGAGGTTGAGGTGTGTGGTCCAAATGACACACATGTGATTTTGTGGTTAGCTCTCATTTCCTGGCCTTGCTGAGGAGCTGGATGATCATACCCTCACATAGTTCCCTTTGATATGTGTCAATCTCACAGGGCTTATTAGCTGTAAAACAGCCAAACCCTTCAGCACTATCAGGTGCTGTGGTGATCACAGATGTAGCCCTAGTTAGGAAGTCAGCTGTGGCCTCATCCAGGTGTTGGCTCTTCCTGGCCCTATTTTGGGAGGACGCAGGAGAGGGATGCTGTACTCACTGTTTGAAGACAACAAATTATTATGCATACTACCATCTAATTAACATCATTTTTTTTGCCAAGCTTTTAAACAATGCTATACCTGGGTCAAGCTGAGCTCCTCCTCCTCTTCATCCTGTGTAGGATCAGGCTCAGCATCGGTGGCCTCAGCTGATGTGGAGGGTAGTGTAGAGAGAGATCTGCATGGTATAGTTTGATCAGACAAAAATTGGAGGCTGTTGAAATACCATAGCTTGTTAACATAGACGTCTTCAGCTGCTGCTCCTGATTTTTTGGATTCATCAATCTTCATTCGTTCCCTGTTATACATGCTTCTGAGGCCCCCAATTTTGGTCTTTATCAAACTGTAGGTTGCTCTGGGGTACACAGTCTTCGCAAATTCCACCAGTTTCTCAATTGCTGCCATCCTCTTGGTTTTATTGCAATAATCCTTATGTTTAACTTGCCACATACAAGTGAGCTCCCTGTATTTTTCTATAAATTGGCTAAGGAATTTGTGTGAATTCAAACCTGACTTCATCATTTTGGTGACAAGTATCAGATGTCTACAAAACACAAGGCAAACCATAATGGGTGGCGTATAGCTCATAATCTGGTCACAATAAAGGCCTTTATTTAATCAGTAGGGATGGGCTGTATGTTCGGGTTGAACATGAGTTTGACTTGAACATTGGCTGTTGGCATGTTCGCCGAATAGCAAACCGTTTAGGCTGTTTGCGGCAAATTTGAAAGCCGCGGAACACCCTATAAAAGTCTATGGGAGAATTCAAAAGTGATAATTTTAATGGCTAATATGCAAGCTATTTCCATAAAAAAGTGTTTTGGGGACCTGGGTCCTGCCCCAGGGGACATGTATCAATGCAAAAGTTTTTAAAAAATGGCAGTTTTTTCGGGACCATGGACTTTAATAATGTTTAAAAGTGAAACAATAAAAGTGAAATATTCTTTTACATTTCATACCTGGGTGGGGGGGATTTCTATAGTATGCCTGTAAAGTAGAACTTTTTTCATTATCACATTTCTAAATTATGTTATTTTTCCATACATGTATTTAGCAAAAGGCAAGTAAAGTGTTTAAAGTTTCCGGTCTTGTATGGGTTTCATCGTATATTCCGATCGGACCTACATATGGACCGCGTGTTAGCTAGACTGCGCATGTGTGAAAGTCTGCTCGCGTTGTCCGCCCCAATGTCATTTTTCTCTAATATTCCCTGTCCCTTCTCTCTTCAGTGCATAGTAGGAGCAACATGGCGGAGACACAGATGTTTGCCAATGTGCCATCTAGTGGGAAGGAAAGCCCGGAGCCACAAACGTCCCGATCCAGGACAAGGAGATTTAAGGCCACCAACATGGCCTTTAATGAAATGGTGAAGATGGTGGAGATTTTGTGTAGGGAGGATTATGATGGGAAACGTGGTCCATACACCCATCCAAATTTGAGAAAGGACCAAATCATGAGTACAGTTGTGAGCACTCTGGAGCACAAGTTTGGGGTACGAGGGTCCAAAGACCAATTAAGGAAGCGCTGGTCTGACATTAAACTAAGGGAGCCAGATCAGTATCTCAAAATAAAGAAGGCGCTTTGAAAAAGTAAGTACTTTTCATGTGTTCCTATTATGATTATTAACTTGCATGCTCCTCCATGTGCTTTTCTTTACTGTTGTACTTAATCGTTCGTAGGTAGGAAACACTGTTCGTAGGGAACATCGATCATTTGCCAATAAATATGATGTCTTTAACTGATATAGGGTTATAACTACATTTTGGTCATGATAATTTGTCTGATTGAACGAAGTTTAAGACATTGTTATCTAGATGTCTTTGAAATTTGAATTAATTGCTAAATAGATTCAGTGGAATGTAAGGAGAGGACACTCAGCAGCTGTTTACACATCTGGACTCAGGAGCATGTGGACACCAGAGAAACTTGGCCAAAAAAGGTAAGTATTGCAGTTTAGTTAAAAGGGAATTTTAATCATGTCTTCAACTTGGATCTCTTCCCAAATAGACAATTGTACACCACTTCAAAGCAACGTTTCATATTCCTATTTCTGGACTCAAATATCTGTGTGCTAAGTATACCTTTTGTTTCATTCTCATAGGGGAGAAAAGACTAGCCTGAAATGCAAGTAAGCCCCAGCCCCCGCGAGGATCTGTAGGAAGGAGAGGTGGAGAAAGTGGGCGACATGGGCACCCCACCAGGTGAGTGTCTGACACCCCAGCTTCAGGTAATCTATGTATGCCTGCATATTTCTAAATACATGTTTTTAATCCATTTTTAGGTGATGTGCTGGATGTGCAGGAAGTCGAGCCTTTCATTACCGACAGCGCCCAAAGGCTCATTGGCCAGATCATGGCCTGGAATGGGGAGATTGATGCCATGTGCAATCGCCTGGAAATGAAGAACATGATTGATGTTTTGGGGAGAATCTAATCCCTTTTTCCCTAAAAAAAAAATGTATCATGTTCTTCATTTCCTGCTGCATGATGATGTCCACATTCCAATTTTATTGTTTTTTACAGTTTTAAAAGCCAAATTTTGAAGATGCATACAGTGTGTCAACATGTGCTATCTGCCATCATGGGATCTCAATGTATGCGTTTTGTGGGTGCAACCCCTTCCTCAACCCCTTCCTCAACCCTTTCTTCATAACGCTAGTAAGTGAGAGGAAGGGATTGCACCCACAAAATGCATCCATTGATTCCCCATGATGGGAGATAGCATGTTGACATTACCCATTTGGAATCCCAATCTGTGTGCATCTTCAAAATTTGGCTTTTACAGGGGTGACATCACCCCATCTGATGAAGGCAATATCAAGACATTTTTGACACTATAATGTCTGATATTGCCTTCATGGTGTATACGTTGAACTTTGTAAGTTCCATAGTTGTGTATGTTATGTTTTTAAACATGCCTATTTTTCTTTTTTTTTTTTTTTTTTTTGTTTCAATAGTTTTTATTGAAAAGTTTCTCAGTTACATAGGTTACAGGTTATGCATCATAAAGTACATGGGTATACAGTTGTAAGTGCAATGACATACTGTACAGATGATAGCAAGAGTTGGTTGACCAATCATGTAACTGTAGATATTGAGAGAGTGAAGTTCAAGGTAACTAATGTTAACTAACAGCATGTAACAAAGGTATTCTTATCAAATTCTAAAGGTGGTAACCTGTGGCGAAGGGATGGGAGGGGGAATGGGGAGAGAGGGAAGGGAAGGAAGGAGGGGGGGATAGGTGGAGTAAGGGGGAAGGGGGAGGGAAGGGGGGGGAAGAGAGCAGTATTGGTGAAGCATCTATCAAGGTAAGACTGTTATCGGTTGGTGTTTTTCAGTGTGCCATTTGTACCAGGGATTCCAGAGGTCTAGTGTTTTAGAGTGGTGTTGTGACCCTCTTGATAGAAGTGTTTCATATGTGTAGTGTGTATGGACTAATTTAACTACTTCCGCTATTGGGGGAATGGAGTGTGATTTCCAGTTTCTTGTTAGAAGGAGTTTAGTTGCTAGGAGGATGTGTACAGTCACCTGTCTGAGCTGTGTAGGTAGCTCATCAATGTTCAGGTTGAGGATCGCTAACTGTGGAGTGAGAGTGATGGGAAGATGGAGAACTTCTTGTAACATGTTTTGTACCTCAAGCCATAGCTGTTGTATGTGAGGGCATGTCCAGAGGATATGTAGGAGAGTGCCAGTTTGACCGCAGCCACGCCAGCAGTCATGTGAAGCGTGGAAATTAAATTTGGCAAGTCTATGAGGGGTTAGATACCATCTCATTAAAGTTTTTTGTGTCATTTCCCATAGAGATGTACAGGAAGTTTCCTTATACACTGAGTTGATTGCTATTAGCCATTGGTGATCAGTGAATTGTAGGTTTAGGTCTTTCTCCCAGTCTAGGAGTGGTTTGGATTTGAAAAATGTGTTTTTTTCCTGCAGGAGTAAATAAATGAGGGAGAGTCCTTTGTGTTTGGGGTTGTCAGAGAAAAAGAATTCCCAAAGTTTCATGGGGAGTGCTCCTTCTAGGGATGGATAGGTTGTGAGGCATTTTTTTAGTCTATAGTATGTTAAGAAGTCTTTAGTGGGTGCATTGTATTCTTTTTGGACCTGTGGGTAGGATTTAGTGGACGTGATGTTGCGGAGGTCTTGTGTGTATTTAATCTTATCGGAGATCCATTGTGGGACGGATAAATCTGGGGTCAGATGTTTTAAGGTGTTGATAGGAATTAAAAGGGGTTTGGTCGGGAGGAGTGACCATCTGGTATGGTGTAGGGTTCTCCATGCTTTGATGGTAGCTTGGATAGGAGGGAAGTACTGTAATAAGGAGTGGTTGTTCACGGGGGTACTAAATAACCAATTGGTGAGGTTGGGGCCCAGTGTTTCGTTGTTTTCTATGGTGCTCCACAGGGTGGTTGGTGTAGTTTGAAACCAATCTCTTAGTTGAGATAATATAGTGGCTAGATAATAATCTTTTATATCAATGTGTCCCATACCCCCTTTAGATCTGTGTTTTATGAGTTTAGAGTGGCTACATCTAGCCTTCTTTCCTTGCCAAATAAATTGGTTCAGGATAGATTGGAGGGAGTTGAGGTATGATGTTGAGAGTGGGATGGGTAGTGTGCGAAAAATGTATAGGAGTTTGGGGAGGGCCATCATTTTGAATGCTGCTAGGCGTCCTGACCAGGTGAGTTCGAATTTAGAAATTTTTGTTGTTTCCTTAATGAGCATTTGCCTAGCTTCTACATAGTTATGAGTAAATAGGCCTTTCGTGGTTTTCGTCAGAGTTATTCCTAGGTATGTTATTCCATGATCGGCCCATGGGTAAGGATATTCAGACATCAGGATGTTACTGGCTACCGCATCTAAACCCAGGTCTAGTATGAAGGATTTGTGCTCGTTAACCTTATAATATGAAATATCGCTAAATTTTTCCAACAGCGTTTGTACCGAAGCCAGGGAGGAGCGAGGGTTAGTGATCATTAATATCACGTCATCAGCAAATAAGTTGATTTTGTGTTCCGTATCCCCTATCTTAAAACCTGTTATCTTGCAAGACTGTCTGACATGTTCTGCTAAGGGTTCCATTATTAAGTTGAAAATGATTGGTGAGAGCGGGCAGCCTTGGCGGGTGCCGTTTGTGATGGAAAATGGTTTGGAAAGCATTTCTGATGTATACACCCGAGCAGATGGTGCAGAGTAAAGTGCCATTATGGCAGTTAATATAGGACCTTGAAATCCAAATTTGCTCAAAGTAGCTTGTAGATACTTCCAATGTACTCTATCGAACGCCTTCTCTGCGTCCAGAGATAGGAGCAGAGAAGGCGTTCGAGTCAACTCGGCACTATGAATGATGTTGACAATCCTACGAGTTGCATCGGATGTCTGTCTGCCCTTAGTGAAGCCTGACTGGTCATTATGGATCAGTAATGGCATTAAATTGAATAATCTATTGGCTATTAGTTTAGCGTAGATTTTTGTGTCTAGGTTAAGAAGCGAGATGGGTCTAAAATTTTGTGCGTGGGTGGGTTCCTTACCTGGCTTCGGTATAGTGACGATCAGAGCATTGAGCATTTCAGGAGGGAGAGAGGAGGATGAGGCAGCGCCATTGAATACTAAAGACATATATGGTGCTAGAATAGTACTGAATTTTTTGTAGTATTCGCCTGTAAGGCCGTCCGGTCCCGGTGATTTGTTAGGGGGTAAGGTGGTAATTGTGGTGCAAATTTCTGAGTCCGTAAATGGGGTGTTTAGTGCAGATAGTTGGTCTGCGCTCAGTTTGGGAAGTTTGATTTCTTGTAGAAATGATTCTATGTCTTGTAGGGAAGGTTGTTTGAGTGAGATATCGTCTTTCAGATTGTACAGTGTGTTATAATAGTGGCTGAATGCGTCCGCAATGGATTGTGGGTCAGTCAGTTTTTGTTTGGTATCAGGATGGAATAAATGTGTTATTTTAGTTTTTGAGTAGTGTCCTTTTAGTCTATTAGCCATAGTTTTTCCGGCTTTATTGCCAGTGGAGTAATGTTTCGCTCTGAAATATGTGTGTGCTTTCTCAAAGGTTTGCAATAGGTGGGATCGTAATTCTTGTCTAAGTGTGTCTAACTGTTTTTTGAGTGTTGGGTCAGGAGAAGATTGGTTTTGGGATTCTAGAGATTTGATGCTAGAAGTCAGTGAATTTAGACGCTGTGATCTCATCCTCCTCTCCCTGGCTCCAATTTGTATAAGAATCCCTCTTATGAACGCTTTATGGGCATTCCAAAGTATGGAGTTGTCTGGTACAGAGCCTGAGTTGGAGTTGAAGTATTCTTCTAGGCAGGTCCTGATGTGGGTCACGTGGGTAGGCGAGTTAAGGATTGCGGCATTCGCTCTCCAGAGCCGAGTTTGGGAGGTTGTTGGGGAGTCTTGTAGGGTGATAGAGACTGGCGCGTGGTCCGACCACATGATGGTGTCTATAGCTGATGAGATTTTGGATAGTGTCCATTTGTCTACTAGGAAGTAGTCTATTCTTGAGTAAGAATTATGCCGGGGTGAGAAATATGAGTAGTCCCTTTCTGTGGTGTGGTGACATCTCCATACGTCATATAGGTCATTGGATCTGATGAGTGATCCCATCTGGGAGGGTAGTCTGTGTGAGGCAGTGGAGGAGTCTACGGAGTTGTCTGGTACTACGTTGAAGTCTCCGCATATTATTAGGTGGCCTTGTTTGAAGCGGTGAATTTTTTTCATCAGCTTGGTGAGAAAATGGATTTGTTTCCGATTAGGGGCGTAGATTGTGACGATGGTGTATCTGTTGGTGTCCAGAGTGCAGTCTAAAGCTAGATATCTGCCTTCCGTGTCTATAAGACTGTTGTGTAGAGTGAAGGAGCAAGAGTTCTTGATGGCTATCATGACCCCTCTCTTTTTTTCTGGACCGGATGCTTTGAATATGTGTGTAAAATTTTTGTTGGTACATAGGGGTTCCGCAGAAGATTTAAAGTGGGTTTCTTGAACACAGAGTACTTCACAATGGGCATCTTGGGTGGTGCGCCATAGAGAAGCTCTTTTGGATGGGTGGTTTAGTCCCTTCGCATTAAGTGACAAGAATTTGGGCATGATGGTATTGGTGTGGAGGAAGTGTATATTCCGTCAGTACTTACAGTTTCTTGTGTTGTCAGCGTAGTAGCTGTGAGATCTTTGGTACTTGTTGATGAAGTCGATCAGACTGGATGGTGGGTTGAAGATGCTCTAATTCTGGGGAACTGAGGCTCTCCGGGAGGGAACGGGTATCAGACAAAAAAGGAGATAAGAAAAACAGTTAGTGAGGACTTGGTAGGGTGAAGGAGGAAGGGTCGGCAGTAATCTAGAGGACTGCCGGTCAGTGTGAGGGTCAAGTTCGTGAACTATCTGCAACGAGCAGGCACCGGATCGGAGTGCGAATGATGATTTAAGAACATCACTACCTGGTGTTCAGGTGTTGAAGTTAGCATGCGTTCCTTTAATGTGGGCTTGGGGGTTTCCTGGATGGGATGGCTGGGTTGGCTGGTCTACTTCAGGGATGATGCCCCAAATCCGGAGCAGCTTTATGCCTTCTTCCACTGTGTGGATGTTGTGCCGTGCCCCATTTTTGGTGACTACTAGCTTGGTTGGAAATCCCCATTGAAACGGAATTTTGTGGTTGTGGAGCGGTTTTGTAATGGTCTGTAGCTGACGACGTTGTTGGCGGGTAAATTGGGAGACATCAGGAAAGAGTTGCAGCTTGGAGTACGGGGCTGGTAGTTGTCCCAGACGTCTGGATTGTGCCAGCAGCATATCTTTGGCATGGAAGAAGTGTATTCTCATCAAGGTGTCTCTGGGGACTTCTGGGGGTAGGTGTGGCGGCTTTGGCAGTCGATGGATTCGATCGATTATGGTTTCTATCGGTGGTAGGTCAGGCAGGAGAGTGGACATGAGTTTCCTCGCATATGTATTCAGGTCAGCTGGGAGGATGTTTTCAGGGATGCCCCTAATCTTAACGTTGTTACGTCTCGAGCGGTCTTTGAGATCCGCCATTTTGGCTCTGACCCAGTGATGTTCCTCACGGGTATGATGGGCATCCACTAAATCGTTAACCGTTTCGGTCATGATAGACATCTGCTTTTCAATTTGGCCAATCTTTTTGCCTGTGTGTAGCATTTCTGATTTAAAGGCAGTGAACATGGAGGATATGTCATTGTGGAGGGAGCTGTGAAGTGAGATCAGCATCTCCTTCAGCATTGTGTCAATTACAGGCTGATTAGATGTGGGGAAGGCCGCTATAGGGGAGGATAGGGGTGTCTGGGTGAGTAGCTGATCTAGTGCAGGCCTTACCTCCTGTGCCTGTGCAGCTGTATCCAATCGCATCCTCGATTTGGCTGGGCTGTTTGAGGTGGAAGATGATCCTGATGGTGGATGGGAGCTTGATGAGATTTCTTGAGGTAGGATTGAGGGGTCATCTTCATCAGGCAGATCTGTGTAAGAATCTGCAGAATACTGTGTCTCTGAGGGCTGTGAGGCGCCGCGGGCGCCATCTTGGATTCGTTCAGCCTGAGTGACTGTGTAGAAATCTGTCAATTTCTTAGGTTGTCTGTAATCTTTTCGCTTCCTGGATGCTCCGGTCTGGTTCCCCGCTATGTGGGGGTTAGAGGAATGCATTTTTGTGGTCCTGTGGAGTGATTTTAGAGGCTGTTGTCTCCGATCGGTGCGGGAGCTGTGAAGTCAGGCTTCCATACTGCTCGGCGGTTAGCCACGCCCCCCAAACATGCCTATTTTTCAAAAAAAAAAAAATATGTATATATCTTTTGATGGAAAAAAAAATATTTTGATGAACAAAAAAAAAAATATATGTGTGATGTTTGCCTACAGTTTTTAGATGTTGAACTTTGTAAGTTCCAGAGTTATGTAAGTTATGTTTTAACCATTTCAGCCCCGGAAGGATTTACCCCTTTCCTGACCAGAGCACTTTTTACAATTTGGTACTGCGTCGCTTTAACTGCTAATTGCGTGGTCATGCAATGCTGTACCCAAACAAAATTTGCCTCCTTTTCTTCCCACAAATAGAGCTTTCTTTTGATGTTATTTGATCACCTCTGCGGTTTTTATTTTTTGTGCTATAAACGGAAAAAGACTGAAAATTTTGAAAAAAAATGACATTTTCTAATTTTTGTTATAAAAAAAATCCAATAAACTCAATTTTAGTCATACATTTAGGCCAAAATGTATTCGGCCACATGTCTTTGGTAAAAAAAATGTCAATAAGCGTATATTTATTGGTTTACGCAAAAGTTATAGCGTCTACAAGCTAGGGTACATTTTCTGGAATTTACACAGCTTTTAGTTTATGACTGCCTATGTCATTTCTTGAGGTGCTAAAATGGAAGGGCAGTACAAAACCCCCCAAATGACCCCATTTTAGAAAGTAGACACTCCAAGGAAATTGCTAAGAGGCATGTTGAGCCCATTGAATATAATTTTTTTTGTCCCAAGTGATTGAATAATGACAAAAAAAATTACAAAAAGTTGTCACTAAATGATATATTGCTCACACAGGCCATGGGCATATGTGGAATTGCACCCCAAAATACATTTAGCTGCTTTTCCTGAGTATGGGGATACCACATGTGTGGGACTTTTTGGGAGCCTAACCGCGTATGGGGCCCCGAAAACCAATCACCACCTTCAGGATTTCTAAGGGTGTAAATTTTTTTATTTCACTCTTCACTGCCTATCACAGTTTCGGAGGCCATGGAAAGCCCAGGTAGCACAAACCCCCCCATGACCCCATTTTGGAAAGTAGACACCCCAAGCTATTTGCTGAGAGGCATGGTGAGTATATTGCAGCTCTCATTTGTTTTTGAAAATTAAGGGGTGCTTTTTTTTTTTTTTCTTTTTTATCTTACTTTTAAAATGTTCCTTTAATTTTTTGTTTTAATCATTTTTATTGTTATCTCAGGGAATGTAAATATCCCCTATGATAGCAATAGGTAGTGACAAGTACTCTTTTTTGCAAAAATTGGGGTCTATTAGACCCTAGATCTCTCCTCTGCCCTCAAAGCATCTGACCACACCAAGATTGGTGTGATAAAATGCTTTCCCAATTTCCCAATGGCGTTGTTTACATCCGGCGAAATCTAAGTCATGAAATGCTCGTAGCTTCCGGTTTCTTAGGCCATAGAGATGTTTGGAGCCACTCTAGTCTCTGATCAGCTCTATGGTCAGCTGGCTGAATCACCGTCTGCATTCTCAGGTTCCCTGTTGAGAAAGGAGAGCCAGATAAAAACACGGAAGAAGGTGGGGGGGCATTCCCTCCCACTGCTTGTAAAAGCAGTCTAGCGGCTAATTAGCCACTAGGATTGCTTTTACATGAAAGCCGACCGCTGGCTGAAAAGAATGATACCAAGATGATACTTAAACCTGCAGGCATCATTCTGGTATAACCACTCAAAAAAAAATGGTTAACAATAAAACACAGTAAACAGTAAATTATAAAAAATTGCATACCTGAAAAGCAAACGTGATAAAACATAATAACAATAAAACATTGCAGAATAGAATACAGTAAAAAAGAGCAGAACAATAGAGAGAGAATAGAGAGAGAGAGAACAATGAAACGACAACTATTTGTTTTTATTTTATATTTTTTTTGTGGTTTTTTTCTTACACTTTTTTTGTAACTGTAACTTTTATAACTGTAACCGGTTTCAGGTTCGGGTCTCTTAAAATGCGATGGCATCTTGGCAGACCCTGTGAAAGTGTATCTAGTCTGTGCAATGCTGTACCCTACGCTAATACTCAACTAGTGTATGGTAGCGTTCAAAACATTCACCAATGCAAAGACCAGGATTGTCAGGACAGGAGGGACAATAATAGCGGGTGTTACGCCTATATCCGCGTTTGCTGCAGACACATCTTTTTTGGGGGGTTCGCTGGGTAGGGGTACTCAGGAGGACATAAAAATGCCTCTCATGCAGCCAACTGCATTTGGTTGGGGATGTGAATGGGGGAAGTACGGGTGCTGCAGAAGTGGTGGGTTCCCCTCAGGAAGGACACTATGGGCACGACGGGCCTGTGTTTGTCTTCTTGGTGGCAGCGGGACACTACTTGTGCTTGCCACCTCACCAGCTTGAACTTCATTTATGGGACTCGCCACGTCACCAAGTGTTACTGCAGTGCTGGTTTGACTATGACCGGGGGGGTACTAGGCCGCTGGTGCTTGCCACTTCACCAAAACTCTACCAAAAAAAACCTGTTAGCGATCGCATTGATCAGACCTGACTCTGCGAATGCTGCAGTTATGCGTTTAGTGTTTTGTAAGTGACAGTGATCGATCGATACTGCACTTGGGTTGGCTGGGCTGGGTGGGGCAGATAGGCAAAACGCAGCTGCTAGCAGGTATCTGGGCTGATACTGCTAACACTGCGTTTTTGGGAACCCTAAACTGCTGGGGAAGCTAGTATAGATCTGATCGGATCAGATATTGATCCGTTCAGATACTATACCACTAAGGGAGGTGTACGGTGCGTGCGTGGGTGTTAGCGGTACTGGCGCTAACCTGACGCTGCCTGGGGCTGGTGCTTGCCAGTTCACCAAAATGCTACCAAAAAAACTGTTAGCGATCGCAGGGATCAGGCCTGACTCTGCGAACGCTGCAGATATGTGTTTAGTGTTTTGTAAGTGACAGTGATCGATCGATACTGCACTTGAGTGGGCTGGGCTGGGCTGGGCGGAGGAGCAAAACGCAGGTGCTAGCAGGTATCTGGGCTGATCCCGCTAACACTGCGTTTTTGGGAACCCTAAACTGCTGGGGACGCTAGTATAGATCTGATCGGATCAGATATTGATCCGTTCAGATACTATACCACTAAGGGAGGCGTATGCTGTGTGCGTGGGTGTTAGCAGTACTGGCGCTAATCTGACACTGCCTGGGGCGACGCATATCACCGCCGGGCAATCAGGGGGCTAAACATTTATTCGGTAATAAACGGCGGGTGCCCTGACACTATAAAACATAAACTAACTAACCAGCATCACCGTAACAGTTATACGGTGATCACTGGTGAAAGGGTTAACTAGGGGGCAATCAAGGGGTTAAAACCTTTATTAGGTAGTATATGGGGGTCCCTGTCACTATAAAACGCTGACGGCGAACCTAAATATTTACCTCCCTAACTAGCGTCACCAGTGACACTAATACAGCAATTAGAAAAATTATTGCTTACTGACACTGGTGACGGGGGTGATCAAGGGGTAAAACTTTATTAGGGGGGTTAGGGGGGTATCCTAGACCTAGAGGGGGCTAATACTAACTGCCCTACCACACCAACTGTCACAAACTGACACCAATGCAGTAATCAGAAAAAAAACTGCTTGGTGTCAGTGTGACAGGGGGGGAGGGGTGATTGGGGGTGATTGGGGGGGGGTCGGGGGTGTATTGTGTGCCTGGCATGTTCTACTGAGTGTGTATGTGTTGTGCACTCACATTGAAGTCTTCTCTCCTCGGCGCCGGAACGGAAAATACCGAGCCGAGGAGAGATGACATCATTTCATTTGCTGCTATTAAGCATACAGCAGCAGAGGAAGAATCTGATTGGCTGGGAGCGATCGCGAGGGGGGACCACAAATAGATGGTCTCCCCCTCACCTCTCATCGCTCCCAGACAGAAACCGACCACCTAGGCCACCGGGGGGGTCCGATCGGACCCCCCGCCTGCGGGAGGCAGATCATGTACAGGAACATGATTCTGCCTGCCCGTTCCATTCTGCCGCAGTATATCTGCATGAGGCAGTCGGCAAGTGGTTAAAACATGCCTGTTTCTTATAAAAAATACAAATTTTTATAAACGCACAGATTAAAAATTTTGAACTAAAAACAATGTGTGGCTTCTTATTTCAATGCTCAATACCAGTATATTTGTTAAGTTGGTGTAGTTACATTGACAGTGTACTCTAAAATGTGTGTAGCCGAGACACAGCACAACATAATAGTTAGCTCAAAGCGAGATTGTCACCTCATGTTGCACATCAGGTTGGTTTGCACTAGTGGCAAAAATGACAAAGATCAAGGCTATTTTAAACCTAATAAACACAGACAACAGTAGTTCAAATAAAATAGTATTTTATGATTAAGTCAAATATTTACTCATTATCAAGTACATTTTGCTGCCAAGGCACTGCCCCTGTACCCACAAAGTAGTCCATATACTGTTCACGGACAAGACGGGCATTCTGGGAGCATCAGCTGGATGGGAAAAAGAAGGCTTATCTGTTTGCCTTGAGGCAATGTAGCTGGAAGCATTCCTCCTTAAAAAATTATGTTGGATGCAGCAGCATAACACCACATGGTTAATTTTATACTCTGCCAAGTTTATGGTGGTTAAAAAGAGCCTAAATCTACTCAAAAGGATGCCAAATGCATTTTCCACAACCCTTTTGGCACGAGAGAGGCGATAATTGAAAATTTGTTGTTCTGGGGTGAGGTTCCTCATTGGAAAGGGTTTTAGAATATGTTCCCCCAAAGAAAAGGCCTCATCTGCCACAAACACAAAATTTAGTCCCTCAATATTGTCTTGAGCATGTAGCAAATGTAAGGTCACTTTCTGTAGCCGATCATAGAATTCTGTACGCATCATTATACCTCCATCAGAGTGGCGGCCATTCATACCAACATCAACGTACAGAAACTCGTAGTTGGCTGACACCACAGCAAGCAGAACTATGCTGCAAAACCCTTTATAATTAAAATAATATGATCCTGAGTTTGGTGGTGGGACTATCCTCACATGCTTGCCATCAATGGCACCTCCACAGTTGGGGAAATTGCATCAATTGGCAAACTAGGCCGCCACATCCTGCCATTACTGGGTGTTTGAAGGAAACTGTGGAGTCAAACAAAGAAAAAAAATTAATACTTGAGCACATAAAATTGCAACCTTATTTGACACAAACTTTGTGGGGCAACATAATATTATAACATTTAAATGTGTATTTACAAAAAAAGGGTAAGTTATAATTATATGCTCCCTCACCCCCTCTGGTGGCACATTATAAAAATGTTAGGGGGGAGTTCAATGGGTAGATGTTTTGGACAAGTAAACCTCTACACTTCCATGAGAGCTAAATGCATTAAAAATTAGGTTTAATTTGGCCAGCCCATCCATTTTACAAGATTGGTAGGCCAGTGGACAGGTAAGAAGTGGCATAATCCAAAAATAAGAATGCACATTGTCCAAATCTATACACATTTTGACATACATCCATCAAAATAATAACAATGTTCATTAATTATGATTATTCGTTATGATGAAGTTAAAAACCCAGAAAATCAGCACAGCACAGGAATGGTGGTAGCCCCTCATAACAAGCACAGCACAGGGATGGTGGTAGCCCCTCATAATGCTAAATTCATCATAACGAACGTATAATTTGTACATTTTGACGGTAATCAGGCAGGCCCTTGCACTACATGCTTTTGAGAATTTATGCAGCAATCTTAACTCAAAAAATGAGGTATACTGTGTATGTGTTTAGCAAAATCAGCAGATAAAGCAGTTGTATCGGTTGACTCTGCATTTTTTTGGGGGTGGGGTAAAAAATAAGTGTTGGCACCACAAAAAAGGCTCTTGCACTCTGCATGAATTTAAGGACAGGAATAGGATTGGGACAGATTTTAAGGGGTGTTTAGGGTAAACATAAAAATGAAGCATAAAAAATACCGTGTTAAGTTACTAGGCTAGGTGTGGGCCCATGGTAGCATGATGGGGAGGTTAGTGAAGGAAAATATGCATGTAGGCCAAGAAAAATGTTACAGCATGCATGAGGACAAAAAGGACATTCATTCACAGCATATTACAAAAATGGGAAGGATGGAATACAAAACATATAAAATACATTAGAAAACATGAAGGTGATATTAAAGCAAAAAACTTACATGAATATAGTCCTTCTGCAGGACTTGGATGATGGCACCACATGTCTCAGGAATAATGACTCCCAGAGCCTGGGGAGAGATACCAGTGGTAAACTTTATATCCTGGAGACTCCTCCCTGTCGCCAAATAACACAAGGTGGCTATGAGCCTTTGCTCTGCTGGAATAGCAGCCCTCATGCAGGTGTCCTGCTTCGTGATATAGGGGACAGCATATCAATTATGATAATCATTTGGATTATTCTCCTGCAGCTCACGCAGCAAGGGCATATGGCTAAATTGGTCACGATTAAGTAGCCAAGTTTTGGCCCAAACACTCCTCATCCTACTACTCCGATTATTCCTGGACCGGGTTAGAGTCACAACAAGAACTCCAAGCCCATAAATAGCACGCTCTCTCCTAGGATTGCGCGACATGGCAGGTTGCCCAACAAACGGTTGGAAACGTACAAGAAATGCATGGAACTGAAAACCATGAATCAGCACTAACCAAACGTCTACTAACACAAAATTAGCAGAAGGAGCCTGAAGGGTGACGCCGGAGAATTGAACATCCTCTTTTGAAGTGTTGTCAGTACGTTGTAACGTCAATACGTTGTAACGTCACTACATTCGTGTTTGTTGCCTAAAAGTCCGATCGTGTGTATGCAATACAAGTTCACGGACAATGCCCTTTGTAAAGAAATCCATGGGAAAGTTTGTACAACGTCTGATCGTGTGTATGAGGCTTAAGGGGAACACGCGTGTCACTGCAGTTCACAGTAATGCCACGTACACACAGTCAGACTTTTTGACCGGACTAGTCTGATGGATGCCGACGGACCAAATCCGGCAGACAATCCGATCGTGTGTGGGCTCCACTGGACCTTTAGTGGACTTTTCCAGTCGCAAATCTGACGGACTTTAGATTTGGAACTTGCTTCAAATCTTTACGTCGTAACTCCGCCGGACCCAGAAATCCGCTCGTCTGTATGCTAGTTTGGCGGACAAAAAAAACGACGCATGCTCAGAAGCAAATACTAAACGGAAGCGCTCTGTCTAGTGTTCGTATTGTAGGTAGCACATTCCTCACGCTGCAAATTCTGTGATTGTTGAATGCAGCGCATTAATTGTCTTCTTTAATAATGCTATAAGAACGAAGTTGTTTTGCTGTTCCTATTCACACAGAGTTCTCTCAAACTGATTTCTGGATTATTTCTCTTGATCTCATGAATGATATTGTATTTGTTTTAAAAGCCATATCTCCATAATAATGTTTACACAATTGTTTTTTGGAGTCATCTTTTATTTTTTATTTCATCAAGATCTTTTTTTATGATTATTGTCAAAATTATTTTATCTTTACCTCCATATATTTTTTTTTTGTTTGTAAAGTTACCACAAAGAATCATTTTTTTTTGTTTTTAATTTTGTTTTAGTTCTTAAATTTACCACAAATAAATATTTTTTTTGTGTGTTTTTTTTGTAAAGTTATCACAAAGAACCATTACTTTTGTAAATTTTAAATTTTTGTTTGTTTATAAAGTTCCCACAAAGAACCTTTTTTGGTTATATTATTTTTTATTTTATTTTATTTTTATTGTTTTTGCAACCTCAAGGAGGTTGTTGTCCCTTGTTAATTTGACATTGTCTCTAAATAAATGATGTTAATTAAAACACATAAAGTCTTTTCATAAACTAAAATATCCATTTATTTATGGTAAACAAAATAAAGATGAAGTCAATGCTGGCTAAATACTGGAATTTGTGAATATTTTTGGCCACAGGACACACATCAAAAGTCTGTGGAAAAGAAAATTGGGATCTTGAGGAGTCCATATAAGATGGAGCACAATCTGGTCCAGGAATCCCAGAGATCAAGAGCAACATAGATGTCCCCAGGCTGTGGTACTACACCAGTCTGCGTCTTCTGTCAGACCAGACTGAACCCAGGTCATCACTTTCTTCTCTTTCCTGCAGCCTTCCCTCCACGCTGCCCTGCACCCTTCCCTGCAGCCTTCCTTGTAGGCTGTGGCTCTGGTGGTTGACTTGAAAAGGAGGAAGGGCTGCCTAATTTATTTGGGTGTTGGCAGTTAACTCGCCCTTCAGCCCCTTGTGGATAGCATCAGCAAAAAGTTTTTCACACAGGAGGCATTGGCCACACTCCATTTAAAGAAACCTGCTGGCTAAATAACAGCCATAGGCCTCTTCAGCTTCGGGGGGGGGCTCTTCAGAAAATTTGTTGCTTCTCTCATGAGGAGCAGTGATGCCTGATCTGTCACTGTCCCCTTGCTGGCCCTTTTTGTGGGAGAGCGGAGGGGAGCCACTTGTGATTGTGTCAGGCTCCTACTGGGCCCAGCCACCTCCTGGCTGACACTGGGCCCGGCCTCCTCCTGGATGACACAGGGTCCGGCCTCCTCCTGGCTGTCCCTGGGCCTGGCCTCCTCCTGCCTGCCACTTTCCACACCTTCCTCCTGGCTGACCTCATCCTGTGTATAAAAAAGGGACATAGTTTTAGTTTTTGGTTCATCAATGACACACAATTTTCTTCTCAAACTTGCAAATTCAATGTTAATACATATATTAATAAGAGTATAGAAATCTGACACCATCATTTTTTAAAGCAGGTGACAAACATTTTTGGCCTCTACTGTCAATTGATATGTATACATAATTTTTAGGATAAAATTAATTAATCAATTATAACATCTAGTTAACAACATTAATATTAGGACACTAAATATGTTTAAAATTAAATTTACCTGACTCCAGATGGTCATATCCGGTTCTTCCAGAATGGAAGACCCAGCTTGGTCCTCAGAAGCCTCTGCTGGGGTGGAGGGAAGGGTGCATGGAAGGGTGGAGGGAAGGGTGGAGGGAAGGGTTGAAAATGATACCCTGGCTTCAGTCTGGTCATCAAGGTAGCGACAAAAGCCCGGAGCCTGGAATGTCCCGATCCAGGAAGCAGAGATTTAAGGCCTCCAATAGGTCTTTAAAGAGATGGTGGAGATGGTGGCAATTTTGCAAAAAAATGACTATGATGGGAGGTATGGACCTTACGCCCGTCCTAATTTCAGAAAAGCCAAAATAATGGCGAAGGTGGTGAAGACATTGCAACTTACTTTTGGGGTACGGCGCTTGAAAGATCAGATTAGGAAAAGATGGTCCGACCTCAAACTCTGGGAGCCGGATCAGTACAGATGGATCTGTAAGGCGCTTAAAAAAAGTAAATACTTGTCGTGTTTTCATCTTCTGTTTATTACCTTGTATACTGCTCCATGTGCGTTTTAAACGATCTTAGTAAACATTGTTACATATATAGACACATCTATATCTATCTATCTATCTATCTATCTATCTATCTATCTATCTATCTATCTATCTATCTATCTATCTATCTATCTATCTATCTATCTATCTATCTATCTATCTATCTATCTATCTATCTATCTATCTATCTGTCTATCTATCTCTATATAGATATGTGTATTATATGTGTATGTAGATGTTATATATATATATATATATATATATATATATATATATATATATATATATATATATATATATATACAGATATATATATATATATGTATATATATATATATATATATATATCTGTATATATATATATAGATATATATATATATAGATATAGATATAGATATAGATATATATGTATATCTATATCTCTCTATAGATAGATAGATAGATAGATAGATAGATAGATAGATAGATAGATAGATAGATAGATAGATAGATAGATAGATAGATAGATAGATAGATAGATAGATAGATAGATAGATAGATAGATAGATAGATATTACAAACTTCAACTAGGAACTCTGACCAAACAGACAATTTGTACACCACTTCACTACAATGTTACTATTCCTGGACTCAAATATCTGTGTGCTAAGTATAGCCTTTGTTTCATTCACATAGCTGAACCCAGTGACCCCCGACCGCAAGACCCAAATTGGGAAATCAGCCCAAGCCCCACAGAGGATGTTGAGGAAGGAGAGGTGGGCGACATGGGCACCCCACCACGTGAGTGTCTGACACACCATCTTATGATAATCTATGTATGGCTGCATATTTTGAGATAAATTTTGTAATATCTATTTTAGATGATCTGGTTGTGGAAGGTCAAGAAACAAGCACCAGCGCCACCCCCGAGGATGTGTACTAAGTACAGTTGGAGGAAGTATGCGGCGTGCACCCCACCACGTGAGTGTGTAACACACAATCTTATAGGGCGTACACATGGTCGGACTTTGTTCGGACATTCCGATAACAAAATCCTAGGATTTTTTCCGACGGATGTTGGCTCAAACTTTTTTTGTCTACACACGGTCGCACAAAGTTGTCGGAATTTCCGATCGCCAACCACGCGGTCACGTACACCACGTACGACAAGACTAGAAAAGGCCTGTTCAGAACCAAGCGCGGCACCCTTTGGCCTCCTTTTGCTAATCTCGTGTTAGTAAAAGTTTGGTGAGAGACGATTCGCGCTTTTTCAGACTCGTGGCTTTCAGATCGTTTTCTGCCATTCAGTTTGTGCTTGTGGGTTTGTATCTGCTCTTCACTGCGTGCAAGCAAGTTCCGCGTGACTTTAGGTAGTCATTGTATTCTTGTTCGTTTTTTACTGTTTTTCAGGTCGCTCTTCACAGGCCTTGCTGTTCTTCAGTGCGTTCTGTTACTTTGTTCTGAGCAGCCGACCGTTTTCTAGCCATGTTTCGTATGCATACTCCTCGTAGAGTTCGTGCTGTGCGGGGGCTTGGTGTTGGGGTCCTGACCTTGACACAAGTCCAGTCCATGAACAGGGTGGGGAGGAGTTCATAGACCAAGAATTGGTTGCTTCAGCGTGACCAGTTCTCTCATATGCCTTTGCTCCGTGAGATCCGTGAGAATAATCCTGATGATTTCAGGAACTTTCCCAGGATGACGGACCCCGTGTTTCACCGTCTGTTGGCTTCGCTGACCCTTTATATTAGCAGGTAGGATGCCTGCATGAGGCAAGCCATCACTCCGGAGCAGAGGTTGGTCGCTAACCTGCGGTATTTGGCCACAGGGAGAAGTCTGCAGGACTTAAAGTTCTTGACAGGCATCTCCCCCCAGGCTCTGGGGATCATTATCCCAGAGACCTGTTCTGCCATCATCCAGGTCCTGCAGAAGGAGTATATGAAGGTAAGATTTTTATCCTTTAATATCACATTTTATTGTATTGAATGTTTGCTAATATATTGTATTTCTTTCCTCATTCCCTAATTACCATGATTGTAATATACTGTGAATGTCCCCTTTGTCCTAATGCATGCTGGATTTTTATGTAATTATTATTTTAGATCCTTCATACATATTTGCCCTTCACTAACCTCCCCAGCATGGTGTCTCCTGCCCTATATTCACCTCATGTAGTCACTTAACAATGTATTTTATCAGCTCCATAGTAGTGCTTTACCCCAAACACCTCCTAAAATGTTTGGAAATGTTATTTTTGATTTAAATTCTGGCAGAGTGGCAGAGGCTTTTTTTGTGGTGTCCCCAAATAATTTTTAGTAACCCTCCCTCCCCCAACTGCTAAGTCAGCTGATCCCAATTCTCTATCTATCCTCAATCATCTATCTGCTTACTTTGCCAAACCCATACACACTATACCCACCTCTTTAGTGCTCAGATTTATGGATGAATTCCCCAAAGCATGTAGTGCAAGGGCCTGCCTGTATACTTTCAAATGGTACTGTTTCAAGTTTTTGTATCCTATTATTATCTTGACAGGTAATAGCAGAATGTCCAAATGTCCTCAAATGTGTACAATGTGTATTTATATCTTTGTATTATGACACTTCTTACCTGTCCAGTGGTCTGCCAATAGTGTAACTAAGGAGGGGCTGTTCCAAGTAATACCCTGTATTTAGGCATTCATCTCTCAATGAAGTGAAGAGGGTTACCTGTCCAAGATTTCCACACACCCCCTATAATGTTAGAAATGGCCCATGAGAGGGGGGGGAGGGGGAATATGATAGGTGTACCTTATACTTTGGCGTTGATAAATTCCCCTTAATAAATGCTATCTGGAGGTTGCCCCATAATGTTTGTGTCTAATCTGCTTGCCATGTTTCAGAGTAAAAATAGTAATGTTTATTGTTTTTTCCTCAACAGTTTCCTTCCACGCAACAGGAATGTCAGACTGTGGCCTCCCACTTTGCCCAGCGGTGGGACTTTCCTAACTGCGGAGGGGAAATTGATGGAAAACATGTCCACATCGTCCCACCACCCAACTCGGGGTCGTACTAATATAATTACAAGGGGTTCAATAGTATAGTGATGTTGGCGGTGGTGTCGGATAATTACGACTTCTTGTATGTGGACGTGGGGAAGAATGGCCGGATGTCCGATGGTGGAGTCATCGCCCAGACGGAGTTCTACAGGTGTCTCCAGAATGGCAGCTTGGACTTGCCAGCTCCAGAGGACAATGTTGAAGGACTCCCATTTGTGTTCGTTGCTGATGAAGTATTTGCGCTGGGGCACCACCTGATGCGGCCATTCCCAATGAGGACCCTCACCCCGGAACAGAGGTTTTTTTAATTACCGGCTGGCCAGAGCCCGAAGAGTGGTGGAGAACACATTTGGAATCCTGGCCAGCCGGTTCCGCCTATTTATGACACCCATCCATATGGCGGAGTATAAACTGAACCATATTATACTGGCGTGCTGTGTTCTCCATAACTTTTTAAGGAAACATTCGGCCAACTATGCTGGCTCAGTTGGGCCTGAGGCCAGAATCATACATCAAACCACACTGACGGTGCTTGAAATTGGCCGTCCTGGCTTGCCCTCCCTGAGTGCCAGTGATGTCCGGTTACGCTACCTGGAGTTCTTTGCGGGTAGGGGGGCTATCAATATGCCAGACAATCTGTGAAGCCTTTTTAGAATAAAAAAAACAAAAAAATTATTTGTGGACATTTACTGCTTGTGTTTGTTTTAGCTGACCCTGACAGAAATGTTTTGAGTACAGAAAATGGCGTGATTGTGTAACCTTATACAAAGCACTGTTGGCTGTTATTTACTAAATGCAAAAACACATTTCACTACAAGTGCACTTGCAACTGCACTGAAACTGCACTTGTAGTGCAAAGTAGATTTGCCCTTAGGAAATAACCCCCATTTTCTCAGAAAACAACAATTACATCACCCCAAAAGTGTTGTAGCGTTGAGACAATAATCCACACATTCTTGATTAACAATCTTTTTAATACCTGCACAATCACATGTGCATTTACCAAAGGTTTTTACAACAAACCAACATGTTTGTTGTATAACAATTTTTGTGGTGGCATTATCCAAAATCAAAATGTCCATTTTATAGAAAACAGGCCTGTGTAAAACCAACAAGAAAAGACACAAATCTTGAACTTACAAACGTAACATTTGGTCGAATTTGAAGGCAATATCAGACATGAGTATTTAGGAACTGTGTTTGATATTGCGTTCAGATGGGGTGAAAAAGCCAAATTTGGAAGATGCACACAATTTTCACAATGTCAACATGTGCTATCTGCCATCACGGGGGATCAAGGGATGTGTTTTGGGGGAGCAAGCCCTTCCTCTCAGCTACTGTATAATTGAGGAAGGGGTTGCACCCCCAAAACGCATCCATTGATCTCCCGTGATGGCAGATAGCACATGTTGACACACTGTGTGCATCTTCCAAATTTGGCTTTGGGAAAAATCACAAAAACATTTAGCACATTGTAGCACACAAAAGAAGAAAGTGATTTGGAGGGGCTTTAAACCTGCCCCAAAACATCAATGATGTTTTTATATTTTGGAATAACATCATTGATGTTTTTCTTGATGATTTCCAATTGTAAATTACACCCCATGATCTCCCCGATCAGGATCTGGGCACTTTCGGATGTGAAAGGATCTGGATCCACAACATCACGATCACCTAAAAAGAGAGGAACCCCAAAATAAATTAGGTCTAAAAAATATGCCGCCATCCATCTCTTATCTGAGCCTGTGGTTGCAGACACTCACCTGTTGTGATGACTAGTTCCACCACATCTTCTTCCTCCTGCTCAGCTTGTGTTGGGGGGATTTCCCCTTCTTCCAGGGGGGGGGCTCTGGTCTCCTCAGATGAGGGGTGTCCTCCGAGTCTTTTTTCCCCTATGTAAGACAAAAATGGTATACTTAGCACACAGATATTTGATGGCAGAACTATAAATAGGAAACATTGCTTGGAAGTGGAGTACAATTGTCAATTTTAGCAGAGTTCCAAGATATAGCATTTTTAGTGTCCTTTGTCAACCTGCAATACTTACCTGTTTTGTACAAGCTTCACAGATGGAGTCACCCCTATAGTATACACTGGAGCACCTGTGTGGCCCCCCTAATAAAAAGGGTGTTCTTGTGTCCCACACTAGTGCTCCAGTGTCCAGATGTGAAAACAGCTGCTCAGTGTCCTCTCCTTACACACAATCTAGTTTGCATTTCATTCTAGTAACAAAGCCATCTACACAACCCAATTCTTTGAAGACAAGTATAGGGCGTCAAAATGGTGGCCAAATGCATATGGGCTAAACAATGGTATTTTATAGTTGGAACGAAAAATGTTGGATCCGAACGAATAATGTGCCCATGAACATGAAAGTTGCCATTTTAAACTGTACAACAGTTCCTAAAAGCACATGGAGCAGCACGAACGTAATAAACACAAAAAGAATAGGAACACAGCACAACTACTTACTTTTTTGCAGCACTCTCCGGATCTTTCTGTACTGCTCATGTTCTCGTAATTTCAGGTCCGACCACCGGTTCCTGAGCTGATCTTTCGATCGTCATACCCCGAAATTCCGGTGCAGACTCCTGACCACTTTCACCATGATCTTGGCCTTTCGGATATTGGGGTTGGGGTAAGGCCCAAACTTTCCATCATAGTCGGACTTCTTCAGGATGTCCACCATTTCCAACATCCCCCCAAAGGACATATTTGAGTCCTTAAATCTCCTTCTGGATCGGGACATTTCCGGCTCCGGCCTCTCCTCCTCCTCCTCCTCCTCGTTGCTACAATTAGCACGCACCTGCTGTCTATCCGCCATGTGCTCTTCCCCCACTGCGCCGAACGAAAAGGGGCGGGGAATAGACTAGAAAGAACATCAGGGGTGGGCGGAGTTATACGCATGCGCAGTGTGTATAAAGCGTAACACACGTGCGTATTACGTACGATCTGTGAGCGGAGGAAGGAGCATCGGAGACGCCGATCGTGATAACGAAGGTAAGATCTAAACTTGCGCCTATACTGCTTCGAAATGGAAGCCTATATTGTAACAAGATTAGGGGAGTTTTGCCTGACATTAGGGTTTGTCTTGTGTTGTGTCTTGCAGAGAAAATGGATGGGTTCCATAACCACAATTTCCTGCCCCTGTTCATAGACAAGTACAGGGAGCTGCCCTGTCTGTGGCAGGTGAGACACCCCCACTATAATCACAAACAGAAGAGGCAGGCAGCGCTGGAGAAACTGCTGGAGTTGGTGAAGCCGGTGGTCCCCACAGCAACCATCCCCTATTTAAAAGCCAAAATTGGTGGCCTGAGGAGCACTTATCTGAGGGAGCGCAAGAAGGTCACAGATTCCCAGAGATCCGGAGCTGCAGCAGATGACGTTTATGTCCCCAGGCTCTGGTACTATGAGAGACTGCGATTACTGTCAGACAACACTGAAGTCAGGGAATCCCTCTCCACTCTTCCTTCCACGCTTCCTTCCACCCCAACTGAGGCTTCCGATATCCAACCTGGGCCTTCCAGCCAGGAAGAATTGGAGGAGCCCAGCTGGAGCCAGGTATAGCATTCTTCTACAGATTTCTGGTCAATAATTAAATGATGTTTACTAGATGTTATTATTGATCACTAATTGCTGATTAAAAAAAGTGTTTTACATATCAATAGACAGTAGTGGGCACCCAAAATTGGGACAAGAATGAAAATAGCTGGGCTCAGAAGGATAGTCTGTTATATTTGTTAACATTCAATTTACAACAGTCAGGAGGAGAAAATTGTGTGTGATTGATGAAAACAATACTAAAACTATGTCCCTTTTTCATACACAGGAAGACCTCAGCCAGGAGGAGGTTGTGGAATGTGGCAGTCAGGAGGAGGCGGGGATTAGTGGCAGCCAGGAGGAGGCGGGGCTAAGTGTCAGCCAAGAGAAGCCTGGGACCAGTCGCAGCCTGACTGAGTCTCAGGGCCCTCCCCTCCGCCTGCCACATAAACGAGCCAGGAAGGCCACTCCGAGTCCCGTGCAGGATTCAGCATTCAGGCTGATCCAGGAGGCTTCTGCATCCCTCAGAGCCTTACCCACTCCTGAAGAGGTCTTTGCCTGCATGGCTGCCACCAAACTGCAGGGCATGCAGGAGGGTCAACGCAGGCTCTGTGAGGACCTTCTGTATAAAGTCCTACGTAAGGGGGTGAGTGGGGAACTAACACCCAAGACGGATGTCATTGAGATGGACGATCCTCCTCCTCCTCCTGCTGCCACAACTCCACCACCAGAGCCACAGCGTGGAAGGAGGCGTGGAAAGAAGACCAGAGAGTGATGACCCTGGGTACAGTCTGGTCTGACAGAAGATGCAGTCTCTCGTATGACCACAGCCTGGGGACACAGATGTCATCTGCTGCTTTCCGGATCTCTGGGACTTCTGGACCAGACTGCCCTCCCTTAGATAAGGACTCCTCAGGCCACCAATTTTGCTTAAAAAAAGTTGATGTGTGCCCTGGGGGTATAAGGCTTCACCCACTTCTGCAGTTTCTCCAGCGTTGCCTCCCTCTTTGTTTAGTTGTGAGCCCTTAATAAAAATTTTTAGATAAATTCTACTCTCCTGTGTGTGTTTTCATCCAAAAAGGACAGTTTGTTGGTGAGGATTCAGGTACATTTCTAACATAAAATGTAAAATTAACAAGGGACAACAACACCAAACAATCTCCTACAGATTAAATAGAACAACATATCAATGGTGTTGTGGGAACTTGTCACAAAAAACACACACAAAAATTTTCGGGAGTACAAATCAAAATCGCAAAAAAAATAAAAATAAAATACAAACACAAAAAAAGAATCTACATTAAAGCCAAAAAATATAAAAAAAATATACAAAAATATGTTGTCAGATGTGAGAAATCAAAATATATTGAGGGAATCACGATAAAAAGTAACAAAATAAGTTTGTGAGAAGTGTGTGTGAACATGAGCAGCAAAACTAATATATTCTTGTCACATTATAAAGAAGAAAAGAGTGCGCTGTATTAAACCATTTTGAACATTGCAGCGTGACGAAAGTGCTGTATCCATTGCGAACGCTAAGTTTACCAGAACAAGCTGTTCCGTCTTGGAATTTCTTCTGAGCATGCGTGGCACTTTTTGCGTCGGAACAGGCCACACACGGTCGGAATTGACGCGATCGGATTTTGTTGTCGGAAAATGTTATCTCCTGCTCTCCAACTTTATGTGTCGGAAAATCCGATGGAAAATGTCCGATGGAGCCCACACATGGTCGGAATTTCCGACAACACGCTCCGATCGGACATTTTCCATCGGAAAATCCGACCGTGTGTACGGGGCATTACAGTAATCTATGTATGGCTGCATATTTTGAAATTCAATTTTTATCATCTATTTTAGGTGATTTGGTTGTGGAAGAATCAAGCACCAGCGCCACCCCCAAGGATGTGTATGGAGTAGAGGTGGAGGAAGTAGGTGACATGGGCACCCCACCATGTGAGTGTGTGACACACCAGCTAATGGTAAGGTGATCTATGTATGGCTGCATATTTCTAAATACATCTTTTTTTCCTTAAATTTTAGGTCTTGTTGAACCTTTTAGCACAGACAGTGCACAATGCCTAATTGGACAGCTAATGGAAATGAAGGATATGATCAATGTTTTGGGGAGAATCTAAATTCCCTTTTTCACCAAAAAAACATTGATCATGTTCTTCATTTCCTTGTTTGCTGACCCCATGGGCCTTTTCTTTTATAGTATTAAAATTCTATGCATGTTTCTCAAAATTTAAAAAAATAAATGACACCTTTTTGTTTTTAAAAAAAATATATAAAAATATATATATTGAGGCCTCTCTGTTTTAAAAAAAATATATAAAAAAAATATTGAGGCCTCTTTGTAAAAAAACACCCAAAAAAATATATTGGAGGCCTGTTTGTAAAAAAAAAAAAAAAAATATTGGAGGCCTGTTTGTAAAAAAAAATAACTAAAAAATATTGGAGTCCTGTTTGTCAAAAAAACAATAAAAATAAAAAAAATATTGGAGGCCTGTTTGTAAAAAAAAAAAAATATATAGAGGCTTGTTTGTTTTGTTTTTTTTTAAATATTGAGGCCTGTTTGTTAAAAAAAAATAATATAAAATATTGTAAAAAAAAAAAACATAATTATATTGTTTAAATATTTTATATATATATATATATTTTTGACAATCACCATTTTTTACAAACGCACAAGTGAATGTGCACTGATTAATAAAAAATTTGTTAGTAATCAACAAGATGTGTAGCTTCTTCTTTCAATGCTCAATATCAGTTTTGTGACAAGTATGAAAACTCAAACCGATACGCCCTCCTTGAGTTCTCATCACTGCGCTCAATGCCAAGCAAAGGGGTGTTAGCCCCCTGCAAAAGATGTAAAAAAATACCCTAATGGGGTTAATCCATAGCTGCCACTTTATATATAAACTGAGCAGAACTTCCTATTGTTTCCAAGAGCCCATAAACGACCCCTGCAAATCAATATAAGTGGCGCTAAATGACAGTGATGGCACTATCTGGTGTTCAAAAGCTGTGCAAGCCTTTATGCTAAAGTGATCTAGTGCAGTAACAAAATGATATGATGTACCATGCGTGGAACAATCTATACCAAAAATCTAATCGATGTACAATGTGAAAGTGAATATCGTGACAGTGCATATAAAAGTATAACATACACAGAGCAATTTCAATCACAGATTGTATCAAAAGTGAAACTATGTAAATTAATCCATAAAAAATCCATAGAGAGAACACCGTGAAGGAAATGTGCAGTTTCTGAAAACAGTCCACCAATTCACTCAGTGCCAGTGATTCCTCTCCCCTTGAACTCAGCACTCACCGACTCAATATGCCTCACACTCTCGTGTTTTGGCAATAAAGCATGAACATATAGTTGGTCAGATGAAGGTGAAAGCTCCGAATTCCTTATTTACCCCAGTGTCACCTCATTGCATGAAAAATAAAAATGCTCAAAATAGTGTGATACCGTAAAACATATAAAATTTATTCAACTTAAAATCTTCAATCATTACACTCCCAAAAAAGCCTCTTGAATCAAGCCAAAATGACACTGCAAATCAAACTCAATCCTCCTCTGTGAAACGCCCAGCACCACTGTGGAATGAAGGTTGCGGCGGACCCAAGAAAAGCGTTGGATAGGTTCTCACCCCGCTCGCTGACGCTCTGCAGATGTAGATCTCCTACTGGCACACAAGCCCAAGAAGCAGCTCCTCTGTCGAGTTCAAAAGCTCCCGCCGGTGCACGGAGATAAACAGCAGCGTCCCGTCCGTCACTATCTGCTAATGGTAGATCTACCATTAGCCAGTAGGAGCCAGTAGGAGATCTACATCTGCAGAGCGTCAGCGAGCGGGGTGAGAACCTATCCAACGCTTTTCTTGGGTCCGCCGCGACCTTCATTCCACAGTGGTGCTGGGCGTTTCACAGAGGAGGATTGAGTTTGATTTGCAGTGTCATTTTGGCTTGATTCAAGAGGCTTTTTTGTGAGTGTAATGATTGAAGATTTTAAGTTGCACTACAAGTGCTCTAGGATAACCTAGGAGAAAGCCAAAAAGAAAGGCAAGCAATAAATATAATTCAATATTTGATCTGATCCAGATTTTTTATTAAAAAAAAATTAAAGATTCTGTGGCATTGCAATGGCCCCTCTACCCATAAAATAATCTACATATTGATCCCAAACTTGACGGGCCCTTTGGGGGGCCAAGCCAGTACGGACAGTATCCAGGCCCGTCAGAGGATTGTCACTAATAATTCCAGCCTCAGGCCCAACTAATGAAATATAATTGTTGGAATTTTTTTTTTTTAAGTTGTGCAGGATGCAGCACGCTAGAATAATGTAATTCAGTTTGTATTCTGCCATGGTTATAGCTGTCTGAAATAGGTGGAACCGGCTGGCCGGAATCCCAAAAGCATTCGCCACAACTCTTCTCGCTCTGGCCAGCCGGAAATTAAAAACCATCCTCTCCGGGGTGAGGGTCCTTTGGGGGAATGGCCTCATGAGGTGCTTGCTCAGACTGAAGGCTTCATCTGCTATGTAGACAAAGGTGAGTTCTCCCACTTTCTCTGCATCAGGTGGCAATCCCAGGCTACCACTCGAGGAGACGCTGGTAGAACTCCGTCTAGGCAAATACTGTACTCCTCCATCCGACATCCGGCCATTCTTCCCCACGTCCACATACAGAAATTAATATTGTGCCGACACCACCACCATTAAGACAATACTATGGAACCCCTTATAATTAAAATAGTATGACCCCGAATGGGGTGGTGGCACGATGTGGACGTGTTTCCCATCTATAGCCCCTCTATAGTTGGGAAAGTCCCAACGGGTGGCAAAATGGGATGCCACAGTCTGTCATTCCTGTGGCATTGAAGGAAACTAGGGAATCAAACAAGAAACCAAAAATCAGTAATTTTTAAAATAACATTCCAAGAATATTACACTTAAAACATTATTGCCCAGCATCAGTATAACATTAATTGAAATATTATTTAATAAATAATATATAAAGGCCCACTTATCAGATTGCTCACCCCCCTGATGGCACATTGTTAAATTTTAGGGGGGGGTGAAATTCAAAATCAAGTTTAAGGACACGCAGGGTTTGATTTACTAAAAAGGCAGGGGGGGAGGGGATTGTAAATGGAGGTAATGACACACAGAATATTTGGATGAATTGAAGGGGGGAGGGGATTGTAAATCAAGTTAATGACACACAGACTATTTGGATAAATTGTAGGGGGGAGGGGATTGTAAATCGAGTTAATGACACACAGACTATTTGAATAAATTGTGGGGGGGGGGATTATAAATTGAGTTAATGACACACAGACTATTTGGATGAATTGTAGGGGGGATTGTAAATTGAGTTAATGACACACACACTATGTGGATGCATTTTAGGGGAAAATAACTACAATGCAGCTGACAAAATACATTAAAAGTGAGTAGACTAGGTGGATATGGGCCCAGGTTAGTGAAGGCAAATATGCATGCAGGACAAAAAAGAGCATTAAAAGATTACAGCATGCATGAGGACAAAAAGGGGACATTAACACTATATTGCAATGATGGTAAGTAGTGTTTGAGTAAAGAAATATATTACATTATCAAACATTAAATAAAATAACATGTGATGCTAATACAGGATAACAGTTCTTACCTTAATATAGTCCTTCTGTAGGACCTGAATTATGGCAGAACAGGTCTCCGGGATAATGATCCCCAGAGCCTGGGGGGAGATGCCTGTCGAGAACTTAAGGTCTTGCAGGCTTCTCCCCATCGCCAAGTAACGCAACGTGGTGACTAGCCTCTGCTCCGGAGTGATGGCTTGCCTCATGCAGGTATCCTGCCTGCTGATATAAGGGGTGAGAAAAGCCAACAAACGGTCAAAAACATCGTCCGTCATCCGGAGAAAGTTCCTGAAATCCTCAGGATTATTCTCACGGATCTCACCGAGCAATGGCATGTGACAGAATTGGTCACGCTGGAGCAACAAATTCTTCATCCATGAACTCCTCCTCGCCCTGTACATGGACTGGTCTTGGGCTGAAGAATTAACTACAGCACCAAGTATATACAATGCACGAGCTCTACGACAAGTACGTACACATAACATGGCTTCAAAACAGTCGGCTGGTCAGAACGCACTGAAGAACAGCAAGACCTGTGAAGAGCGACCTGAAAATCAGCAACGAGCGGACAATAAAACACTGATTACTCAATGCGAACTGAACACACACACTGAAAAGCAGATACAAACCTCACAAACACAGACTGAACAACAGTTAAAACGAACTGAAAAATAGGAGTCTCACCAGCGTGAATCGTCTCTCACCAAACTTCTACTGACACAAGATAAATATAAGATTAGCAGAAGGAGCCTAAAGGGTGACGAACGGGCTATTGAACTTCCGTTTTATAGTCTCGTCAGACTTGGTGTATGTCACTGCGTACTAGGCTGTCGGACTTTTGTGTGATCGTATGTAGTTAAGTCCGTTCCTTAGAAAGTCTGCCGCAAGTCCGCCAAAAGTCAGTCGAAAGTCTGTCAGACGGACTGTCGGACTTTTGTAGCCAAAAAGTCTGACCGTGTGTACGCGGCATAACACAATTATCAACGGAGTGGCATTCTTTTTAAATTGCACTCCAACGCAAATGTTTTACAGTGCACCAGAACACGGAGATCGGAATTACCTGTGCATTGTAATGCAGTATGTTTAAAAAAAATATAATATATTATTTTTTTTTCTGCTTTGCAGTACACTGGTTTTTCAATGCACATGCAAATTAACACATCATGCAAATTATACTGAACCTTCTATTTCTTGTAACTGTGTTAATTTTGTACCTTATCCTGAAAATATGCTTTAATGTTAAACAGACGGCATTTCTGATGCCGGCAAAATGTCAGAGCTGTTCTTAATTTGTTCAGTACCGCATGCTTTACTTTTTTCAGTGACAATGAAAAACAAAAAGAACATACATATTTATTGTGATGCACTGTGAAGTACCATAATGTTTTTCAAACTGAAAAGTACACAAGGATATAAAGTAAGGCACAGTCTGACAACAGATAAGAGCAGTGTGACCAGCACAGTCTGCCCTTTCCTGGCTGATTTAAAACCTTAGACCCAGCATGATCCTTGACTTTCATCTATTCCACAAGATTTCTTTTTATTTTCTGACTATATTAACCTTTAACTGCTTTGGATCCAGCACAATAAGCCAACACATTGCATTGTTTATTGAGCTGTAACTATCAATGCAATTCTAGCTTCAGATCAAGACTCTCAGTTTTACTTTGATGAATAATGATCAAGTTAAGAGCATCCAGGAAGGTGAAGCATCAACCAATGCCACTGCTATAATGTCAGCACTATATGTGATTTAAGCTTGTGTGGAGTTCTAAGTTTCAGAAATGATATTATATAAAGTTAGATTTTATATTATATAAAAACACTTTTGTATTACGGCATACTGTACAGTACATACACTGCATACAGCAAATACTGTACAGTAAATACACTCTATCATAACACCATAATCATTAATGTGAAGGTAATTTTGTTATGTCTTTTTATTAGGACATCTTGTAGTGGTATGCCACTATGAATCAGTTGCTAGAGATGAAACAATTGTACTTTCTAAGTTTCTACAATTTGTACATTGTACACTGTTTACTTAGCTGCTCTTTGTTCCAGCAAAAACATTGGGAAGAGTTTGCTGGTTTATAGGAGGAAGTTAGAATCTGCAAGATAGTCTTCCAAGTTTGGAGATTTGGCCCATATTTTGAATTGCATTCAGGAAGTGTGTGCTCATTTGCTTTTGGCAGTCTGAATGCCATTTTTCATTAGAAGTTCTATGTAATTTTATTGTTTTGTGACATCTAGTTGGTTTCTTATATTGCACCTCTCTAATCTCTTCGCAGCCATTCCAATGCTGTTCAACAACCATCAAGGAGAAGTTATTTGTTGCAAGACCTACTTACCCTATGTGTTTCAAAAAACCTCAGTGCTCACACAAGTTAACTAGTGCTCTTTGGTGTCCTGTTCACCTTCAGATGCATGGGCAAACATTCCTGTGTGCCAGTGTGTTTTCAAAGTACAGCTTGTGGCACTCTAGAGTTGCCCATTGTAGAGTTTGTTAGCTTGTAGATACGCTTTTTATGGTGTTCCATACTGATCTTTTTTGCTGTCTTTGCTTGCCCAGACTTTACTTTAACCCACTTTTCCTGACCTTTACCAAGTTTACTGACTACACATTAAATCTACACTCAGATTTGGCATTCGGCACTGATTACCACAGTATCAACCTATGCCTTCACTTCCCAACAATGCTTGTGTCTCAGTCTCGAGCACAATATCTACTCAAATGGGTTTGCACCTTGGCTTGACCCTGATCACATACTTGCCTAATGATGGGTACTCTGCTTTAGCCTGTCTAGCTTCCAGTTGCCACGAGCAATCCTATTGCAGAGACTGCACTTTAGAACTGATCACTGTACATGTTTCAACCCTACTAGCAGGTTAAAGACTCAGTTAAGACTCCCAGAGCTTACTTGCATCCACTTTTAACTCTGAGCTTTATTGGCCATCCTAGCTGGTCCACACAAATCCTATCCTCATATGATATCCCTACAATTGCCTACTGTCAAAGAGAATTGATTAACCTTAAAACCTAAGTATATTCAAAAAAAAAAAAAAAAATCAGTACAAGGGACATTACTTACTATCAATGTGGCACCCGCATAGTTGAAATCTCGCAAATTGAGCAAGATTCAGGCCAAAAGCGGTGTGCAGTACCGCTTTTGGCCTGAGGTGGGGGCCACGCGAAGCCAAGCAGAGCCGAAAGTCGCCGATCAGCGCTGTTTGGAAATGCACAGAAAGGCCCGAGGATAGTTCGGCTGACCTCGGCAAACCTCGGAAAGGCTCGTGAACGGATTCTTTCCGAGGTTTGCAGAGGTCCGCCGAAGTGTCCCTTGGGCCTTTTCGGCCATTTCTGAGGCTCTCCAGCGCCCCCCGCCTTTGGCCGCATGCGGTATTGCATCCCATTGAAGTCAATGCGGAACAATTATTTTCGTTTCCATTGATTTCAATGGGAAAACTCGCTTTGAAATGCGAGTACATTGGATTACGAGCATAATCCTGGAACGGATTATGCTCGTAATCCGAGGTTCCACTGTAAGTCCCTTGTGCTGATTTAAAAAAAAAATGACTAAACCTAGGCTTTAACAAAACACACATGTTCCCTAAAATATTTTCATGTGGATAGTTTTCTAATTGTATAGCCAAGCCAAATAAAGGGTGGGATGTTGGCTGAACCTTGGCATTTTTTTACTCTGAAAAAAAAACAACTATATTAGCTCACGGAAAATCCAGCCTGAAACAGATCAAAAGAGTTGATTAGGAAAATCTTTGGCGGTGAATTTTAAAATGTTTACTTACTTTCTTATGTAGTACTAAGTTACAGAACTCTAAGCAGTGGCAAAACAATTTAGTTACAGTCAGGCTGATTGAGTAGCCACATGCTCAAAGGTGAGGCCACATGCTTAGCTTAATCCTTCTACAAAGTAAACCCAGAATCAAGTGTCATCTCAGGATTCTCCAAGTTAAAAATATTGATTCAGTATGACACTGAAACTTAGCCATTGTTATGAGAACAATGATCTATCTGCAATAACCATATATAGAATTTTTTTTTTTTAATCAGTGGGGTTGATTTATTAAAACTGGAGAATGCAAAATCTGGTGCAGCTGTGCATTGTAGCCAATCAGCTTCTAACTTCAGCTTGTTCAATTAAAGTGATACTAAGCACACACTGTTTAATTTACATTATCACTTCTATTTCTGTATGTGGATGATGGCACTGTTATTATTTTAATTAAAAAAAATCTAAGTACTTTTTCCCAATTGATATACAGCTGTCACATGACCCAGCTCTTTCCCAGCCTGTCTGTAAGGAAAATAAGCAGGAGAACCTCTAGTTTTCTGCTGCTGGTCACATGTTCAAAATAAAAGAAACACCTTTGAGATACAAAGTAAGAATAAATAATTAATATCAATAAACTATTTTAAACTGTTACACAAATACAGAATATATTTAAAATCAAATCTTTATTTATCATGTTTTGGCAAAAATATAATGTGGGGCGGATTTCTGCCGGTCACAGTCTTTCTCACTCCCCACCAGCCTGTGTCTTAGTATAAGAGGGAAGTAAAACCTCAATCTAAATGTAATATCTTACCCTCATTGTGTTAAGCTGGTTATTGGGCATGGAGGAGGAGGGAGGGGGTGGGCTGTCATTTACTGTTGTGTGTACACCCATATGTGTGACTCTATAGTAACACTGGCTGCTCAGATGTGATAGGGAGGAAATGCTCAGTATAGAAACTCACTGAAAACAAAACAAATTGGGTTCAGAGAGGCTTGATTTAACATGTATCTATATATGTTATGATGTACCAAGAAAGTGTAATTGCTTTTCAGCCCCTGAAACCTGCAAAATCAAAAAATTGTCCCAGACATAGTGGGGACCAAGAAAAGACCAATAGCAATACTGCCCTGGGTATAAAAGATCGACTGGCCTCAAGGGGTCAGTCAATACGATCACAGACTGGGGGCACAGGACAACATGTAACAAAAGGACAAACAAAACACGTCCAGACGTCAAAGAAATTGATGTCTGCTCAACCAACTAACAATTAGCAGTGTTCAGCAATTGCTGAATGTGGTTGCAAGCTGACATCAAGCCCCCAGGGGGGCTGTAAACCAGTGCTGAGCAACAAGGTGAAAGCAATCAATCCAATATTGTATATGATGAGGTGCATCAATATGCAAGATAATACTGTGCATATATCCTGGTAAAAACTAAAGTCAGTGAGAGGCACCTTGTATAGTCATACTTGTGGCAAACAGAAAAATGAAGGTAGCCTGGTACGTTACCACTTCTGGGTCCTGGATTGAAGTCATCAGACTTCCGTAGTGTTTAATCACATTCATAATATTCTGTTTCCAGTGGATGCTGATGGTAGCATAACAATGCTGCTCACCGGAGCGCTGTGTTCCAAAAAGCACTGTAAAGGTGATCAAGTGGCAGTGAGTGTGCCTGATTTCTCCTATGGAGCGGCCCTGACCAGCTGGTTATGTTCCATCCCTCCGTGTGTGAGCCGGCTAACCCCTACGGGGGATGACAACAGAACATGACGTCTGGACGGGATGATGTCAACGCGTTTCAAATTACAAACATGTGTAGCTTTATCTGGACGTATAGGTGGCGTGCGAGGGCTCCTTCTTATTGACAGTATGGTAAGAATCCGTGCTTAGGAGAGCAAGGGTTGCAGCCTCCCCTAATTTGTTCCCTTGGAGACCTAAGGAAGTAAATGAAAGAGAGTGGGGAAGTGGCGCTACCCTATGTGCCAAAAAAAATTATATATATAAATGTGTATATAGGTGAAGCATAAAATTTCATTAAACCAAACCCCAGTAACATATGACTAGGGTATGTTTGTATTCCACCAGTGGGTGTGGGTTAACGTGCATAAAGTAATCAGGTGTTGTGGGTAGGATGGAAACTGGGCAGGACCCCAATCCAGCCAAAATCAATTTTTCAGCCCCTGGGACCCCACGTATCCACACCCCTCCTCTTACAAATCAGATACCAAACTCAAAAGCCAAACTCAAAAACTGACATAATAAGATAACATAATCTTAAGTGAAGTGCATGTAAACGTTAATAATTTGTTGATCAACCAGTAATTCGTGCGGCCAATGTCCACAGTGCTAAATAAATATGTAAATGTCCAATCTGTAATGCAGGTCCATAAGTACTGTACTTCCGCGGAGCCACGCTCTCACGTCACACCCGGAAGGTTCAGCCTGGAATGCAGGCTGGTGCGCATGCTACGGAGCAGCTCTCCATTCTTAGCACCTAGGCGCCCCGGCATATTTGTATTTTTCGCCGGACGGGCTTTTTATGTATGCTATTTTTATAATAAACCATTCTACTACACTATGGGAGTCCTTTGTGTTTTCCGGTGAGGAACGGGGTGCTTGCTGCGGTGAAGAATCTCGAGGCATCCTGGTTCGAAATACTGGTTGGAAATCCATGATTTAACACAACAGTGACGGCGGTGCAGACGATCTTTATGGCTACCAAAGGGAAAGATCCTTATTAAAGCTACCCACTCTATGCCTACTACCCCTGCAGGGGTTATCATCTCTGGTGAGTGGGGACACATTGGGGGAGCATCTAGTCACGATATTTGTTATACACAGAAGTCACTGGAAGAAATACCTGGAACTTTATCACGTTTTGTTTAAAACCACCTTTTTATGCAATACATGTTGTTTTCATAAAGAAGTACAGTACTTATGGACCTGCATTTCAGATTGGACATTTATATATTTATTTAGCACTGTGGACACGTGTGCACGTTAACCCACACCCACTGGTGGAATACAAACATACCCTAGTCATATGTTACTGGGGTTTGGTTTGTTGAAATTTTATGCTTCACCTACATACACATTTATATATATAATTTTTTTGGCACATAGGGTAGCGCCACTTCCCCACTCTCTTTCATTTCCTCCTTATTGACGTCCGTTCCTCGTACACGCCCACCTACCTAACAGATTTAAAGGAGATGCTCCCAGTCTATGGAACAGCCAGATTATCTATTGCAGTTTACTTACTGCTTATTTTGTATTATCAGATACTTACTCAGGATGTAATGTTCCTTGCATATAGCCTGTCCGGTCTGCAACCAGTATAATAATAATAGAACTCTGATAGTAATGGTGGTACTGCACATCAATATCATGTTCTTTATATTTAATTTGACCTCCAATTCAGGGAATATTCTCATTTATGGAATATAATCATGCTTACCTTGCGCACCTTATTTAAGATTATACACCCGATGGAGATGGGTACGGGATAAAGGAGAAGAGAAAAGGGGGGAGGGGAGGAAAAGGAGGAGGAAAGGGGGGGTGGAAAAGGAGAGGGGGAAGGGGGAGGGAGGGGAAAGGGGAAGGAAAAAGGAAATGGGAAAAACACCTATATAGACCAGGAGAATAGTAGAATACTGCATATGTCGGTTATACATATACATACACAGCTGCCATATACAAATACTCAAAAACACGCAAAAACACGCAAAAACACGCAAGTTAGAGGTATGTGAAAAAGTGCATCCCTCGGTGTTCAGTTAAACGGAGAAGAGAAGAGAAAAGGAGAACAGGGGTACTGCGAAACTCCAAATAGCCCCACTAGAAAATATCTGAACAAATATTGCATCTAAGTTACCAGTAGGGATGAGCCGAACACCCCCCTGTTCGGTTCGCACCAGAACTTGCAAACTGCCAAAAAATTTGTTTGAACATGCGAACACCATTAAAGTCTATGAGACACAAACATGAATAATCAAAAGTGCTAATTTTAAAGGCTTATATGCAAGTTATTGTCATAAAAAGTGTTTGGGGACCTGGGTCCTGCCCCAGGGGACAAGGATCAATGCAAAAAAAGTTTTAAAAACGTCCGTTTTTTCGGGAGCAGTGATTTTAATAATGCCAAATAATGCTTTCCCGTTTTTAGAACAGTCTGACAGCAAAATGACATTTCAAAGGAAAAAAAGTCAAACTACTCGCGGCTATTAATTAATTGCTGGTTCGACAATACACATAAAAGTTCATTGATAAAAACGGCATGGGAATTCCCCACAGGGGTTCTTAAATAATGGGGGGCGGAGCCACCCGGTGACCCCGCCCCCCTCTGACGCACGGGAACTTGACGGGGACTTCCCTGTGGCATTCCTCGTGATGTTAGAGGGGGGCGGGGTTACGTAACGGGTGACCCCTGCCCCCCTCTGACATCACGGGGAATGCCACAGGAAAGTCCCGTCAAGAACCGTCAGAAGAGGAGAAGCGTCACACAGCGGGAGCCTCCCTCCATGCCATCATGGATGTGGAGCGGCCTGAAAAGAAGATGAAGACAAGAAGATGAAGACAAGAAGATGAAGAGAGAAGCGTCACACAGCGGGAGCCTCCCTCCATGCCATCATGGATGCGGAGCGGGCCAAGGAGAAGAAGGGAAGAAGACGCCGATGCCGCGGAGGAAGATGCCGGTGTAGCAGTAAAATCTGTATCCCATGAAATTTGGTATCCACTGCTACACACAGACTGCATGTCACATGGGGGGGCAGTCTGGATGTCAGGGGAGGCAGTCTGGATGTCACATGAGGAGGCAGTCTGCAAGTCACATGGGGGGGCAGTCTGCATGTCACATGGGGGGGGCAGTCTGCATGTCACATGAGGGGGGGCAGTCTGCATGTCACATGGGGGGCAGTCTGGATGTCGCATGAGGGGGGCAGTTTGGATGTCACATGAGGGAGGCAGTCTGGATGTCACATGAGGGGGCAGTCTGGATGTCACATGAGGGAGCCAGTCTGGATGTCACATGGGGGGCCAGTCTGGATGTCAAATTGGGCGGCAGTCTGGATGTCACATGGGGGGCAGTCTGCATGTCACATGGGTGGGCAGTCTGCATGTCACATGGGGGCAGTCTGGATGTCATATGAGGGGGGGCAGTCTGGATGTCACATGAGGGAGGCAGTCTGGATGTCACATGAAGGGGGAAGTCTGGATGTCACATGAGGGGGCCAGTCTGGATGTCACAGGGGGGGCCAGTCTGGATGTCACTGGAGGGCCAGTCTGGATGTCACGGGGGGCCACAGGCTGGATATCACTGGGAAGGCTGCATGTTGTAGGGGGCACACAATGGTTGCCACAGGCTGGCTGGATGTCACAGGGGGTGACAGGCTACACTGATTGCATGTCACTGGCTGGATGTCACCAGGGGCACACGATGGTTGGCACAGGCAGGCTGCATGTCAAAGGGGGCCACAGTCTACATTGGTTGCATGTCACAGGGGGCCACAGGCTACACTGGCTGGGTGTCACAGGGGGCCACAGGCTGCATGGCACAAGAGGCACACAATGATGGCCACAGGCTGGCTGGATATCACAGGGGGCCACAGTCGGGCACAGGCTGTGCTGGCTGGATGTCACAGGGGGGCACAGGCTGGATGTCACCGGGGGCTGCATGTCACAGGGGGAACACAATGCTTAGCACAGGCTGGCTGGATGTCACAGGGGGCCACAGGCAACACAGGCTGGATGTCACTGGGGGCACACAATGGTTGGCACAGGCTGGATGTTAGGGGGGGCAGTCTGGATGTAACATGAGGGGGCAGTCTGCATATCACATGGGGGGCAGTCTGCAAGTCACATGGGGGGGCAGTCAGCATATCACATAGGGGGCAGTCTGCAAGTCACATGGGGGGCAGTCTGCATGTCACATGGGGGGGCAGTCTACATGTCACATGGGGGGCAGTCTGCATGTCACATGGGGGGCAGTCTGCATGTCACATGGGGGGCAGTCTGGATGTCACATGAGGGAGGCAGTCTGGATGTCACATGAGGGTAGCAGTCTGGATGTCACAGGGGGGCCACAGGCTGAATATCACTGGGGAGGCTGCATGTCATAGGGGGCACACAATGGTTGCCACAGGCTGGCTGAATGTCACAGGGGGTGACAGGCTGCACTGGCTGAATGTCACCAGGGGAATACGATGGTTGGCACAGGCTGGCTGCATGTCACAGGGGGCCACAGGCTACACTGGTTGCATGTCACAGGGGGCCACAGGCTACACTGGCTGGGTGTCACTGGGGCCACAGGCTGCATGGCACAAGACAATAATCAGTGTAGCGCTGGACACAATTAATAAATAGTAAAGAGAAAATATTGACTACAAAATATGTTATACACAATCCCTAGTATTACTAGATACCCAATGGGTGAGATATCATCAGTGAAAAAAAAAAAATATATATCAAAACGAACAGTGTGGCATTAAACTGGTGATGCAATGTACATATATAATAAAAACACATGTGAATTATTCACCTAAAACTTATATAATCATAAAATAAATGGTGAAAATCATATGAGTGATAATCCTTATTAATGTGAGTCCATACCCTGAAGGGTATATACAAGAAAAAAGGTGTAAAATAAAAAATGTGAAATAAAAAGTTCATAAGTTTCTCAAATAAAAAAATGAATCCAAAGAAATCCAGAAAAGGCTTATTGCAGGGTTCAGGATTGCTTGATCCACCTTTAGTGCAGCCCACCACCAGATGGTAAAATTAGAGGCTTACCAGAAAGCCTGCGACCGCCCTTACTCAGGGGGGTCAATACAGGCTTAGTAGTGGAAAATATCCGAGGATGATAAGTTCTCTGAACTATTCTCCCTCTCTCCTCGCCAGAAAAGTAGTCCGCAGCAACGGGGACTCCAGTATGGAAGAAAAGCTCCCAGGGATTCCTTCAGTGCGAATTCAATATCTCATCAAACGCATAGAGGGTTCCAATGTTGCCCCACCAAATCGCAAACACATCATCAATATAGCGCCATGGCACTATAGCATGGCACAAGAGGCACACAATGGTTGCCACAGGCTGGCTGGATATCACAGGGGGCCACAGGTGGGCACAGGCTGTGCTGGCTGGATCTCACGGGGGCACAGGCTGGATGTCACCGGGGGGCTGCATGTCACAGGGGGAACACAATGGTTAGCACAGGCTGGCTGGATGTCACAGGGGGCCACAGGCAACACAGGGTGGATGTCACCAGGGGCACACAATGGTTAGCACAGGCTGGATGTCACAGGGGGGCACAGGCAGGCTTGGCACAGGGGGCACATGATGGTTGGCACAGGCTGCCTGGATGTCACAGGGAGGCACAGGCGCCCTGCATTATAAGAGGGGTGATAGGTATTTTCATGGCCTGCATTACTAGAGGGGATACCTATTTTCATGGCCTGCTTTACTAGAGGGTGATACCTATTTTCATGGCCTGCATGAATAGAGGGGGATACCTATTTTCATGGCCTGCATTACTAGAGGGGATACCTATTTTTATGGCCTGCTTTACTAGAGGGTGATACCTATTTTTATGGCCTGCATGAATAGAGGGGGATACCTATTTTCATGGCCTGCATTACTAGAGGGGATACCTATTTTCATGGCCTGCATAAATAGAGGGGGATACCTATTTTCATGGCCTGCTTTACTAGAGGGGATACATATTTTCATGGCCTGCATTACTAGAGGGGGGATACCTATTTTCATGGCCTGCATTACTAGAGGGGGAATACCTATTTTCATGGCCTGCATAACTAGAGGGAATACCTATTTTCATGGCCTGCATTACTAGAGGGGATACCTATTTTCATGTTGTCTGTGCCCCCCCGTGACATCCATTGTGTGCCCCCTGTGCCATGCAGCCTGTGTTGTCTGTGCCCCCCTATGACATCTATCATGTGCCCCCTGTGCCATGCAACCTGGGTTTATTTTAAATAATATAAGTAAACTGAGGAGTGAGGAAACCTACTTACTCCAAACCAAAAAAATAATTCGGAATTTTCCCCCACTGCTGGCTACACACGTGGATAGATCACCACCCACCAGACTGACAACCCACAAAACAAAATACTGATACCTCAGACTGACCCCTGTACAATTGAAACACGAGACTGAGCCACCGCCACTAATACACGTCACCCCCAAAATAAAGACAATAATAACTGCTTGCTAACGGCTTGCTTTTCGACCTCTATGGCAGTTGGTGGGTTAAAATTGTATCCTCCCACAATAGTATTAATGCAGACTGTGAAATTGTGTATAACCTCTTCTAATAATGCAGGCTGTGAAAATAGGTATCCCCCTCTTATAAAGCAGGCCATGAAAATAGGTACCCCCCCCCAATAATGCAGGCCATGAAAATAGGTTTACCCCCTCTAATATTGCGGGCCTTAAAAATAGGTATCCCCCCTCTAGTAATGCAGGCCATGAAAATAGGTATCCCTCTAGTAATGCAGGCCATGAAAATAGGTATCCCCTCTAGTAATGCAGGCCATGAAAATAGGTATCCCCTCCAGTAATGCAGGCCATGAAAATAGGTATCCCCTCTAGTAATGCAGGCCATGAAAATAGGTATCCCCCCCTCTAATAATGCAGGCCACGAAAATAGGTATCCCCCCCTCTAATAATGCAGGCCACGAAAATAGGTATCCCCCCTCTAATAATGCAGGCCATGAAAATAGGTATCCCCCCTCTAGTTATGCAGGCCATAAAAATAGGTATCACCCCCTTTATTAATGCAGGCCATGAAAATAGGTATCCACCCCCCTCTAAAAATGCAGGTCATGAAAATAGGTATCCCCCTCTTATAATGCAGGGCGCCTGTGCCTCCCTGTGACATCCAACCAGCCTGTGCCAACCATTGTGTTTCCCCTGTGCCATGCAGTTTGTGGCCCCCCTGTGACATTCAACCAGTGCAGCCTGTCCCTGCCTGTGGCCCCCTGTGACATCCAGGCAGCCTGTGCCAACCATCGTGTGCCCCCTTTCAAATGTAGCCTGTGACATCCAGGCTGTGCCAACCATTGTGTGCCCCCGGTGACATCCAGCCTGTGTTGACTGTGGCCCCCTGTGACATCCAGCCAGCCTGTGCTAACCATCGTGTTCCCCCTGTGACATGCAGCCTGCAGCCCCCCCTGTGACATCCAGCCTGTGCCCCCCCTGTGACATCCAGCCATGCAGCCTGTGGCCCCCTGTGATATCCAGCCAGCCTGTGGCAACCATCGTGTGCCCCCTATGACATGCAGCCTCCCCGGTGACATCCAGCCTGTGGCCCCCCTGTGACATGCAGCCTGTGGCCACCCTGTGATATCCAGACTGGCCCCTCCGTGACATCAAGACTGGCCCCCCATGACATCAAGACTGCCCCCCATGTGACATTCAGACTACCCCCCATGTGACATCCAGACTGCCCCCATGTGACATCCAGATTGCCCCCCATGTGACATCCAGACTGCCCCCCATGTGACATCCAGACTGCCCCCCATGTGATATCCAGACTGCCCCCCCTCATGTGATATCCACACTGCCCCCCCTCAGGTGATATCCAGACTGCCCCCCTCAGGGGCGTTGGGAGGGGGTGGCTAGGGGGGCTGAAGCCCCGAATGTGACCCCCAAAAGCCCCGAGTCTATGGAATGCTGAATTCCATTGTTAGCCCCGAGCGCCGGCCACTGGGACAGATCTGGTTGTGAGTGCGGCCGAAAGTGGTCGAGTGCGGCCGAAAGTAGCCGACTGCCATAACGGCTGAAAGTGGCTGAGTGCGGCCGAGTGCCGCAGGTCCCCCCTTCTGGAGCCTGCAGCACCAATGTCAGGACCGCGGGATGTGTGATGTGACTTCCATCTTAGCCTGCAGGCTCCAGAAGGCGGGAACGCTACATCCCCGCTCAGGCGGGCGGCTGATTCTCCTCTCCTTCTCGGCTCGGCTCCTCTCTGATGGTGACGAGTGACTAACTGACTGCCTGCTGTGACCGCACACCATGGCTAAGCTGAGGTAGGTCAGACACACAGTGTATGTAGGTCAGGCTGGTCACTGTTAGTGTATGTAGGTCAGGCTGGTCACTGTCAGTGTATGTAGGTCAGGCAGGTCACTGGTCACTGTTAGTGTATGTAGGTCAGGCTCGTCACTGTCAGTGTATGTAGGTCAGGCTGGTCAGTGTATTTAGGTCAGGCTGGTCAGTGTATGTAGGTCAGGCTGGTCACTGTCAGTGTGTATAGGTCAGGCAGGTCACTGTTAGAGTATGTAGGTCAGGCTGGTCAGTGTATGTAGGTCAGGCTGGTCACTGTCAATGTATGTAGGTCAGGCAGGTCAGTGTATGTTGGTCAGTGTATAATGTAGGTCAGTGTATAATGTAGCTCAGTGTATAATGTAGGTCAGGCAGGTCAGTGTATGTACGTCAGTGTAATGGTCACTGGTAAGTCACACAACCCCACCACCCAGCCCCAAAAAAAGCTACGACCCCCCCGGTTCTTGGACTTCGGGCTGAAGCCCCTGGTCTTTTTGCCACCTAGCAACGCCTCTGCCCCCCCTCATGTGATATCCAGACTGCCCCCCTATGTGACATCCAGACTGCCCCCTCCTCATGTGATATCCAGACTGCCCCCCATGTGATATCCAGACTGCCCCACATGTGACATCCAGACTGCCCCCCTCATGTGATATCCAGACTGCCTCCCCCTCATGTGATATCCAGACTGCCCCCCATGTGACATCCAGACTGCCCCCCATGTGATATCCAGACTGCCCCCCATGTGACATCCAGACTGCCCCCCCATGTGAAATAAAGAATGCCCCCCCATGTGACATCCAGACTGCCCCCCATGTGATATCCAGAATGCCCCCATGTGATATCCAGACTGCCCCCCAAGTGACATCCAGACTGCCCTCCCATGTGACATCCAGGCTGCCCCCCTCTTGTGATATCCAGACTGCCCCCCATGTGATATCCAGACTGCCCCCCATGTGATATCCAGACTGCCCCCATGTGACATCCAGACTACCCCCCCATGTGATATCCAGACTGCCCCCCATCATGTGATATCCAGACTGCCCCCCATGTGACATCCAGACTGCCCCCCCATGTGAAATCCAGAATGCCCCCCCATGTGACATCCAGACTGCCCCCCATGTGATATCCACAATGCCCCCCATGTGATATCCAGACTGTCCCCCAAGTGACATCCAGACTGCCCTCCCATGTGACATCCAGGCTGCCCCCCTCTTGTGATATCCAGACTGCCCCCCATGTGATATCCAGACTGCCCCCCATGTGATATCCAGACTGCCCCCATGTGACATCCAGACTGCCCCCATGTGATATCCAGACTGCCCCCCATCATGTGAAATCCAGACTGCCCCCATGTGATATCCAGACTGCCCTCCCCATGTGATATCCAGACTGCCCCACATGTGATATCCAGACTGCCCCCCATGTGATATCTAGACTGCCCCCCATGTGATATCCAGACTGCCCCCATGTGACATCCAGACTGCCCCCCTCATGTGACATCCAGACTGCCCCCCCCTCATGTGATATCCAGACTGCCCCCCATGTGACATCCAGACTGCCCCCCATGTGATATCCAGACTGCCCCCCCATGTGACATCCAGACTGCCCCCCATGTGATATCCAGACTGCACCCAAAGTGACTTCCAGACTGCCCCCCCCTCATGTGATATCCAGACTGCCTCCCCTGTGATATCCAGACTGCCCCCCCTCATGTGATATCCAGACTGCCCCCCCTCATGTGTAGGTTATGTAGGTCAGTGTATAATGTAGCTCAGTGTATAATGTAGGTCAGGCAGGTCAGTGTATGTACGTCAGTGTAATGGTCACTGGTAAGTCACACAACCCCACCACCCAGCCCAAAAAAAAGCTGAGACCCCCCCCGGTTCTTGGACTTCGGGCTGAAGCCCCTGGTCTTTTTGCCCCCTAGCAACACCTCTGCCCCCTCTCATGTGATATCCAGACTGCCCCCCTATGTGACATCCAGACTGCCCCCACCACATGTGATATCCAGACTGCCCCCATGTGATATCCAGACTGCCCCCCATGTGACATCCAGACTGCCCCCCCTCATGTGATATCCAGACTGCCTCCCCCTCATGTGATATCCAGACTGCCCCCCCATGTGACATCCAGACTGCCCCCCATGTGATATCCAGACTGCCCACCATGTGAAATCCAGAATGCCACCCCATGTGACATCCAGACTGCCCCCCCATGTGATATCCAGACTGCCCCCCATGTGATATTCAGACTGCACCCCATGTGACATCCAGACCGCCCCCCATGTGACATCCAGACTGCCCCCCATGTGACTTCCAAACTGCCCCCCATGTGACATCCAGACTGCCCCCCTCTTGTGATAACCAGACTGCCCCCCATGTGATATCCAGACTGCCCCCCCATGTGACAGCCAGACTGCCCCCATGTGACATCCATACTGCCCCCCATGTGATATCCAGACTGCCCCCCATCATGTGATATCCAGACTGCCCCCCATGTGATATCCAGACTGCCCTCCCCATGTGATATCCAGACTGCCCCCCATGTGATATCCAGACTGCCCCCCATGTGATATCTAGACTGCCCCCCATGTGATATCCAGACTGCCCCCATGTGACATCCAGACTGCCCCCCCATGTGATATCCAGACTGCCCCCCATCATGTGATATCCAGACTGCCCCCCATGTGATATCCAGACTGCCCTCCCCATGTGATATCCAGACTGCCCCCCATGTGATATCCAGACTGCCCCCATGTGATATCCAGACTGCCCCCCATGTGATATCTAGACTGCCCCCCATGTGATATCCAGACTGCCCCCATGTGACATCCAGACTGCCCCCCCTCATGTGACATCCAGACTGCCCCCCCTCATGTGATATCCAGACTGCCCCCCATGTGACATCCAGACTGCCCCCCATGTGATTTCCAGACTGCCCCCCATGTGATATTCAGACTGCCCCCCCATGTGACATCCAGACCGCCCCCCATGTGACATCCAGACTGCTCCCCATGTGACTTCCAGACTGCCCCCCATGTGACATCCAGACTGCCCCCCTCTTGTGATAACCAGACTGCCCCCCATGTGATACCCAGACTGCCCCCCCATGTGACATCCAGACTGCCCCAATGTGACATCCAGACTGCCCCCCCATGTGATATCCAGACTGGACCCCATCATGTGATATCCAGACTGCCCTCCCCATGTGATATCCAGACTGCCCCCCATGTGATATCCAGACTGCCCCCCATGTGATATCTAGACTGCCCCCCATGTGATATCCAGACTGCCCCCATGTGACATCCAGACTGCCCCCCCATGTGATATCCAGACTGCCCCCCATCATGTGATATCCAGACTGCCCCCCATGTGACATCCAGACTGCCCCCCCTCATGTGATATCCAGACTGCCTCCCCCTCATGTGATATCCAGACTGCCCCACCATGTGATATTCAGACTGCCCCCCCATGTGACATCCAGACCGCCCCCCATGTGACATCCAGACTGCTCCCCATGTGACTTCCAGACTGCCCCCCATGTGACATCCAGACTGCCCCCCTCTTGTGATAACCAGACTGCCCCCATGTGATACCCAGACTGCCCCCCCATGTGACATCCAGACTGCCCCCATGTGACATCCAGACTGCCCCCCCATGTGATATCCAGACTGCCCCCCATCATGTGATATCCAGACTGTCCCCCATGTGATATCCAGACTGCCCTCCCTATGTGATATCCAGACTGCCCCCCATGTGATATCCAGACTGCCCCCCATGTGATATCCAGACTGCCCCCCATGTGATATCTAGACTGCCCCCCATGTGATATCCAGACTGCCCCCATGTGACATCCAGACTGCCCCCCCATGTGATATCCAGACTGCCCCCCATCATGTGATATCCAGACTGCCCCCCATGTGACATCCAGACTGCCCCCCCTCATGTGATATCCAGACTGCCTCCCCCTCATGTGATATCCAGACTGCCCCCCATGTGACATCCAGACTGCCCCCCATGTGATATCCAGACTGCCCACCATGTGAAATCCAGAATGCCACCCCATGTGACATCCAGACTGCCCCCCCATGTGATATACAGACTGCCCCCCATGTCATATTCAGACTGCCCCCCATGTGACATCCAGACCGCCCCCCATGTGACTTCCAGACTGCCCCCCATGTGACATCCAGACTGCCCCCCTCTTGTGATAACCAGACTGCCCCCATGTGATATCCAGACTTCCCCCCCATGTGACATCCAGACTGCCCCCATGTGACATCCAGACTGCCCCCCCATGTGATATCCAGACTGCCCCCCATCATGTGATATCCAGACTGCCCCCCATGTGATATCCAGACTGCCCTCCCCATGTGATATCCAGACTGCCCCCCATGTGATATCCAGACTGCCCCCCATGTGATATCTAGACTGCCCCCCATGTGATATCCAGACTGCCCCCATGTGACATCCAGACTGCCCCCCCTCATGTGACATCCAGACTGCCCCCCATGTGACATCCAGACTGCCCCCCATGTGATATCCAGACTGCCCCCCATGTGACATCCAGACTGCCCCCCATGTGATATCCAGACTGCACCCAAAGTGACTTCCAGACCGCCCCCCCTCATGTGATATCCAGACTGCCTCCCCTGTGATATCCAGACTGCCCCCCCTCATGTGATATCCAGACTGCCCCCCCTCATGTGTAGGTTATGTAGGTCAGTGTATAATGTAGCTCAGTGTATAATGTAGGTCAGGCAGGTCAGTGTATGTACATCAGTGTAATGGTCACTGGTAAGTCACACAACCCCACCACCCAGCCCAAAAAAAAGCTGAGACCCCCCCGGTTCTTGGACTTCGGGCTGAAGCCCCTGGTCTTTTTGCCCCCTAGCAACGCCTCTGCCCCCTCTCATGTGATATCCAGACTGCCCCCCTATGTGACATCCAGACTGCCCCCCCTCATATGATATCCAGACTGCCTCCCCCTCATGTGATATCCAGACTGCCCCCCATGTGACATCCAGACTGCCCCCCATGTGATATCCAGACTGCCCACCATGTGAAATTCAGAATGCCACCCCATGTGACATCCAGACTGCCCCCCCATGTGATATCCAGACTGCCCCCCCTGTGATATTCAGACTGCCCCCCATGTGACATCCAGACCGCCCCCCATGTGACATCCAGACTGCCCCCCATGTGACTTCCAGACTGCCCCCATGTGACATCCAGACTGCCCCCCTCTTGTGATAACCAGACTGCCCCCCATGTGATATGCAGACTGCCCCCCCATGTGACATCCAGACTGCCCCCCCATGTGACATCCAGACTGCCCCCCATGTGACATCCAGACTGCCCCCCATGTGATATCCAGACTGCCCCCTCATGTGATATCCAGACTACCCCCCTCATGTGATATCCAGACAGCCCTCCCCATGTGGTATCCAGACTGCCCCCCATGTTATATCCAGACTGCCCCCCATGTGATATCTAGACTGCCCCCATGTGATATCCAGACTGCCCCCATGTGATATCCAGACTGCCCCCCCTCATATGATATCCAGACTGCCTCCCCCTCATGTGATATCCAGACTGCCCCCCATGTGACATCCAGACTGCCCCCCATGTGATATCCAGACTGCCCACCATGTGAAATTCAGAATGCCACCCCATGTGACATCCAGACTGCCCCCCCATGTGATATCCAGACTGCCCCCCATGTGACATCCAGACTGTCCCCCCTCATGTGATATCCAGACTGCCTCCCCCTCATGTGATATCCAGACTGCCCCCCCATGTGACATCCAGACTGCCCCCCATGTGATATCCAGACTGCCCACCATGTGAAATCCAGAATGCCACCCCATGTGACATCCAGACTGCCCCCCCCATGTGATATCCAGACTGCCCCCCATGTGATATTCAGACTGCACCCCATGTGACATCCAGACCGCCCCCCATGTGACATCCAGACTGCCCCCCATGTGACTTCCAGACTGCCCCCCATGTGACATCCAGACTGCCCCCCTCTTGTGATAACCAGACTGCCCCCCATGTGATATCCAGACTGCCCCCCATGTGACATCCAGACTGCCCCCATGTGACATCCATACTGCCCCCCATGTGATATCCAGACTGCCCCCCATCATGTGATATCCAGACTGCCCCCCATGTGATATCCAGACTGCCCTCCCCATGTGATATCCAGACTGCCCCCCATGTGATATCCAGACTGCCCCCCATGTGATATCTAGACTGCCCCCCATGTGATATCCAGACTGCCCCCATGTGACATCCAGACTGCCCCCCCATGTGATATCCAGACTGCCCCCCATCATGTGATATCCAGACTGCCCCCCATGTGATATCCAGACTGCCCTCCCCATGTGATATCCAGACTGCCCCCCATGTGATATCCAGACTGCCCCCCATGTGATATCCAGACTGCCCCCCATGTGATATCTAGACTGCCCCCCATGTGATATCCAGACTGCCCCCATGTGACATCCAGACTGCCCCCCCTCATGTGACATCCAGACTGCCCCCCCTCATGTGATATCCAGACTGCCCCCCATGTGACAACCAGACTGCCCCCCATGTGATATCCAGACTGCCCCCCATGTGATATTCAGACTGCCCCCCCATGTGACATCCAGACCGCCCCCCATGTGACATCCAGACTGCTCCCCATGTGACTTCCAGACTGCCCCCCATGTGACATCCAGACTGCCCCCCTCTTGTGATAACCAGACTGCCCCCCATGTGATACCCAGACTGCCCCCCCATGTGACATCCAGACTGCCCCAATGTGACATCCAGACTGCCCCCCCATGTGATATCCAGACTGGACCCCATCATGTGATATCCAGACTGCCCTCCCCATGTGATATCCAGACTGCCCCCCATGTGATATCCAGACTGCCCCCCATGTGATATCTAGACTGCCCCCCATGTGATATCCAGACTGCCCCCATGTGACATCCAGACTGCCCCCCCATGTGATATCCAGACTGCCCCCCATCATGTGATATCCAGACTGCCCCCCATGTGACATCCAGACTGCCCCCCCTCATGTGATATCCAGACTGCCTCCCCCTCATGTGATATCCAGACTGCCCCACCATGTGATATTCAGACTGCCCCCCCATGTGACATCCAGACCGCCCCCCATGTGACATCCAGACTGCTCCCCATGTGACTTCCAGACTGCCCCCCATGTGACATCCAGACTACCCCCCTCTTGTGATAACCAGACTGCCCCCCATGTGATACCCAGACTGCCCCCCCATGTGACATCCAGACTGCCCCCATGTGACATCCAGACTGCCCCCCCATGTGATATCCAGACTGCCCCCCATCATGTGATATCCAGACTGTCCCCCATGTGATATCCAGACTGCCCTCCCTATGTGATATCCAGACTGCCCCCCATGTGATATCCAGACTGCCCCCCATGTGATATCCAGACTGCCCCCCATGTGATATCTAGACTGCCCCCCATGTGATATCCAGACTGCCCCCATGTGACATCTAGACTGCCCTCCCATGTGATATCCAGACTGCCCCCCATCATGTGATATCCAGACTGCCCCCCATGTGACATCCAGACTGCCCCCCCTCATGTGATATCCAGACTGCCTCCCCCTCATGTGATATCCAGACTGCCCCCCATGTGACATCCAGACTGCCCCCCATGTGATATCCAGACTGCCCACCATGTGAAATCCAGAATGCCACCCCATGTGACATCCAGACTGCCCCCCCCATGTGATATACAGACTGCCCCCCATGTCATATTCAGACTGCCCCCCATGTGACATCCAGACCGCCCCCCATGTGACTTCCAGACTGCCCCCCATGTGACATCCAGACTGCCCCCCTCTTGTGATAACCAGACTGCCCCCATGTGATATCCAGACTTCCCCCCCATGTGACATCCAGACTGCCCCCATGTGACATCCAGACTGCCCCCCCATGTGATATCCAGACTGCCCCCCATCATGTGATATCCAGACTGCCCCCCATGTGATATCCAGACTGCCCTCCCCATGTGATATCCAGACTGCCCCCCATGTGATATCCAGACTGCCCCCCATGTGATATCTAGACTGCCCCCCATGTGATATCCAGACTGCTCCCATGTGACATCCAGACTGCCCCCCCTCATGTGACATCCAGACTGCCCCCCATGTGACATCCAGACTGCCCCCCATGTGATATCCAGACTGCCCCCCCATGTGACATCCAGACTGCCCCCCATGTGATATCCAGACTGCACCCAAAGTGACTTCCAGACCGCCCCCCCTCATGTGATATCCAGACTGCCTCCCCTGTGATATCCAGACTGCCCCCCCTCATGTGATATCCAGACTGCCCCCCCTCATGTGTAGGTTATGTAGGTCAGTGTATAATGTAGCTCAGTGTATAATGTAGGTCAGGCAGGTCAGTGTATGTACATCAGTGTAATGGTCACTGGTAAGTCACACAACCCCACCACCCAGCCCAAAAAAAAGCTGAGACCCCCCCGGTTCTTGGACTTCGGGCTGAAGCCCCTGGTCTTTTTGCCCCCTAGCAACGCCTCTGCCCCCCCTCATGTGATATCCAGACTGCCCCCATGTGATATCCAGACTGCCCCCCATGTGACATCCAGACTGCCCCCCCTCATATGATATCCAGACTGCCTCCCCCTCATGTGATATCCAGACTGCCCCCCATGTGACATCCAGACTGCCCCCCATGTGATATCCAGACTGCCCACCATGTGAAATTCAGAATGCCACCCTATGTGACATCCAGACTGCCCCCCCATGTGATATCCAGACTGCCCCCCATGTGATATTCAGACTGCCCCCCATGTGACATCCAGACCGCCCCCCATGTGACATCCAGACTGCCCCCCATGTGACTTCCAGACTGCCCCCATGTGACATCCAGACTGCCCCCCTCTTGTGATAACCAGACTGCCCCCCATGTGATATGCAGACTGCCCCCCCATGTGACATCCAGACTGCCCCCCCATGTGACATCCAGACTGCCCCCCATGTGACATCCAGACTGCCCCCCATGTGATATCCAGACTGCCCCCTCATGTGATATCCAGACTACCCCCCTCATGTGATATCCAGACTGCCTCCCCCTCATGTGATATCCAGACTGCCCCCCATGTGACATCCAGACTGCCCCCCATGTGATATCCAGACTGCCCACCATGTGAAATTCAGAATGCCACCCCATGTGACATCCAGACTGCCCCCCCATGTGATATCCAGACTGCCCCCCATGTGACATCCAGACTGTCCCCCCTCATGTGATATCCAGACTGCCTCCCCCTCATGTGATATCCAGACTGCCCCCCCATGTGACATCCAGACTGCCCCCCATGTGATATCCAGACTGCCCCCCATGTGATATCTAGACTGCCCCCATGTGATATCCAGACTGCCCCCCATGTGATATCCAGACTGCCCCCCCTCATATGATATCCAGACTGCCTCCCCCTCATGTGATATCCAGACTGCCCCCCATGTGACATCCAGACTGCCCCCCATGTGATATCCAGACTGCCCACCATGTGAAATTCAGAATGCCACCCCATGTGACATCCAGACTGCCCCCCCATGTGATATCCAGACTGCCCCCCATGTGACATCCAGACTGTCCCCCCTCATGTGATATCCAGACTGCCTCCCCCTCATGTGATATCCAGACTGCCCCCCCATGTGACATCCAGACTGCCCCCCATGTGATATCCAGACTGCCCACCATGTGAAATCCAGAATGCCACCCCATGTGACATCCAGACTGCCCCCCCCCATGTGATATCCAGACTGCCCCCCATGTGATATTCAGACTGCACCCCATGTGACATCCAGACCGCCCCCCATGTGACATCCAGACTGCCCCCCATGTGACTTCCAGACTGCCCCCCATGTGACATCCAGACTGCCCCCCTCTTGTGATAACCAGACTGCCCCCCATGTGATATCCAGACTGCCCCCCCATGTGACATCCAGACTGCCCCCATGTGACATCCATACTGCCCCCCATGTGATATCCAGACTGCCCCCCATCATGTGATATCCAGACTGCCCCCCATGTGATATCAAGACTGCCCTCCCCATGTGATATCCAGACTGCCCCCCATGTGATATCCAGACTGCCCCCCATGTGATATCTAGACTGCCCCCCATGTGATATCCAGACTGCCCCCATGTGACATCCAGACTGCCCCCCCATGTGATATCCAGACTGCCCCCCATCATGTGATATCCAGACTGCCCCCCATGTGATATCCAGACTGCCCTCCCCATGTGATATCCAGACTGCCCCCCATGTGATATCCAGACTGCCCCCCATGTGATATCCAGACTGCCCCCCATGTGATATCTAGACTGCCCCCCCCCATGTGATATCCAGACTGCCCCCCATGTGATATTCAGACTGCACCCCATGTGACATCCAGACCGCCCCCCATGTGACATCCAGACTGCCCCCCATGTGACTTCCAGACTGCCCCCCATGTGACATCCAGACTGCCCCCCTCTTGTGATAACCAGACTGCCCCCCATGTGATATCCAGACTGCCCCCCCATGTGACATCCAGACTGCCCCCATGTGACATCCATACTGCCCCCCATGTGATATCCAGACTGCCCCCCATCATGTGATATCCAGACTGCCCCCCATGTGATATCAAGACTGCCCTCCCCATGTGATATCCAGACTGCCCCCCATGTGATATCCAGACTGCCCCCCATGTGATATCTAGACTGCCCCCCATGTGATATCCAGACTGCCCCCATGTGACATCCAGACTGCCCCCCCATGTGATATCCAGACTGCCCCCCATCATGTGATATCCAGACTGCCCCCCATGTGATATCCAGACTGCCCTCCCCATGTGATATCCAGACTGCCCCCCATGTGATATCCAGACTGCCCCCCATGTGATATCCAGACTGCCCCCCATGTGATATCTAGACTGCCCCCCATGTGATATCCAGACTGCCCCCATGTGACATCCAGACTGCCCCCCCTCATGTGACATCCAGACTGCCCCCCCTCATGTGATATCCAGACTGCCCCCCATGTGACATCCAGACTGCCCCCCATGTGATATCCAGACTGCCCCCCATGTGATATTCAGACTGCCCCCCCATGTGACATCCAGACCGCCCCCCATGTGACATCCAGACTGCTCCCCATGTGACTTCCAGACTGCCCCCATGTGACATCCAGACTGCCCCCCTCTTGTGATAACCAGACTGCCCCCATGTGATACCCAGACTGCCCCCCCATGTGACATCCAGACTGCCCCAATGTGACATCCAGACTGCCCCCCCATGTGATATCCAGACTGGACCCCATCATGTGATATCCAGACTGCCCCCCATGTGATATCCAGACTGCCCCCCATGTGATATCTAGACTGCCCCCCATGTGATATCCAGACTGCCCCCATGTGACATCCAGACTGCCCCCCCATGTGATATCCAGACTGCCCCCCATCATGTGATATCCAGACTGCCCCCCATGTGACATCCAGACTGCCCCCCCTCATGTGATATCCAGACTGCCTCCCCCTCATGTGATATCCAGACTGCCCCACCATGTGATATTCAGACTGCCCCCCCATGTGACATCCAGACCGCCCCCCATGTGACATCCAGACTGCTCCCCATGTGACTTCCAGACTGCCCCCCATGTGACATCCAGACTGCCCCCCTCTTGTGATAACCAGACTGCCCCCCATGTGATACCCAGACTGCCCCCCATGTGACATCCAGACTGCCCCCATGTGACATCCAGACTGCCCCCCCATGTGATATCCAGACTGCCCCCCATCATGTGATATCCAGACTGTCCCCCATGTGATATCCAGACTGCCCTCCCTATGTGATATCCAGACTGCCCCCCATGTGATATCCAGACTGCCCCCCATGTGATATCCAGACTGCCCCCCATGTGATATCTAGACTGCCCCCCATGTGATATCCAGACTGCCCCCATGTGACATCCAGACTGCCCCCCCATGTGATATCCAGACTGCCCCCCATCATGTGACATCCAGACTGCCCCCCATGTGACATCCAGACTGCCCCCCCTCATGTGATATCCAGACTGCCTCCCCCTCATGTGATATCCAGACTGCCCCCCATGTGACATCCAGACTGCCCCCCATGTGATATCCAGACTGCCCACCATGTGAAATCCAGAATGCCACCCCATGTGACATCCAGACTGCCCCCCCCATGTGATATACAGACTGCCCCCCATGTCATATTCAGACTGCCCCCCATGTGACATCCAGACCGCCCCCCATGTGACTTCCAGACTGCCCCCCATGTGACATCCAGACTGCCCCCCTCTTGTGATAACCAGACTGCCCCCATGTGATATCCAGACTTCCCCCCATGTGACATCCAGACTGCCCCCATGTGACATCCAGACTGCCCCCCCATGTGATATCCAGACTGCCCCCGATCATGTGATATCCAGACTGCCCCCCATGTGATATCCAGACTGCCCTCCCCATGTGATATCCAGACTGCCCCCCATGTGATATCCAGACTGCCCCCCATGTGATATCTAGACTGCCCCCCATGTGATATCCAGACTGCCCCCATGTGACATCCAGACTGCCCCCCCTCATGTGACATCCAGACTGCCCCCCATGTGACATCCAGACTGCCCCCCATGTGATATCCAGACTGCCCCCCCATGTGACATCCAGACTGCCCCCCATGTGATATCCAGACTGCACCCAAAGTGACTTCCAGACCGCCCCCCCTCATGTGATATCCAGACTGCCTCCCCTGTGATATCCAGACTGCCCCCCCTCATGTGATATCCAGACTGCCCCCCCTCATGTGTAGGTTATGTAGGTCAGTGTTTAATGTAGCTCAGTGTATAATGTAGGTCAGGCAGGTCAGTGTATGTACATCATTGTAATGGTCACTGGTAAGTCACACAACCCCACCACCCAGCCCAAAAAAAAGCTGAGACCCCCCCGGTTCTTGGACTTCGGGCTGAAGCCCCTGGTCTTTTTGCCCCCTAGCAACGCCTCTGCCCCCCCTCATGTGATATCCAGACTGCCCCCATGTGATATCCAGACTGCCCCCCATGTGACATCCAGACTGCCCCCCCTCATATGATATCCAGACTGCCTCCCCCTCATGTGATATCCAGACTGCCCCCCATGTGACATCCAGACTGCCCCCCATGTGATATCCAGACTGCCCACCATGTGAAATTCAGAATGCCACCCCATGTGACATCCAGACTGCCCCCCCATGTGATATCCAGACTGCCCCCCATGTGATATTCAGACTGCCCCCCATGTGACATCCAGACCGCCCCCCATGTGACATCCAGACTGCCCCCCATGTGACTTCCAGACTGCCCCCATGTGACATCCAGACTGCCCCCCTCTTGTGATAACCAGACTGCCCCCCATGTGATATGCAGACTGCCCCCCCATGTGACATCCAGACTGCCCCCCCATGTGACATCCAGACTGCCCCCCATGTGACATCCAGACTGCCCCCCATGTGATATCCAGACTGCCCCCTCATGTGATATCCAGACTACCCCCCTCATGTGATATCCAGACAGCCCTCCCCATGTGGTATCCAGACTGCCCCCCATGTTATATCCAGACTGCCCCCCATGTGATATCTAGACTGCCCCCATGTGATATCCAGGCTGCCCCCCATGTGATATCCAGACTGCCCCCCCTCATATGATATCCAGACTGCCTCCCCCTCATGTGATATCCAGACTGCCCCCCATGTGACATCCAGACTGCCCCCCATGTGATATCCAGACTGCCCACCATGTGAAATTCAGAATGCCACCCCATGTGACATCCAGACTGCCCCCCCATGTGATATCCAGACTGCCCCCCATGTGACATCCAGACTGTCCCCCCTCATGTGATATCCAGACTGCCTCCCCCTCATGTGATATCCAGACTGCCCCCCCATGTGACATCCAGACTGCCCCCCATGTGATATCCAGACTGCCCACCATGTGAAATCCAGAATGCCACCCCATGTGACATCCAGACTGCCCCCCCCATGTGATATCCAGACTGCCCCCCATGTGATATTCAGACTGCACCCCATGTGACATCCAGACTGCCCCCCATGTGACATCCAGACTGCCCCCCATGTGACTTCCAGACTGCCCCCCATGTGACATCCAGACTGCCCCCCTCTTGTGATAACCAGACTGCCCCCCATGTGATATCCAGACTGCCCCCCCATGTGACATCCAGACTGCCCCCATGTGACATCCATACTGCCCCCCATGTGGCATCCAGACCGCCCCCCATGTGACATCCAGACTGCCCCCCATGTGACTTCCAGACTGCCCCCATGTGACATCCAGACTGCCCCCCTCTTGTGATAACCAGACTGCCCCCCATGTGATATGCAGACTGCCCCCCCATGTGACATCCAGACTGCCCCCCATGTGACATCCAGACTGCCCCCATGTGATATCCAGACTGCCCCCTCATGTGATATCCAGACTACCCCCCTCATGTGATATCCAGACAGCCCTCCCCATGTGGTATCCAGACTGCCCCCCATGTTATATCCAGACTGCCCCCCATGTGATATCTAGACTGCCCCCATGTGATATCCAGGCTGCCCCCCATGTGATATCCAGACTGCCCCCCATGTGACATCCAGACTGCCTCCCTCCTGTGATATCCAGACTGCCCCCCCTCATGTGATATCCAGACTGCCCCCCATGTGACATCCAGACTGCCTCCCTCCTGTGATATCCAGACTGCCCCCCCTCATGTGATATCCAGACTGCCCCCCATGTGACATCCAGACTGCCCCCCATGTGATATCCAGACTGCCCCCCATGTGACATCCAGACTGCCCCCCTCCTGTGATATCCAGACTGCCCCCCATGTGATATTCAGACTGCCCCCCATGTGACATCCAGACCGCCCCCCATGTGACATCCAGACTGCCCCCATGTGACATCCATACTGCCCCCCATGTGATATCCAGACTGCCCCCCATCATGTGATATCCAGACTGCCCCCCATGTGATATCCAGACTGCCCTCCCCATGTGATATCCAGACTGCCCCCCATGTGATATCCAGACTGCCCCCCATGTGATATCTAGACTGCCCCCCATGTGATATCCAGACTGCCCCCATGTGACATCCAGACTGCCCCCCCATGTGATATCCAGACTGCCCCCCATCATGTGATATCCAGACTGCCCCCCATGTGATATCCAGACTGCCCTCCCCATGTGATATCCAGACTGCCCCCCATGTGATATCCAGACTGCCCCCCATGTGATATCCAGACTGCCCCCCATGTGATATCTAGACTGCCCCCATGTGATATCCAGACTGCCCCCATGTGACATCCAGACTGCCCCCCCTCATGTGACATCCAGACTGCCCCCCATGTGACATCCAGACTGCCCCCCATGTGATATCCAGACTGCCCCCCATGTGATATTCAGACTGCCCCCCCATGTGACATCCAGACCGCCCCCCATGTGACATCCAGACTGATCCCCATGTGACTTCCAGACTGCCCCCCATGTGACATCCAGACTGCCCCCCTCTTGTGATAACCAGACTGCCCCCCATGTGATACCCAGACTGCCCCCCCATGTGACATCCAGACTGCCCCAATGTGACATCCAGACTGCCCCCCCATGTGATATCCAGACTGCCCCCCATCATGTGATATCCAGACTGCCCCCCATGTGATATCCAGACTGCCCTCCCCATGTGATATCCAGACTGCCCCCCATGTGATATCCAGACTGCCCCCCATGTGATATCTAGACTGCCCCCCATGTGATATCCAGACTGCCCCCATGTGACATCCAGACTGCCCCCCCATGTGATATCCAGACTGCCCCCCATCATGTGATATCCAGACTGCCCCCCATGTGACATCCAGACTGCCCCCCCTCATGTGATATCCAGACTGCCTCCCCCTCATGTGATATCCAGACTGCCCCACCATGTGATATTCAGACTGCCCCCCCATGTGACATCCAGACCGCCCCCCATGTGACATCCAGACTGCTCCCCATGTGACTTCCAGACTGTCCCCCATGTGACATCCAGACTGCCCCCCTCTTGTGATAACCAGACTGCCCCCCATGTGACTTCCAGACTGCCCCCATGTGACATCCAGACTGCCCCCCTCTTGTGATAACCAGACTGCCCCCCATGTGATATCCAGACTACCCCCCTCATGTGATATCCAGACAGCCCTCCCCATGTGGTATCCAGACTGCCCCCCATGTTATATCCAGACTGCCCCCCATGTGATATCTAGACTGCCCCCATGTGATATCCAGACTGCCCCCCATGTGATATCCAGACTGCCCCCCCTCATATGATATCCAGACTGCCTCCCCCTCATGTGATATCCAGACTGCCCCCCATGTGACATCCAGACTGCCCCCCATGTGATATCCAGACTGCCCACCATGTGAAATTCAGAATGCCACCCCATGTGACATCCAGACTGCCCCCCATGTGATATTCAGACTGCCCCCCATGTGGCATCCAGACCGCCCCCCATGTGACATCCAGACTGCCCCCCATGTGACTTCCAGACTGCCCCCATGTGACATCCAGACTGCCCCCCTCTTGTGATAACCAGACTGCCCCCTCATGTGATATCCAGACTACCCCCCTCATGTGATATCCAGACAGCCCTCCCCATGTGGTATCCAGACTGCCCCCCATGTTATATCCAGACTGCCCCCCATGTGATATCTAGACTGCCCCCATGTGATATCCAGGCTGCCCCCCATGTGATATCCAGACTGCCCCCCATGTGACATCCAGACTGCCTCCCTCCTGTGATATCCAGACTGCCCCCCCTCATGTGATATCCAGACTGCCCCCCATGTGACATCCAGACTGCCCCCCATGTGACATCCAGACTGCCCCCCATGTGACATCCAGACTGCCCCCCTCCTGTGATATCCAGACTGCCCCCCATGTGATATTCAGACTGCCCCCCATGTGACATTCAGACCGCCCCCCATGTGACATCCAGACCGCCCCCCATGTGACTTCCAGACTGCCCCCCATGTGACATCCAGACTGCCCCCCTCTTGTGATAACCAGACTGCCCCCCATGTGATATCCAGACTGCCCCCCCATGTGACATCCAGACTGCCCCCATGTGACATCCATACTGCCCCCCATGTGATATCCAGACTGCCCCCATCATGTGATATCCAGACTGCCCCCCATGTGATATCCAGACTGCCCTCCCCATGTGATATCCAGACTGCCCCCCATGTGATATCCAGACTGCCCCCCATGTGATATCTAGACTGCCCCCCATGTGATATCCAGACTGCCCCCATGTGACATCCAGACTGCCCCCCCATGTGATATCCAGACTGCCCCCCATCATGTGATATCCAGACTGCCCCCCATGTGATATCCAGACTGCCCTCCCCATGTGATATCCAGACTGCCCCCCATGTGATATCCAGACTGCCCCCCATGTGATATCTAGACTGCCCCCCATGTGATATCCAGACTGCCCCCATGTGACATCCAGACTGCCCCCCCATGTGATATCCAGACTGCCCCCCATCATGTGATATCCAGACTGCCCCCCATGTGACATCCAGACTGCCCCCCCCTCATGTGATAGCCAGACTGCCTCCCCCTCATGTGATATCCAGACTGCCCCCCATGTGATATTCAGACTGCCCCCCCCATGTGACATCCAGACCGCCCCCCATGTGACATCCAGACTGCTCCCCATGTGACTTCCAGACTGCCCCCCATGTGACATCCAGACTGCCCCCCTCTTGTGATAACCAGACTGCCCCCCATGTGATACCCAGACTGCCCCCCATGTGACATCCAGACTGCCCCCATGTGACATCCAGACTGCCCCCCCCATGTGATATCCAGACTGCCCCCCATCATGTGATATCCAGACTGCCCCCCATGTGATATCCAGACTGCCCTCCCTATGTGATATCCAGACTGCCCCCCATGTGATATCCAGACTGCCCCCCATGTGATATCCAGACTGCCCCCCATGTGATATCTAGACTGCCCCCCATGTGATATCCAGACTGCCCCCATGTGACATCCAGACTGCCCCCCCATGTGATATCCAGACTGCCCCCCATCATGTGATATCCAGACTGCCCCCCATGTGACATCCAGACTGCCCCCCCTCATGTGATATCCAGACTGCCTCCCCCTCATGTGATATCCAGACTGCCCCCCCATGTGACATCCAGACTGCCCCCCATGTGATATCCAGACTGCCCACCATGTGAAATCCAGAATGCCACCCCATGGTACATCCAGACTGCCCCCCCCATGTGATATACAGACTGCCCCCCATGTCATATTCAGACTGCCCCCCATGTGACATCCAGACCGCCCCCCATGTGACATCCAGACCGCCCCCCATGTGACTTCCAGACTGCCCCCCATGTGACATCCAGACTGCCCCCCTCTTGTGATAACCAGACTGCCCCCATGTGATATCCAGACTGCCCCCCCATGTGACATCCAGACTGCCCCCATGTGACATCCAGACTGCCCCCCCATGTGATATCCAGACTGCCCCCCATCATGTGATATCCAGACTTCCCCCCATGTGATATCCAGACTGCCCTCCCCATGTTATATCCAGACTGCCCCCCATGTGATATCCAGACTGCCCCCCATGTGATATCTAGACTGCCCCCCATGTGATATCCAGACTGCCCCCATGTGACATCCAGACCGCCCCCCCTCATGTGACATTCAGACTGCCCCCCATGTGACATCCAGACTGCCCCCCATGTGATATCCAGACTGCCCCCCCATGTGACATCCAGACTGCCCCCCATGTGATATCCAGACTGCACCCAAAGTGACTTCCAGACCGCCCCCCCTCATGTGATATCCAGACTGCCTCCCCTGTGATATTCAGACTGCCCCCCCTCATGTGATATCCAGACTGCCCCCCCTCATGTGTAGGTTATGTAGGTCAGTGTATAATGTAGCTCAGTGTATAATGTAGGTCAGGCAGGTCAGTGTATGTACGTCAGTGTAATGGTCACTGGTAAGTCACACAACCCCACCACCCAGCCCAAAAAAAAGCTGAGACCCCCCCGGTTCTTGGACTTCGGGCTGAAGCCCCTGGTCTTTTTGCCCCCTAGCAACGCCTCTGCCCCCCCTCATGTGATATCCAGACTGCCCCCATGTGATATCCAGACTGCCCCCCATGTGACATCCAGACTGCCCTCCCTCATATGATATCCAGACTGCCTCCCCCTCATGTGATATCCAGACTGCCCCCCATGTGACATCCAGACTGCCCCCCATGTGATATCCAGACTGCCCCCTCATGTGATATCCAGACTACCCCCCTCATGTGATATCCAGACAGCCCTCCCCATGTGGTATCCAGACTGCCCCCCATGTTATATCCAGACTGCCCCCCATGTGATATCTAGACTGCCCCCATGTGATATCCAGACTGCCCCCCATGTGATATCCAGACTGCCCCCCATGTGACATCCAGACTGCCCCCCTCCTGTGATATCCAGACTGCCCCCCCTCATGTGATATCCAGACTGCCCCCCATGTGACATCCAGACTGCCCCCCATGTGATATCCAGACTGCCCCCCATGTGACATCCAAACTGCCCCCCTCCTGTGATATCCAGACTGCCCCCCATGTGATATTCAGACTTCCCCCCATGTGACATCCAGACCGCCCCCCATGTGACATCCAGACTGCCCCCCATGTGACTTCCAGACTGCCCCCATGTGACATCCAGACTGCCCCCCTCTTGTGATAACCAGACTGCCCCCCATGTGATATCCAGACTGCCCCCCCATGTGACATCCAGACTGCCCCCCATGTAACATCCAGACTGCCCCCCATGTGATATCCAGACTGCCCCCCTCATGTGATATCCAGACTACCCCCCTCATGTGATATCCAGACAGCCCTCCCCATGTGGTATCCAGACTGCCCCCCATGTTATATCCAGACTGCACCCCATGTGATATCTAGACTGCCCCCATGTGATATCCAGACTGCCCCCCATGTGATATCCAGACTGCCCCCCATGTGACATCCAGACTGCCCCCCTCCTGTGATATCCAGACTGCCCCCCCTCATGTGATATCCAGACTGCCCCCCCATGTGACATCCAGACTGCCCCCCATGTGATATCCAGACTGCCCCCCATGTGACATCCAGACTGCCCCCCATGTGATGTCCAGACTGCCCCCCATGTGACTTCCAGACTACCCCCCTCATGTGATATCCAGACTGCCCCCCCTGTTATATCCAGACTGCCCCCCCTCATGTGATATCCAGACTGCCCCCCCTGTGATATCCAGACTGTCCCTCCTCATGTGATATCCAGACTGCCCCCCTTATGTGTAGGTTATATAGGTCAGTGTATAATGTAGCTCGGTGTATAATGTAGGTCAGGCAGGTCATTGTATGTATGTCAGTGTAATGGTCACTGGTAAGTCACACAACCCCACCACCCAGCCCAAAAAAAAGCTGCAACCCCCCCCAGTTCTTGGACTTTGGGCTGAAGCCCCTGGTCTTTTTGCTACCTAGCAACGCCTCTGCCCCACCTCATGTGACATCCAGACTGCCCCCCTATGTGACATCCAGACTGCCCCCACCTCATGTGATATCCAGACTGCCCCCCCATTTGATATCCAGACTGCCCCCCATGTGATATCCAGACTGCCCCCCATGTGACATCAAGACTGCCTCCCCCTCATGTGACATCCAGACTGCCCCCACCTCATGTAACATCCAGACTGCCCCCAATGTGATATCCAGACTGCCCCCCATGTGACATCCAGACTACCCCCCATGTGATATCCAGACTGCCCCCATGTGACATTCAGACTGCCCCCCATGTGATATTCAGACTGCCCCCCTCATGTGATATCCAGACTACCCCCCTCATGTGATATCCAGACTACCCCCCCCTCATGTGATATCCAGATTGCCCTCCCCATGTGATATCCAGTCTGCCCCCCATGTGATATCCAGACTGCCCCCCATGTGATATCTAGACTGCCCCCCCATGTGATATCCAGACTGCCCCCCATGTGACATCCAGACTGCCCCCCCTCATGTGATATCCAGACTGCCCCCTCTCATGTGATATCCAGACTGCCCCCCCATGTGACATCCAGACTGCCCCCCATGTGATATCCAGACGGCCCCCCCATGTGACATCCAGACTGCCCCATGTGATATCCAGACTGCCCCCATGTGACTTCCAGACTGCCCCCCCTCATGTGATATCCAGACTGCCCCCCTGTGATATCAATACTGCCCCCCCCATGTGATATCCAGACTGCCCCCCCTCGTGTGATATCCAGACTGCCCCCCGATTTGATATCCAGACTGCCCCCCCATGTGATATCCAGACTGCCCCCCATGTGACATCCAGACTGCCCCCATGTGAAATCCAGACTGCCCCCCATGTGATATCCAGACTGCCCCCCATGTGACATACAGACTGCCCCCCTCATGTGATATCCAGACTGCCCCCTATGTGACATCCAGACTGCCCCCACCTCATGTGACATCCAGACTGCCCCCCCATGTGATATCCAGACTGCCCCCCCATGTGATATCCAGACTGCCCCCCATGTGATATCCAGACTGCACCCATGTGAAATCCAGACTGCTCCCCCATGTGATATGCAGACTGCCCCCCTCATGTGATATCCAGACTGCCCCCCCTCTTGTGATATCCAGACTGCCCCCCATGTGATCTCCAGACTGCCCCCCATGTGATATCCAGACTGCCCCCCCCATGTGATATGCAGACTGCCCCCCCATGTGACATACAGACTGCCCCCCATGTGACATGCAGTCTGTGTGTAGCCGATACAGCTTGTTGCTGTTCCCTCCTCGCGCCCTCCGCTGTAATCCAGATGAAGCAAGTTGTCTCACTGTGTCTTCATGATGTACAGCATTTGAGGAGTTAATATAAATCAGCTGTGTTTGTCGGCAGTAGCTCTGCGCTCGGTTTTCATGTGATATCCAGACTGCCCCCCATGTGACATCCAGACTGCCCCCATGTGACATCCAGACTGCCCCTCATGTGATATCCAGACTGCCCCCCATGTGACATACAGACTGCCCCCCTCTTGTGATAACCAGACTGCCCCCATGTGATACCCAGACTGCCCCCCCATGTGACATCCAGACTGCCCCAATGTGACATCCAGACTGCCCCCCCATGTGATATCCAGACTGGACCCCATCATGTGATATCCAGACTGCCCCCCATGTGATATCCAGACTGCCCCCCATGTGATATCTAGACTGCCCCCCATGTGATATCCAGACTGCCCCCATGTGACATCCAGACTGCCCCCCCATGTGATATCCAGACTGCCCCCCATCATGTGATATCCAGACTGCCCCCCATGTGACATCCAGACTGCCCCCCCTCATGTGATATCCAGACTGCCTCCCCCTCATGTGATATCCAGACTGCCCCACCATGTGATATTCAGACTGCCCCCCCATGTGACATCCAGACCGCCCCCCATGTGACATCCAGACTGCTCCCCATGTGACTTCCAGACTGCCCCCCATGTGACATCCAGACTGCCCCCCTCTTGTGATAACCAGACTGCCCCCCATGTGATACCCAGACTGCCCCCCATGTGACATCCAGACTGCCCCCATGTGACATCCAGACTGCCCCCCCATGTGATATCCAGACTGCCCCCCATCATGTGATATCCAGACTGTCCCCCATGTGATATCCAGACTGCCCTCCCTATGTGATATCCAGACTGCCCCCCATGTGATATCCAGACTGCCCCCCATGTGATATCCAGACTGCCCCCCATGTGATATCTAGACTGCCCCCCATGTGATATCCAGACTGCCCCCATGTGACATCCAGACTGCCCCCCCATGTGATATCCAGACTGCCCCCCATCATGTGACATCCAGACTGCCCCCCATGTGACATCCAGACTGCCCCCCCTCATGTGATATCCAGACTGCCTCCCCCTCATGTGATATCCAGACTGCCCCCCATGTGACATCCAGACTGCCCCCCATGTGATATCCAGACTGCCCACCATGTGAAATCCAGAATGCCACCCCATGTGACATCCAGACTGCCCCCCCCATGTGATATACAGACTGCCCCCCATGTCATATTCAGACTGCCCCCCATGTGACATCCAGACCGCCCCCCATGTGACTTCCAGACTGCCCCCCATGTGACATCCAGACTGCCCCCCTCTTGTGATAACCAGACTGCCCCCATGTGATATCCAGACTTCCCCCCATGTGACATCCAGACTGCCCCCATGTGACATCCAGACTGCCCCCCCATGTGATATCCAGACTGCCCCCCATCATGTGATATCCAGACTGCCCCCCATGTGATATCCAGACTGCCCTCCCCATGTGATATCCAGACTGCCCCCCATGTGATATCCAGACTGCCCCCCATGTGATATCTAGACTGCCCCCCATGTGATATCCAGACTGCCCCCATGTGACATCCAGACTGCCCCCCCTCATGTGACATCCAGACTGCCCCCCATGTGACATCCAGACTGCCCCCCATGTGATATCCAGACTGCCCCCCCATGTGACATCCAGACTGCCCCCCATGTGATATCCAGACTGCACCCAAAGTGACTTCCAGACCGCCCCCCCTCATGTGATATCCAGACTGCCTCCCCTGTGATATCCAGACTGCCCCCCCTCATGTGATATCCAGACTGCCCCCCCTCATGTGTAGGTTATGTAGGTCAGTGTTTAATGTAGCTCAGTGTATAATGTAGGTCAGGCAGGTCAGTGTATGTACATCATTGTAATGGTCACTGGTAAGTCACACAACCCCACCACCCAGCCCAAAAAAAAGCTGAGACCCCCCCGGTTCTTGGACTTCGGGCTGAAGCCCCTGGTCTTTTTGCCCCCTAGCAACGCCTCTGCCCCCCCTCATGTGATATCCAGACTGCCCCCATGTGATATCCAGACTGCCCCCCATGTGACATCCAGACTGCCCCCCCTCATATGATATCCAGACTGCCTCCCCCTCATGTGATATCCAGACTGCCCCCCATGTGACATCCAGACTGCCCCCCATGTGATATCCAGACTGCCCACCATGTGAAATTCAGAATGCCACCCCATGTGACATCCAGACTGCCCCCCCATGTGATATCCAGACTGCCCCCCATGTGATATTCAGACTGCCCCCCATGTGACATCCAGACCGCCCCCCATGTGACATCCAGACTGCCCCCCATGTGACTTCCAGACTGCCCCCATGTGACATCCAGACTGCCCCCCTCTTGTGATAACCAGACTGCCCCCCATGTGATATGCAGACTGCCCCCCCATGTGACATCCAGACTGCCCCCCCATGTGACATCCAGACTGCCCCCCATGTGACATCCAGACTGCCCCCCATGTGATATCCAGACTGCCCCCTCATGTGATATCCAGACTACCCCCCTCATGTGATATCCAGACAGCCCTCCCCATGTGGTATCCAGACTGCCCCCCATGTTATATCCAGACTGCCCCCCATGTGATATCTAGACTGCCCCCATGTGATATCCAGACTGCCCCCCATGTGACATCCAGACCGCCCCCCATGTGACATCCAGACTGCCCCCCATGTGACTTCCAGACTATCCCCATGTGACATCCAGACTGCCCCCCTCTTGTGATAACCAGACTGCCCCCCATGTGATATGCAGACTGCCCCCCCATGTGACATCCAGACTGCCCCCCCATGTGACATCCAGACTGCCCCCCATGTGACATCCAGACTGCCCCCCATGTGATATCCAGACTGCCCCCTCATGTGATATCCAGACTACCCCCCTCATGTGATATCCAGACAGCCCTCCCCATGTGGTATCCAGACTGCCCCCCATGTTATATCCAGACTGCCCCCCATGTGATATCTAGACTGCCCCCATGTGATATCCAGACTGCCCCCCATGTGATATCCAGACTGCCCCCCCTCATATGATATCCAGACTGCCTCCCCCTCATGTGATATCCAGACTGCCCCCCATGTGACATCCAGACTGCCCCCCATGTGATATCCAGACTGCCCACCATGTGAAATTCAGAATGCCACCCCATGTGACATCCAGACTGCCCCCCCATGTGATATCCAGACTGCCCCCCATGTGACATCCAGACTGTCCCCCCTCATGTGATATCCAGACTGCCTCCCCCTCATGTGATATCCAGACTGCCCCCCCATGTGACATCCAGACTGCCCCCCATGTGATATCCAGACTGCCCACCATGTGAAATCCAGAATGCCACCCCATGTGACATCCAGACTGCCCCCCCCATGTGATATCCAGACTGCCCCCCATGTGATATTCAGACTGCACCCCATGTGACATCCAGACCGCCCCCCATGTGACATCCAGACTGCCCCCCATGTGACTTCCAGACTGCCCCCCATGTGACATCCAGACTGCCCCCCTCTTGTGATAACCAGACTGCCCCCCATGTGATATCCAGACTGCCCCCCCATGTGACATCCAGACTGCCCCCATGTGACATCCATACTGCCCCCCATGTGGCATCCAGACCGCCCCCCATGTGACATCCAGACTGCCCCCCATGTGACTTCCAGACTGCCCCCATGTGACATCCAGACTGCCCCCCTCTTGTGATAACCAGACTGCCCCCCATGTGATATGCAGACTGCCCCCCCATGTGACATCCAGACTGCCCCCCATGTGACATCCAGACTGCCCCCCATGTGATATCCAGACTGCCCCCTCATGTGATATCCAGACTACCCCCCTCATGTGATATCCAGACAGCCCTCCCCATGTGGTATCCAGACTGCCCCCCATGTTATATCCAGACTGCCCCCCATGTGATATCTAGACTGCCCCCATGTGATATCCAGGCTGCCCCCCATGTGATATCCAGACTGCCCCCCATGTGACATCCAGACTGCCTCCCTCCTGTGATATCCAGACTGCCCCCCCTCATGTGATATCCAGACTGCCCCCCATGTGACATCCAGACTGCCCCCCATGTGATATCCAGACTGCCCCCCATGTGACATCCAGACTGCCTCCCTCCTGTGATATCCAGACTGCCCCCCCTCATGTGATATCCAGACTGCCCCCCATGTGACATCCAGACTGCCCCCCATGTGATATCCAGACTGCCCCCCATGTGACATCCAGACTGCCCCCCTCCTGTGATATCCAGACTGCCCCCCATGTGATATTCAGACTGCCCCCCATGTGACATCCAGACCGCCCCCCATGTGACATCCAGACTGCCCCCATGTGACATCCATACTGCCCCCCATGTGATATCCAGACTGCCCCCCATCATGTGATATCCAGACTGCCCCCCATGTGATATCCAGACTGCCCTCCCCATGTGATATCCAGACTGCCCCCCATGTGATATCCAGACTGCCCCCCATGTGATATCTAGACTGCCCCCCATGTGATATCCAGACTGCCCCCATGTGACATCCAGACTGCCCCCCCATGTGATATCCAGACTGCCCCCCATCATGTGATAACCAGACTGCCCCCCATGTGATATCCAGACTGCCCTCCCCATGTGATATCCAGACTGCCCCCCATGTGATATCCAGACTGCCCCCCATGTGATATCCAGACTGCCCCCCATGTGATATCTAGACTGCCCCCATGTGATATCCAGACTGCCCCCATGTGACATCCAGACTGCCCCCCCTCATGTGACATCCAGACTGCCCCCCATGTGACATCCAGACTGCCCCCCATGTGATATCCAGACTGCCCCCCATGTGATATTCAGACTGCCCCCCCATGTGACATCCAGACCGCCCCCCATGTGACATCCAGACTGATCCCCATGTGACTTCCAGACTGCCCCCCATGTGACATCCAGACTGCCCCCCTCTTGTGATAACCTGACTGCCCCCCATGTGATACCCAGACTGCCCCCCCATGTGACATCCAGACTGCCCCAATGTGACATCCAGACTGCCCCCCCATGTGATATCCAGACTGCCCCCCATCATGTGATATCCAGACTGCCCCCCATGTGATATCCAGACTGCCCTCCCCATGTGATATCCAGACTGCCCCCCATGTGATATCCAGACTGCCCCCCATGTGATATCTAGACTGCCCCCCATGTGATATCCAGACTGCCCCCATGTGACATCCAGACTGCCCCCCCATGTGATATCCAGACTGCCCCCCATCATGTGATATCCAGACTGCCCCCCATGTGACATCCAGACTGCCCCCCCTCATGTGATATCCAGACTGCCTCCCCCTCATGTGATATCCAGACTGCCCCACCATGTGATATTCAGACTGCCCCCCCATGTGACATCCAGACCGCCCCCCATGTGACATCCAGACTGCTCCCCATGTGACTTCCAGACTGTCCCCCATGTGACATCCAGACTGCCCCCCTCTTGTGATAACCAGACTGCCCCCCATGTGACTTCCAGACTGCCCCCATGTGACATCCAGACTGCCCCCCTCTTGTGATAACCAGACTGCCCCCCATGTGATATCCAGACTACCCCCCTCATGTGATATCCAGACAGCCCTCCCCATGTGGTATCCAGACTGCCCCCCATGTTATATCCAGACTGCCCCCCATGTGATATCTAGACTGCCCCCATGTGATATCCAGACTGCCCCCCATGTGATATCCAGACTGCCCCCCCTCATATGATATCCAGACTGCCTCCCCCTCATGTGATATCCAGACTGCCCCCCATGTGACATCCAGACTGCCCCCCATGTGATATCCAGACTGCCCCCCATGTGACATCCAGACTGCCTCCCTCCTGTGATATCCAGACTGCCCCCCCTCATGTGATATCCAGACTGCCCCCCATGTGACATCCAGACTGCCCCCCATGTGACATCCAGACTGCCCCCCATGTGACATCCAGACTGCCCCCCTCCTGTGATATCCAGACTGCCCCCCATGTGATATTCAGACTGCCCCCCATGTGACATCCAGACCGCCCCCCATGTGACATCCAGACCGCCCCCCATGTGACTTCCAGACTGCCCCCCATGTGACATCCAGACTGCCCCCCTCTTGTGATAACCAGACTGCCCCCCATGTGATATCCAGACTGCCCCCCCATGTGACATCCAGACTGCCTCCATGTGACATCCATACTGCCCCCCATGTGATATCCAGACTGCCCCCCATCATGTGATATCCAGACTGCCCCCCATGTGATATCCAGACTGCCCTCCCCATGTGATATCCAGACTGCCCCCCATGTGATATCCAGACTGCCCCCCATGTGATATCTAGACTGCCCCCCATGTGATATCCAGACTGCCCCCATGTGACATCCAGACTGCCCCCCCATGTGATATCCAGACTGCCCCCCATCATGTGATATCCAGACTGCCCCCCATGTGATATCCAGACTGCCCTCCCCATGTGATATCCAGACTGCCCCCCATGTGATATCCAGACTGCCCCCCATGTGATATCTAGACTGCCCCCCATGTGATATCCAGACTGCCCCCATGTGACATCCAGACTGCCCCCCCATGTGATATCCAGACTGCCCCCCATCATGTGATATCCAGACTGCCCCCCATGTGACATCCAGACTGCCCCCCCTCATGTGATAGCCAGACTGCCTCCCCCTCATGTGATATCCAGACTGCCCCCTATGTGATATTCAGACTGCCCCCCCCATGTGACATCCAGACCGCCCCCCATGTGACATCCAGACTGCTCCCCATGTGACTTCCAGACTGCCCCCCATGTGACATCCAGACTGCCCCCCTCTTGTGATAACCAGACTGCCCCCCATGTGATACCCAGACTGCCCCCCATGTGACATCCAGACTGCCCCCATGTGACATCCAGACTGCCCCCCCCATGTGATATCCAGACTGCCCCCCATCATGTGATATCCAGACTGCCCCCCATGTGATATCCAGACTGCCCTCCCTATGTGATATCCAGACTGCCCCCCATGTGATATCCAGACTGCCCCCCATGTGATATCCAGACTGCCCCCCATGTGATATCTAGACTGCCCCCCATGTGATATCCAGACTGCCCCCATGTGACATCCAGACTGCCCCCCCATGTGATATCCAGACTGCCCCCCATCATGTGATATCCAGACTGCCCCCCATGTGACATCCAGACTGCCCCCCCTCATGTGATATCCAGACTGCCTCCCCCTCATGTGATATCCAGACTGCCCCCCCATGTGACATCCAGACTGCCCCCCATGTGATATCCAGACTGCCCACCATGTGAAATCCAGAATGCCACCCCATGGTACATCCAGACTGCCCCCCCCATGTGATATACAGACTGCCCCCCATGTCATATTCAGACTGCCCCCCATGTGACATCCAGACCGCCCCCCATGTGACATCCAGACCGCCCCCCATGTGACTTCCAGACTGCCCCCCATGTGACATCCAGACTGCCCCCCTCTTGTGATAACCAGACTGCCCCCATGTGATATCCAGACTGCCCCCCCATGTGACATCCAGACTGCCCCCATGTGACATCCAGACTGCCCCCCCATGTGATATCCAGACTGCCCCCCATCATGTGATATCCAGACTTCCCCCCATGTGATATCCAGACTGCCCTCCCCATGTTATATCCAGACTGCCCCCCATGTGATATCCAGACTGCCCCCCATGTGATATCTAGACTGCCCCCCATGTGATATCCAGACTGCCCCCATGTGACATCCAGACCGCCCCCCCTCATGTGACATCCAGACTGCCCCCCATGTGACATCCAGACTGCCCCCCATGTGATATCCAGACTGCCCCCCCATGTGACATCCAGACTGCCCCCCATGTGATATCCAGACTGCACCCAAAGTGACTTCCAGACCGCCCCCCCCATGTGATATCCAGACTGCCTCCCCTGTGATATTCAGACTGCCCCCCCTCATGTGATATCCAGACTGCCCCCCCTCATGTGTAGGTTATGTAGGTCAGTGTATAATGTAGCTCAGTGTATAATGTAGGTCAGGCAGGTCAGTGTATGTACGTCAGTGTAATGGTCACTGGTAAGTCACACAACCCCACCACCCAGCCCAAAAAAAAGCTGAGACCCCCCCGGTTCTTGGACTTCGGGCTGAAGCCCCTGGTCTTTTTGCCCCCTAGCAACGCCTCTGCCCCCCCTCATGTGATATCCAGACTGCCCCCATGTGATATCCAGACTGCCCCCCATGTGACATCCAGACTGCCCTCCCTCATATGATATCCAGACTGCCTCCCCCTCATGTGATATCCAGACTGCCCCCCATGTGACATCCAGACTGCCCCCCATGTGATATCCAGACTGCCCCCTCATGTGATATCCAGACTACCCCCCTCATGTGATATCCAGACAGCCCTCCCCATGTGGTATCCAGACTGCCCCCCATGTTATATCCAGACTGCCCCCCATGTGATATCTAGACTGCCCCCATGTGATATCCAGACTGCCCCCCATGTGATATCCAGACTGCCCCCCATGTGACATCCAGACTGCCCCCCTCCTGTGATATCCAGACTGCCCCCCCTCATGTGATATCCAGACTGCCCCCCATGTGACATCCAGACTGCCCCCCATGTGATATCCAGACTGCCCCCCACGTGACATCCAAACTGCCCCCCTCCTGTGATATCCAGACTGCCCCCCATGTGATATTCAGACTTCCCCCCATGTGACATCCAGACCGCCCCCCATGTGACATCCAGACTGCCCCCCATGTGACTTCCAGACTGCCCCCATGTGACATCCAGACTGCCCCCCTCTTGTGATAACCAGACTGCCCCCCATGTGATATCCAGACTGCCCCCCCATGTGACATCCAGACTGCCCCCCATGTAACATCCAGACTGCCCCCCATGTGATATCCAGACTGCCCCCCTCATGTGATATCCAGACTACCCCCCTCATGTGATATCCAGACAGCCCTCCCCATGTGGTATCCAGACTGCCCCCCATGTTATATCCAGACTGCACCCCATGTGATATCTAGACTGCCCCCATGTGATATCCAGACTGCCCCCCATGTGATATCCAGACTGCCCCCCATGTGACATCCAGACTGCCCCCCTCCTGTGATATCCAGACTGCCCCCCCTCATGTGATATCCAGACTGCCCCCCCATGTGACATCCAGACTGCCCCCCATGTGATATCCAGACTGCCCCCCATGTGACATCCAGACTGCCCCCCATGTGATGTCCAGACTGCCCCCCATGTGACTTCCAGACTACCCCCCTCATGTGATATCCAGACTGCCCCCCCTGTTATATCCAGACTGCCCCCCCTCATGTGATATCCAGACTGCCCCCCCTGTGATATCCAGACTGTCCCTCCTCATGTGATATCCAGACTGCCCCCCTTATGTGTAGGTTATATAGGTCAGTGTATAATGTAGCTCGGTGTATAATGTAGGTCAGGCAGGTCATTGTATGTATGTCAGTGTAATGGTCACTGGTAAGTCACACAACCCCACCACCCAGCCCAAAAAAAAGCTGCAACCCCCCCCAGTTCTTGGACTTTGGGCTGAAGCCCCTGGTCTTTTTGCTACCTAGCAACGCCTCTGCCCCACCTCATGTGACATCCAGACTGCCCCCCTATGTGACATCCAGACTGCCCCCACCTCATGTGATATCCAGACTGCCCCCCCATTTGATATCCAGACTGCCCCCCATGTGATATCCAGACTGCCCCCCATGTGACATCAAGACTGCCTCCCCCTCATGTGACATCCAGACTGCCCCCACCTCATGTAACATCCAGACTGCCCCCAATGTGATATCCAGACTGCCCCCCATGTGACATCCAGACTACCCCCCATGTGATATCCAGACTGCCCCCATGTGACATTCAGACTGCCCCCCATGTGATATTCAGACTGCCCCCCTCATGTGATATCCAGACTACCCCCCTCATGTGATATCCAGACTACCCCCCCCTCATGTGATATCCAGACTGCCCTCCCCATGTGATATCCAGTCTGCCCCCCATGTGATATCCAGACTGCCCCCCATGTGATATCTAGACTGCCCCCCCATGTGATATCCAGACTGCCCCCCATGTGACATCCAGACTGCCCCCCCTCATGTGATATCCAGACTGCCCCCTCTCATGTGATATCCAGACTGCCCCCCCATGTGACATCCAGACTGCCCCCCATGTGATATCCAGACGGCCCCCCCATGTGACATCCAGACTGCCCCATGTGATATCCAGACTGCCCCCATGTGACTTCCAGACTGCCCCCCCTCATGTGATATCCAGACTGCCCCCCTGTGATATCAATACTGCCCCCCCCATGTGATATCCAGACTGCCCCCCCTCGTGTGATATCCAGACTGCCCCCCGATTTGATATCCAGACTGCCCCCCCATGTGATATCCAGACTGCCCCCCATGTGACATCCAGACTGCCCCCATGTGAAATCCAGACTGCCCCCCATGTGATATCCAGACTGCCCCCCATGTGACATACAGACTGCCCCCCTCATGTGATATCCAGACTGCCCCCTATGTGACATCCAGACTGCCCCCACCTCATGTGACATCCAGACTGCCCCCCCATGTGATATCCAGACTGCCCCCCCATGTGATATCCAGACTGCCCCCCATGTGATATCCAGACTGCACCCATGTGAAATCCAGACTGCTCCCCCATGTGATATGCAGACTGCCCCCCTCATGTGATATCCAGACTGCCCCCCCTCTTGTGATATCCAGACTGCCCCCCATGTGATCTCCAGACTGCCCCCCATGTGATATCCAGACTGCCCCCCCCATGTGATATGCAGACTGCCCCCCCATGTGACATACAGACTGCCCCCCATGTGACATGCAGTCTGTGTGTAGCCGATACAGCTTGTTGCTGTTCCCTCCTCGTGCCCTCCGCTGTAATCCAGATGAAGCAAGTTGTCTCACTGTGTCTTCATGATGTACAGCATTTGAGGAGTTAATATAAATCAGCTGTGTTTGTCGGCAGTAGCTCTGCGCTCGGTTTTCATGTGATATCCAGACTGCCCCCCATGTGACATCCAGACTGCCCCCATGTGACATCCAGACTGCCCCCCATGTGATATCCAGACTGCCCCCCATGTGACATACAGACTGCCCCCTCATGTGATATCCAGACTGCCCCCTATGTGACATCCAGACTGCCCCCGCCTCATGTGACATCCAGACTTCCCCCATGTGATATCCAGACTGCCCCCCATGTGATATCCAGACTGCCCCCCCTCGTCTGATATCCAGACTGCCCCCGATGTGATATGCAGACTGCCCCCCCCATGTGATATCCAGACTGCCCCCCATGTGACATCCAGACTGCCCTCATGTGACATCCAGACTGCCCCCCATGTGATATCCAGACTGCCCCCCATGTGACATACAGACTGCCCCCCTCATGTGATATCCAGACTGCCCCCTATGTGACATCCAGACTGCCCCCACCTCATGTGACATCCAGACTGCCCCCCCATGTGATATCCAGACTGCCCCCCCATGTGATATCCAGACTGCCCCCCCCATGTGATATCCAGACTGCCCCCATGTGAAATCCAGACTGCCCCCCCATGTGATATCCAGACTGCCCCCCCTCATGTGATATCCAGACTGCCCCCCCTCTTGTGATATCCAGACTGCCCCCCATGTGATATCCAGACTGCCCCCCATGTGATATGCAGACTGCCCCCCCATGTGACATCCAGACTGCCCCCCATGTGACATGCAACTGTGTGTAGCCGATACAGCTTGTTGCTGTTCCCTCCTCGTGCCCTCCGCTGTAATCCAGATGAAGCAAGGTGTCTCACTGTGTCTTCATGATGTACAGCATTTGAGGAGTTAATATAAATCAGCTGTGTTTGTCGGCAGTAGCTCTGCGCTCGGTTTCTCTTGTCTTACATCGGCACATGCCCAGTAGTAGCAGAGGATACCAAATTACATGAGATACCAATTTTACTGCTACACCGGACGAGAACACCGGAGGAAGAACCAGAAGAACCAGAAGAAGAAGATGGAGGAAGAAACAGAAGGCAGATAGAAGAAAGAAGAACAAAGAAGCATTTAAATAAAGGAATTGTCAAAAACGTCTCTTGTCATTTTCAACATTTTTGACACTTTTTTAGTGAAATGGTAGGGGTACTTTTTTTCCCCCTTACCATTTCACACAGGGGGGAGGCCCGAGATCTGGGGGACCCCTTGTTAAAGGGGGCTTCCAGATTCCGATAAGCCCCCCAACCGCAGCCCCCCACAACCACTGGCCAGGGTTGTGGGGATGAGGCCCTTGTCCTCATCAACATGGGGACAAGGTGTTTTGGGGGCTACCCCAAAGCACCCTCCCAATGTTGAGGGCATGTGTCCTGGTACAGTTCAGGAGGGGGGGCGCTCTCTCGTCCCCTCCTCTTTTCCTGCGGCCTGCCAGGTTGCGTGCTCGGATAAGGGTCTGGTATGGATTTTTGGGGGGACCCCACGCCGTTTTTTTTTTAAATTTTGGTGCAGGGTTCCCCTTAAAATCCATACCAGACATACCAGACCTGGTAAGGGGGACCCCACGCCATTTTGTTTTTTAAATTTTGGCCGGGGTTCCCCTTAATAACCATACCAGACCTGAAGGGCCTGGTATGGAATTTAGGGGGGACCCCCACGTCATTTTTTTTTTACATTTTGGTTCGGGGTTCCCCTGTAGGGAATTCCCATGTCGTTTTTATCAATGAACTTTTATGTGTATTGTCGGACCGGCAATTCATTAATAGCCACGAGTAGTTTAAATGACATTTTTCTTTTGAAATGTCATTTTGCTGTCAGACTGTTCTAAACACGGGAAACATGCGCCCCTTTACAGGCATACTATAGACACCCCCCAGGTACAAAATTTAAACAGGATATTACTCTTTTATTGTTTCACTTTAAGCATTATTAAAATCACTGCTCCCGAAAAAACTGTCGTTTTTAAAACTTTTTTTTGCATTGATCCATGTCCCCTGGGGCAGGGCCCAGGTCCCTAAACACTTTTTATGACAATACCATGAATATAAGCCTTTAAAATTAGCACTTTTGATTTCTCCCATAGACTTTTAAAGGGTGTTCCGCGGCACTCGAATTTGCCGTGAACACCCCAAAGTGTTCGCTGTTCGGCGAACTGGCGAACAGCCAATGTTCGAGTTGAACATGAGTTCGACTCGAACTCGAAGCTCATTCCTAGTTACCAGAAATGGCTGTAAGTTCAGTTCCATGTTGAGGCCTAGCGGAGTAGAGAGCCCAGATGGACAATCCATCTCTTTTCCTTTGGCTGTAAGACCTGGTCAAAATCCTCTCTTCTGGAGGAGAGGTTTAGGGCATATATGCCTTTAACCTGCATTCCAGACAGCTTGCCCTGATGGAACTGGGCAAAATGTCTGGCCACCGGTTTGTCTGGATTCTTTTCCAGGATTTCCCTCATGTGTTCTCCTAGGCGAATTCAAAATTGACGTTTGGTCTTCCCGATATATATCTTTTTGCATGGACAGGTTAGCATGTAAATGACCCTAGTTGTAGCACAATTAATGAGACTTTTAATTTCAAAACTGTTTTTTTTTTGGGTGTCATTAAAAGTAGCTGTCTTGTGTATGTATGGGCATACTTGGCAATGTCCACAAGGGAACATCTCCTTACTTCTAGGGAACTGGAATAACCAAGAAGTATCCGGATCCCGCCCTGCTGCCTTACGCTTCGCTCTTTTTATTTGTTTATGAGAGTATCCACGTTCTCTGAACCGTTTATACAGATCGTCACTTTCTCGTCTATAATCCTCACTATTGGAGCAGTTGCGCCTAATGCGGAGGAATTGGCCTACTGGGCTGCTATCCTTAAGCCATTTCGGATGGGAACTATCTGCTCATAAGAGTGTATTGGCTGAAGTCTCCTTCCGAAAGGTGTGAGTCACTAGGGATAGATCTTTCATACCAATTGAAAGATCCATAAAGGAAATCCTCTCTCAGTCCCACACATAGGTTAATTTGATGTTTTGATCATTGGAATTCAAAGATCTACGAATTGCGCAAGTGAATCCTGATCACCCCTCCAGATGACAAACACGTCGTCGATGTACCTGAGCCATGTGTGAACATGGCTCAGGTACATCGGCGAGGTGTAAACCAGATCCTCCTCCCACAGTCCCAGGTGAAGGCATTAATTTGTTGATAATTGTTGGACAGAAATTGAAAATAATTGTTTTTAAGGGCAAAGATCAATAGGTCCACCAAAAATTTATTTTGGGGTCCGTAGTTGGGGAAGTGCTTTATCTAGAAAAATCTCCACTGCTCTAATCCCCCACTCATGGGGAATCGACGTGTAGAGAGATTCCACGTCGATCCCCACAAGAAGGAGCTGCCCCTGCAAATCAATCTGAGAAATATGTCTCAGGACATCGCCAGTATCTCTGACGTATGACCTGAGATCCATGACCATCTCTTTAAGAAGGTTGTCCAGGTATTTTCCAACCCTATCTAAGGGGCCCTTAATTGCTGAGACTATTGGTCTCCCAGGGGGATTGGTCAAGGACTTCCCTCCCCCTTCCCCCCCTCCCTTTCCACCCCCCTCTCCTCCCCCCCCCTTTTCACTTCTCCTTTATCCCGTACCCATCTTCTCCATCGGGTTTATAATCTTAAATATGGTGCGCAAGGTAAGCATGATTATATTCCATAAATGAGAATATTCCCTGAATTGGAGGTCAAATTAAATATAAAGGATGGGATATTGATGTGCAGTACCACCATTACTATCAGAGGTCTATTATTATTATACTGGTTGCAGACTGGACAGGCTATATGCAAGGAACATTACATCCTGAGTAAGAATCATCAATAAGAAGGAGCCTTTGCATGCCACCTATACGTCCAGATGAAGCTACACATCTTTGTATTGTGAAACGCATTGACGTCATCCCGTCCGGACGTCACGTTCTGTTGTCATCCCTCGTAGGGGTTAGCCGGCTCACACACGGAGGGATGGAACATGACCAGCTCGTCAGGGACGCTCCATAGGAGAAATCAGGCACACTCACTGCCACTCGATCACCTTTACAGTGCTTTTCGGAACACATGCCACCATCAGCATCCACTGGAAACAGAATATTATGAATGTGATTAAACACTACAGAAGTATCTGATGACTTCGATCCAGGACCTGGAAGTGGTAACGTACCAGGCTACCTTCATTTTTCTGTTTGCCACAAGTATGACTATACAAGGTGCCTCTCACTGACTTCAGTTTTTACCAGGATATATGCACAGTGTTATCTTGCATATTGATGCACCTCGTCATATACAATATTGGATTGATTGCTTTCACCTTGTTGTTCAGCACTGGTTTACAGACATCATATCACTCCCTTATCTTAGTTCACAGTGAACTACCAGCGCCCCATATCGTGCCCCTCTCCTCGGCTCTCCATCCTATATATATATATATATATATATATATATATATATATATATATATGTTTGTACCACAATAAACATTTTTTTTTCCCATAAACTTTTTATTGAAGTGAATAAAGTATACAAAATTACCTTTTACATATGTCGTCAAAATAATATAGGTACGAAAACTGGTAATACAGTAAATCACATTAAATCACATGAAGTAAACCAAAAAAAATGAATTTAGCATACATGAGTAATTATATAATATATTTTGTTTCATGCTGCATGTGTATATGTATGCATGTGTATGTGTATATACAGTATGTATATATTATATATATATATGCATGCACTATTATTATTATTATTATTACTATTTACTACACAAACTATTCTCTGTACACCAATTGGAGTGCTGCCCATATGATTGGAGGGCACAAGAGGGAGGGATCCCCTGAGGGGGAGGAGCCCCATTACCCATCCTTGTTTCATTGACACTCAGGCATTTATAAGGGGTGACTGCTGACGGAGGGATCACTGCATAGCTCTGACAAAGAAGGGACATTCCCTTCGAAACACGTTAGCTAATTGTGATGTGTATGCATCTCTTCACAATCTTTGGAAGGCATCGCTCATCCTAAAGTCGCACGCTGGCTGTCTGTACACTTTATGTTGTGCCTCTTCCACCTATTGCTTGTGAGTTGTTTATTTTTATCATTATAATAAATGTTTTAAAAAAGTTAATACACAAGGCTGGTGCGCCCCTGTTTTTCTTTTATTTCGGTTTGCACTAGGATTCCCCATCCTTGAGGGCAGCAAGGCCTGTGTTGACGCATCTTTATATGGTGATCCACCTGTGCACAGGAGTCATTGTTTCTTGCTCTAGCGTAAGTACATAGAGTAGCGGCGAGAGGGGGCAGCCTTGTCTGGTACCGTTATGGAGCTGGAAGGCATTTGACAGGTGGCCATTGAACCGAACCCTAGTAGTAGGTGAGGTATATAAAGCTCTTATGTATGACAGCAAAAGGTTTGGTATACCGATAGCGGAGAGGACCGAGTCAATGTAATCCCAGGCCACCCTGTCAAATGCCTTCTCAGCGTCCAAATATAGGAAGAATCCTTGTTTATTGTTTGAAGTGAGCCAATGGTGGATGTTTAGTGCTTTGGTGGTATTGTCTCTACTCTCTCTGCCAGGTATAAATCCTACCTGGTCTAAGGAGATCAGGGAGGAGAGTAGGGGTAGTAAGCAGTTTGTGAGAATTTTAGCATATATTTTTACGTCTACATTGATGAGCGAGATGGGACAATAGTTCGTTACTAGGGAAGCATCTTTGCCATCTTTTGTTATAACCGCTATATGTGTTTCTAGCATTTGTGGAGGTGCCTGAGCATTGGATTCAAAGGATTGGAAAGCAGCGAGGAAGTGGGGCTTAAGTATGTCGTTGAAGATTTTAAAGTATTGTAAAGCGAAGCCATCTGGGCTTGGGGTTTTCCCAACTTTCATGTCCTTTATGGCTTTTTCAAATTCCTCTTCAGAGAGTGGAATGTCTAGTTTTTGGGCCGTTTCTGTGGAAATAGGTTTTGGGCTATATGTGGAAAGGAAATCGTTGATTTTGAGTTTTCTTGTGTCCGAGTTGTGGGGGCTATTGGAATTGGGTGGTATGTTATATAGTTCCTGGTAATATTTTTGAAATTGGTGGGCTATAGCTACATTGGAGGAGTGTGCGGTTCCGTGTCTATCAGTTAAGTGGTGAATGGTGGCGCTGTTTCGTGTTTTGAACTGCTTTGGCAAGTAAGCTACCAGCTTTGTTTCCTCGTTCATAGAAGAGCTTGTGTCTCAATATAAATTGTCATTTGGTTTTCATATTTAGTTCTTCCAAGAGAAGCTGTCTGCCTTGGGTCAGTTCTTTTTTTTTTGCCGTTTACATTAACTTTCGCAGTGGGGTGAGAATACAGAGCCTTAATCCAATTAAGCATTCTCTCTCCCAACCCAATTTCCTCGAGTGTGCTCCACATGAAGCCCCAGTCTACCCTGTCAAAGGCTTTTTCAGCGTCAATTGACAGGAGTAGACCCGGGGCTCCACTTTTCTTAATCTCCTGAATCACCAATAACGTTTTAATACGTTATCCCGCCCCTCGCTGCCTGGTACAAAATCTACCTTGTCTGGGTGAATAGTCTCATTAATTATTGTTTTCATTCTTTCGGCTATTATTTTGGCAAATAGTTTTATGTCTACCTTTAGGAGTGCTATAGGCCTGTAACTGGAGCATGTTATCTTTGCCTTCTTTCAGGATGATGGCTATGTTGGCTTCTAATACTTCCCTTCTTATCTCCCACTTGTCCCCGATCCCATTTATGTGTGAGCACATCCTGGGAACAAGTAGGTCCTGGTATTTTTTATAGTATAAAACTGTCAGCCCGTCGGGCCCTGGGCTTTTACCTACTGGGGTTTCCTGAAGAGCTTTCCTAAGTTCCTCTTCAGTGAAAGGGGCCTCTAACAAGTTCTTTTCCTGGTCCGTAATCTTATGTAATCGAGCCTCTTTTAAATTGTTTTTTGTTCTCTCTCTATTTATTTCTTTGGCTTTTTGCGAGTCGTTTTTTCCTATTGCATATAGCCCGCCGTAGTACTTTTGAAAGACTTTTGCGATGTCGCTGGTTTTATGCCTAAATTCTCCCGTTTTAGTCTTGATTTTTTCAAAAAAGTTCATAGATTTCTTTTTCTCATGACCCCTGCCAGAAATTTGCCAGGTTTGTTACCATTTGTATATCTTTCTTTCTTTGTTAAATTAAACACCTTACGTGTTTCTTGTTCTACCAGGTTCCTCAAGTCCTCTCTCTTCCTATGAAGGTTTGCCAACACCGCACCCTTCCCCGATTTTCTGTGTTGTTGTTCTAACACATACATTTCTTTTGTCAGAGCTATCTTATCTTTCGTCATTTTTCTCTTTTTCTCAGCCCCCACCATCATAAAGGTTCCCCTTATCTAGGCTTTATGAGCCTCCCAGACTGTTGCCTCGGCTACCTCCCCTGCCCCATTGATTTTAAAATACCACTCTAGTTCTTCTCTTATTCTCTTATCTGTATCTTTACCATGAAGTAATTCCTCATTTAGTTTCCAACTATTACCCCATTTCTGTTGCTCCCCGATTTCTATCTGTAGGTTCACCGGTGCGTGGTCTGAGAAGGTCATAGTACCGATGCTTGTACAAGTGACCATTTCCAGTAACCTATGGTATGTTAAGAAAAAATCTAACCTCGAGTATATCACATGCACAGGGGAGTAATATGTGTAATCACGTACTTTCTCATGTTGCATCCTCCAAACATCAACCAGTTGATATTGGTGCAACTTCTTTTTTAGTTTTTTCACCCAACCTTCTCCTGTCCCCCGTGCATGGGACGTACTATCTTTCGCTGGGTCCATAGAGAAATTAAAGTCCCCTGCGATTATGGCCCCTCCTCTCTTAAATTCTTCAAACTTTGCCAGAACTCCCCTTATAAATCTATTTTTCTTTTTATTTGGTCCATAGATATTTGCCAATGAACATTCAAAACCGTTTAATTTCCCTCTCAAAAAGAGGTCAGTCAATCTGGTCTCGAGCTCGAACTTTACTTCCTTGGCAAACCCTATTGCGACCCCTTTTGCACCCCTAGTCGGAGAATCACCATAAAACCAGACTGGGAAAACTTTAGTGTAAATTGTTTGACCACTGCCCACCCACAGGTGAGTCTCCTGCAGCAGTGCCACATCAGCCTTCAGGAACTTCAACTCTCGCAGTAGATTAGCCCTCTTAGTGGGGGCATGCAACCCCCTAACGTTATATGTTATTAAATTTACACTAGACATTGTTTTTTTTTTTCCCTTTTTTTCTTTCCTTTTTGTCCCTTCCTCTTCTCCTTTTCCCTTAAACGCACAATCAAGGGAGAAGGAGACGTTATTCTGAAAGGATTAGGGGGTGTGAAGCACTGAGGTAAATGCAAGTTTCCAGCCCCCCTCCCACCTGTATCTTTCCCTCTCCCCTGCCCCACCCTTTCCCCAATCACCCCCTCCCCCTTACTTCCACTTGGGGATAACGGGCCAACTCATGGCCCAAATAACCGTGGCCCCACTTACACCACCCAGCCCCTCGGTTAGCCCCTTAGAGGTTGAGCTCAGCGAAGCAATCCTTGGAACCCGAGACCTCCCCTGGGAATGGGATATTGCATACCCGGCCCCCTCCCCCACCAGCTATCCCACTCTTTTCCTTATTTCACCCCGAACTTATATTTTTGTGAGTCTCGTTATGACTAATTTTTCCTTGTTCCTGGTCCTTTCATTTTAAAGACTGGTTTCCAAGCCGGTGGGTCCTCTGTAGTATCCTGACTTACTATTCTTTCCCACCAACCCGGAATTTCAACCAGTGGTATATCTAGACGCTGACAGAATTTCCGCGTCTCTTCAGGAAATCTCAATGTTGCAGAGCGACCTTCTTTGCGCCCAATTAGGCACGCTGGGAACCCCCAAGAATATTGAACGTCATGTGTTTTAAGTTGAACCAGTAGCAGTTTGAGAACTCTTCTTCTAGATAATGTCTCAGCTGCCAAGTCTGGGAAGATCTGCAGGTTTGTCTCTCCGAACATCACTGGTGGGTTCCTTTTCGTACTGGACCTTATCTGCTCCTTGTCCTGATAATTGTGAAATCTTACGATTACGTCCCATGGAGCGTCTTGCTAATCTCTGTAGGTTTTCTAATCCTGTGTACTCTGTCCAGTTTAATTTTAGGGCTGTTGTCTAGTGGGTTCAATAGGCCTCCAAAGATTTGGTCAATTTTTTCTTGCAGATTCTCCTTTTCTCCTTGTACCTCTGGAAGACCTCTGATCCGTAGGTTTTTCCTCCTATTACAGTTCTCCTGATCTTCCAGTCTGTACAGTAAGTTCCTCTGTTCTCGCTGGATCTCTTTCATCTGTTCTTTGAGCTTTTTTATCTCTATCCCTTGTCTGTCCATTGTTGTTTCAACCTCTTCTCCCTGTTCTACTCCCGGTCAGTTCTTGATATGTTTTGGAAGCTATATTCTGTTTGTGGGTAGCCTCTAGTGACTGTATTTGAGACATAAGTGCTGAGATTGTGGATTGTTGATCTTTTTTAATTTTGGAGGCCATTTTTATGAGTTTTCCCCGGACGACACACTTATGGGCTTCCCATTGTATCAGGGTAGGAGTTTCTGGAAGGTTGTTGAGTGTGAAGTAGTCTTTAATGCAAGATGAGATGTTTGTTATGTTCACTGGGTCTTTAAGTAAAGAGGGGTTAAGTCTCCATGTTTTGGTCCTAGTATTAGTGTCTGGAAAGACGAGGAGAAGGGTTATTGGGTGGCGATCGGAGATTGTCATGGGCTCTATTGTGGTTTTCTTAAGTAGAGGGATGTCAGGTTGAGAAATGAAGAAGTAGTCGATTCGTGAGTATTTTTGATGTAGGGGTGAAAAGTATGTGTAGTCTTTACCTTGAGGATTCATTGTTCTCCAAGTATCATGCAACATGAGGCTTTGGAGTTTTAACTTTATTTGTTTTAGAGCTCTGTATGGCATTGCAGAGGTACCAGAGGATGTGTCCAGGAGTGGGTTGAGAGGGACATTGAAGTCCCCTCCAAGAATAAGGATACCTGTTGAGAAGGAAGATAAGAGGTTGCGAACATTTCGAAAAAATGCAACTTGCTTGGTATTAGGGGCATAAACGTTGGCAAATGTGATAGGCTTAGATTTAATAGTTCCTTTTAGGAATAAGTATCTCCCCTCTTGGTCAGAGAGTGAGTCTGTTAGTTGGAAAGGTGTATTTTTGGAGGTGAGGATGGATACCCCCTTTGTTTTAGATTATTTGTGGCTTGGAAGGCTTTAGGAAATTCTCTATCTGATAGTTTAGAAGTTTTGTCTGTTAAAAAATGAGTTTCCTGAATACACACTATACTTGCTCATAATTTGTGACATTGTCTGAGAATTTGGGATCTTTTCTCAGGGATATTTTGACCTTTGGGGTTAATAGAGACCAATTTCAATGAGAGTGGGGTGGAGTGCGAGGTTAATGAAGTCATTTTAGTTGGGTAAAGTCAGAACGGTTATGAAGTGTAGATAAGGGAGTGTCTGAGGAGTAGGAGATGGATAGACAAAGTGGATTTAGTGCAGGGGATTGGTGCTGAACTGAAGAACAGCTAAGCAAATGAGGACAGAGGAGGATCACAGGATAGGGTAGATGGGTCAGGAAAAGGATATGGAAGGTTAGGTCTCACAGTCGATCTAGTGTAGGAGCAATCAAGTAGAGGGTTAGAAGTAGGGAATATGAAAGCACTAGGTGATATCCGGCGAGTAACGAGAACCAGCTCGCTATTTCGAGTAAGAAGTATACCTAAGGCAAGGTATAGCCGGAGAGGTTCAGAGGTATTATGTGAGGGTGTGGTTATTAATCTTGATGGATAAAGTTGGATACACTGTGTGGGAGGGAGCCTGCTATGGATAGGAGTGTTTGATGTAATAGAAGGGGTGTGACCCGCTGAACAGAGGCGGTCATATGGAATAAGGTTGAGGAGGTGTTGTTTGGGTGAAGTGGGGACGGTGTGGAATATTACTACTATAGAGCCAGTTAATGATTGTTAGGGGTAATATGTGTTGGGAGGGAATATGTGTCCTATTACAGGATAGAACATAGTATGCGAAAGTAGGGATTTAGCCATGGTCCCTTGCTAGCATAAGGCTGGGATCTGGAGATCTCATCTAAAACTGTTAGACAAAGCTCAGTCACCAGAGCAACATTTTACAAACTAGAAGAGAAAAAAATGAATACAGTAAACCATACAGAAATATAACAAGCAATGTAGAGCATTCCATTATCACATTTTGTTCATTGATGTCGAAATCCCCCATTATCTTGGTTGAAGTAGTGCTGAAACCTAAGTGAGTAGGGGTCCTCTCAATTTTTGATCAGGAATCAAGAGTCTGGTTAGGTAAAGTATCGGTATCAAGAGGGGAGAGAGTCCGTGACTCACTTGGTAGGATCATGTAATCCTGTTAGATGTATGGGGAGGTGGGTATGTTTGATAGTGTCTGTGTACTGTTTGTTGTATCATTTCGTTCAAAGGGGGATACAGGACTGCTGGGTACATCTGCTCCTACATTTGGCGAGACATGTATTAACTGTCCGTGAAGTAACCACCGTAGGGTGAGTGACTTTATGGGACGGAAATATAACCCCCACTATGGGATACATATAGGATATACACACTGCCCTTATATGAGAGGGCTATTATTTCAGGGTTGGAGTTTCAAAAAGGGAGCTCCTGTGGAGCGGTTGTTGTTTAAGGTCTAAAAACATGTGTTATGTCAGCAAAGATAAGTTGCATGAGAGAGGGTACTCTAATCTGGTAGAGGGGATAGGGTTTGCAAGGCCTTATATTTATTGCAATCCTTCCCTATCTAGGTAGGCCTTAGTATTCTATTGGTTTTATCAACTAACCCAGTGGTCTAGCAGGTTTGTTAACCCTGGTAACTAGAGTCCAACCCTGTACAAGATATTTAAACTACATATATGGTATGGGTTCAGTTCAGTTCAGTTGGAGGCAACTGGTCTAGGTTGGAGTATCAGACCCATGCAGAACAGCCCCTGAGCTAGGACCTCCAAGAGGAGCTGGGAAGCCTTTCCATTTTTATCGTACCAGACTATTATAATCATCTATGCAAGCAAGAACACGTTAAGCAAGAGGGCAAAATTAAAAAAAAAAAAAAAAAGAAAAAAAAAATATGATGCATGTAGTTCTTTAAGGCACCATACTGTGGAGCTGTTGCTGCAGCTAAAATCCCAGAGTTAGGTGGTTGGAGTGACAAAAGGAGTGGGGCTAGGTGTCTCAGAGTAAATGAATGCCCAGATATAGAGTCTCGGATAGTTCAGGGTTCATAACAAAGTGTAGGGGTCCTCACTTAGAATGGAATGTCAAAAAGACAATGGAAAGGATAACTTGCAATGCGTATGGGGAAGAAAAAAGTTAGAAAACTTGAAAAAACTTGGGAAACAAAAAAGCAAACAAAAAAGAAACTTAGCTGAGTGGGGTTGGGTCCTGTGTCACCGGTCAGCGATCGCGGTGGGCTCTTCTCATGTGGGGATCCTTTGTTGGGCTGGATCCGTGATTGGGTCCTGGTGCACTGTGATGAGATCGGTCTTCTGACGGCGAGCGTTGTCTGCGGTTTCAGTGTTCCTGCGTTTCCATGAGTTCACTGCAGGGAAGTGGACGTCTTGCAGCTTGGGGGCGAAACTCCGCGTACCATTCAGGTACATCTTGCCCCTACCAAGAGAAGGAGGGGATGTAGGGCAGGAAAATAGAAGCAACCCAAAAAAACAGTTGAGAGATGTGTGAACACGGGGATTTACAATTTGAGTGGGGTAGAGTTAGACCATAAAGAATTAAATATCCTAAACTTGGGCCTTAAGTGTGCACCAAAGAAGACAATGAACAAATTCCAGGTGTACATAGACACACATAAGTTCATTAGATCTATGAACATAAAGAAATATTTTTTGAGTCAGAAGCAGGAACAAGAGCGTCTGTGGTGTCTAATAAAATAGACAGTGGTCTAAGAAATAGATCGATTTTCAACCCCCAAATCCCAAGTAACCACTTTGTAGAGGTCTTTAAAAATCTGGTACTAAAGGATATTGAGGACCTGCCACCAAAGAAAGGGGTGAATCCTCATTATATCAGAGAAGGTATAAAATCCCTGGAAAACAGAAAAAATATAATAATTCGACCAGCTGATAAGGGAGGGGGGATAGTAGTCATGGATAAGTCATTTTAAGATGAGCAATTGGTGGAACTAGTGAGTGATCAGACTATGTATAAAAGATTAAAATCTGATCCCACAGAACCATACAGCATCCAATTGGCAGCGTTGACAGAGTGGGGTTTTGGGATGAAGGCCCTAAATCCTAAAGAGAAAAGATATCTCGTACCAAGTGCATGCCAAATACCGGTAATCTACACGCTGCCCAAAGTTCATAAAAACACTCAGAACCCACCCCCTCGACCTATAGTCAATGGGATTGGGTCAGTGACCGCAAGGTTGGGCGAGTATTTAGACAAATTCCTCCAACCCAGTGTAAAGGAAACGAGAGCTTATCTAAAGGATACATCGGACCTGTTACACTTATTGGAACAAGTTAAATTGGATCCATCATCAGTATCATACCTGGTAACGGCTGACGTAGCCTCCTTATTTACAATCATACAGCATGAGGATGCATCCTTGGCCCTCAATTGGGCATTAAGTAGGAGGGATGACATCCCATTCGTACAGAAGAAGTTTGTGGGACATGCATTAGACTTTTGCATGTCCCACAATTATTTTGGTTTAACGGGCAGTTTTTCTCTCAGCAGGTTGGCGTGGCAATGGGGGCAAAATATGCCCCTAGTCTCTCCAACTTGTTCATGTCCGAATGGGAAGATAGACAAGTGTTCAACATCAATAGGCCCCAGCTAAAATTTTACCGCAGGTTTATTGATGATATTTTGTTGATTTGGGAGGGAACAAGGAGTCTGTGGAGGAATTTTTAGAACATTTGAATAGAAATACGAATAATATTAAATTAGAATACCAAATTAGTGAGGAAACCATCAACTTCTTGGATGTCACTATAGAGAAAGACTCCAATATACTAAAAACTAAGGTGTATTTCAACCCGACGGACCGCAACAGTTACTTATCCGTGGCGAGTGGACATCATCCGTCCTGGATAAGGAACATTCCAAAAGGACAGATATTGCTAATCCGTTGGAATTGTACACAGTTGGATGACTATCTGATGCAATCAAATATCTTGAAGGAGAAATTTATACAGAAGGGGTATAACAATGAGAAACTAACTGAAATAATTCAGGAAGTAGCTGAAATCCCCAGGGAACAATGCATGAAGAGAAAAGAACCACAATTAGGGGATACCCAACACCAACTGAGCTTTATTTCAAGATTCCATTGTCAGTATAGGGAAATAGAAAATATCTACAGGAAATATTGGTATATCCTTCGCAAAGACAGACACTTAGGGGATATATTACCAGCACAACCTAAATTTATATATAGGAAAGCCCCAAATATAGGTGATCAAATAGTCAAGAAAATTTTGGATCCACCGAATATAAGAACTCTGAGATTTGATTTTAGGGGATTCTATTGCTGCAGGAAATGTGTATGTTGCAAAACAGTGAGAGTCAGCAATAGGGGCATTACTAATGTCACTAATAGAGAGGGAGAGACATTTGAAATCAAGGAGTTCAGCACATGTACTACCACGCATGTGGTTTACCTGATGTGGTGCCCATGCGGCCTATTTTATGTAGGGAGGGCCAAGAGACAATTGAAGATCCGGATAAGTGAACATTACTAACATAAAAAATGGATATAAATACCATAGTGTGTCCATGCACTTTAAGGATAAACACCAACAGGATCCCTCCTTGCTACAGTTCTGTGGCATTGATGTAGTGCACCCTTCCTGGAGAGGTTCCAATAGGATAAGGGAGCCATCACGGAGGGAAACTGAATGGATATTTCTTTTTAAAAGTTTGACCCCTAGAGGACTTAATATTGAACTGGACCTGAATTGTTTTATTAATGATTTTTAAATTTGATAATTATTTTTGTCTGAATGTTGTAGCACCCACCGATAAATGAGATAATTTTAGAAGTTTTGAGCACAGCACTGTCACTTTATGTAGTGGGAGTGTTTGTACTTCTTATAGACAAGATAGGTCCAGAAAATACTGGTATAGCACTGTCAGTTTATTGAGGAGTTTAGTTATTTATTGTTGGAGGAGATAGTGATAATATACCTATATTGAGTTTGAACCCCTGCAAGGTCTATCATATATAGGACTGTATAGATTACTATATGGGACATATGTAAGGTATTGGAGAGATGAATATCCACTAAATATGCTATCATAGGATGGAGGTTCACCTAAGATAAGTATAGATTACAGTATAATGGAGAGGGAATCATCCGAGTTTAGAAAATGCAGGTTTGATGTATGCAGCTTCATATTGAGGGGAGAATCAAAGATGAATCTCTAACCAACATCTACCAGTGGTCGTTGGGAGGAATCCCAGTGGAATCAACATCCTAGATTATATATAGACACCAATTAATGACCAGTGGGGGTAAGCCCCAGTGGATTTTATATCTTATTATATATGCATTAGGGTATATTGCATAGGGGGTAGGGTGGATATAGCATACAACCAGACGGAAATATAACATCGGGAAGATACTAATGAGAAACCACCCACTCATGAACATTTTAATCCAACAATAAAAAGTAGTGAGGATTATTTAATTCCAGCCATCCATAGTTGTCTCTTATTGAGATAAAGTGCGAATGACACTTTTAATATTAATTTTTATAAATATTGATTGTAATTAATATGGGTTATTTTAAATGAGTGTTTTTATTATTGCCCACGATTATAATGTAATTTTAGGGCTATTGGGAGGAGTAGGTTGCTGTATGATGTTGTGGTTCACCTGAGCAAGATGTATAAAGCAACCAGCATGAAGAGGTTAATATTTAGGGTCCGATATTTAGATTTGGAAGCAGCGAACTAAGTACTTTTTACCATTAAATTATATGTTGTTGAAAGATAACTGACATTGGGGAAGTGCAATTTTAAGATGGACTATTAAATATTACTATCCGATGCTTCAGGACCCATTGAGCAGCGGTCCCAAGCAGCAGGGATTTGCGCTCACGGGACACGATTAATGCGCAGGCGCGAGGTATACGTGGGGCGCATGCACACTGAATTACCTTCTGTCAGTCACGGATGGGAGGGTAAATAAGGATTGACTGATACTTAGAGCGGCCTATACCATGAATAAGTCACAGGCGTGACGAAACATGTCGGGGCGTGGCCAAGCAGTGGTGGACATCGCATACGAGTGACATACAGAGGAACGAGAGTTGCGGTTAACCCACCTGGGAAGAGATTGGGTTTAACAGTCAGGCAAGCGAGGAGAGGGTGAGAGAATCACAACATACGCCTGCTTATCTCGGGTCCGCCGTGACCGCATCCCCCCAGGAGGTTTTTACAAGTTGCTGTGTTGTATACAGTGTGCTGTGGAGGTTTCTGTGCTAGTTTATATATTTTACAGTGTGAGTTTAACCATTGGAGATTTGTTTGAAGTGTGTGTCAATAAACTGGTTTTACGTTATCACACCATTTGGAGCATTTTTTCTCACTTCACATATGGAGCGTGTTCTTGGATGGAGAAATTGTTAGCTGAATCCTGGTGATTTGGAATCATTAAGCTTTACAGCCTTACACGCAAGTGGGGGCAATTGGAGCTGGTGAGTGAATTTTCATTAGGAGTAGGCTCACCGAACACCCGGGTGTGGTGGAAGTTTTTGAAAGAAGATTTTACACACGGTGTTTTGAGGACTTTTTGGCACAAATTTAAATGAACTTTTGTTTTCTGTCACTGGATCACATTTCCATATACGCTAAAGGATATATAATAATCTCACATTTTTATTCTATATAATTTTTTAAACAATTTTGTGTAATAATTTTGTTTGGAGCAGTATTGATACTGTGCTATAACTTGTGAGTTTGTTCACTTGGTGTTCACCATATATATATATGTAATATTGAATTTTTTATCATGATGTACACTTTAATAGGTGTTCACTAGTAGAGTAATTAGTCACTATAAAGGGTGAAAGACCGAAGGGGTATTTCCACCTATACTGGATTCCTTTGGCGCGCAATATTTCCAGTAGAGGTCGGAGTTCTCTGCGCCTTTGAAGTGTGATGGTGGAAAGATCTTGGAACCAACGAATATCAACATCCTTATATCTCAGCGGGTTAATGGTGCATGCTTTCCTTAGGATGTCTTCCTTGAGTTGGTAGTCTATTATACAACAGACTACATCTCTAGGAGGGTCTGAATCTCTGCCTCTCGGGCGGAGGGCGAGGTGGATACATTCCATCCTTATAGGGGTTGTGGGGGGCCTGTCTAGAATGGCGTTAAAGGCCAACTACTTCAGTCTGCAGGTTTTCCGTATCAATTGTTATCCCTCTGTATCAGCAGGAGCTCACAGGCTAAGCTGTCATTCTCCTCAGAGGTCAAGCCATGCCCCCCACAATAAACATTTTTGATAATTCATTTATATTGCGTGTTGCCTTTCAATGAGCCCCATCTTTTCTTGGTCCCCACTCTGTCTGGGACAATTTTTTAATTTTTTTAGAAACTCACTGAAAACTGAGCATGTACAGAGCTGCCAACACTGCTATGCAATATCCCTTGCTGAATTGGGGACTTGGACAGAAGGGGAGATAGAAAACAGCAGGATCAACCAGTTTTTTTGCAGATTACAGAAAATGAATCCCATAGTGACTTAGTGAGTATGACCAGCATGTAATACAGCATTTATTGATTGTTTTTTATGATGTGGGTTTAGTGACACTTTAAGCTATGACAAAAAAAAAACTGGAAGCTGATTGGTTTCTATGCTAAGCTGCACCAGATTTTGCACTTTCTAGTTTTAGTAAATCAAACTCAACGTGTTACCAAATTAAAACAGGTTTAGAGACATTCTGCCCATGATTTTCTATTTTCTACTATTATCATAACAAGTAAAGCACTGCCCCCATAGGGTTTGCTGCGTGTAGACTTCGATGGGGCTTTTCCCTTTCTTATCTTGCAACCAGTCATTAGGGGTTTTCACACAACCGCCCACACATTTTCATCCGCTCATTTCCAATAATCAATCCAAGGGTTTGGGTTTTTTTATATTTATTGTTGGAACTTGGATAGGAGAAGGGAATAGTGGGATACTCCAACTGGAACTAATTAAAGATGAGGACAACTCTTAGCCTCACCAGGTTAAATGTGTTAACAGACTTGCTGTTATACCATACAACACTTGTATGGGAAGAATAAGTCCTTCGCTTGCTCTGGCAGCAGACTTGATGACACTGTTTTTCTTCAGGACACTCACTAGCATCCCCTTTGACAGACACTCATCCACTGACTCTACTAGCTGAAGGGGTGGCCCTCACAGGACGGGCCCCATGACACAGATCTGTACTCACTGTAGGCCAAAAAAGATCCTTCCTGGCTTATCTCCCTTTCAGTCAGCTCTGCAGGACATCTGGGTTGCAGCTATTTTCAGATTCAGGCCTTCAGGTAAGACACCTAAGGCCGCATGGCAGCTTTTACAGAGGAGGAGCAGCCGCCCCTCCCTCCAGGACCCAACTCTCCAGTCAAAGACCCAAAGCACATGCGCCCTTGGCATATATACAGTCACTCAGCATGCACTGAGGCACTTTCCTCTGCCAATGGCTAGTGCTGTAGCTATGCCTGTACTCTCATTTGTCAGGTTTCCTCCCACTGTCCAATATGCCCCCTATTGGACCAGTGTGAAACATTCAGACAACATGAGCAGCACCTGAACATCATGGGCAGACCCTATCAATGGATCCCTGCTCCCTAGTAGGCAGAGAGCATCAGCATTTACCTGACAGCCTTCCTGGTAGGCAGAAAGACCCATAAACAATTTTATCTTCTAGCACCCAGCTAAGAGGGTGCTACACAAGGTTTTAATTTTCAAAGAAAGGTGATAGGAAAGTTCATGAACTGCAAAAAACATTTTTTGGTTGTGGAAAGGGGGAGAATAGTTTTAAACCTTGTCAGCATATTTACTTTGTCATTTGTGTTCCTTTGGGAAATTTTCCTTTAGGTAATGTTTTGGAGATGCAACAGGAAGAGAAAGCAAATCTCCCCAAAGTAAAAAGAATTCCTCTCTTATAGAGTTGTCCCCAAAACAGGCGTCCCTATTGAAAGATTTAACTTTATCTCTTGTTCTGGTGACAGTTCTAAAGCAAATAACAGCCATTATGCCTGTTATGGCTCCTGGAATATGCACGTTACATATCTCAGGAAGCATAGTGCTTAATAGAGAAAGGAGGAGGGGGTCGGGCTTAGCAGTGCATCAATCCAGAGGCCTGTCAACTAAACCCAGAACCCTGGATGACTGGGCAGATGACTATCTGAAACATTCCACAAGGTATCCAGGGGTTTAAGAAATAAAAAGGAGGGGAGGGGGAGGCTGGAGAACCACTTTAACATGGAGGAATCTTCACTGCCTGTCCTCTTCCTGTCTGTTCAAGGGCTGTAATGATTAACATCTTAAGAACTTTAGGTAGAACAGCATTTTTGTGGTGTGGTAAGTCATTGGGCCCTCCCACTCATTCACAGATCATGTTACAGGCAGTGTAAGGAATGAAAGAGCTTTCTCAATAAACCCCTACTTTAAAAATATCTACTTTACAGGGCTACCAAAGAAATTTAAATGCTGTATAGATATAGATATATCTATATCTATATACCAAAAACATAAATGTATTTTATTGGGATTTTATCTGATAGAACGACACAGAGCGGCACATAATTGTGAAGTGGAAGGAAAATCATAAATGGTTTTCAACATTTTTTACAAATAAATGTGTCAAAAGTGTGGCTTGCATTTGTATTCAGTCCCTGGGTCAATACTTTGTAGAACCTCCTTTTACTGCAATTACAGTTGCAAGTCTTTTGGGGTATGTCTCTACCAGCTTTGCACATCTAGAGAGTGACATTTTTGCCCATTCTTCTTTGCAAAATAGCTCAAACTCTGTCAGATTGGATGGAGAGCATATGTGAACAGCAATTTTTAAGTCTTGCCACAGATTCTCAATTGGATTTAGGTATGGACTTTGACTGGGCCATTCTAACAAATGAATATGCTCTGATCTAAACCATTCCATTGTAGTTCTGGCTGTAAGTTTAGGTTCATTGTTTAGGTTCATTGCTGGAAGGTTCCCATCCCCAGTCTCAAGCCTTTTGCAGACTCTAACAGGTTTTCTTCTAATATTGCCCTGGATTTGGCTCCATCAATCTTCCCATCAACTCTGATCACCTTTCCTGTCCCTATTGAAGAAAAGCATCCCCACAAGATGATCCTGCCACCACCATGTGTCCTGGTGGAGATGATGTGTTCAGGGTGATGTGCATTGTTAGTTTTCCGCTACACATAGAATTTTGCTTTTAGGCCAAAAAGTTCAATTTTGGTCTCATCTGACCAGAGCACCTCCTTCCACATGTTTGCTGTGTCCCCCAAATGGCTTCTTGCAAACTGCAAACAGGACTTCTCATGGCTTTCTTTAAACAATGGCTTTCTTCTTGCCACTCTTCCATAAAGGCCAGATTTGTGCAGTGCATGACTAATAGTTGTCCTGTGGACAGATTCTCCCACCTGAGCTTTGGATTTCTGCAGCTCCTCCAGAGTTATCATGGGCTTCTTGGCTGCTTCTTTGATTAATGTTTTCCTTGCCCGACCTTTAGTTTAGGTGGACCGTCATGTCTTGGTAGGTTTGCAGTTGTGCCATGCTCTTTCCATTTTCAGATGATGGATTGAACAGTGCTCTGTAAGATGTTCAAAGCTTCTTAGATCTTAGAAAGATCTTTCTAACCTAACTCTGACCTGTCTGGTGTGTTCCTTGGTCTTCATGATGCTGTTTGTTCACTAAGGTTCTCTAACAAACCTCTGAGGGCTTCCCAGAACAGCTGTATTTATATTGAGATTAAATTTCACACAGGTGGACTCTATTTATTAATTAGGTGACTTCTGAATGCAATTGGTTCCACTAGATTTTAGTTAGGGGTATCAGGATAAAGGGGGCTGAATACAAATGCATGCCACACTTTTCAGATATTTATTTGTAAAAAATTTGGAAAACCATTTATCATTTTCCTTACACTTCACAATTATGTGCCACTTTGTGTTGGTCTATCACATACAATCCCAATAAAATACATTTACAATTTTGGTTGTAACATAACAAGATGTGGAAAATTTCAAGGGGTGTGAATACTTTTTCAAGGCACTGTAATATTAATATATAATGCAATCAAGAGAACACAATATAAAAACAAAGGTACAGCTATTAACCACTCAAACTCTGGAAGAATTTATCCCCTTAATAACCAAAGCATTTTTTGATATTCAGCACTGCGCTACTTTAACTGGCAATTGCTGGGTCATACAAATTGCACCTAAATGAGATTTATATAATTTTTTTATCATGCAAATAGAGCTTTCTTTCGGTGATATTTTATCACCACTGAGTTTTTCTTTTTTTGCACTATAAATAAAAAAATACATACAATTTTGACAAAAAAACCCCAATATTTTCTACTTTCTGTTAAATAAATATCCAATAAAATCAAATTTTGTCATAAATTTGGGTGAAAATGTATTTTGCTACATGTCTTTGGTAATAGAATTAACACAGCTTTTACTTTCTGACTGCCTATCACATTTCTTGAGGAGCTAAAATGCCAGGGCAGTACAAACACCCCCCCCCCCCCCAATGATTTTATTTCTTGTCACAAGTTTTTGGAACATGACACATTTTTTTTTTAACAAAGCTGTCAGTTTAATGGGATATTTCTCACACATGCCATGGGTATATGAGGAATTGCAACTCAAAACATTTTTTTTTGTTTTTCTCGAGTATGGGAATACCATATGTGTGAGACCTTTTGGGGGCTTAGCTGCGTACGGGGGCCACAAACCAATGACCACCTCAGGCTTTCAAAGGGTATAATTCCCTCACTTAATTTCCTGATTACCTATCACAGTATTGGAGGCCCTAAAATGCCAGGATAGTACAGTACAAACACCCCCCCCCCCCAAGACCCCTTTTTGGAAAATAGACACTTCAAGGTCTATGCTGAGAGACATGTTGAATGCATGGAAGATTTTATTTTTTACACAATTTTTGGGAAAATTACAAAAAAAATATTTTTTTTACACAGAGTTGTCACTTCAACCCTTTCCTGCCCACGCTATAGCCAAAAGATGGATACAGCCTGGCTCTCTGGTTCTGGGAGGGTGTCCATGGATATCCTTGCAGAACTGTGCAAGTCACTCTTTTTTGTAATGCCCATGTAAAGAACTAGGCCCAAAAAAGTCCTCAATTCAGAAACTGTGATAGGTTTCTACACGCAAATGACGGTGGGGGTTAGTGGGGACGCGGCCGCATGCGCGCTGAAAACCCAGAAGTAGGCTGCGACGTATACACATACACTGTGTGTATGGATATAAAAACAGCAAGAATGTAAAAATCACATAGAAACAATGGTGGTGCGCTTTCAAAGTAACAACAATTCCTTGAATGTTTATATAAGTAAAAGGTTAATCTTGGAGTGAATAGAAATAACTGTAGAATGATAAATCATAAATATATTAGGTCATCCACAGAAGCTGTACAATTATAGGTTCTCCACATTACACTCAGGAAGAGCTCATCAATGGCTTCATTTATTAGTGGAAAAATAAAACAATCCTCAATGGCAAACATGGGGAATTAGCTGGTAAAATCTTTCAAGCATAGTGGTTGTATCCATAGACTGAAGCCAGCATGTTGGGGAGATGTAGCCAATCTGTAAATGTGATTCAGGAGCCTTGGGTACTCCAGATATGGAAGAAGTCTTGAGTGCATTTAGCCTGTGATCTGTAGTAGAAAGTGAGTATCCAAACATAGATTTCTACAGGGACTGCTGAGACCACATACAGTATATATGGCTTGTACATTATCCTCAGGTCTTCAGGTGGATTTAACTTGTAATCTATGGTACAAAGAAATGTCCACACATGGATTTCAACAGGGACCACCAAGACCAAATATTCATGGCTTGGATGTCACTCATATTGCTAAGAGCCCATTAGATAAATGGCCATAAACAAACATAAAAGTCCAATCATTCTCATAAGACTTCAAGTTGAAGTAATTGCATTACAGCTGTAAAAGGAAAAGTCTATCCATCAGAATGAGATGTAGGGAGCTCCACTTTAGGATCAATGAAAGAGACATTAGCGTCTGACAAGTTCTGCTGGTATCACAACTTCCTCAGAGACTGCCCAGCCCACAGTAATATACCCCATCCTTACATATCAAGATGGTGTCCATAGAGGTGGAGAATGCCAAACAGAACTGTAGCCCCTTTCCCTGGAAACCAGTGTATTCCATTGTTTCCCCCAATCCCTCCCACTGTGAAAAGCCCTTCAAAAGCACATTGGCTGTGCGATGCCAGCATGACTGCACGTACACATGTGTGCCATGACTTTTTATATGTTGTAACTTTTTCGCAACATGGCACTTCTGTTATACGGGCATGAGGACACTGCACTGCCGATGTACTTCTGGCAAACTTTTCCTGATGGGAGGGATTAGGTGAAACAATGGAATATCCTGGTTTCCCACAGAAAGGGGCTGTGATTGTGTTTTGCATTCTATGCCTCTATGGACCTAGCCTGGCTTTTAGGGATGGGTACATTACTAAAGGAAGAATTTCCTTCAACTTGAAGTCTTATGAGAATGAGTGAACTTATATTTTTTCTGGTCATCTACTTAATGGACTCCTAGCCATATGGGTGACATCCAAGCCATGCATATATGGTCTTTGTGGTTCCTGTAAAAATTTGTGTGTGGAGATTTCTCTGTATTATAGATAATACATGTGTAATGGATAATGTGTAAGCCACGTTTTAGTGGTTCCTTTAGAAATGCATGTGTGGACACACCTTTTCTACTATTTTTATAGTAGTGGTTTCTAGAATTTTTCTGCTTTGGGCTCCAGATGTGTAATATAGTTTTTTGTTAGATAACCATTTTGGGGTTTGGGATTTAAGGCCTGTTCCCAATATTGGTAACATTTCTCAATAGTCGAGGAGGAAGGAGGGGGTATGTCCCCACTGGATCAGCTGCACTGCTGTACCGCTGTACTGCCTGAACTCCCAAAGTTGTTCAGAGCCAGGAAGAGGGCAGACATTCCTGCAGTGAAAATTTCTTCGGGATCCAGCTTCCTGCATGACATGAAACATACCTCATTACAGGTAGGTTATGTTACTAAAGTTGTAAGGATTTTTTTTGTTAAACTTAAGTTTTAGGAACCTTCTTACTCTACAATCTATTATAGACTGAAATCTCTCATTTGGACTGTTGAGGAGAAACAATCCCCAATGACAAACATACAACATGATTCATGTGAAGACGTAAACCATGATCTGTATGAAGTATTGCCTGTGACAGGAGTATATGATATAACTTTTTTTCACCTTGAGATCGAATGTAACATGAACAATACGACAGCACTCTTTTCTTTACAGAAACAGAGAAAAATTGTTTATGAAACTTGCTCAATAATGTTTGATGTTAGCATAGACAAGTCTGGAAAATTGTTGATTAAGCAAATGTGAGATATAATTAACTAGATTTTCTTGTCCAGGACACATTTTTTAACAGATTTATCTCTTGATCAGAAGAATGATCTTTTTATAATGAAGCATGTCTCATCAAAGGAAGTCAGATACTGTCATTTACAAACGTTCCTGTTATCTGACTGTGAACACGTACAGGAGTGAATTGCAATTAGGTATTTTTCCTCTGTATTTGACATAATGATGAAAAGTTGCAATACCTGTTTGATGAATATATATAGGTGAGCCTTAATTAACAAGAATAAAGAAGAACTCTGGTCAACTTAAACCAGGATATTGTTTTAACAGAAAGAATTGTTTAAATTGCTAAATAACCAATTAATACTTTTACTTCCTTTCTTCTCAGTATGTTAGAATCTAATAAGCAATCTAGATTAGGCTGCATACTATAAAAAGATACCTCTGCTATATCATACTAATTAACAGCACAGCTTCCAAACAGGAACATAGGGGACAGTCCTTTGACACTATGGGAAGAGGATGTTTCCTGGTTTAATCCTACAGAGTTATTACATGCAGCAGAGGAAAAATGCACGCGCACAAGATTCGAATCACTAAAATGTTAAAAAGATATTTTAACAGTGATTATTATATTATAAAATGATCATTTATCATTGCAAAGTTTCACATGGATTTGTCATTTTATTTACACTAAATAGGTGTTGAACCATACTTCCTAACTTCAGGCCTTTAGAAATAGGGATACCAGGGTGCTGCAGCAAAAAGTTGATATGGGTGCACAGCACAGATTATATTGGATTTGGTAATTAGAGTATGAGCCTATTGGGAGTATATTCTACACGCATGTTCCATGGTCCTTGTACCCATGAAGTACTCATGTAGGGATGCCAGCATAAGAGAAATCCTGTCTTTGCTACTGCCTGGGGAGGAAGCCAGAGTGAAGAAGTGTTTATTCTCTATTTTCCTGAATAGGGATAAGCTGAAGGTTTGGTCTGAAGTTTCACTAATCGAAGAATCACCCGAACTTTAGCCCGTTTGGTCCCCTGGTCTGTGGGAGCCAAAAAGAGAAGTGCTTCTACCACTGCTATATATGACAACTTCCTGGTGTCACCAGTTCCTAAGAAAGCTGCAGGTGCTAGCCCCAGTTGCATCCCTAGGAACCACTCAAGTCAATGGGAATGCCTGCTCCTTTTAAGAAAAGGGATGGGGAAAACAGTGACATCACTCCTATGGCATTGACCAAATATTGCCATGGCCAAATTTGGTCAATGATGTTACCATTATCTCTGCGCCTTCCCTATTATAGCTGATGTCAGCTCGAGGAGCTGTCATTAAGCTATGTGTATCATTAGGATCAGCCGTGTGCATTGGGTTGTTTCTTGTGAGTCAGCCAGTGACAGGCATCGTGTTTGATGAGGGATTTACAATGGGGGACATTTGGGGTATTTTTATTTTTTTAAGAAAGGGGGCTTCCAGATTTCACCCACAGACCCCCAAAACTGGTGGCCAGGGTTGTGAGGATGAAGCCCTTGTCCTCATCAACAAGTGGCCTTGTATGATTCAGGAGAATGCAATACGCTTGCTCGTCTGCCCCCCTTTTCCTGGCCAGCCAGGTTGCATGCTTGGTTTAGAAGTTTGGTATGGATTTTTTTTTTTTTTTGGGGGGGGGGGGGGTTCTGCATGGTGTCCCCTTAAGCCCTGATTTCCTAAGGGTAAAGAAAATCGTAATGCCTGAGCCCAATTTTGCAACTTTGACACGCAATAGTAAAACTGTACATATTATTACAACAGAGCCCCTGTGGTACACTCCCAACACCAAGGGAGATATGCAATGCAAATATGCAGCCCCACAGAAAAAAGCCCAGTCCAGTGGGGCTGCATATTTGTGTTAGGTCGGCGCCAAGGGGTTAAAGTCTGAAATGGATTTCTTGGGCGAACTTCATGCTCAAAGAGTCTGGTACATATTTTTTTTTTGGGGGGGGACTCTACATATTTTTTTTACTTTGCTGTAGGATCTGTTACAGAAAAAATTACATATACAAAGAAAAAAATAATTTGTAAATTACATAGCAGTGATTTGTAAAATACATAAATGGGGTCTATGTGTTTTTTGTTTTTTTAAACAAAGAAGCTGTCCATGACGTGTCATTTGCAGCAATTTTAAACTTTATTTCATTGTAGATGTCATTGCTGCAGCACTTTCTGTACATCATAGAGATGTGCACAGGCAGGATTAGGGCACCCTGGTATTTAAAGGAATTGGACATTTTTAATGTTTCTTAAGCTTTTAAAAAATCACTGCTCCTGGCCAAATGGATTTTTCTCAATTTTTTTGCATCACTTCATGTTTACCATGGTCGTGCCCATCCCCATGCTATTTTTTATTCCACCCCATTGCCCATTAGCCTATACAATTGGCAGTTTTTTATTTAGTAGAATTAGCTCCCATTGATTTCAGTAGGGTTCAGTTTCATCATCTGAACTTCTTCAAAGATTGCCAAACCCTGCTCCAACCTAACTCAGGGCAGATCAGCCCATCACTTGTCCTGAACCTGGGCCTAAGGCAGGGATATCCAAGCTATGACCCCCCTCCAGTAGTTGCAAAACTACATGTCCCATAAGGCATTGTAAAACTCTGACATTCGCAGACATGACTAGGCATGATGGGAATTGTAGTTCCTGAACAACTGGATGGCCATAGTCTGGAGACCCCTGGCCTAAGGCATCTAAGCTGGCCTGCAGCAGAGGCCTAGGAAACAAGAAGATAGCTTCCAATCTGAAGCATCTTCAGGGGAGTCTGCTATGTGAAAGCTTGTGGGAAGCTGCTGCTAGATGGACATTGCATTGAGACCTTATTACCCTATCTTATAGGGTCAGAAGATTCAAGTTCTGCTATTGCAGAATTTAGGGTCACCAAAAGAAATACTTAAAAGATCTATTATTACTGGTAGGTTGTTATATTAAATATTAGAGCCCCTATCATCTTTGCTGTTAGCAGAAGGCTGCTCTTAAAGGGATACTTGATACTTGAAAGCCTGGAAAGTTGTTTTTTTTGGTATCCCATGTGCATAACCCTGTCTCCATAAGTTATTGAGCAAATAAACCTTTAAAAATTAAAAAGATTGAAGCCTGACTGTCATCACTGGCTGGTTGATGTGTGTTTTAGATGCAGCTACTGGGCTTGTTGCCATTGGTAAGACTCGTTTGGCTGGGCTTCTCCTATGGGTCAAAGGAGTGCAATTCGTTTTGCACTCCTGTGACCCGTTTTCAGCAGAGAGCGGTCCGAAGTCCGCTCTCTGCTGACATCACTGGAATCAGTCCAGGCACGGCGTCATCACGACAATAAAGTCTGGATCTGCCAGGTGCTTGGACTGATGCCTTTCTCAGCCTCTCAGTGAGCCGCTGAGAGCCTGAGAGGGCCGCTCCCCACCCCTCCACAGCTCAGCGCTCCAATGAGCATTTGCATGAATAGCATGTGTCAATAAAGTGCAAATGTGCAATAGGACAAATAACAAAAATACATATAAAACAATGCAATTGTGCAATTCAATGCAATTAATGCGCAATGATACAAGCAACAAAATGCATATATGATAATGCACAGGCGTGCATTAAAGTGCAATTTAAGTGCAAAAAAACAGTGCTGATATCAAAAGTTTATGTGTAGCTGAAATCCAATGGAAGGGATCTCATGTGCAATATGGAGTGTAGACCAAGTGCTTGACACCGTGATACCTGTCACCTCATTAGGATAAAAGGCTTACCAGAGAGCCTGCAACCTCCCTTACTCAGTGGGTCAAACAGCGCTTAGTAGGATTGAGGATCCACTGACAAAATATTCAGGCGTCCCCTATTGGAAGAATCCTTGCACATCAGATGGTAACCAGACAGCATCAATGGCAGGAAGTGAGAATATGCAAAAAGGGAAAGAAAAACTTCAAATAGTGTAGAATGTCTCTTAGGGCATTTTATTGGTAAAAAATGCTGCAATGCTGCATACATAAAAGAGACTAAAAAGAGTTCTCCAATGCAAGTAAGCAGAATGTAGTTCCTTACAGGTGAAAAATTCATACAGATCAATAAAATCAAATCGCGCATGTGCAGAATGTGTTGCGTATGCCCACACATGTGCGCTTATGCTACATATACTAGGTTGGCAAAACAGGGGAGCGCTGCTACTGGTCACACAAAATGACCCAGAAGTGCTTATTGGATAGATAGAACCTGTCATAGATGAAAAAACAAAAAGGCTTTACAATCAAGTAATGAGTTTGTCTGTCCATTATCCCAGGAAGGCACGGGCTTAGCTTAATTTCCAAAGCTGTAGTAAAGGGTGCATACTGTCATCTTATGGGAAAGTGAAATATCCACATGAGCAATTACTAAGGCGTGAAACTAAAAGTGAATGGATGAAATATTAGATGAATTAAAAATTCAGAAATAAAATAAAAAAATATGTATATGTGTATATATATATCACAAACATCACCATCTTTTAGACAACGACCCATGGCATGGGTTGAGGATGACTAGGCGACGAAAGGATCCACAGCAGCTGCGCAAGCTCTCCAGCTACTTTACCACAGAGCAGAGTGGGCTACAATAAAATGGCGGCAGGGCGCGGAACCAACGGCCTGATCACAGGGCCGGAACACACAACAACCAATGCGGTATGCCGTCCGTACCATCCAGCGCTGCCAAGCCACACAGTGAGTCCTCCTCGGGGATGTCTAGCCCCACCACACGAAGTCCGGAGAAGTCTAAACCCAGGAGGGACTCTCCTGCTAGGCCACAAGTCAATCCAAACATGGAGGTAAGCGGGTCGCAACACTCCTCCTCAGCACAGAGGGCATCTGAAGGAGACCCCATAGCAGATTTCCCCACAGCAGACAGACCCATCTCTGACACTACATTAAAGGAAATGTTGCTGTCCCTACGATCGTCACTGCAGGCTGATATGATAAGGGGGATTAACAAATACCACAGGGAAGTACAAGCCCTAGGTATCAGAGTGGACCAAGTTGAAAACAAGATGGAGGAATATACCCCCTCATATAATATGATGGTAGAGGCCCACACAGCACAGGAGATATAACTTGGATGAAAGACAAAATCGCAGACTTCGAGGACAGATCCAGGAGGAACAACCTCCAACTGCGGGGCATCCCAGATTCTGTCCCTCCTAATCAATTTCTGCAATATTCCCAAACCATGTTCTCAACACTTGTGCCAGAATTAACAGTCCAAGACCTCATTGTGCACAGAATCCACAGGGTCCCTACAGGGTCCCTAAACTATCCTTTCTCCCTGACGAAACCCCAAGGGATGTCCTAATGAGAGTTCATTACTATCACGTGAAAGAACAAATACTGCAGGCATCCTGTAAACAGGAAAAAATCTCCCCACAGTATGCTAACATACGGCTGCTCCCTGACCTCTCCGGGCATACACTATAAAGGCGCCACAACCTGGCGACTATCACTAAAGTGCTTAGGAATCACAGCATTCTCCACAAGTAATCACCCATAATGGGATCACTACACTGATATCCACATTGGAGAAAGGGATCACTGCCCTAAGAAAGTGGAATATTCTACCAGACCAAGCCGCAACCCACTCACCTCCAGAAGGCCCACAATCCATGCACAATGAATGGCAAGTAGTGTCTCACAAGTGCTCACATAAGAAAATCGCCGGTGGAAACTCGTAAGCAAACCACTAGAATACATACGAAATTCTCCGGAGACAGGAGATCTATGTTTGTTTTCTCCTTTTTCCCTCCAAGTAACAAGTAGCAGATATAACTGCCCGCGGATCCGTTCCAAGATCCTCTTCTTATGCTACCCATGTTGACTTTCTTTTTTGTTGTTATTACCCTTTGTTTCCTTTGGTTATCCATTGGATATGCACAGATATCTTGGAAGCCACCGGATCCCAACTACAGAAGACACCCGTCATCAGACACATCACTCACTATGGACTGAATCATACCAAAGAGAACCGTACGGATGCAGTAGGAACCTACACCGCACAACCATACAGCAACCTGCAATACCCATCCAATGACGATTACATGCCTATCAATTAATGCCCGGGGTCTGAATCACCCCGCTAAAAGATTTTCCCTGTGGACAGAAGCATGCAAAAGTAGAGCAGACATCCTCCGTGTACAGGAAACTCACTTTCAACTATACAAAACCCCGCACTGCTCACACAAAAACTATCGGCATATTTTCATGGCCAGCACTCCCAATCACAAGAAAGGAGGAGTCCTAATGGCCATGTGATCCGACCACGCTGCAATATCTTTGTCTATCCAAGAACAGGGAGTCTCCTCTTCAAGAATCCCACACCCACACAAAAATATCTCAGCATGTTCAAAATTTCTTCATTGTCATTGACAACGAAGAGTCGGTACACGGTCCTTATATTCTTTGGAACTCACACAAGGCCTATATGAGAGGCATACTTGTTCAACTAGGGGCCCAGGAAAAAAGATGTCACACACAAAAAATTAATACATTATTAAAGGAAATCCACGACACTGAAACACTAAACAAACAAACACCCGCGAATAAACTAACGCACAAACTAGCCAACACTGAGAGGACAACAGTCCCAACAATATGACAAACATCTGAAATGCTTATAGTTAAACTATTACGTCAATGCCAACAGAGCAGGCAAATATTTAGCAAACAGATTGAAAGCGGCACGCACAAAATCCATAATAGCATACCTCAAACATCCTACCTTACACCACAAAATAGTAGACCCACAAGCTATAGCAAATCAATTTGCCGATTACTACAGCTCACAGCTCATTATATAACTTACACACAGATCCCACAGATAAAATTCAATCATTTTCACAGGGACTGAACCTCCCATCTCTATCCGCACAGCAACTAACTAAACCTAATACTACCATCTCACACCAAGAAATAGAACTAATTATAGACACATTTCCAAACGGTAAATCGCCAGGTCCGGATGGGTTCTCTAACAAATACTTCAAAGCATTTAAACACATCCTATCACATCACATGCAACCAGTCTTCAACAAAGCAGTAGATTCTCCTTCTTTTCCCCAGGAAATGCTGAGAGCACACATAGTGACACTACCAAAACCGGGAAAGGACCCCATCACACCAGCTAACTTCAGACCAATATCCCTTCTCAACTCAGACATCAAAGTTTATGCAAAATTGCTGGCCAAACGATTAATGAACATTATTCCATCAATTATCCAACGTGACCAGATGGGTTTTGTGAAGGAGAGACAAACCTCAGATGCAACCAGATGGATTCTAAATGTAATACATTATGCTGAAACGAATCAGACGCCTTCTTTGCTGTTATCTATTGATGCAGAGAAGGCATTCAATAGGGTCTATTGGTCCTACATGAAAATGGTATTATCAAAATTTGGATTTAAGGGCCCCATATTAACAACTATGTTAGCACTTTATTCATGCCCGTCTGCACAGGTGCAATCAACAGGTTTCCTATACAAACCATTCAAAATAACAGACGGGACCAGACAAGGATGTCCCTTGTCGCGGACCATCTTCAATCTCATGATTGAACCATTAGCTGAAGCAATCAGAACTCACCCCCTGATCACAGATTTCCAGTTTGGTCCTAGCACGCATACCATCAATATATTTGTGGACTATGTCACCCTGCTCTTTACTAATCCACTTACATCCCTAAACCAGGCACATAAAATCCTAACGGACTTTGGGGATATCTCGTATTACAATGTGAATTTTAGTAAATCCCTAATCCTAGATTTGGGAGTACCATCCCCGTTACGAAGCTTACTACAAAACAAATTGCCATACACATGGAGCGACAAAGGTATTACCTACCTAGGGATCACCATTACTAATACCATTTCAGCACTAGTTAAAACTAATATGACCATGCTAATTGCCAAACCCAATTTAGAGGCATGTCGAATAAAGAAATATCATGGCTAGGTAGAATAACGGCCTACAAAATGCTGATATTGCCGCAAATCTTATATATGTTTTCTGTACCTTGCCAATTCACATACCAAAAACCTACCTTAATCACCTGTCAATCATCAGCTGGAAATACATCTTGGGAAGTAAAAAAGTTAGATGCTCACAGAACAATCTTACAGTATCTCCCAGAGGAAAGCGGTAAGGGCAGGCCTAGTAGATATATATGACTACCTGTGGGCAGTTAGACTAGACCACATCAAATACTAGCTATGCAGCCAGGAAACACCTTTATGGGTAGACATAGAAAAGACAACTTCACCGACAAAAGACCTCACATTACTACTTCTGGGTGATATATGGTCACCAAGGGACATATCAACTATTTCCCCTCCACGCAGACTTCTTTAAGGGCATGGAGATTCCTCCTCCAGATAAAAGAAACTGACACACAGGAGTTAAACTATAGACTACCATTAAATATACTAGAAGCAAAAATCCCAATGCTCTCAGTAAAAGAATTGGTAAGACACAGCATTACACACGTGTCGGACCTATACAATGGACCACAGCCCAAGACCACAGAACAAATAAGACCCTTCAAGTCTGGTATGGATTTTAAGGGGAACCCCACGCCAAAATAAAAAAATGGCATGGGGTCCCCATACCAGACCCTTATCCGAGCACGCAACCTGGCAGGCCGCAGGAAAAGAGGGGGATGAGAGAGCGCCCCCCCGAACCATACCAGGCCACATGCCCTCAACATTGGGAGGGTGCTTTGGGGTAGCCCCCCAAAGCACCTTGTCCCCATGTTGATGGGGAGAAGGGCCTCATCCTCACAACCCTTGCCCGGTGGTTGTGGGGGTCTGTGGGCGGGGGGATTATTGGAATCTGGAAGCCCCCTTTAACATGGGGACACCGAGATCCCAGCCCCCCCTGTGTGAATTGGTAACGGGGTACAAATGTACCCCTACCATTTCACAAAAAAAGTGTCAAAAAGGTTAAAAAAAACACAAGAGACGGTTTTGACAAGTCCTTTATTAATTTCTTCTTCTTCCATCTTCTTTCTTCTGGTCTTCCTTTGGTGTTCTTGTTCTTCCTCCATCTTCTTCTTCTCCATCTTCTTCTTCCTCCACTCTTCTTGTCCTGCATCTTCCTCTGGCTTCTTCTCTGCTCCGTCCGCATGATCCGCCTCAGTGGGAGTCTTCCGCCGTGTGACTTTGGTTCTTCTGACACTTGTTATATAATGGAGGGTGGGGCCACCCGGTGACCCTGCCCTCCTCTGACGCAGGGGGACTTTACGGGGACTTCCCTGTGGCTTTCCCCGTGTTGTCAGAGGGGGCGGGGTCACCCATTTACATAACCATGTGACCCCGCCCCCCTCTGACAACACAGAGAAAGCCACAGGGAAGTCCCGTGAAGTCCCCATGCATCAGAGGAGGGTGGGGTCACCGGGTGGCCCCATCCTCCGTTATATAGGAAGTGTCAGAAGAACCGAAGCGTCACATGGTGGAAGACTCCCACTGAGGTGGATCGTACAGATGGCCTGGAGAAGAAGCCAGAGGAAGATGCGGGACAAGAAGAGCAGAGGAAGAATATGGAGAAGAAGAAGATGGAGGAAGAAGAAGAACACCGAAGGAAGACCTGAAGAAAGAAGATGGAAGAAGAAGAAATTAATAAAGGACTTGTCAAAAACCATCTTTTGTGTTATTTAGACATGTGCACACTGAAATATTTTGTTTCGGAATTTCCTTTTCATCCGAAAAATAAATTTATTTAGTTACTCCCAAAATTAATTTTTATTTATTTAGTTTTTCGTTAAAAATTGCATTCGTCCGAAAATCCAAATTAAGGTTGAATCTGTCATTGAAGACTTATGGTGTCTGTCGAATGTTCAAACAACGCCATTTAGTTTACCTGCTCCGTCAAATCTTCTTAGAATTTTCAACAGACACCATAAGCCAAAGTACGTGTGAACTTAGTTCTAGCTATTTTACTGCTCCTCCTCTTTGGTTACAATCAGCCAATAACATTCATCATCATCATTATTTTTATTTATCTTTTCTCCCCTACGTCGAATCTTTCTCCCCTACGTCGAATCTTTTCTCTCTACGTCGAATCTTTTCTCTCCATGTAGAATAATCTTGGACTAATAGAGTTAAGGTTAGGCACATTCGACCACAGGTTTGATGGGCACAGATTGTTATTGTCATCATCATGTCAAATCTCCTATCTATATTGAACTGTTTTAGCAACGAAAATAAAGCATTTGTTTATGTCGGATCTTTCGTTTTTCGGATTCTGCACTTTCGTTATCGTTTGTTAAAACGATAACGAAAATATCTGAAATTCGGACGAAAACGAATGCACGTGTCTAGTGTTTTTTAACCTTTTTAACACTTTTTTTGTGAAATGGTAGGGATACATTACCAATTCACACAGGGGGCGGGATCTGAGGGTCCCCTTGTTAAAGGGGGCTTCCAGATTCCAATAAGCCCCCCGCCCGTAGACCCCCACAACCACCGGGCAAGGGTTGTGGGGATGAGGCCCATCTCCTCATCAACATGGGGACAAGGTGCTTTGGGGGGCTACCCCAAAGCAACCTACCAATGTTGAGGGCATGTGGCCTGGTACGGTTCAGGAGGGGGGCGCTCTCTCATCCCCCCTCTTTTCCTGTGGCCTGCCAGGTTGCGTGCTCAGATAAGGGTCTGGTATGGATTTTTCGGGGACCCCACGCCATTTTAGAAAAAAAATTTGGCACGGGTTCCCTTTAAAATCCAGGGGGTCCCCCACGCCATTTTTTTAAAATTTGGGCGTGGGGTTCCCCTGAATATCCATACCAGATCTGAAGGGCCTGGTATGGAATTTAGGGGGACCCCCATGCATTTTTTTTTTTTTTAATTTTGGTTTGGGTTCCCCTGTGGGGAAATTCCATGCCATTTTTATCAATGAACTTTTATGTGTATTGCCGGACCGACAATTCATTATAGCCGGCGCTAGCGATAGTAGTTTTACATGACTTTTTTCCTTTAGAAATGTCATTTTGCTGTCAGACTGTTCTAAACACGAGAAACATGCGCCCCTTTACAGGCATACTATAGACACCCCCCAGGTATGAAGGTTAAAGGAATATTACACTTTTATTGTTTCACTTTAAGCATTATTAAAATCACTGCTCCTGAAAAAATGGACGTTTTTAAAACTTCTTTTTGCATTGATCCATGTCCCCTGGGGCAGGACCCAGGTCCCCAAGCACTTTTTATGACAATAACTTGCATATTAGCCTTTAAAATGAGCACTTTTGATTATGCATGTTTGTGTCCCAAAGATTTTTACGGTGTTCGCACAAATTTTTTCGCATGTTCTGGATGCAAACCGAACCGGGGGGGGCATCTCCTACTGTCACATATCCCCTCCCCTTGTTTCGAACCCTAAGGGGGCGGAACACACCAGCCCGAATCCTTGATTGGGGCACTTCTGCGCCAGCTGTTCGCTGCGTAGGCCCAATTTTTTTCAGGTGCGTTTCCAGGCATAGCCTGGATCGCACTGGGGTCCTACAGTTCTGTACCCTCAGCCTACTCCCTCTGTCCTTGAGGTTCCTGAGCTCACATTTCTTTTCTGTTGGACCCCTGCCTTTCCTGCTACTTCCTTCCAACTCAGTTTCCCGATTCTGTAGAGAACCTGCTCCAGACACTACGCCTGATGAATAACTACCTTTTCCCTCACTGGTATCCGTTTTCCCCATCACAATAGGTCTCTTGGGTTTACCAACTCTTTTGTCGTTACCTTTGATTACCAACTCCCCAGAGCTCAATATCTGTTTATCATGCTCATTTTCCAAGGAAGAATTAATTTTCATATCCAAGCCACTATTTACATTAACATTCAGCAATAAGTTACCATCTCTCCAATTACCAATACCGTAAGTTCTTTCTTGCTCAGGGTTTGTTAGGGCCAGGCTCAAGGAGGGACAACACACAGGTGAGCAGCTATCCCCTATGAGACCTTCACAAGGCTTCACTTCACCTGTCCAAATCTCTGTGGGCAGTTGTTCTAACAACTGACATTGAACAACGCATGACCCATTTCTAGCAGTACCAATCTTTGCCAGCTCACGCTTTTCCACGTCACAATTTTTGTTCCTCTCCATACTATATTTGAGAGCATCTCCGCGTACCCCAACTTGTACCTCTCTGCAGGTGACAGACAGAATCTCTGCTTTTGCCGCGTCCATATATGGCCCTTCCTTCTTAAGAGGTCTAGCAGTATCCGCTCCATTTACTAAACCATGCTCAGCCGCACCTTGGACCGCACTAGCAGAGATGTCCATCACCAGAAAAGGCGGAGAGGCCTCCGATGTATCCAGCAGCCCCCCAGAGCGCCTTCCGTACTGAACCGTATTCGGAAGCACCCTCACAGGGAACTGTGAGATCACTTGCCAGACTATTAATAAGCACCGTACCACCCAGTTCCACTGGTGATTAATGTTACACAGCACAGCTTGCATTACCTGGCTCCACCCATGCAGCACTACCACATCTGACTGTAGTTGAGGCACCCAGGTATACAAGGAATGTGCTTTCACCAGTTCCACTAGCATATTTGTAATTTCTACACACTCCACATCAATATGCAAAACATTTTTGGGGACCTTTCCCTTATTAGAGACATGGAGGGGCTCATTCACTGCAGCTTGAGGGGCCACAACATTTAAGGGGGTCTCCACCTCACTGGAAGTACCCATCACAGCCTGACACTCCTCTGAACCACTGTCAGACACATGTCTGCCACTCATGCCCTCTAACTCAGTGTTTCTCAACTTCAGTCCTCAAGGCGCACCAACAGGTCATGTTTTCAGGCTTACCATTGAGAAACACTGCTCTAACTCACCAATAAGCCTCTGCAAGTCAACATTCATTACATTGTCACCTTGACACTTGACATTCAGCTGCTGGGCTGTGAACACCACATCTGCCATGCATGCGCCCTGATCTGGTCCTTCCGACTGGAGGGAAACAAGCCTTGCAGGGACCAACGCACCCTCAACCATCGGTAGCTCTGCAATCTCCCTGTCTGGCATAGCAGTTGTTGAACTCACACCCCTGTCACTCAACATAGCCTTGTCTAACATGGCTAGTAATTGTTTGGCCCAACTGTCCCAATCCATTGCGCTTCCATTATGAGGGCTCAGCAGTACCTCATCATCTGCTCTAGGAGGCACCTGGGATTCTGCAGCACAAACAGTACCTTTGTCATTTCTATATAAATCACATTTTGACAACATGCTTTTACTCTTTGCTAATGCTTCATCAAACAAGGCAGGCTGCATTACACCATCACCACCTTGCTCCTGGGGCGCTAACACACTCATCTGTGTAACTTCAGCTTTGGCCAGCTGACTTAACCCCTTACCAGCTGGGTTACACAGATGGTAAATCGACTGCGCACACAAACTCTTATGCCCCGTAAACACGGTCGGATTTTCCGATGGAAAATGTCCGATCGGAACGTGTTGTCGGAAATTCCGACCGTGTGTGGGCTCCATCGGACATTTTCCATCAGATTTTCTGACACACAAAGTTGGAGAGCAGGAGATAAAATTTTCCAACAACAAAATCCGATCGCATCAATTCCGACCGTGTGTGGCCTGTTCTGACGCACAAAGTGCCACGCATGCTCAGAAGAAATTCCAAGACGGAACAGCTCGTTCTGGTAAACTTAGCGTTCGCAATGGATACAGCACTTTCGTCACGCTGCAATGTTAAAAATGGTTTAATACAGCGCACTCTCTTCTTCTTTATAATGTGACAAGAATTAAGTAGTTTTGCTTCTCATATTCACACACACTTCTCACAAAGTTTTTTTTTTTTTTTTTATTGGTATTCCCTGAATATATTGTTATTAGTTGTCACATCTGACATAATTTTTTTTTTATTTAATTTTTTGGGGGATTTTAAGCCTTTTTTTTTATTTAATGTTTGTATTTTTTCAAAGGCTGATCTTTGTTCAATGTTATTTTTATTTTTACTCCAGAATATTTTTGTGTGTGTTTTGTTTGTCAAGTTACCCCAACACCATTGATATCTTTTATTATTTAATCTCAAGGAGATTGTTTGGTGTTGGTGTCCCTTGTTAATTTCACATTGTATTTTTGAAATGTACCTGAATCCTCACAAACAAACTGTCCTTTTTGAAGTAAAACACATAGGAGAGTATAATTCAAAACAAAAATCCTTTATTAAGGGCTCAGAACCAAACAAAGAGGAAGGCAACACTGGATCAACAGGAGAAATTAGCGAAGCCTGGGACCCCCATGGCAGACATCAATTCTTGAACATCAAAATTGGTGGCCTGAGGAGTCCATATGTAAGGGAGGGCAGTCTGGTCCAGAAGTCGCAGAAATCCGGAAAGCAGCAGATGACATCTGTGTCCCCAGGCTGCATATTTTGGCCGACCAGACTGGATCCAGGGTCCTCACTTTCTGGTCTTCCTTCCACGCTGCCTTCCGGGCTGTGGCTGTGCTGTTGGAGATGTGGCAGGAGGAGGAGTAGGACCTGGAGGAGGACTGGGAGGACCTGGAGGAGAAGGAGGAGGAGGACCTGAAGGAGGAGGACCATCGCAAAGGTATGTCTGAGCTGTAATTTGGCCCCTCATACCTTTCTTAAGAGCCTCCAATATGAGCGCCTCACACATGACTTGTTGGCCCTCCTCCATCCTCTGCATTTTATATGCAATGACGGCAGCAATGTCCTCCTCCACAGTGTGTGGTGCTCCCAGGACCTCTGTAGCCCTCCAAAAGAGTCCTCTGCCAGCCTCCTCTAGGGCACTCCTCCTACTGCCACTTTCTCTTTTCAGGGGGGGTGGAGGGACCTGCAGATCAGCCAGCCGGCTCGGCCCGGCCACCTCCTGGCTGAGACTTCCCTGTGTATGAAAAAGGGACATGGTTGTAATGTTTTGCATCATCAATCACAATCATAAATTAGTACTCCCAACTAACATCTAGTTAACATCATTGATAGTACAAGCAGAAATATTTAGAGGAATGCTATACCTGGCTCAATCTGGGCTCCTCCACATGTGGCCTGGAAGGCCCAGGTTGGGCGTCAGAAGCCTCAGCCGGGGGGGCAGGAAGCGTGGAAGGAAGACTGGAGAGGGATGGCCTGGGTTCAGTCTGGCCTGCCAGAAAATGCAGCCTGTCGTAGTACAACATCCATAGATGTCATCTGCTGCTCCGGATCTCTGTGAATCCAGGACCTTCTTGCGCTCCCTTAGATATGTACTCCTCAGGCCACCAATTAAGATCTTTAAATAGGTGATGTCTGCCATGGGGATCACCTGCTTCACAATTTCACACAATTGCACCAGTGCTGCCTTCCTCTTTGCTTGGTTCTTGAAATGGGGGTGTTTAATCTCCCACAGACAGGGCAGCTTCCTTAACATATCTACGAATACTGACATGAAGTCATTGTCTTTCAGTAGCATATCCATGTTCACTGCAAGACAAAACACAAGACAAAGCCTAATGTCAGACAAAACTCTCCTAATCTTGTTACAATATAGGCCTCAATGTAGAAGTAGTATAGGCACAAGTTTGTCTCTTACCTTCGTTCTTACGATCGGCGCGTCCAATGCTCCTTCCTCCGCTCACAGATCGTACGTAATACGCATGTGTGTTACGCTTTATATGCACTGCGCATGTGTGTAACTCCGCCCGCCCCTGACGTTCTTTCTATTCTATTCCCCGCCTCTTTTCGTTCGGCGCAGTGGGGGAAGAGCACATGGCGGAGTCACAGCAGGTGCGTGCTAATTACAGGAACGAGGAGAAGGAAAGCCTGGATCTGGACACGTCCCGATTCAGAAGGAGACGTTTTAAGGCCACAAATATGTCCTTTGGGGAGATGTTGGAGATGGTCGACATCATGAAGAAGTCCGACTATGACGGAAAGTATGGGCCTTACCCCAACCCCAATATCAGAAAGGCCAAGATCATGGCGAAAGTGGTCAAAAGTATTCACAAGAATTTCGGGGTACGAAGATCGAAAGATCAGCTCAGGAAGCGGTGGTCGGACCTGAAATTAAGAGAGCCAGAGCAGTACCAAAAGATCCGGAGAGTGCTGGAAAAAAGTAAGTAGTTGTGCTGTGTTCCTATTCTTTCTGTCTTTATTCCGTTCGTGCTGCTCCATATGCTTTTCTTAATTGTAACGTTTAAAAGGGCAACTTTAATGTTCATGGGCCCATTATTCGTTCGTATCAAACATTTTTCTTTTGGCCTCTAAAACACCATTGTTTAGGCCATATGCATTTTCCCACATTTTTTTTGGGCCTACTTGGATGCCAAATATTTGTTTGTGTAGATGGGTTTGTTACTCGAATGAAATGAAAACTAGATTCTGTGTAAGGAGAGGACACTGAGCAGCTGTTTTCACATCTGGACACTGGAGCACTAGTGTGGGACCCCAGAACACCATTTTTATTAGGGGGCCACACAGGTGCTCCAGTGTATACTATAGGGGGTCTCCATCTGTGAAGCTTGTACTAAACAGAAAGTATTGCAGCTTGACAAAGGGCAATAAAAAAAATACATCTTGGAACTCGGCTAAAATAGACAATTGTACCCCACTTCCAAGCAATGTTTCCTATTTCTAGTTCTGCCATCAAATATCTGTGTGCTAATTATAACATTTTTGTTTTACATAGGGGAGAAAAGACTCGGAGGACACCCCTCATCCGAGGAGACCACAGACCCCCCACCTATGGAAGAAGGGGAAATACCCCCAACCCAAGAAGAGCAGGAGGAAGAAGAAGATGTGGTGGAAATTGGCACCACAACAGGTGAGTGTCTGCGATCACAGACTCAGGTAAGAGATGGATGGTGGCAGATTTTTAATACCTGTTTTTGTTTTGTTTCTCTCTTTTTAGGTGATCGTGATCCAGATCCTTTCACATCAGAAAGTGCCCAGATCCTGATAGGGGAGATCATGGGGTGTAATGTCGAATTGCAAAACATCCAGCAAAAAATCAATGATGTGATTCAAAAAAATAATAACATCATTGATGTTTTGGGGCAAATTTAAAACCCCACAAAATCACGTTTTGGATTGTGGTCCAATCTTTTAAATCTTTTTGCAATGTTTTGAAAAGCCAAATTTGGAGGATGCACACAGTGTGCCAACATGTGCTATCTGCCATCACGGGAGATCATTGGACGCGTTTTGGGGGTGCAACCCCTTCCTCAATTATAAAGTAGCGGTGAGGAAGGGCTTGCTCCCCCAAAACACGTCCCTTGATCCCCCCTGATGGCAGATAGCACATGTTGACATTCGTAAATTGGTGTGCATCTTCCAAATTTGGCTTTTCCAGGGGTGATTTCCCCCCATCTGAACGCTATATCAAACCCAGTTCCTAAATACTGATGTCTGATATAGCCTTCAGGTTTTACCTAATGTGAACTTTGTAAGTTCAAGTTTTTTGGCTTTCTTGTTGGTTTTACACAGGCCTGTTTTATCTTAAATGGACATTTCGATTTTTGATAATGCTACTCCAAAAATTGTTATACAACAAACATGTTGGTTTGTTTTAAAAACCTTTGGTAAATGCACATGTGATTGTGCAGGTATAAAAAAGTTTGTTAATCAAGAATGTGTGGATTATTGTCTCAACACTACAACACTTTTGGGGTGATGTAATTGCTGTTTTCTGTGAAAATGGGGGTTATTTCCTAAGGGCAAATCCACTTTGCACTACAAGAGCAGGTTCAGTGCAGTTGCAAGTGCACTTGTAGTGAAATGTGTTTTTGCATTTAGTAAATAACAGCCAACAGTGCTTTGTATAATAAGGTTACACAATCACGACATTTTCTGGACTCAACACATTTCTGTCAGGGTCAGCTAAAACAAATACAAGCAGTAAATGTCCACAAAGAATTTTTTTTTTTGTTTTATTATAAAAAGGCTTCACAGATTTGCTGTGAAGGAACAAGTTGCGCTGACCCCAAAAATGTGAGTTTTCCTCACCCATCATATTTTTGATTCATCTAATTTCTAGCGCTGCACTTATTTTGTTTATATTTCACAGATTTGCTGGCATATTGATAGCCCCCTACCCACAAAGAACTCCAGGTAGCGTAACCGGACATCACGGGCACTCAGGGAGGGCAAGCCAGGACGGCCACTTTCAAGCGCCGTCAGTGTGGTTTGATGTATCATTCCGGCCTCAGGCCCAACTGAGCCAGCATAGTTGGCCGAATGTTTCCCTAAAAAGTTATGGAGAACACAGCACGCAAGTATAATATGGTTCAGTTTATACTCCGCCATATGGATGGGTGTCATAAATAGGCGGAACCGGCTGGCCAGGATTCCAAATGTGTTCTCCACCACTCTTCGGGCTCTGACCAGCCGGTAATTAAAAACCCTCTGTTCCGGGGTGAGGGTCCTCATTGGGAATGGCCGCATCAGGTGGTCCCCCAGCGCAAACGCTTCATCAGCAACGAACACAAATGGGAGTCCTTTAACATTGTCCTCTGGAGCTGGCAAGTCCAAGCTGCCATTCTGGAGACGCCTGTAAAACTCAGTCTGGGCGATGACTCCACCATCGGACATCCGGCCATTCTTCCCCACGTCCACATACAGGAAGTCGTAATTAGCCGACACCACCGCCAACATCACTATACTATTGAACCCCTTGTAATTATAATAGTACGACCCCGAGTTGGGTGGTGGGACAATGTGGACGTGTTTCCCATCAATTGCCCCTCCGCAGTTAGGAAAGTCCCACCGCTCGGCAAAGTGGGAGGCCACAGTCTGCCATTTCTGTGGCGTGGAAGGAAACTGTTGAGGAAAAAACAATAAACATTACTATTTTTTTCTCAGAAACATGGCAAGCAGATTAGACACAAACATTATGGGGCAACCTCCAGATAGCATTTATTAAGGGGAATTTAACAAAGCCAAAGTATAAGGTACACCTATCATATTCCCCCTCCCCCCCCTCTCATGGGCCATTTCTAACATTATAGGGGGTCTAGGGGGTGTGTGGAAATCTTGGACAGGTAACCCTCTTCACTTCATTGAGAGATGAATGCCTAAATACAGGGTATTACTTGGAACAGCCCCTCCTTAGTTACACTATTGGCAGACCACTGGACAGGTAAGAAGTTTCATAATACAAAGATAGAAATACACATAGTACACATTTGAGCACATTTGGACATTCTGCTATTACCTATCAGATAATAATAGAATACAAAAACTTGAAACAGTACCATTTGAAAGTATACAGGCAGGCCCTTGCACTACATGCTTTGGGGAATTCAACCATAAATCTGAGCACTAAAGAGGTGGGTATAGTGTGTATGGGTTTGGCAAAGTCAGCAGATAGATGATTGAGGATAGATAGAGAATTGGGATCAGCTGACTTAGCAGTTGGGGGGAGGGAGGGTTACTAAAAATTATTTGGGGACACCACCAAAAAAAAAGCCTCTGGCACTCTGCCTAAATTTAAAGCAAAAATAACATTTCAAAACATTTTATGGAGTGTTTGGGGTAAAGCACTACTATGGAGCAGAAAAAATACATTAAGTGACTACATGCGGTGAATATAGGCCAGAAGACACCATGCTGGGGAGGTTATTGAAGGGCAAATATGTATGAAGGACCTAAAATAATAATTACATAAAAATCCAGCATGCATGAGAACAAAGGGGACATTCACAGTATATTACATTCATGGTAATTAGGGAATGAGGAAAGAAATACAAGATATTTACAAACATTCAATACAATAAAATATGATATAAAAGGATAAAAATCTTACCTTCATATACTCCTTCTGCAGGACCTGGATGATGGCAGAACAGGTCTCTGGGATAATAATCCCCAGAGCCTGGGGGGAGATGCCTGTCGAGAACTTGAGGTCCTGCAGGCTTCTCCCTGTCGCCAAATACCGCAGGGTAGCGACCAACCTCTTCTCCGGAGTGATGGCTTGCCTCATGCAGGTATCCTGCCTGCTAATATAAGGGGTCAGCGAAGCCAACAAACAGTGAAACACGTCCGTCATCCTGAGAAAGTTCCTGAAATCATCAGGATTATTCTCACGGACCTCACGGAGCAAAGGCATATGAGAGAACTGGTCACGCTGAAGCAACCAATTCTTGGTCCCTGAACTCCTCCCCATCCTGTTCATGGACTGGACTTGTGTCAAGGTCAGGACCCCAACACCACGCCCCCGCACAGCACGAACTCTACGAGGAGTATGCATACGCAACATGGCTAGAAAACGGTCGGCTGCTCAGAACGAAGTAACAGAATGCACTGAAGAACAGCAAGGCCTGTGAAGAGCGACCTGAAAAACAGTAACGAACGAACAAGAATACAATGACTAAGTCACGCAGAACTTGCTTGCACGCACTGAACAGCAGATACAAACCCACAAGCACAAACTGAATGGTAGAAAACGATCTGAAAGCCACGAGTCTAAAAAAGCACGAATCGTCTCTCACCAAACTTTTACTAACACGAGATTAGCAAAAGGAGCCCAAAGGGTACCGCGCTTGGTTCTGAACCGGCCTTTTCTAGTCTCGTCGTTCGTGGTGTACGTGACCGCGTGGTTGGCGATCAGAAATTCCGACAACTTTGTGCGACCGTGTGTAGACAAAACAAGTTTGAGCCAACATCCGTCGGAAAAAAATCCTAGGATTTTGTTGTCGGAATGTCCGAACAAAGTCCGACCGTGTGTATGCCCTATTACTGCATGGTGTAGACCCAGTCTGTTCCACCAGAGCAAATTCAGTGCTGTCCTGGAAAATCTCTGGCTCAAACGCATGGAGAGCCCCTGAGACTTCCATGGACAACCCTGTGGCTCTGCGTCTGGTTGCCAAGGGAGACATTCCTCTTTCCACATTACTTTTGAACACATCACAATAAGTACATGTATCATCAGCCATACTTTTACCATCAGCATTCATAGACATAGCAGTGTTATAAGCTTTAACAGGCCGTTTTTGGTCAGAACACACAGCACCCCGTGTACCACTCAGCACACCACTCTTCCTCTCCAAAGGCATTCTTTTGCCTACTAGGGCGGCTCTACAGTTGTCCTGGGAAACCACGTGCCTCACCACTGCGGTCTCCTGGGAGGTTTCCCTGGGCATCTCTGTAGCACCTGTCACTAGGGAACCTGGCACACAAACTGTATTGGTCACCCCTAGGTTACCACTTCCAGCACTCTGGTGGATTACACCAGGCACATACAGAGTCCAGTCTTTTTGAGTTCTTAACCCTGCTGCAGGTTGAGCTTCCACCTGTGTCTCCCCACTACCCGGGGTAGCACACTGCAGCCAGTCCATTTTTACAACTTCTGCCGATCTCCCAGCCGGATATACTCCCACTTCACTTGGATCAGTCCCACAAACTGCAACAGTCTTACCATAATCTGTAGCAGGTAACTCTGGCTTCATTTGAGTACGTTGTCTATCCTTTATCGCACTCCCTGCAGGCACAGCAGGTACTTCCTCACTGTTGCCAGAGGTGATTGAAAACATGTTTGTACAAAAATCTGGGCTTGCAGACAAAGACTTCTGCCCAGTAACCACATCTCCAGGCAGGTTCCATAACCTGGGACAAGAAAAAATTCCATGCCCCAGTTGACCACATTCTAGGCATGGTACATTTCTACACATATCTTTAGTGGGACGCCGCTCCACATCTCCACTGTATCTCCTCCTTCCGGTTAACACCCGATCTCTTGTTGCTAAGGGAGATGGCACTCTTCCAGCAGTACTTTGCTGACTTTCCCAAATGCAGCGACTTTGCGCTCTTTGAAGCATTGTTGCTTTCAACTTGCCACAATCCTCTGCCGGCAATAAGTTTCTCGCGTAGTCCACAGACTTGACATCACTGCCGTTACTACGGGCAACCACATACTTCTCGAACTTCTGATCAGCCTTTTGGACACTCCTGGGACTTAAATCAGGCTTCCCAAACATTGTTGCAGACCTTTGTCTGGCCATGTCACCTTGTATTGGAGACTGAGACAAAGGGCACTTGGAGACAACATGCCCCCACTCTCTGCACCGCAAACAGCGCTCTTGCTTCAGAGCCTTGACAAGGCTTCCCCAATTGCATCCTCTTGTAAGCTTGGGACTTTGCACATTAATAGCTGGCCTGTTTGCACCAGCGTTGCCAGGGGCAACAGCATGCACTTCCCTTTGAAGTGGAGTTGGTGTCTGCAATATTCTCCAGCAGGCTCAAACTCTTGCTTCATCTTTGCAGTCACTCCACCACACTTTTGCGCCCTCCAGCAAAAAATGAAGCACTGTCACTTTAAAGCAAGTTGCTTTTCACTGCATGCAAGCTTTCCTCACCTGCACAGTGCACACACAGATTGTGCTGTCTCATGCACACAAACACAGTTCCTAGCATAAAAAATAAGTTTGACTTTTCATTCACAGGTACACCACCTGCAACACGCAATGCCTTTTGCCTGGCTGCCCTTCCACACACAGCCAATAGTTCCTGACTTGAACTCACTGTGGAGCAAGGACCCGGATTCCACCGTCTTGTGCCCGCATCCAACAACCACTTGAACCATTAGCTCTCATGGCAGATGCATTTGTCAGTGATTCAAGCCAGTCAGAAACTATATTTAAGGGCATGGTAGCCCATTTTTATTAAAAAGGCAAATAAAAGTCTGTAACATAAAGGGTTCCCACGCAGGGGTTCATCTCCAGCAAATAAGCACAATAGAAAATGCTAGCCCACCTGGCTCTCTTTAGAAGTACCTCTGCTCTTAGAGTGCCTCTGGACACAGGGTTGGAGATCCTGTCCCACCCAAGACACTATGGAATCTCCCAACTACAGAGCCCCATGACCGAATACCAAAACCTGGAGAAAGCTGCGAAAGCAGTTTTCACTAGTCCACATTTATGCTCTGTAGCCTTGCACCAAGAAAATTTGCATACCCTGTGTCCCCCAAACTATCAATTTTACCTTGACAGCATCTCCTACTGTCACAGTACGTTTAAGAAAATTTACAAAGCTTCACACTGTGTTAACCACTGGGAACTGACAATAAAAATGGCAAATAGGTGGCACTATACCCCATATTAGATTAGCATACTACTTTTTAGGATCATCACCACAATGCTGGACAATGTGGGCAAATAGGAAACTTACGCCACATGTTATGGCAATGCCCAAATATAAGAAGTCTGTGGAACCAAACATTCCAACTAATTTCTTCCCTAACAGGAATACTGACCCCTCCTGCCCCAGCCTTAGCAATCCTACACCTAGGCACAGAAAAGTTCCCACCAAACTATAGACCAGTAGTGAGCCACATCCTACTAGAAGCACAAATACTAATACTACATAACTGGAAAACTAAAACTACCATAAACCTCTCTGATGTTACAAAAGCAGTCCATAGGAACTACACATTCGAACGTCTCATAGCAATCAATTCTATGCAATGCAATAAGTTTGACAAATGTTGGTCTATATGGCCTAAAAAGTAATAGCGCTTTATAAAAGTCTCATAAGATAGTTGCTGTATGTATGCTTCAATCCAGTTCTTACGTTTAAACTGATATTTTGTTACTACTCATCTTACGCAATTCTGTTTATGGAGATTTAATATGTAACTGTTAACCAAGCACAAATTTTCCAATTGGGTGAACATCGTGTATATCGAATTGTCCTACCTGATTTGTACATTGTTTTCTATGAAAAATTCAATAAAAAAGTAATGGAGAAAAAAAAAAGAAAGAGGTTCGGCCCTTAACCACTTCAATACAGGGCATTTTCACCCCCTTCCTGCCAGGGCCATTTTTCAGTTTTCAGCGCTGTAACATTTTGAATGCAACACTGTACCCAAATTAAATTTTTAGCATTTTTTCCCCACAAATAAAGCTTTCTTTTGGTGGTATTTGATCACCTCTGTGGTTTTTATTTCTTGCGCTATAAACAAAAGAAGAGTGACAAGTTTGAAAAAAACACAATATTTTTTACTTTTTGCTGTAATAAATCTCCCAATTTAAAAAAAAAAAATTCGGGAAGCAGGAGGCAGAGCCTAGCAGAGCAGACATGCATTGTTAGAGCTCCACACCGCTGAGGAGAGAAGAGAAGGACAAAGCGGAGCCTGCAGGCTCAAAAGGTATCCATTTGAACCTTTTTGCCCCAGGGAACAAACTGTGAAAGTTTGGGCAGGAAATATGGTACTGGGAGGAAACCGTGGCAGAAATAAAAATCACCTCACAAAGAGCTCACAGGCACTCACTGCAGCTGAAGCAGCTCCAGTCACCTCACAAGATACAGCATCAGGGCGCTCTCACAGACAGAAAATGTCACAGCAAGACTCTCCATTTGAGTCAGACACAGAACAAATCCTCTCACAAATTTCTCCACAAGCCTCCTCAGTATCCCCAGTAATATTATTACAATTTGAAAAGATGCTTCATAAGGCTTTAAAACAAACCTCAGACCAAATAACAAAAAGCCTAACCAAAGAAATAAGAGAGCTGGGAAACCGCACCGCAGCCTTAGAAATAAAAATGGATGAAATTGAAATTACAACCCAAGAAAATATAACAGAATTGGAACAATTAAAAAAAGAGAATTTAATACTTCAAACTAAGCTCGAAGATTACGAAAATAGAGCCAGACGTTCAAACTTGCGCATAAGGGGAATACCTGAAACTGTGACAGACCTGCAATCTACTATTACTGCTCTATTACAAGAACTAAAGCCAGATATCCCTATTGAACGTTTAGAACTGGACAGAGTACACAGAGCCCTCACAGCCAAAAAGAAAGATGGACCCCCACGTGACACAATCACAAAATTTCATTATTACAGAACGAAAGAACAAATACTAATTGCTGCAAGAGAAAAAAAGGAACTTAATTTTCAAGGACACAAATATCAAATTTTTGCTGACCTATCCCAACTTACTATTAATAAAAGACGATCCATGAAACCCCAACTAATGGAACTGCAACGCCACAACATTATGTATCAATGGGGCTTCCCCTTTTCAGTCAGATTTAACTACCAAGGTACAATTTACAGAAGCAGATCAGCAGATGAACTACAACAAACCCTTTTAAAATTAAATCTGACAGAACCCACAAGCAGCAACTCTCCCACACGCAGAAGAATGGCATCATCTTCACCTTCAGGCAGCACCCAGAAAATTTCAGAACAAAATGGAAATCATCATTCTGACAAAAGAGGCCGTTATGCCACATCATCCATGGACCAAGAAGATTCAATGGACTGACATCCTAATTCCTGATATCTCTTCATTTATTATACTAAGAGATGGTTCTCTATAAAAAACCTGTATTTATAACTGAATGTAACTGCATTCTGATAGTCACACACTGTGTGGGATCATGTTACATTCCAGTTATATTTCTTATTACTTCTGATTCATATAGCCTTAGAATATATAAGTGAAATAAGGAAATTCTTGTTCAGTTATATATTATCAGGTAATAACAATAGATTTATTACTTGTTAGGACAAATATGTTCAATAATCCAGAAGTAATGGAAGCTTTTTCTTTATTTTCTTAAAACAAATATATTATTACCTAACTAGTTCCTAGAATTATGTTTTTGTTTATTCTAATCTGAAGCAATACAACCTCAATTTTATGAGTTAACATATCTAAACAGTTACATATGAATAAAATATGTAATTGTTTACTCTAAAAGGGTTAAAATCCCAAAATAATTCAAACTATCTTCATCAATACCAAAGTTATTAACAGTACCTTTCTAACTGAATTATTTGGCCTAGGGCAAGACTAACCATATACAACCACCCTGGAATAAATAATTTCAACAAAAACTATATTCTGCACTCCAATTAATGAAACATCATTTTGATGTCTTTTGACATAGCACTTCTCTCCTGTAAGCGGAAGATCCCTGTACCCCCATTAGCCCTCCTCATTCTCCCAACCATATTATGTGGGAGTGCGACGAAGGCACTTATTCCCCTGAGAGAGATATTTATTCTCTTTCACGGGTAAATTGTGATTACTTGCAAAAAATAATTTATACAATGTATCATCTAATCTCATATGTTTTTTGTTTACTCTTTACTCCAGAATTCACTGGTTTCTTTTCTATCTATTCATCTCTTCAGTCCACACAGGTTGATCTGCGCAGTCAGCTCTGCATAACAAAAAGTAAGTCAAAACTATTTGATCTATTGCCATGGCACCACTGAATATACTTTCCCTGAATGTTCAGGGAATAAATGTCCCTCAAAAAAGGACCAAAGCCTTCCGTACTTTCCATAACAAGAAGGCTCACATAGTATGCCTCCAAGAAACACACTTCACCAAAGATTCTACTCCAAAATATATTTCTCCTTTTTATCAACAAATTTACACGGCTTCTGCCTGTACCAAGCAAAGGGGAACTCTAATTGCATTTCACCGATCCACACCATTCACCTTATCATCAGAAATTAAAGACCCAGAAGGTAGATACCTGATACTCATGGGTTATATAATGGATACAGCAATCACGGTGATTTCCTACTACGCTCCTAACAAACAACCTACACCATTCCTCTCACATATATTACAAGTGATTAATACACACAAAATAGGAACAGTGATAATGTGTGGGGATTCGAACCAGGTCCTCCTCCCATTTCTAGATAAATCACCTTTTACACCATCCAAAATAACCTCTAGAATACCTTTTTCTCAACTTCTTTCCAAATAAAATCTGGTAGATTCATGGAGAGAAAGTAACCCAATGAAAAAGAAATTCACTTATTTCTCGCACCCTCATCAAACCTTCACCAGAATAGATCATATTTTTCTAACAATAAGAATGATACCAGAAATTATTGCATCAGATATAATTCCGATTCTGTGGTCTGACCATAATGCAGTATACACTACTATAGCCTCAGCCATACCAAAAGCGCATGACCCAACGTGGTACTTACCGGACATAATGCTCAAACACCCACTACATCAGATGGCCATTGAACAAGCTTTAAAGGAATACATATCAATTAATAATACAACAGACATCTCCCCAATAACACTGTGGGAAGCTCATAAGCCTGTCTTGCATGGTACAATACAAAGACAAATGGCACTATTTAAACGGGAACGCAAAAATCTAGCAAAAAAAATAGAACTCAATTTTATTGCAGCCTACATATCATTTCAAGATAATCCATCTCAGAGTACAAAATCTCATCTGGAAAAATCTAGATTGGAATACGATCTATTTCTCACTGAGTCAGTTGATAAATCCCTCAAACGCTCCAAACACAATTTCTACATGAATACAAACAAACCAGGTACATATTTGGCTCGGGCATTAAATTCAACTAACAAATCTTTCAAACCAATACGTTTGAAATTATCAAAAAATGTTTACACTTGTAATCCAGTTAAAATAGTCCATAAATTTCACTCACATCTCGCAACTTTATACAAGACAAACAATGAATTTAATCCTACAGAAGCTGAATACTTCTTCTCAAAAATAACCTTACTTGAGTTATCTCAGAATCAAAAAAGCAGTTTGGATGAGCCTATAACTATAGATGAAGTTGCTAACGCCATAAAAGACCTAAAACTTAACAAAAGACCAGGCCCAGACGGCTACTCGGCTTTATACTATAAAACATTCTCAGAAATACTCTCTCCCATTCTCACTGAAACTTTTAACAAACTTCTAGATGGACATTCTTTTCGGCAAGAAACACTAATGGCAATTGTTTGTATGATCCCAAAACCACTTTCTGATGATACTTCCTGTGTGAATTATCGGCCTATCTCTCTGTTAAACCTCGATATTAAATTATTAGCAAAAATAATAGCAAAACGCCTCAATAGCATTATAGGAAAATTAATACATAGAGATCAAGTAGGCTTCATGCCAAATAGACAGGCAGGCGATAATATACGCAGGGCAGTGTTATTGGCACATATTGCTAAAAAATGGAAAATCCCTTTATGTTTTCTATCTCTCGATATTAAGAGGGCATTTGACACAGTATCCTGGCAATATATGCAATATTCATTACAAAAATGGGGTTTTGGACCCCACTTTTTAACATGGATCAAGGCATTATATAATAAACCCAAAGCCTATATAAAATATGCTGGATACAAATCTGAAGCCTTTAATATCGAAAGAGGTACCCGACAGGGTTGCCCATTATCTCCCTTATTATTTGCCCTTATACTCGAACCCATGGCCCAATACATCAGAACAAACCAAACTATAACTGGCATTGAAGTAGGAGGTATTACACACAAATTATGTATATTTGCAGACGATATATTACTTTTTCTATCATCACCACAGGTCTCTGGTCCTAACTTAATACCAGCTCTTAATGGATTTGCAGCCCTATCCGGCCTTATGATTAATCCTAAGAAATGCCTAGTGCTTAATATTTCACTCACAAACATGGAATTGATCCCGGCTAGGGCTGCACTCCCATTCACATGGGCAGAAAAATCAATCCCATATCTTGGAATTCATTTAACAGCATCTCATTCTGACTTATTCTCAACCAATTATCCTCCTGTATTAAGACAGATCACAAATCTAATAAAACAATGGTCGCAACTTCCTTTATCCTGGATAGGGAAGATTAATGCAATCAAAATGACTATTCTACCCAAATTGCTTTATCTATTCAGAGTCCTCCCTATTCCAATTCCTTCCTATTTTTTGAGAATAGTACAAAAAAGAGCAACTTCGTTTATATGGGGCTCTTCTAAACCACGTATACCTATACACACACTACATCTTCCCAAAAATAAAGGAGGCCTGGGATACCCTAATTTTACTAACTACTACAGAGCAGCACATTTGGCCAGTCTGTCCAAATACCATGCAAAACAGGAAATCCCATTATGGGTATTTATAGAGGCTTCAGAAAATGACCCTCTATTAATATCAAATTTATTATGGCTTGATCCTAAAGACCGCTTTAAAATTCATAATCCCATAACTAAACACTTCTTATCTCTCTGGGATAAACTAAAAACCAAATATCAGTTACAATCTCCACACAATCCTCTCCTTTCTTTTATCAGAAATCCGGCCTTTTATCCGGCATGGATCTACCCAAATTCTTTTAAAGCTTGGACAACATCAGGCATTCAGACACTAAATGACTTCATAGCATCTAAATCATTCCTTTCATTCCCATCGCTTAGAGAAAAATATGATCTACCAAACTCTGAGATATTTAGATATCTCCAAATCAAAAATTTCTATACACCATTCCTAAAGGGGGATACACCATTATCCCAATTATCCATTTTTGAATCAATCTGTACAAAAGATCCATTTGCTAAAGGTACAATTTCATCACTTTATAATCAATTATATGGAGTAGCAAATCTTAATAGACCCTCTTATGTTCAGAGGTGGGAGGAGGACCTGGGACGAACTTTAGAAGACACGGACTGGTCTAACATATGGCTCACATCTAAGTCATCTTCACCCAACATCTTAGCACTGGAGACAAATTATAAAGTCCTAACTCGCTGGTACCTTGTACCCGCTAGAGTGGCAAAATATTCACCTAATACCTCAACTCTTTGTTTTCGAGGATGCCCAGAAATAGGCACATATTTACACATATGGTAGACGTGCCCAGTAATCCAAACCTTCTGGAAGGAAGTCTTCGTGATTGCATCTAAAATATTTAAAAAAATAATACAACCAGATCCATATTTAACTTTACTTAATCTAAAACCGGAATGGTTAACACTCTCTCAATTCAAACTTATGATCCAACTAATAATGGCTGCAAAACAAACAGTGGCCAAGGCATGGAAATCTCCTACATTGGTACTAGCAGAAACAATTCACAGAATGAATAATACAATGTCCCATGCTAAGATGGTAGCCATCGATCAAAATCAAATTCCAAAATTTGAAAAACTTTGGCATCCTTGGATAAAACAACAGTTCCTGTCAAACTTCAATGACTCTGTCCTGTTGCCATGGTAACAGATTAAATGACTTACAGAGACACCCATTCTAAGGCTTCAAAGAGAACTAAAAAGAATAATAAACTGACGAGCGGGACAACCTTGTGGACCATACCTCTACCTTTCAACCCTTTTTCTTCTTTCTCTTTCCTTTTCTCCACCTCACGATTAAAGCTCATTATCAGAATTTATTTGACCTATATACACTCTACTTGTAAACAATATGTATAGTAGGTATAAATCATTTAAATACCTACAAAAGTAACTAAGGAAATGATATATATCTTTAATTTAGGTTTACGTGAACCCAATGTTTAATAATTGAAATTTCATGATATTTACTTATATAAACCCTACTGTAAAACAATGAGCTTACTTTATAGATCCTTGTAAACTTACTTTATGTATCTTTATAACATTGTATACTCAATAAACTTCTTTTGACAAGGAAAAAAATAAATTCTTCAGTTTAGGCTGATATGTGTTCTTCTACATATTTTTAAAAATATCACAATATATATATATATATATATATATATATATATATATATATATATATATATATATATATATATATATACTATAATAAATATCCCCAAAAAATATATAAAAAAACATTTTTTTCCCCAGTGTAGGCAGATACGTATTCTTCTACATATTTTTAGTAAAAAAAAAATCGCAATAAGCGTATATTGATTGGTTTGCGCAAAAGTTATAGTGTCTACAAAATAAGGGATGAATTAATTGCATTTTTATTATCATTATTATTTTGTTTTTACTAGCGGCGATCTGCAATTTTTATCATGACTGTGACATTGCGGTGGACATATCGGACACTTTTGACACTATTTTGGGACCATTCACATTTATACAGTGATCAGTGCTATAAAAACGCACTGATTACTGTATAAATGTCACTGGCAGGGAAGGGGTTAACACTAGGGGGAGATAAAGGGGTTAAATGTGTTACCTAGGGAGTGATTCTAACTGTAGGGGGAGGGGACTCACAAGGGGAGGACACCGATCAGTGTTCCTTTGTACTGGGAACAGACCATCAGTCTTCTCTCACCTGACAGGACGTGGATCTGTGTGTTTACACACAGATCCACGGTCCTGCTCTGTTATCGGGCAATCGCTACATTGCAGCTGCTGGGCATGCGCAACGGCTCCCAAGTGACGAGCGCGCCCTCTAGCTGGCCAGGAAGCCGAGGACGTCATATGACTCCAGGATGGGAGATCATTTGACGATGGCTGGGATGGGAAGTGGTTAAGCGGTAAAGTTGTTTGCTAATATCATGTAAAATTAAAAGGTGGAACTTCACCAACATATTCTCTAGGTCAGGGGTAGGCAACATCGGCACTCCAGCTGTGGTGAAACTACAAATCCCATCATTCCTCTGCCTCTAGGAGTCATTCCCGTGATTGTCAGGGTCTTGCGATGACTTGTAGTTCCGCCACAGCTGGAGGGCCGAAGTTGCCTACCCCTGCTCTAGGTTGTTTGCTTTCAGAAAATATAGAATGTTTTGGGGATTTCTTCAGGCCTAATTTTTTTTTATGTGTGCAAAAAATGCAAAAGCAGCTCTAGCAGAAAATGGGTTAAAGTAAAACCTTTCCTGTGCAGATGCATAGAAAGTACATTTCAAAAGAGTTACCTGTAAACTTATATGTGTTTGATGCTGTTTTGTAAAGATATGCTTTTTTTGATTCTACATCAGTGTCAGCTTGTTTCACTTTGCTTTCATAATGTTTCTGTTTTCTAATGCGCAAAACAAGAGTTTTTTTTTACAAGTTTCCCCATATATTGTTCTGCATTTACATGAAGTGTATTGTCTGTTCACACACTCTGTCTTTACCTTTCATACTTAATACAAAATTGAGTCTGCACTAAAACATTTCTTAAAAGACTAAATTCAGCAGATCTTTTTGCAATTGTATTTATTGCCCTAGGCTAACATATCCTTTTCTCATGGGTCTCTGATTTAGTATAAGCTGGTGTTTCTGATCTTGGAAGTCCATCTTCGTGTATCTTTGAGACCATAAACTACAAATTTCCTTGCTTATACATAATTAATGTAGACTGATGTCCCTCAAGGGTACATGCTTTGAAATATGAGCATTCAACAAATATTCTGTTCATATTTCTACAAAGTAAAATAGTTTAGAAACTTTAGAATTCTGGACTTTTTAGTTAATGTTAAATGTGAAGTGTTCAAGTATGATTTAATCATTCAGATGGCATAAAGAAGACATTTTCATTGAAATATGTAAGCTGCTTTGCCAGGGAATCATTCCTGGCAAGGTATTCCCTCATACTGAGGGCATGTGGCGTAGTATGGTTTGGACACCCCCCAACCCTTTTCCTGGTCAGCTAGGCTGCATGCTTGGATAAGGGTGTTGGTGTGAATTTTGGAGGTGACCCTAATTATTTATTTATTCATTTATTTATTTTGCATTAAGGTTCCCCTTAAAGCGGAGTTCCACGCAAAAGTGGAAATTCTGCTTTAGCCACTTACGGACCGCCCACCATCGTTATACATAGGTACTTTGAAGATGGCTAGCTGCCATAACCCCAGTATCCTCTTCTTCAGCAGGCGGTCCTCTTTCAGATAAAAGTGGTCTCTGCGGCGAATTTGCCGCAACATCACTTTTATCGGAGGCGGGAGAGGGACTCTCCTGCCTCACTCCGATGCCCTCCACCACTTACCAGGGCCTGTGTCCTGTTAGATATGGAGACAAGTGAGGGGAAGATGGCCCCCACCTGTGTCCATACCATTGCAGGGCGGAAGCAACGTCAAAACATCTCTTCTGCCCATAGCTTATAAAGAGACATTTTTTTTTAAATGACATTTAATTTTTTTTATTTTATTGCATTTTAGTGTAAATATGAGATCTGAGGTCTTTTTGACCCCAGATCTCATATTAATTAGGTCATGTCATGCTTTTTTTCTATTACAAGGGATGTTTACATCCCTTGTAATAGGAATAAAAGTGACACTTTTTTCTTAAAGAACAGTGTAAAAATAAAAAATAAAAGGTAAAATAAATAATAATAAAAAAAATATAAACGCGCCCCGTCCCGCCGAGCTTGCGTGCAGAAGCAAATGCATACGTGAGCAGCGCCCGCATATGAAAACGGTGTTCAAACCACACATGTGAGGAATCACTATGATCGTTAGAGTTAGAGCAATAATTCTAGCCCTAGACCTCCTCTGCAACTCAAAACATGCAACCTGTAGAATTTTTTAAGCGTGGCCTATGGAGATTTTTAAAGGTAAAAGTTTGTCGCTATTCCACGAGTGGGCGCAATTTTGAAGTGTGACATATTGGGTATCAATTTACTCTGCGTAACATTATCTTTCACAATATCAAAAACATTGGAATAACTTTACTGTTGTCTTATTTTTTCCCAAAAAAGTGCACTTGTAAGACCGCTGCGCAAATACGGTGTGACAGAAAGTATTGCAACGACCGCCATTATATTCTCTAGGGTGTTAGAAAAAAATATATAATGTTTGGGGTTCTAAGTAATTTTCTAGTAAAAAAATAACAGTTTTTAACTTGTAAACAAATCTCAGAAAGAGGCTCGGTCCTTAAGTGGTTAAACACTCCTCTTCCCCTTCTATGCCACATTTGCCATGTAATTTTTTTTTTGGGGGGGAGGGAGTAGGTACCTAGTTTTGACAGATGCCTGCTCCCACTTCCTCTCGGGCCACCTAGGCTACTCGAGGGAAAGTTCTCCTCTCCCTCTCCTCCCCTGGGACACGTCACAGGTCCCAGAAGATTGCCCGGTCATTGAGGAGGAGCATTGCAACTCGGCTGTAAAGCCACAAGCTGTTACAGCCAGATGCCCACACTTTTAATGTCGGCGCCGGGGAGAGGCGAGGGAGAGGACCGAGGGTTCGGGTGGCCACATCACTGGATAATGGGACAAGTGAGTGTGTGTTTATTAAAAGTCAGCAGCTACACTTTTTGTAGCTGCTGACATTTAATAAACACAAAAACTATTGGAACTCCACTTTAAAATCGATACCAGACCATCATCAAGGAGAAAAATCTGGTATGCATTCTTAGGGGAACATACAGGCCTTTTTTTTGTTCCTTGCATGGGATCCCTCATTAACCACTTGCTTACTAGGCACTTAAACCCTCTTTTTGCCCAGGCCAATTTTCAACTTTCAGCGCTCTCACGCTTTGAATGACAATTGCGCGGTCATGCAACACTATACCCAAATTACATTTTTGTCATTTTTTTCACACAAATAAAGCTTTCTTTTGATGGTATTTAACCACTTGAGGACTGAGCCTCTTTTTTAGATGTGTTGTTTACAAGTTAAAAACAGGTTTTTTTTTGTGATAGAAAATTACTTAGAACCCCCAAACATTATACATTTTTTTTTCTAACACCCTAGAGAATAATATGGCAGTCGTTGCAATACTTTCTGTCACACCGTAATTGTGCAGCGGTCTTACAAGCACACTTTTTTGGAAAAAATACACTTTTTTGAATAAAAAATAAGACAACAGTAAAGATAGCCCAATTTTTTTAAATTGTGAAAGATAATGTTACGCTGAGTAAATTGATACCCAACATGTCATGCTTCAAAATTGCGCCCACTCGTGGAATGGCGACAAACTTTTACCCTTAAAAATCTCCATAGGCGACGTTTAAAAAATTCTACAGGTTGCATGTATTGAGTTACAGAGGAGGTATAGGGCTATAATTATTGCTCTCGCTCTACTGATTGTGGCGATACCTTACATGTGTGGTTTGAACACGGTTTTCATATGAGGGCGCTACTCATGTATGCTTTCGCTTCTGAGCACGAGCTCGGCAGGACGGGGTGCATTTAAACATCCCTTGAAATAGAAAAAATGCATGACAGGACCTCTTAAATATGAGATCTGGGGTCAAAAAGACCTCAGATCTCATATTTACACTAAAATGCAATAAAAAAATTGTCATTTAAAAAATTGATTTAAAAAAAATGGCCCTTTAAGAGCTATGGGCGGAAGTGATGTTTTGATGTCGCTTTAGCCCTGTAATGTCATGGAGACGGGTGGGGGCCATCTTCCCCTCACTCGTCTCCATGCCCAGCCACAGAGAGGATGGATCGCCTCCGCCGCTGCCGACAGCTCCAGTAAGCGGCGGAGGGCACCGGGGCGAGGCGGAAGGGGGGCTCCTCTCCCGCTGCCGATAAAAGTGATCTTGCGGCGAATCCACCGAATATACCACTTATATCTTGTAGCGGACAGCTGGCCGAACACGAGGATACCGGCGTGGATATCGGCGTTCCGCGGTTCGAAAGTGATTAATCACTGCTGGGTTTTGGGGGGTTTTTTGCTAAAAAAACTAAAAATGACTGAAAATTTTGAAAAAACAAAAACAGTTTCATAGTTTGTTATAAAATTTTCAAAACAGATAATTTTTCATCTTCATTGATGTGCGCTAATGAGGCGGCACTGATGGGCACTGATAGGCTGCACTGATGGGCACTGATAGGCTGCACTGATAGGCACTGAAAAGGCGGCACTGATGGGCACTGATAGGTGGCACTGATAGGTGGCACTGATAGGCGGCACTGAGAGGTGGCACTGATGGGCACTGATAGGTGGCACTGAAGGGCACTGATCTTGGCACTGATAGGTGGCACTAATGGGCACTGATGGGAGGCACTGATAGGCACTGGTAGGTGACACTGATAGCCAGCACTGATAGGGGGCAATGATGAAGAGACACTGATGGGCACTGATTGACAGCACTGATGGTCACTGATAGGTGGCACTGGTGGGCACTGGCAGGTGGCACTGGTGGGCATTGATAGGTGGCAATGGCGGGTACTGGCAGGTGGCACTGGTGGATGTATAAATTAACAGAATAATATTGCAGAATATTAAACCACAATTGAATGATGCTATATGCAAATGAGAAAGTCCGGACAGCCGCACTCCAGGAAATAATAATCCAAATTTCTTTATTTTAAAATCAGGAACATATATGGATAAGTGCGAAATGCGTTAGCCTATGATCTGTACATTCTGTCCATGGTGTCCTGCATCTGATATGTTCCTGATTTTAATATAAAGAAAACTACTTCCGGTTCCGGCGCCGCATGGAGTAGCTGCACTCTCTCACAGCTCCCGCTCTGAGGACACCTAAATCTGCCTAAAAATCCGGCCCAGAAGCCAGAAACCTCCATCGGCCACCTCGGGCACTTGCATCCGCTCTATGGACCGTTTCGTGGAGGTCCGCGGCTCCCGCTCCAACACGGCCCTGACGCCGCCGGCCTAGCCGCAAATCGAGGCCCCGGCTTCGGCCTACACGGAAACCTACACAGGCGCGCACCAGCAGCAGCAGCAACAACACACAGCGGAGATGGAAGTAAGTGGAAGCACAGCTCCACACACATCCCCTCAGGCACCCCCTACCCAGCCACACTCCCAGGCTCCCTCTCCTCAAGCACCCCCTCCTCCGGCCTTCTCCATGCCAGCTACCTCCCTACAGCTCGCCGGGGACCACAAAACCGAGCGCATAGCACAGGCAGTGGCAGCACTTCTGTCCCCCATGATTTCTGCTTCAGTAGAAAAGGCAGTAAATGCGGGGATGAAACAAATAAAGGCCCAGCTAGGAGAACACAACACTAGGCTAAACGAGCTAGAACACCGCCAATCAAGCATGGAGGAAGAGATATACCAAGCTCAAGCCACAGAACAAGCACAAGACAAAACGAACCAATATATATTCCAAAAACTTGACGATTTGGAAAATAGATCCAGAAGGAGCAACCTGCGATTCGTGGGGATTCCGGAATCCCTCCAAGCATCTGCCCTAATGGACTTTTGCTCCCAACGCATACCCGAGGCGCTAGGCCTAACAGGCCCCTGCACAGTGGAACGCGCTCACAGGATGGGGTCGTATAATGAAGAACGCAAGAATCCTCGGCCCATCATAGCCAAATATCTAAATTACTCCGACAAGGCTCTCATTCTTCAAAAATTTAGACAATCTCGCTCGCTACAAATTGACGGAGTGAGAGTCCTGATTTTTGCTGACTACTCCATCGAAGTTTCAAAGAAACGCAAGGCCTTTCAACAGATATGCTCTGAACTCTTTAAGCAACAGATCAAGTTCACCCTAGCCTTCCCGGCCACCCTACGCCTCAAGACACCTAACGGGGACCAGCTCTCCTTCCAGGAACCCTCAGAAGCAGAGGCATACATGCGGTCCTTATTCCCCAACACTCAACAACACACCCCGTCGAAAGGTACTTCAATCAATCGCTCCCTGGATCAACGAAGCCGGCGTAAAGACTCCCCCAAGCGATTTAGACCCTCGATTCCGGACCAGCACCGCTTTACGCACCGCTGAACTAAAACCTGACACCCACCTCCATCGGTCCCAAAAATTTTGGACAGTAAAGTTCTCTCTGTCCTCCCTCAGGTTCCACGTACCATCTGTACCTCATCTACACGTAATGTACAATATTTCTCATTTACATATGTTTGCCTTTCCATTGTAATCTTTTTCTTACAGGTCCCTTCCTAGCAAGTTATTTCTTTTCGTAAATGGCAATGTTTTTCTTTTTTTTTTACATCCTCATGGCCTCACTGTGTGCGGACAACTGCACTCCCCCCCCCCCTCATATGTGACCCCTTGATGCCCACATGAACACTTGCCTCACGGCCAAGGGCTCTCTGGGGCTATATCATCACCGTCCTGAGATGGGAGCTGACCTACACAGTGACTCCATGCGGAAAAAAGCGAAGTTTCCATGTTCGTATGTTTTACTGGTGATATTTTTCACTATGTTGCTTCTTTTACAGGTTAAATCCCCTTCCCCCCCCCTCTCTCTCACACGGCCCTAGCCAAATCAAATCCATTCTCGTACTTATACACCTCCCACATAACAACCTCAGACTTCCAGACACACCTGACGTACTATCACACCTTCCACACAATATTAAAACACACTTAATAACACACATCCCTTTTCAACCCCCCCAATATGAAAATACTCTCCTGGAATGTAAAGGGTCTCAGATCCCCCCAAAAGAGAATGAAAATCCTTAGGCATCTCAAGTGGCTCAAAGCCGATATAGCACTTCTTCAGGAATCACATTTACCGGCCTCAGACTTTCATCGCATGAAGAAACTCTGGGTTGGCACTGTTCTAGGCTCAGAGGCAACAGGACGCAAAGCTGGCGTTCTCTTACTCATACACAAGAACCTCCCGTGCACAGTCTTGTCCGCAAAAAACGACGACCAGGGCCGTCTACTCACGGTACACATAAAAATAGGCTCCAAAGAACTAGCTATAACAAATGTTTACGCCCCTAATAATCCAAGCAGACAATTTTACACTGAACTATCCAGTTGGCTTCTAGAAAACACACATCTCCCTCATCTAATCGGAGGAGATTTCAATGACACCCTCCATCAGATGGATGACAGGTCCTCACAAAAAAGACCAAAAAAGGACACTAACCCAATACCCCCTTCCCTCCTGGCTAGCACCATGGAATCCATCCATTTCCAGGATCTATGGCGCCTCTCCCACCCGGCAGACAGGGAATTCACTTTCTACTCTAATCCACACAAAACATTCACCAGAATAGACTACACCTTCGGCTCTGACAACTTTCTACCCTACCTCCAAAACTCCACCATCCACGACATCACCATTTCAGATCATGCCCCTATAGAAGTGACAGTAGATAATCTAGACCTACCTCCACACCCCAATATATGGCGGTTCCCATCTTATCTACACAACAACACTGACTTCCAAAATTACATCTCCAACGCTTGGGCTGAATACTCCTCAAACAACGCCCCACACATACACGACCCCAACCTATTTTGGGACGCTGGTAAAGCTTTCCTGAGGGGCCGTATCATTTCCTATGCAACATCATTCAAACGCAACACCCTAACTAAATACAAAGAGGCCAGCTCTCGTTTACACCGGGCACAACGAGATATTTACACCAAAGACTCCCCAACAACACGCTCTGAATGGCAGATAGCAAAAAGGGAATTTGACATTTGGGTAAACAATCTAGAAAACACCAAGAAGGCCTATTTAGACGCCTCTTTCCATAAATTTGGGAATAAAGCAGGAAAACTCCTATCCAGACTTTGCAAAGGTCCATACCGCCCAACCCATATCACATCCCTACGTGACAAAGCGGGTACCCTCCACGCCACTCCACTCCCAATTAACAAAGTCATGCAACAATTCTACTCCTCTCTTTATGCCTCAGACCCGATAGATCCACAAACAGCACGCGCTTTTCTAGAAAAAATAACCCTTCCCAAAATCTCCCCAACACAACTAGAAACCCTAAACGCACCTATCACTCTCCCTGAAATATCGGCAACTATCCGCAACTTAACCTTGTCTAAAGCCCCAGGCCCGGATGGCCTCACCAGCGAATTCTACAAGACCCTACAACCCCTATTAGAACCTACTCTCCTCCAAGTATATCAACATATATGGTCAGGGGGTTCATACCTTCATTCGGGGAACCAAGCCATCATAAAACTACTGGCAAAAAAGGGTAAAGACCCTCAAGAACCAGGATCATACAGGCCCATATCACTTCTCAACCTAGATGTCAAAATCCTCTCAAAAATTGTTGCCACCAGACTAGCAGACATCATGCCTTCTCTAATTCACCCCGCCCAGTCAGGTTTTATTAAAGGACGTACAGCCACCCTTAACATCCGCAAAGTTATGCTGGCCCTAGAACACGCAATACATCACCCAAACACGGATCATGCCATTATCACGCTAGACGCGGAAAAAGCTTTTGATAATGTCAGTTTTGACTGGTTATCCATGACAATGAAGGCAATAGGATTCTCTGGCCCCTTCCACCACCTTATTACCGCCATGTACACAGCTCCGACAGCAAGGTTAGTGGCGGCAGGTCTCCTATCAGAAGAATTTCGCCTCCATAAGGGCACACGCCAGGGCTGCCCCCTATCGCCACTCCTCTTCAATATAGCATTAGAACCACTTTCCAGATATCTAACATCAGTAGCCCCCCTACATGGCTTAAAGATAGGCCCACACGACTTACGTACCTCACTTTTTGCAGATGACGTCCTTATATTTTCAGCCAACCCCTCGTCTGATATGCTAACCATAAAAAATGTATTCGATGAATTTCGCTTATGCTCGGGCCTCCGTATTAATTACACCAAAAGCGAAATTCTTCCCATCGGTTCCCACTCCGCACCTAAATGGACCCAACATTCAATTTTCCCCGTTGCTAAATCCCACATTACATACTTAGGAATAAAAATAGGAAAACTCCCTTCTTCGCTATACCACCTCAATTACCCTCCTTTGGTGTCAAAAATAACTCAGGAATTAAATACCTGGATGGATCTGCCCCTTTCGCTTCTGGGAAGATGTCATTTAATAAAAATGGTCAGTTTTGCCAGACTACTTTACCCCATGCAAACCATCCCACTACTTCTCCATCATAAAGATGTAACCTCACTCAATAACGCTATATCTAAATTCTTATGGCAGAACAAACGACCACGTATAGCTTTAAAAAAACTCTATCTTCCCAGGCGCGAAGGGGGAATCAGTCTCCCGCATGTCAGAATGTATAACCTTGCATGTCTGTTAAGAACAAGTCTAGACTGGATAACCCAGTCCTCTCGATACTCAAACTTCTCTTTGGAATCCCACATGGCCCATCCCTACTCACTTGTAGCCCTCTTACACTGCAGATTGAAGTCAGTCCCCTCTCCCCACCAACATAATCTCCTATTAAGGGACACAGCAGTAGCGTGGAGAGAATCACGGAAAATACTAAAGGTATCCCCTTTTCTGTCAATACACCTCCCGATTCAAGGAAATCCGGCATTTCCGCCGTGTCTAGAGCACAAATCATTCAAAACATGGGAACAGAAAGGCCTAACTAAATTCTCTCATCTCTGCAACACCCAGACGGGTCAACCACTACCCTTCGCCAACATCGCGAAAACCTTCTCTCTACCCTCCACCCACAACTTCTACTATAGGCAATGTATCAGTTTCTTAAGGGAGGCGTGCAATCAAGACAACAAAAGGTTCCAAACAAATGTCACGGATCAAATGATAATGAGTAACACATACAAAATCTCAGACATATACAAACCACTCCTCAACAAATCCTCTCTACCTCTCTCGTCATCATCAATTAAAAACTGGAATAAAGACTTCCCTGATCCAAACCTAGTAGAAAAAATCTTACAAGGGCTTAACGCAGTCCAAAAGATAACACCAAATGAAATATGGAGAGAAACACAACTGAAAATAGCCCACAGGGCACATATACCTTTCTTATCTTCTAAAACGGACAAGAACAAAGCCATCTGCCCCCTCTGTAAACACCAGAAACCATCCTTAGCTCATCGATTCTGGCACTGCTCCTACATATCCACTTTCTGGGACCAAGTTATAGCCTACATATTTAAAGTGACTCTAATTAAACTACCCAAGGATCCTATGCTTCTTATCTTCGGCTACTGGGACCCAATCCTACTGCCATGGTCCAAAACGACCGTCACCAGGGTCGGCTCTACAAAGAACCCGAAGGACACCACATCCCACAAAGGGTGGTCCTTGACTTGCCTATTAACTGTAAGAAGAACCATCTTAAAAAACTGGATTACACCTGTAAGCCCCAATATCACTCAAGTCAAACGGGACCTCATGCAACTTTTACTCAAAGACCGCCTAAACACGGACTTCAAACAAAAAAAATCCTCAGATCACTTCTACTCCAAATGGCAAGCCTTTATGCATGCATCTCTTTCAAAAGAAGAGATATCAAACATCAGCTCATCTTCCTTTTCCTACTTCGATTCCGTCCTCCCGATGCCAATTCAAGACTACAATCGAAATCACACTCCAATCTCTGACACCAGCCAACCTAACGCCAGTGCCAACGTCAACGTCAGTGGGTCTACATAAATAATTATAAATAATTATATACTTCAAACAGAAATAATTATTAATGCTGGACAATATTTGTACGACATTACATCATACTATATCAATTCTCTCAATCTATATAGGGCTCCCCTCCCCCCCTCTTCCCCCCCCCATCTACCCTCCCTCCCCCCCCCCCCCTGTTTTCGTTATTTTTTCTCTTAGTATTATTTTCTTTGTGTTTTTTCAGGTTTTAAAATGCCATGTATTCAGGGTTACTAACAGATCCATCCAGGTTTCCACTATTTGTTACCATTTATTGCATTGCTATGATCTGGTAAACATGCCACGCAGTAACTCGCATGGGTACATACACTGGAAATCCTCTCTTACTGTAAACACCAAGTTTGTAACCAAGTAGTTCTTCTATTATTTGCTTCTGTTTATGCTACAAAACAAGACTGTACACAAGACTGCATTATTAACTGTATTCTCTGAAAATCAAATAAAATCTTTTTGAAAAAATAAAAATAAAAAAATAAAGAAATTTGGATTATTATTTCCTGGAGTGCGGCTGTCCGGGCTTTCTTGTTTGCATATAGCCTCTACCAGCATTAGCCAGCACCTGGAACCTCTCATTTCTGGAGAGTAAGATCAGCTTTACACCTGGTGAGACTCAAACTAGTGAGGGGATAACCTTTGTATCACAATTGAATGATGTGCTCAAAACTTTAACAGTGACAATGTATCAAAATATTAGATAAATAACAGTCTATATTAAAGTGCTAAGTGCTCCAAAAAAATTTAAATAAAGTGCATCGGTGATTCAGGAAAAATAGTGTCCGTGTGCCACACTCCCCTCTTGTGACCCCACTCACCAAAGGTTATGGACCCTCAGCTTTGTTGCTGTGATCTAAGTGATCAAAATGTATTTCCAGTTTCACTAACCAGTGATGTTACTTCCGCCGTCCGTGGAACGCATGCCGACCAGCGGTGAACCCTGATCTTAGACTGATGCCAGCTATCTTGTGAGTGGCGTTTTTGATTGCAAAGTACATACAGTACTTCACTATTGTTTTTTCTTTGTTGTTTTCTCCTACTATGGTCGATTTACTCTGATTTATTCAGGAGAATATCCCTATGTAAAGTTTTCTGAGAGTCCATTCCTCATACACCAGATCACCTACATCACAGCTTTTTTGACCCCAGACTCCAAAGCTGAGGGTACATAACCTTTGGTGGGTGGGGTCACAAGAGGGGAGTGTGGCACAAGGACACTATTTTTCCTGAGTCACCAATGCACTTTATTTATATCTTTTTGTAGCACTCAGCAGTTTAATATAGACTGTCATGTATTTAGTATTTTGATACATTGTCACTGTTAAAATTTTGCGCACATCATTCAATTGTGGTTAATATTCTGCAAGCGCTGTTAATTTATACATCCATTTTTGAGGTTTAGTACTTTTGTAAAAGCTGCCGCAGTTTACTCATTCATTCATATATTCACCTAGCGCAAGTTTTATCTAGTATAAATAGGTGACACTGGTGGGCACTGGTATATGGCACTGGCAGGTGGCACTGGTGGGCACTGCATAGCAGCAGTGGCTGTCTGTGATCTGGACCAATGTCTCTCTGATAGAATTTGCTGATCTTCTGTTTACATCACATGATCAGCTGTCATTGGCTGACAGCTGATCACATGAAAGGGGGTCGGGATCGGCCCCTTACTACAATCTGTGATCAGCTGAGTCTCATTGACTCGCTGATCATAGAGTGCAATGCGCGCGCCCCACAGGGGGCATGCAAGTGTCGCATTCAAGTGTCGCATTGCCCTCCTGGCGATTAAGGCCCGCACTGTAGCCGTCTTTCGGCTATGGCACGGGCGGGAGGTGGTTAAGATCTATACCAGACCCTCATCTACTATAATGGTCTGGTAAAGATGAAAATAATTCCTGGCTGTTTGTTAACAAACAGTAGAAAGTGGCCAAATTTGTAATTTTCCAGCAAATTTGAACAGCATCTTTTCTTTCTGTTTCTGTCAATTTTTCTGTGGTAGGTGCCCATTCACAGGCAGGTTTATTGCATCCCCTCATCCTTCAGGCATATTCATTTAATTATTTTTTCCTTTTTAATGCTGCCCTTTAAGAATTATTAAAATCACTGCTACCCATCAAACAGACATTTATTTATTTCTTTTTTTAATTTATTTAATTTTGCTTTGGAACATGTCCCCCGGGGCAGTGTCCAGCCCCCCATGACTTTTGTTTGACAATCACTTGCCTATTAGCCTGGAAAATGGCCATTACTGATTTTTAGGTTTCCGCTACCATTTCCTTCAATGGAATTTGGATTGTGCAACCAGACTTTAGTAATGGCCGCTAAACCCACCATGAACTGAAACCAAGTAGGTTTGGCTCACCTCTACAACTGACTATAGGCAGCTTTAAAAATTTCAAAGCCATCTTTAAAGTGTCTTTATGGATTTGGTCAAAAATGTAGCCTACTTCTATTTAGTTCATGCTGAATGAAAGCTTTTATAGACAAAAGTCAAAGTCAGTAATAGGTCTGCCTTTTTTTTGCAGTAATAAATACAATTTACAAAGAAAACTTACTGAACATATTCATAGCCCATCCAATCTCTCCTTGATAGATAGTCATAAAACTACTGCACTATTGTTTCAGATAATTAGGCCAAGCTTCCACTAAGAAAGACTTTTGTTATTAAAGACATTCTACAACTCTTTAGTGACTCTGGGACTCATTCCAGAAAATCCAAAGCCAACAAGAAATAATGGACCATGACTGAAATTCTTAGCATTGAAATCTGTGTCGATTCCCTGCATCTGAGGATAGCACAATAGGACTATTGTCACGAATCTTGGCTTAAACCCAAAGGAAGCCATAAAACATATTTGTTGAGAAAATAACTCTATATTAATATCAGCAAAAATGAATTGTGTTTGTATCACGTAGTATGTTTTCATACTGATTAGAAAAGGTGAATGCGTAAAACAAGTATTGTTATACTGGGGACAAACCAAGGTGTCAATATTTCCTTGAACTCCATTATGGTGCATTCAGTGAAGTGATGGGCCATGAAATGTTTTAGATATTTGAAAAGGTTCTTGTGTTTATAAATTACTGGGTATAATAGTGGTGGCTTTATTATTACTTGTGTATACAGTGTTTCTCAGTGATTTGCCTCAGGAAACTGTAGATATTGCTTTAACTACATATCCTTTGGACTAGTGTAATAATGGCACAGTATGCTTTCTATTACATTGAACTGACATTTGCAGCAAGGATTATTACCTGAAATACCTGGAGATAGGCTTTCTTTAGAATAAAAACATAATTTTCAAGCGAACCTGAAATAAACATGAAATGAGATTGTGATGGCTTTCTGAATATCATGCAAGGCAAAATGGCCCATGAGGAATGTAAGTAAATATTATTCTTAATTCCTGGTGAAGTTTCACTTTTCGAGGAGTCTTATCTTATTAAAATGGTCCAAGTGTCATTATGCTTTTAGCATTGGTACTGCCAGTGGTCTATGAGTCATCGATGAACTGATGAAGATCATTTATTAATGTCTTAGTTCATGTCAGTTTATATTATGGGTTAAACTTCTTCAATGCATTTCAGAAGCTTTTATTCCCAGCCGCATACAATTTTATTATTAGGAAAGGGGTTGTGAGCTGAATGGAAGTGCAATACACAGGGGTATTATGTCATAACACATGACTGGGTTCAAGGTCACCTACAGTGTATTCGTTTGCTATTCGTTTTAGTTTTCCATCCCAGCAATGTTATTGACAGTTTGCTTTGGGTAAACATATGATATTTTGGTATGTATGTCCACAATTTCCTAGCATTTTAATAGGTCAATTATTTACATAGCACAAGTTTGTGACCATTTAGGCACTTACATTGTTTTATTTTATTTATTTATCCACTGCTTACAACCCCTGGCAAAAATTATGGAATCACCAGTCCCTGAGGATGTTCATTCAGTTCTTTATTGTTGTAGAAAAAAAGCAGATCACAGACATGGCCAAAAACTAAAGGCATTTCAAATGGCTACTTTCTGGCTTTAAGAAACGATAAAAGAAATCAAGAAAATTATTTGTGGTGGCCAGTAATGCCCCGTACACACGGTCAGATTTTGTGACGGAAAATGTGTGATAGGAGCTTGTTGTCGGAAATTCTGACCGTGTGTAGGCTCCATCACACATTTTCGATCAGATTTTCCGACACACAAAGTTTGAGAGCAGGCTATGAAATTTTCCGGCAACAAAATCCGTTGTCGGAAATTCCAATCGTGTGTACACAAATTCGACGAACAAAGTGCCACGCATGCTCAGAATAAATAAAGAGATGAAAGCTATTGCCCACTGCCCCGTTTATAGTCCCGACGTTTGTGTTTTACATCACCACGTTCAGAATGATCGGATTTTCCGACAACTTTGCGTGACCGTGTGTATGCAAGACAAGTTTGAGCCAACATCCGTCGGAAAAAATCCTAGGATTTTGTTGTTGGAATGTCCGAACAAAGTCCAACCGTGTGTACGGGGCATTACAGTTAGATTTATAGAACAAGCACAGGGAATAAATTATGGAATCACTCAATTCTGAGGAAAAAATTATGGAATCATGAAAAACAAACAAACAAAATAACACTCCAACACATCACTAGTACTTTGTTGCACCACCTCTGGCTTTTATAACTGCTTGCAGTCTCTGAGGCATTGACTTAATGAGTGATAAACAGTACTCTTCATCAATCTGGCTCCAACCTTCTCTGATTGCTGTTGCCAAATCATCTTTGCAGGTTGGAGCCTTGTCATGGACCATTTTCTTTAACTTCCACCACAGATTTTCAATTGGATTGAGATCCGGACTGTTTGCAGGCCATGACATTGACCTTATGTGTCTTCAAGGAATTTTTTCACAGTTTTTGCTCTATGGCAAGATGCATTATCATCTTGATAAATGATTTCATCATCCCCAAACATCCTTTCAATAGATGGGATAAGAAAAGTGTCCAAAATTTCAATGTAACCCTGTGCATTTATTGAAGATTTAATGACAGCCATCTCCCCAGTGCCTTTACCTGACATGCAGCCCCATATCATAATTGACTGTGGAAATTTGCATGTTCTCTTCAGACAGTCGTCTGCATAAATCTCATTGGAACGGCACCAAACAAAAGTTCCAGCATCATCACCTTGCCCAATGCAGATTCGAGATTCATCACTGAATATGACTTTCATCCAATCATCCACAGTCCACGATTGCTTTTCTGTATGTAAATCCCATTTCCTTTAGGCGGTTTCTTACAGTTCGGTCACAGATGTTGACTCCAGTTTCCTCCCATTTGTTCCTCTTTTGTTTTGTTGTACATTTTCTGTTTTCAAGGCGTATTGCTTTAAGTTTTCTTTCTTGACGCTTTGATGTCTTCCTTGGTCTACCAGTATGCTTGCCTTTAACCACCTTCCCATGTTGTTTGTATTTGGTCCATGTTTTAGACACAGCCGACTGTGAACAACCAACATCTTGTGAAACACTGCGTGATGATTTACCCTCTTTACCTACATACTAACAAGCAGATTTAATCTGATGCAGGTGTTAGTGTTTGTAATGAAAATTTACAGGGTGATTCCATAATTTTTTCCTCAGAATTGAGTGATTCCATAATTTATTCCCTGTGCTTGTTCTATAAATCTAACTGTTACTGGCCACCACAATTATTTTTCTTGATTTCTTTTAGTGTTTCTTAAAGCCAGAAAGTTGCCATTTTAAATGCCTTTAGTTTTTGGCCATGTCTGTGATCTGCTTTTTTTCTACAACAATAAACAACTGAAGGAACATCCTCAGGGACTGGTGATTCCATAATTTTTGCCAGGGGTTGTAAATCAGCAACACTGAAATCTTGAATTCAACTATACTGCATGCTAGTGCACTCTTCTTAATTAAAAAAAAGCCACCAATCAATGAAAATAATGGTCCACATAGAGAACCTCTTGAAGGCATGTTAACAATCCAGCTGAAGCAGACGTATAGGGGTAACAAATGTTCTGAAACATATATTATGTTGAATTTAATGATGTTCTAGGTTCCTCTAGTGTTGGTCTTATGTCTAAATGGTTGGTGAGCGAAACTGTTTCAAAATCAGTTTTAGACAAAGTGGGGAAGGGTTAGAAGCTTTTGTTGCTATCTGTGTCTTTATTGGGGAGGGGTACTGTCAGGAAGGACATTCAAGCAGACAGGATGGCTCTGCTAGACAACATCCTGTGCATAGGCACAGGCTAATTCACGTTCCTTTACATGAAAAATTGTGTATGTACACACACGTACGCGCATATTCATGCAGATGTGCACACATCTATTGCTTGCATTGGTGCCAAGCGGGCTATTTAAACTGAGCCTGTGCTATGCTTCAGTGCTGCCTTGTCTACAGCATGCCCATGCATACCTGCTACCTGTTACTTTGCATCTGACTACTGTTACCAACCTGACTTGTCTTGACTACTCCTGAACTCCGCTTGCATTGATCCCAGGTTGCCTCTGACCTTGCTTCTGCCTGTTTCCTTTGCTGCTGCTCCACTGATCTGTTATTGACTCGACCTTTATCTTGACATTGCTCCCCCCTATGCATCTGCACCTGATCCGTCTGCCTGTGTATAACTCGGTTTGTCTGACCCTGCTTCTGTCCCCATCGCTGCTGGACTGCCTGCTGCGAACCTCTGCCTATATACTACTGGTGCTGCCTATGACCTCTCTGCTACCAGCCTGTGCCTGTCTGTTATCTGCTGTGCCAGCCTGCTTCTGTCTCCTGCTCACTGGTGTCCATCCGGCACTCCTGCTTCACTGTGGTCTACTGATGGTCTTCCCCTGTTTGATCCTGAGAGTCCGTCCAGCCCTGCTGCTAGCAAGACCAAAAGGCACTCGTGCCACTATATATTCCTGCGCTACCTGAGTCAGAAGTATAGGAGAATGACTTCTTCATCATGTCAGACTTTTCCACCAGGTATGTGACAGGTCCTCTCGTTTTTGTCCCTGTAATACAAAACAAGAAATAAAGTGTACATGAGTCTCTGGTAGGGATGAGCTGAACATCCCCTCGTTCGTTTCGCACCAGAACATGCGAACAGGCAAAAAAATTTGTTCGAACACTCGAACACCGTTAAAGTCTATGGGACACGAACATGAAAAATCAAAAGTGCTAATTTTAAAGGCTTATATGCATGGTGTTGTCTTAAAAAGTGTTTGGGGACCCGGGTCCTGCCCCAGGGGACATGTATCAATGCAAAAAAAGTTTTAAAAACGGCAGTTTTTTCGGGAGCTGTGATTTTAATAATGCTTAAAGTGAACCAATAAAAGAGTAATATTCCTTTTAATTTCGTAACTGGGTGGTGTCTATAGTATGCCTGTAAAGGGGCGCATGTTTCCTGTGTTTAGAACAGTCTGCCAGCAAAATGACATTTCTAAAGGGAAAAAAAAGTAGTTTAAAAGTACTAGAGATAGTGCCGGCTATAATGAATTGTCGGGAAAAAAAGTCATTCAAAATTGCTAGAGCTAGTGTCTGGCAATACACATAAAAGTTCATTGATAAAAACGGCATGGAATTTCCCCACAGGGCAACCCCGAACCAAAATTTAAAATAAAATGCATGGGGATCCCCCTAAATTCCATACCAGGCCCTTCAGGTCTGGTATGGATATTAAGGGGAACCCCGCACCAAAATTAAAAAAAAAATGGTGTGGGGGTCCCCCTCAAATCCATATCAGACCCTTCAGGTCTGGTATGGATTTTAAGGGGAACCCCTCGCCAAAATTTAAAAAAATGGCGTGGGGTCCCCCCAAAAATCCATACCAGACCCTTATCCGAGCACGCAACCTGGCAGGCTGCAAGAAAAGAGGGGGGATGAGAAAGCGCCCCCCTCCTGAACCGTACCAGGCCACATGCCCTCAACATTGGGAGGGTGCTTTGGGGTAATGGTCCCCCCAAAGCACCTTGTCCCCATGTTGATGGGGAGAAGGAACTCATCCCCACAACCCTTGCCCGGTGGTTGTAGGGGTCTGTGGGCGGGGGGCTTATCGGAATCTGGAAGCCCCCATTAACAAGGGGACCACCACATCCTGGCCCCCCTGTGTAAAATGGTAATGGTAATGGTACCATTTCACAGAAAATGTGTGAAAATGGTAAAAAAAAGACACTTCATGCCTTGGGACAAGTCCTTTATTAAAAAATAAAACTGTCCCACGGAGTCTTCTTCCTCTTCTCGCGCTCCGACGGACCAAAAAAAAAAAAGCTGCAAGCCGCCTACAATCTGCCTCATGGGAGGCACCTGCCGTAATGACAGGCCTTTCAGTTGACAGTTCTTTTATAAGTGAGGGCGGAGCCACACGATGTCATCGCCGGGTGACATCGCCCCCTCTGACGTAAGGGGATATCCCTTTCCCATAGTGTCAGAGGGGGCGGGACCACAGTGACAGATCGTAGGCGGCTTGCAGCTTTTTTTTTTTCGGTCTGTTGGAGTGTAAGAAGAAGAAGACTCCATGGGGCAGTTTTATTTTTTATTTTTTTAATAAAGGACAAGGCGGGTAGTGTCTTTTTTTTTACTATTCGCACACATTTTTTTGGTACATATGTACCCCATTACCATTTCACAAAGGGGGGGCCGGGATCTGGGGGTCCCCTTGTTAAAGGGGGCTTTCAGATTCCGATAAGCTCCCTGCCCGCAGACCCCCACAACCACCGGGCAAGGAGTGTGGGGATGAGGCCCTTCTCCCCATTAACATGGGGACAAGGTGATTTGGGGGGCCGTTACCTCAAAGCACCCTCCCAATGTTGAGGGCATGTGTCCTGGTATGGTTCAGGAGGGGGGATGCTCTCTCGCCCCCCTCTTTTCCTGCGGCCTGCCAGATTGCCTGCTTGGATAAGGGTCTGGTATGGATTTTTGGGGGACCCCACACCATTTTTTTTTACATTTTGGCGTGGGGTTCCCCTTAAAATCCACATCAGACCTGCAGGGTCTGGTATGGATTTTGAGGGGGACCTCCACACCATTTTTTTTTTAATTTTGGCGAGGGTTTCCCCTTAATATCCATACCAGACCTGAAGGACCTGGTATGGTAATTAGGGGGACCCCAACATATTTTTTTATTTTGGTTCGGGGTTCCCCTGTGGGGAAATTCCATGCCGTTTTTGTCAATGAACTTTTATGTGTATTGCCGGACCGACAATTTATTATAGCCGGTACTAGCTCTAGCACTTTTAAATGACTTTTTTTTCCCGACAATCCATTATAGCCGGCACTAGCTCTAGCACTTTTATATGACTTTTTTTCCCGAAAATGAATTATAGTCGGCACTAGCTCTAGGACTTTTAAATGACTTATTTTTCCCGACAATTCATTATAGCCGGCACTAGCTCTAGTACTTTTAAATGACTTTTTTTTCCCTTTAGAAATGTCATTTTGCTGTCAGACTGTTCTAAACACGGGAAACATGCACCCCTTTACAGGCATACTATAGACACCCCCCAGGTACGAAATTTAAAGGAATATTACACTTTTATTGTTTCACTTTAAGCATTAATAAAATCGCTGCTCCTGAAAAAACAGACGTTTTTAAAACTTCTTTTTGCATTGATACATGTCCCCTGGGGCAGGACCCGGGTCCCCAAACACTTTTTATGACAATACCATGCATATAAGCCTTTAAAATTAGCACTTTTGATTTTTCCCATAGACTTCTAAAGGGTGTTCCGTGGCTTTCGAATTTGCCGCAAATGCCCCAAATTGTTCACTGTTTGGCGAACGGGCGAACAGCCAATGTTTGAGTCAAACTCATGTTCAACCCGAACATAAAGCCCATCCCTAGTTTCTGGGTAGGAAAACATAGCTAGCAATACATATGTGTTTGTAACTGTCCTCCGCAGAAATGAATTACTGTCCTTGTGATCCCATGTCACCTGGACAGAGAATGAAGGGACACAGACAACAATAAAAACCTGATATATGTTCTAACCCTTCACTTGCTGGAGTCCTGGTCCTTTTACTTCATAGATCTCTGGATACAAATCACTAACTTAAGGGTGCACTTTTAGTCATTGCCTCAACCATCTTTTGCAGCACTCAATGAGCTGATTGAACAATAGCATCTGAGACTAGGCCCCAAACCCTGCAGGCATCAGCCGGCCTTTATCCATTAGTTCCAACTTAGCCTTTAGAATCTTAAAATCTCTCCCTCATTCAGGAGTCTAGTCCCCAAATTCCACATGAGAAATGGAAGACAACTGCCCCTCAACTTTTCACAGTGTGGCCACCTTGCCTTTGATGGGAATGGGACATTGGATTTCTGGTTCTATTCCCTCTCCATATCCATCTCTATTTTGTTTTCCTCACACATACTCTTTGGTAGTGATCTTGGAACATACAGAGCTCACCACAGCTTTTTTACTTGAATGTTACTGTAACTTCTTACAGCAGTATTACACATCATAAGGGAACATGCACATTCTTAAACATTCTCTGCTCAATGTGAGCTAATCTATTAAACCTACACATCAATCTGAAGCGGGCAGGATTAGGTGTGGCCTGTAGCTGATTCAAAAGCTATAGGCTTGTGCAATAGCAGGGACAATTCTGATAGCCATGTCACCTTGTTAGCTGCAACAATTTTAATCCTACTGTAGCGCTGGTAGATTTGCGATCTACCATATGCTAGGTAAATTTAGTAACTTGTTCGTTAGGAAGGTTAAGTTTGCCTCTGTTCCAGCTTGGCTGACGTTGTGTGTGTTTCCAGACTGACCAGTGGGTGTCACTGTTATCACTAGTCAGTGTTGGAAAGGCAACGTGTTGAAGCGTATGGATGCTCTTCTGTCCCGGGGACAACTCGGTGGAGGTGGTCCTCCGAGTTGCATTCTGGGAAAGGGTATTTATGGGACAGACGCCATATTGTGGGGTTCGTTTTACAGCCACCTGCTGGCCCTCCTGGCTGACAGGTATGCGTTAAAGAGCAATCTCGTGGTCCTCCGTTCCGGAGGCCCACGTCCCTGCAGCGCATGTGTGGGCCCAGAAGCTTGTCCGGGGCCTTCCACAGCCGAGGAATGGTCCTGAGCTGTCTATCCAGAGTGAAGAAGCTGGACAATTGAGGAGATCCCAGGGGAGGACCCGTCATGGAAGGATCATGCGGCGTGCTGGTCTGGAGAGGGGCCTGGTGACTCGGTTGGAGGATGTATCCTAAAGTAACTATACAGCATAGTGTTGCCGGGTTGGCTTAAAGGTTCAAGCACTGTGACTGACGTTCATCGCATAAAGACCAATACATCCTGTGGCAGAGGATAGTATGGGTTTATCCCAAACAAGTCTGTGGCAGATCTTAAAAGAGGGGGGGGGACACAATATACCCAGGAGAACTAAACAAATGGACTTTGTAGGCACCAATCATAAAAATCAATGTAAACTTTTATTTATACAAAAATTTAAAAAGAATCACATAGACATAAACATTTTCTAAAAAATCGCAGTACATTGTGGAAACTGGTAATGTATGTCACCACATAAATATGTGAGAACGGATCAGAGGATAGCCCCTATACCAAAAGAAGGAATACACCCCTTCCGTTCCCACTAAATAACCTCAAACTGATAAGGCTCAGTATGGCTCTACATGTTTCACGAATTTGAATACTTCTTCAGGAGCTTGTTTGGGTTACCTATAATGGAGAACAATAAAGAAAGACACACACCGAAAAACATAGAGTAGCATATTAATATCATTTTTACATAAGGATTTTTTCAAAAAATATAAAGCGTCTCAAAAAACCACTGAGTACCGTGAGGAAGCAATCCCAAGGGCCCAAGATTCAACACGCATATGGTGACATGTGATCACATGCGGGGAGGTGTCTGGTAGAAAGAATCATACCACCGATAGACTCAAGAGAAGTAGTGAACTAAAGAGTCCCAGCTGTCCGAAAAAGGATAATGATCGCTGTATATATGTGGTAAAACTGGGACTGTACATTCATATGTGGGAAAGAGCACAGGGCACAGTTAGGTGGTTTTCCTCCCCCTTCCTTTCTTTCCCTCCCCCTGCCTCTTTTCCTCCCCCCCTGATTTTTCCCCCCCACCTAACTGTGCCCTGTGCTCTTTCTCACATATGAATGTACAGTCCCAGTTTTACCACATATATACAGCGATCATATATATTTTTTGAAAAAATCCTTATGTAAAAATGATATTAATATGCTACTCTATGTTTTTCAGTGTGTGTCTTTCTTTATTGTTCTCCATTATAGGTAACCCAAACAAGCTCCTGAAGAAGTATTCAAATTTGTGAAACATGTAGAGCCATACTGAGCCTTATCAGTTTGAGGTTATTTAGTGGGAACGGAAGGGGTGTATCCCTTCTTTTGGTATAGGGGCTATCCTCCGATCCGTTCTCACATATTTATGTGGTGACATACATTACCAGACTTGTAAATTAGGATGTTGGCACTGCTCTACATATGAGACCTCCACAGTCCATCCTGTGATGAGATCTAACAATCCTCCAATTTTTCAAGTTTGTGGCAGAGACTTTTGTTTGTACTACGTACTGGCTGCTAGGCAAGTGAGAGAGGCCTATCCAGGCGAACAAAGAATGTGTCCCACAAGGGGAGCGCATTCTATTGTAATATCCAAATTCTGCCAGGACATTTGTCAAGAATCTTACAAGAAGATATTTGAGTTTCTTCTGCAGTTTCCCTTCTGCCTCTTTCCTGCTACTTCCTTAGTAAATTGTTTAATAAAACATTGAAAATGTACTCAAGTGTTGGTGCGTATGTCGTCCAGAGTAAACTCAACGGAACCCTAGACCTGGTGTCGGTAAAACAGAGGGAAGGAGAGTGAAGGTAACAAGCCCGCTTAAACCAGCAGCTCCATCGAGAGTTAGTGCTACACTACTCTAGTGCAAGCAGATACAACCTATATGACACTGGTAAATCTATAGGGAATTCATTAGCAGTGCAGAATTATTGTCACAAAATCACAGAAAGCTGTATTATGTGGACTCCATTGGTAGGCTCAACAGATATTTCATAGACTTTGCAGGGGGATTAGGAGAAAACCGTGGGTGCAGATGCACCTAAAAGTAAGTCCTGCAGCACATATGGATACAGTTTTACTTTTCATGAACATCCAGTCATCATTTCACAAGCACCAACATACTAGGCTTGTGCAATTAGTCTGTAAGGAATCGAAATTTGGCTGAATTTTGCATCCTTCGGACATTCGGATGCATCCGAATGTCCAAATAAAAAAATAATGAATTTCAACTAATACGAAAGAAATTATAGCGGATATAACGAATGCATTCAACATGATTTGGTAATTCGTTAAAGATCTAATGAAACAAAAGGTCAACTCAGAATAAATCTTACAGTCCAATCAGCTGATTAATTTTGTGCTGGAGGTTGGATTACTGGCAAAGTGCATTCCTGAGAACTGAGTGAAAAGGGTGTTGTATTGTATTTGAGCAGAGGAGAAGAGATATTGTCATTGTGTATGTTAAAAGATTCAATAAACAAACGACTTTCCAAACTACGAATCGTTATCACGAATATATAAATACATACATAAATATCGAATTTCAACAAATACAAACAAAATTATAGCGCATATAACGAATGAATTTGACATAATTCAAGATTCAGTATAACGAATATCGACACAGAAATAACGAATTATCTGAAAACGTATAAACGTAACATAACGAATATAACAGAATGAAATTATGTATTTTACGAATGACAATGAAACTAAACTAAATAAAATTTTCTGTTGTGCACAAGTCTACAACATACCTTTCCGAGATTTTATTTGAAATCAGTTCTTCTGTGACTCTGTCACACTGTCTTCTGTGACTCTGTGACTGTTTCTTTACTTCTTTTATTGAACTTGTATTGGCTGTACTATTGGTCAGCTACAGTGATTTATACCACATTTTCCTTGTCAAAAGAAGTTTATTGAGTATACAATATTATAAAGATACATAAAGTAAGTTTACAAGGATCCATAAAGTAAGCTCATTGTTTTATAGTAGGGTTTATATAGGTAAATATCATGAAATTTCAAATATTAAACATTGGGTTCACGTAAACCTAAATTAAAAATATATATAATTTCCTTAGTTACTTTTGTAGGTATTTAAATGATTTATACCTACTATACATATTGTTTACAGGTAGAGTGTATATAGGTCAAATAAATTCTGATAATGAGCTTTAATTGTAAGGTGGAGAAAAGGAAAGAGAAAGAAGAAAAAGGGTAGAAAGGCAGAGGTATGGTCCACAAGGTTGTCCCACTCGTCAGTTTGTTATTCTTTTTAGTTCTCTTTGAAGCCTTAGAATGGGTGTCTCTGTAAGTCATTTAATCTGTTACCATGGCAACAGGACAGAGTCATTGAAATTTGACAGGAACTGTTGTTTTATCCAAGGATGTCAAAGTTTTTCAAATTTTGGAATTTGATTTTGATCGATGGCTACCATCTTAGCATTGGACATTGTATTATTCATTCTGTGAATTGTTTCTGCTAGTACCAATGTAGGAGATTTCCATGCCTTGGCCACTGTTTGTTTTGCAGCCGTTATTAGTTGGATCATAAGTTTGTATTGAGAGAGTGTTAACCATTCCGGTTTTAGATTAAGTAAAGTTATATATGGATCTGGTTGTATTATTTTTTAAAATATTTTAGATGCAATCACGAAGACTTCCTTCCAGAAGGTTTGGATTACTGGGCACATCCACCATATGTGTAAATGTGTGCCTATTTCTGGGCATCCTTGAAAACAAAGAGCTGAGGTATTAGGTGAATATTTTGCCACTCTAGCGGGTACAAGGTACCAGCGAGTTAGGACTTTATAATTTGTCTCCAGTGCTAAGATGTTGGGTGAAGATGACTTAGATGTGAGCCATATGTTAGACCAGTCCGTGTCTTCTAAAGTTTGTCCCAGGTCCTCCTCCCACCTCTGAACGTAAGAGGGTCTATTAAGATTTATTACTCCATATAATTGATTATAAAGTGATGAAATTGTACCTTTAGCAAATGGATCTTTTGTACAGATTGATTCAAAAATGGATAATTGGGATAATGGTGTATCCCCCTTTAGGAATGGTGTATAGAAATTTTTGATTTGGAGATATCTAAATATCTCAGAGTTTGGTAGATCATATTTTTCTCTAAGCGATGGGAATGAAAGGAATGATTTAGATGCTATGAAGTCATTTAGTGTCTGAATGCCTGATGTTGTCCAAGCTTTAAAAGAATTTGGGTAGATCCATGCCGGATAAAAGGCCAGATTTCTGATAAAAGAAAGGAGAGGATTGTGTGGAGATTGTAACTGATATTTGGGTTTTAGTTTATCCCAGAGAGATAAGAAGTGTTTAGTTATGGGATTATGAATTTTAAAGCGGTCTTTAGGATCAAGCCATAACAAGTTTGATATTAATAGAGGGTTATTTTCTAAAGCCTCTATAAATACCCATAATGGGATTTCCTGTTTTGCATGGTATTTGGACAGACTGGCCAAATGTGCTGCTCTGTAGTAGTTAGTAAAATTAGGGTATCCCAGGCCTCCTTTATTTTTGGGAAGATGTAGTGTGTGTATAGGTATACGTGGCTTAGAAGAGCACCATATAAACGAAGTTGCTCTTTTTTGTACTATTCTCAAAAAATAGGAAGGAATTGGAATAGGGAGGACTCTGAATAGATAAAGCAATTTGGGTAGAATAGTCATTTTGATTGCATTAATCTTCCCTATGCAGGATAAAGGAAGTTGCGACCATTGTTTTATTAGATTTGTGATCTGTCTTAATACAGGAGGATAATTGGTTGAGAATAAGTCAGAATGAGATGCTGTTAAATGAATTCCAAGATATGGGATTGATTTTTCTGCCCATGTGAATGGGAGTGCAGCCCTAGCCGGGATCAATTCCATGTTTGTGAGTGAAATATTAAGCACTAGGCATTTCTTAGGATTAATCATAAGGCCGGATAGGGCTGCAAATCCATCAAGAGCTGGTATTAAGTTAGGACCAGAGACCTGTGGTGATGATAGAAAAAGTAATATATCGTCTGCAAATATACATAATTTGTGTGTAATACCTCCTACTTCAATGCCAGTTATAGTTTGGTTTGTTCTGATGTATTGGGCCATGGGTTCGAGTATAAGGGCAAATAATAAGGGAGATAATGGGCAACCCTGTCGGGTACCTCTTTCGATATTAAAGGCATCAGATTTGTATCCAGCATATTTTATATAGGCTTTGGGTTTATTATATAATGCTTTGATCCATGTTAAAAAGTGGGGTCCAAAACCCCATTTTTGTAATGAATATTGCATATATTGCCAGGATACTGTGTCAAATGCCCTCTTAATATCGAGAGATAGAAAACATAAAGGGATTTTCCGTTTTTTAGCAATATGTGCCAATAACACTGCTCTGCGTATATTATCGCCTGCCTGTCTATTTGGCATGAAGCCTACTTGATCTCTATATATTAATTTTCCTATAATGCTATTGAGGTGTTTTGCTATTATTTTTGCTAATAATTTAATATCGAGGTTTAACAGAGAGATAGGCCGATAATTCACACAGGAAGTATCATCAGAAAGGGGTTTTGGGATCATACAAACAATTGCCATTAGTGTTTCTTGCCGAAAAGAATGTCCTTCTAGAAGTTTGTTAAAAGTTTCAGTGAGAATGGGAGAGAGTATTTCTGAGAATGTTTTATAGTATAAAGCCGAGTAGCCGTCTGGGCCTGGTCTTTTGTTAAGTTTTAGGTCTTTTATGGCGTTAGCAACTTCATCTATAGTTATAGGCTCATCCAAACTGCTTTTTTGATTCTGAGACAACTCAGGTAAGGTTATTTTTGAGAAGAAGGATTCAGCCTCTGTAGGATTAAATTCATTGTTTGTCTTGTATAAAGTTGCGAGATGTGAGTGAAATTTATGGACTATTTTAACTGGATTACAAGTGTAAACATTTTTTGATAATTTCAAACGTATTGGTTTGAAAGATTTGTTAGTTGAATTTAATGCCCGAGCCAAATATGTACCTGGTTTGTTTGTATTCATGTAGAAATTGTGTTTGGAGCGTTTGAGGGATTTATCAACTGACTCAGTGAGAAAAAGATCGTATTCCAATCTAGATTTTTCCAGATGAGATTTTGTACTCTGAGATGGATTATCTTGGAATGATATGTAAGCTGCATTAAAATTGAGTTCTAGTTTTTTTGCTAGATTTTTGCGTTCCTGTTTAAATAGTGCCATTTGTCTTTGTATTGTACCACGCAAGACAGGCTTATGAGCTTCCCACAGTGTTATTGGGGAGATGTCTGTTGTATTATTAATTGATATGTATTCCTTTAAAGCTTGTTCAATGGCCATCTAATGTAGTGGGTGTTTGAGCATTATGTCCGATAAGTACCACGTTGGGTCATGCGCTTTTGGTATGGCTGAGGCTATAGTAGTGTATACTGCATTATGGTCAGACCATGGAATCGGAATTATATCTGATGCAATAATTTCTGGTATCATTCCTATTGTTAGAAAAATATGATCTATTCTTGTGAAGGTTTGATGAGGGTGCGAGAAATAAGTGAATTTCTTATTCATTGGGTTACTTTCTCTCCACGAATCTACCAGATTGTATTTGGAAAGAAGTTGAGAAAAAGGTAATCTAGAGGTTATTTTGGATTGTGTAAAAGGTGATTTATCTAGAAATGGGAGGAGGACCTGGTTTGAATCCCCACACATTATCACTGTTCCTATTTTGTGTGTATTAATCACTTGTAATATATGTGAGAGGAATGGTGTAGGTTGTTTGTTAGGAGCATAGTAGGAAATCACCGTGATTGCTGTATCCATTATATAACCCATGAGTATCAGGTATCTACCTTCTGGGTCTTTAATTTCTGATGATAAGGTGAATGGTGTGGATCGGTGAAATGCAATTAGAGTTCCCCTTTGTTTGGTACAGGCAGAAGCCGTGTAAATTTGTTGATAAAAAGGAGAAATATATTTTGGAGTAGAATCTTTGGTGAAGTGTGTTTCTTGGAGGCATACTATGTGAGCCTTCTTGTTATGGAAAGTACGGAAGGCTTTGGTCCTTTTTTGAGGGACATTTATTCCCTGAACATACAGGGAAAGTATATTCAGTGGTGCCATGGCAACAGATCAAATAGTTTTGACTTAATTTTGTTATGCAGAGCTGACTGCACAGATCAACCTGTGTGGACTGAAGAGATGAAAAGATAGAAAAGAAACCAGTGAATTCTGGAGTAAAGAGTAAACAAAAAACATATGAGATTAGATGATACATTGTATAAATTATTTTTTGCAAGTAATCACAATTTACCCATGAAAGAGAATAAATATCTCTCTCAGGGGAATAAGTGCCTTCGTCACACTCCCACATAATATGGTTGGGAGAATGAGGAGGGCTAATGGGGGTACACGGATCTTCTGCTTACAGGAGAGAAGTGCTATGTCAAAAGACATCAAAATGATGATTCATTAATTGGAGTGCAGAATATAGTTTTTGTTGAAATTATTTATTCCAGGGTGGTTGTATATGGTTAGTCTTGCCCTAGGCTAAATAATTCAGTTAGAAAGGTACTGTTAATAACTTTGGTATTGATGAAGATTGAATTATTTTGGGATTTTAACCCTTTTAGAGTAAACAATTACATATTTTATTCATATGTAACTGTTTAGATATGTTAACTCATAAAATTAAGGTTGTATTGCTTCAGATTAGAATAAACAAAAACATAGTTCTAGGAACTAGTTAGGTAATAATATATTTGTTTTAAGAAAAGAAAGAAAAAGCTTCCATTACTTCTGGATTATTGAACATATTTGTCCTAAAAAGTAATAAATCTATTGTTATTACCTGAAAATATATAACTGAACAAGAATTTCCTTATTTCACTTATATATTCTAAGGCTATATGAATCAGAAGTAATAAGAAATATAACTGGAATGTAACATGATCCCACACAGTGTGTGACTATCAGAATGCAGTTACATTCAGTTATAAATACAGTTTTTTTTTATAGAGAACCATCTCTTAGTATAATAAATGAAGAGATATTAGGAATTAGGATGTCAGTCCATTGAATCTTCTTGGTCCATGGATGATGTGGCATAACGGCCTCTTTTGTGAGAATGATGATTCCCATTTTGTTCTGAAATTTTCTGGGTGCTGCCTGAAGGTGAAGATGATGCCATTCTTCTGCGTGTGGGAGAGTTGCTGCTTGTGGGTTCTGTCAGATTTAATTTTAAAAGGGTTTGTTGTAGTTCATCTGCTGATTTGCTTCTGTAAATTGTACCTTGGTAGTTAAATCTGACTGAAAAGGGGAAGCCCCATTGATACGTAATGTTGTGGCGTTGCAGTTCCATTAGTTGGGGTTTCATGGATCGTCTTTTAGTAATAGTAAGTTGGGATAGGTCAGCAAAAATTTGATAATTGTGTCCTTGAAAATTAAGTTCCTTTTTTTCTCTTGCAGCAATTAGTATTTGTTCTTTCGTTCTGTAATAATGAAATTTTGTGATTATATCACGTGGGGGTCCATCTTTCTTTTTGGCTGTGAGGGCTCTGTGTACTCTGTCCAGTTCTAAACGTTCAATAGGGATGTCTGGCTTTAGTTCTTGTAATAGAGCAGTAATAGTAGATTGCAGGTCTGTCACAGTTTCAGGTATTCCCCTTATGCGCAAGTTTGAACGTCTGGCTCTATTTTCGTAATCTTCGAGCTTAGTTTGAAGTATTAAATTCTCTTCTTTTAATTGTTCCAATTCTGTTATATTTTCTCGGGTTGTAATTTCAATTTCATCCATTTTTATTTCTAAGGCTGCGGTGCGGTTTCCCAGCTCTCTTATTTCTTTGGTTAGGCTGTTTGTTATTTGGTCTGAGGTTTGTTTTAAAGCCTTATGAAGCATCTTTTCAAATTGTAATAATATTACTGAGGATGCTGAGGAGGCTTGTGGAGAAGTTTGTGAGAGGATTTGTTCTGTATCTGACTCAAATGGAGAGTCTTGCTGTGACATTTTCTGTCTGTGAGAGCGCCCTGATGCTGTATATTGTGAGGTGACTGGAGCTGCTTTAGTTGCAGTGAGTGCCTGTGAGCTCTTTGTGAGGTGATTTTTATTTCTGCCACTGGTTTCCTCCCAATACCATATTTCCTGCCCAAACTTTCACAGTTTGTTCCCTGGGGCAAAAAGGTTCAAATGGATACCTTTTGAGCCTGCAGGCTCCTCTTTGTCCTTCTCTTCTCTCCTCAGCGGTGCGGAGCTCTAACAATGCATGTCTGCTCCGCTAGACTCCGCCCATCTCCCCCTTATACCACATTTTCAATATCTGCAAATAAGGACTTGACATTTTTTTGGTATAACAGGGAGTGAATATAATCTGTTACTTGTTTGATGCAGAAAGTGTATGGGTGTATAGCAGTGAACGAGGTGTTAATTGTGAACTGCAGGAAAGTTTTGCTCCTCTTTAACCAGTTGCTGACTGCCTCACGCCGATGTACGTCAGCACAATGGCACGGGCAGGCATAAGGGTTTACCTGTACGTCCTTGCCCGCGGGCAAGGACCTCCCCCGGTGCCTGCGGCGGTCGGATTACCGTCAGGAGCGATCCGAGGTGAGGGGGAGGCCACTGATTCATGGCCACCCCCTCACGATCGCTCCTGGCGAATGGAATGCTTCCTCTGCTGCTGTAATGTAAACAGCGACAGAGGAAGTGATGTCATCGCTCCTTGTTAAGCCCTTTCGTTCCGGCTTCCGAGGAGAGAAGACATCAAGTACGTTTGCACCAATACAACACATACAGTAGAACACTCTAGGCACACTTTTTACCCCCGATCACCCCCCTGTACCCCCTGTCACAGTGACACCAATAGCAGTTTTTTTTTCTGATTACTGCATTGGTGTCATTTTGTAACAGTTATAAGTGGTAGGGCAGTTAGTGTTAGGCCCCTTTAGGTCTAGGGTACCCCCCTAACTCTCCCTAATATAGTTTTAACCCCTTGATCACCCCCCGTCGCCAGTGTCACTAAGCAATCGTTTTTCTGATATCTGTATTAGTGTCACAGGTGACGCTAGTTAGGGAGGTAAGTATTTAGGTTCACCATCAGCGTTTTATAGCGTCAGGGACCCCCATATACTACCTAGTAAAGGTTTTAACTCCCTGATTGCCCCCTAGTTAACCCTTTCACCAGTGATCACCGTATAACTGTTACGGGTGATGTTGGTTAGTTTTTTATAGTGTCAGGGCACCTGCCGTTTATTACCTAATAAAGGTTTAACCCCCTTATCGCCTGGCAAGTGATATAAGTTAGGTTTTAGGGTCAGATAGGGTCTGCGTCACCCCAGGCAGCATCAGGTTAGTGCCAGTACCACTAACATCCAAGCATGCAGCATACACCTCCCTTAGTGGTATAGTATCTGAATGGATCAATATCTGATCTGATTAGATCTATACTAACGTCCCCAGCAGTTTAGGGTTCCCAAAAATGCAGTGTTAGCAGAATCAGCCCAGATACCTGCTAGCACCTGCGTTTTGTCCCTCCGCCAAGCCCAGCCCACCCAAGTGCAGTATCGATCAATCACTGTCACTTACAAAACACTAACAACACATAACTGCAGCGTTCGCAGAGTCAGGCCTGATCCCTGCGATCGCTAACAGGTTTTTGGTAGCGTTTTGATACAGTCGCTAACAGTCAGGAGCTTTTTTACCTGTGAGTCTCACTAGTGTACCACTAAATTTAGAGCCCAAAATGGCAAATCGAAGGTACACTAGTGAAGAGGCCTACACTTTTCTGAGCATGACAGATAGTGAAGAGGAAGTCACTCATCTGTCAGATTCAGGCTCAGAAAACAAACCTGTAGACAGCAGCAGCTCCATGACAGATAGCTCTGACGACGGAGTTGTGGTCCCTGCCAAGGTCAGGCGTACCAGACCCCAATCTTCTTCTTCTGCTGTTGAGGTGCAAGAACCGCAGGGCTCTCATATGGAGCAGAGAAGTACTAGCGGCGCTATTCCTTCTGGTGAACTGGCAAGCACCAGCGGCCTTGTACACCCTGGTCGTACATCCAGCACTGCAGTAAGACTTAGTGACGTGGCGAGTCCCATAAGTGCAGTTCAAGCTGGCGAGGTGGCAAGAACAATTAGTGTCCCGCTGCCACCAAGAAGATGAACACAGGCCCAATATGCCCATAGTGCTCTTCCTGCTGCGTTCGCCAATCCTAATTGGGAACCCACCACTTCTGCAGCATCCGTACTTCCCCCATTCAGTGGCCAACCCGGCATTCATGTGGAAACAGTTGATTTTACGTCACTTGATTTTTATTCGCTGTTTTTCACCGAAGATCTCTATAGATCTATTGTGGACCAAAGCAATTTGGACGCTGGTCAACACATCTCCACTATTCCCCAGTAGGGATGAGCTTCGTGTTCGAGTCGAACCCATGTTCGACTCGAACATCGGCTGTTCGGTCGTTCGCCGACTTGCGAACGATATGGGCCGTTCGCTCCAAATTCGTGTGGCGCGTCACGGCCCATAATTCACTACGGCATCGCAGTGCATTGCTGGCTGATTATTGGCCAAGCATGCACTATGACCCGCATGCTTGGCCAATCACAGCGCCGTCAGTAGAGAGAGCTGTAATTGGCCAAAGCCAGGGTGGCTTTGGCCAATTATGGCTCAGGGGATTTAGTACACACCCCACACTATATAAGGCCGCCTGCACGGTGGCCCTGTGTAGTGTGTGTTCCGGTGTGCTGAGAGATAGAGAGAGAGAGAGACAGTGTCATTTGATTTGAGTTAGATAGATTAGGCAGAACAGTCAGTCAGTTAGCTGCACTTACAGTGTATTGTGTATATATATGCATCCCAGGTGTTGCATATATATATATACACTGTATTCAGTTTAGCTAGATCCGTTCCTGTTATCTTCTATCTAGACTATTTACATTTAGAGCAGTGTGTCCTGCTCACAGTGTTCAGCTAGATCCGTTCCTGCTATTTACATTCAGTGCAGTGCGTCCTGCTCACAGTGTTCAGCTAGATCCGTTCCTGGTATTTACATTTAGTGCAGTGCGTCCTGCTCACAGTGTTCAGCTAGATCCGTTCCTGCTATTTACATTCAGTGCAGTGCGTCCTGCTCACAGTGTTCAGCTAGATCCGTTCCTGGTATTTACATTTAGTGCAGTGCGTCCTGCTCACAGTGTTCAGCTAGATCCGTTCCTGCTATTTACATTCAGTGCAGTGCGTCCTGCTCACAGTGTTCAGCTAGATCCGTTCCTGCTATTTACATTCAGTGCAGTGCGTCCTGCTCACAGTGTTCAGCTAGATCCGTTCCTGGTATTTACATTTAGTGCAGTGCGTCCTGCTCACAGTGTTCAGCTAGATCCGTTCCTGCTATTTACATTCAGTGCAGTGCGTCCTGCTCACAGTGTTCAGCTAGATCCGTTCCTGGTATTTACATTTAGTGCAGTGCGTCCTGCTCACAGTGTTCAGCTAGATCCGTTCCTGCTATTTACATTCAGTGCAGTGCGTCCTGCTCACAGTGTTCAGCTAGATCCGTTCCTGCTATTTACATTCAGTGCAGTGCGTCCTGCTCACAGTGTTCAGCTAGATCCGTTCCTGGTATTTACATTTAGTGCAGTGCGTCCTGCTCACAGTGTTCAGCTAGATCCGTTCCTGCTATTTACATTCAGTGCAGTGCGTCCTGCTCACAGTGTTCAGCTAGATCCGTTCCTGGTATTTACATTTAGTGCAGTGCGTCCTGCTCACAGTGTTCAGCTAGATCCGTTCCTGCTATTTACATTCAGTGCAGTGCGTCCTGCTCACAGTGTTCAGCTAGATCCGTTCCTGCTATTTACATTCAGTGCAGTGCGTCCTGCTCACAGTGTTCAGCTAGATCCGTTCCTGGTATTTACATTTAGTGCAGTGCGTCCTGCTCACAGTGTTCAGCTAGATCCGTTCCTGCTATTTACATTCAGTGCAGTGCGTCCTGCTCACAGTGTTCAGCTAGATCCGTTCCTGGTATTTACATTTAGTGCAGTGCGTCCTGCTCACAGTGTTCAGCTACATCCGTTCCTGCTATTTACATTCAGTGCAGTGCGTCCTGCTCACAGTGTTCAGCTAGATCCGTTCCTGCTATTTACATTCAGTGCAGTGCATCCTGCTCACAGTGTTCAGCTAGATCCGTTCCTGGTATTTACATTTAGTGCAGTGCGTCCTGCTCACAGTGTTCAGCTAGATCCGTTCCTGCTATTTACATTCAGTGCAGTGCGTCCTGCTCACAGTGTTCAGCTAGATCCGTTCCTGGTATTTACATTTAGTGCAGTGCGTCCTGCTCACAGTGTTCAGCTAGATCCGTTCCTGCTATTTACATTCAGTGCAGTGCGTCCTGCTCACAGTGTTCAGCTAGATCCGTTCCTGCTATTTACATTCAGTGCAGTGCGTCCTGCTCACAGTGTTCAGCTAGATCCGTTCCTGGTATTTACATTTAGTGCAGTGCGTCCTGCTCACAGTGTTCAGCTAGATCCGTTCCTGCTATTTACATTCAGTGCAGTGCGTCCTGCTCACAGTGTTCAGCTAGATCCGTTCCTGCTATTTACATTCAGTGCAGTGCGTCCTGCTCACAGTGTTCAGCTAGATCCGTTCCTGGTATTTACATTTAGTGCAGTGCGTCCTGCTCACAGTGTTCAGCTACATCCGTTCCTGCTATTTACATTCAGTGCAGTGCGTCCTGCTCACAGTGTTCAGCTAGATCCGTTCCTGCTATTTACATTCAGTGCAGTGCGTCCTGCTCACAGTGTTCAGCTAGATCCGTTCCTGGTATTTACATTTAGTGCAGTGCGTCCTGCTCACAGTGTTCAGCTAGATCCGTTCCTGCTATTTACATTCAGTGCAGTGCGTCCTGCTCACAGTGTTCAGCTAGATCCGTTCCTGCTATAAACATTTAGTGCAGTACGTCCTGCTCACAGTGTTCAGCTAGATCCATTCCTGTTATCTTCCTACTGACAGGCAGGCTTGTCTGGTTACAGTATATAAAGCTACCTGAAGAAAATTACAGGTGTTCTTTTTGATCCTATTAGTACCACGGTCAGGCAGCTAGACTATTTACATTTAGTACAGTGTGTCCTGCTCACAGTGTTCAGCTAGATCCGTTCCTGTTATCTTCCTACTGACAGGCAGGCTTGTCTGGTTACAGTATATAAAGCTACCTTAAGAAAATTACAGGTGTTCTTTTTGATCCTATTAGTACCACGGTCAGGCAGCTAGACTATTTACATTTAGTACAGTGCGTCCTGCTCACAGTGTTCAGCTAGATCCGTTCCTGCTATTTACATTCAGTGCAGTGCGTCCTGCTCACAGTGTTCAGCTAGATCCGTTCCTGCTATTTACATTCAGTGCAGTGCGTCCTGCTCACAGTGTTCAGCTAGATCCGTTCCTGGTATTTACATTTAGTGCAGTGCGTCCTGCTCACAGTGTTCAGCTAGATCCGTTCCTGCTATTTACATTCAGTGCAGTGCGTCCTGCTCACAGTGTTCAGCTAGATCCGTTCCTGGTATTTACATTTAGTGCAGTGCGTCCTGCTCACAGTGTTCAGCTAGATCCGTTCCTGGTATTTACATTTAGTGCAGTGCGTCCTGCTCACAGTGTTCAGCTAGATCCGTTCCTGCTATTTACATTCAGTGCAGTGCGTCCTGCTCACAGTGTTCAGCTAGATCCGTTCCTGCTATATACATTTAGTGCAGTACGTCCTGCTCACAGTGTTCAGCTAGATCCGTTCCTGTTATCTTCCTACTGACAGGCAGGCTTGTCTGGTTACAGTATATAAAGCTACCTTAAGAAAATTACAGGTGTTCTATCCCAGCTTAGTGCAGCTACAGGCCATTAGTATGTCTGGAAGGCCAAGAAGGAGAGGCAGACAGTCACAAGCCAATAAGAGAGGGCAAGCAGGCTCTGTGTCTAGTGCTGGTCGTGGAGACGGTGCATCCTCATCAGCACGTGGCCATGGGACACGCTTGGCCTTTTTTTCGGCAGCTGGCCGTGTTGAGCCGCAACATGCGGAAGACTTGGTCGAGTGGATGACCAAGCCGTCCTCATCCTCCTCATCCTCTCTCACCCATGCCCAGGGTGCTTTGTCTGGCAAAGCAGCGGCCTCTTCCCTCAGCTCAATGTCATCAGTGACTCCTTCCCTAGCTCCACCATGTCCTCATGAGGATTCCCTCGAACTGTTTGACCACAGTGTTGGGTACATGCTCCAGGAGGATGCCCAGCGTTTGGAAGGCTCTGATGATGATACTGAGCTCAATGAAGGCAGTAACATGAGCACGGACAGAGGGGGTGCCCAAGAAGGACAGCAATCTGGCAGTCATGCTCCCCCTGCTGCAGCATACTGCCAGGTTTGCTCCAGTGATGAGGAGGGAGGGGATGATGAGGTCACTGACTCAACGTGGGTGCCTGATAGGAGAGAGGAGGAGGAGGAGGAGGTGGCACATCACCAACTAGGCAGGATGCCCTCCAGGGGCCAGCCTAAGGGCAGCACATTGACTGCATCACACCCCAAAGCTCCACATGTGCAGGGCGCTGCAGTCTCTGCGCGTTATTCAAAAAGTTCTTTGGTGTGGGCCTTTTTTGAGACGAGTGCATCAGATCGCACCGCTGCTATTTGCAACATATGTCTCAAGCGTATCTCGCGTGGCCAAAACATCTCCCGCTTGGGTACCACATGCTTGACCAGACATATGTTGACCTGCCATGCAGTTCGTTGGCAAGCGTATCTAAAAGACCCACACCAAAGAACAAAGACGATCTCTCCTTGCTCCTCATCAGCTGAGATTTCCAACCCCACTAGACCTTCAGTCCTCTCTGAGACCTGCAGTGAGAGGAATGAAGGTGTAGAATTAGGTGTGTCACAGCCAAGTACTTGTGGGCAATCTGCTTTTGGTACACCGACGTCAGATTGTACCAGGCAAATTTCCCTGCCCCAGCTGCTGCACCGCCGAAAGAAGTTTGCTCCCAGCCATCCACATGCCCAGCGGTTGAATGCTAGCTTGGCAAAATTGCTAGCACTTCAACTGCTGCCTTTTCAGTTGGTAGACTCTGCCCCCTTCCGTGAGTTTGTGGAATGTGCGGTTCCTCAGTGGCAGGTACCCAAACGCCACTTTTTCTCACGGAAGGCGATTCCGGCTCTCTACCGGCATGTGGAAGGCAATGTCCATGCCTCGCTGGACAGGGCGGTCAGCGGTAAGGTGCATATTACCGCTGACTCATGGTCCAGCAGGCATGGACAGGGACGTTACTTAAGTTTCACGGCGCATTGGGTGACTCTGCTGGCAGCTGGGAAGGATGCAGGACAAGGTGCAGTAGTGTTGGAGGTTGTTCCGCCACCACGCCTCCAAAATGCTGATTGTGACACACCTCTCTCCTCCACCCCCTCCTCTTCTTCTTCCTCCATGGCCTCTTCCTCGGAACCAGCGGTGCTCCGTAGGCGTTCAAGGGGCTACGCAAGTACGCAGGCCAAAAGATGCCATGCGGTGCTTGAGCTGGTGTGCTTGGGGGACAGGAGCCACACTGGGGCAGAGGTTCTGTCAGCTCTGCAGGGGCAGGTTCAGAGGTGGTTGACGCCACGCCAACTTAAGGCAGGAATGGTGGTTTGCGACAATGGCACCAACCTCCTCTCTGCCCTCCGACAGGGACAACTGACCCATGTGCCCTGTTTGGCTCACGTCCTTAACTTGGTGGTGCAGCGGTTCTTGGGCAGGTACCCGGGCTTACAGGATGTCCTGAGGCAGGCCAGGAAAGTCTCTGTGCATTTCCGCCGGTCATATAATGCCAGTGCTCGGCTGACGGACCTCCAAAAGGAGTTTAACCTGCCCAAGAACCGCCTAATCTGTGACATGCCCACCAGGTGGAACTCGACGTTGGCCATGCTGCAGCGGCTGCACACGCAGCAGAGGGCCATCAATGAGTACCTGTGCGACTATGGCACCAGGACAGGGTCAGGGGACCTTGGTTTTTTTTCCCCACGCCAGTGGGCCATGATCAGGGATGCATGCACTGTCCTGTCACCATTCGAGGAGGCCACGAGGATGGTGAGCACTGACAGTGCATGCATCAGTGACACTGTCCCCCTTGTCCACCTGTTGGAGCACACGCTGCGTGGAATAATGGACAGGGCACTTGAGGCAGAACAGAGGCAGGAAGAGGAGGACTTCCTTAGCTCTCAAGGCCCCCTTTATCCAGACAGTGTTCCTGCGTGCCCGCCGATCACACAGGAAGAGGACGAGGAGGAGGAGGAGGAGGAGGAGGAAGATTGTGTCAGTATGGAGGTGGAGCCTGGCACTCAGCATCAGCAGTCTTTAAGGGATCAGTCCCAAGGAACACATGGACTTGTACGTGGCTGGGAGGAGGTGGCTGCGGACGTTGTTGTCCTTAGTGACCCAGAGGACTCCGGACCGAATGCCTCAGCAAACCTACGCTGCATGGCCTCCCTGATCCTGCAAAGCCTGCGTAAGGATCCTCGTATTCGTGGTATCAAGGAGAAGGACCAATACTGGCTGGCAACCCTCCTTGATCCACGTTACAAGGGTAAGGTTGCGGACCTTATCTTGCCATCGCAGAGGGAGCAGAGGATGAAACATCTTCAGGAGGCCTTGCAGAAAGGTCTGTGCAACGCGTTCCCAGAGACTGGGAGGTTACAAACTCCTGTTTCTGGACAACGTGTTGCTGAGGCTTCGGTCAGTCAAAGAAGGAGCGGTGGAGAAGGTGGCCGTCTGACCGATGCGTTCAGACAATTTTTTGGTCCGCAGCCCCAAGGTATGATCGGTTCCAGCAACCATCGCCAGCGTCTGTTTTACATGGTGCAGGAATACCTAGGGGCAAGATCAGACTTGGACACCTTTCCCACCGAAAATCCTCTGGGTTACTGGGTCTTGAGGATGGATCACTGGCCAGAGCTTGCACAGTATGCAATTGAGCTACTGGCCTGTCCTGCATCCAGCGTTCTTTCGGAACGCACATTCAGTGCTGCTGGAGGCGTGGTAACCGATCACAGGGTGCGTCTGTCCACCGACTCGGTCGATCGGCTGACCTTCATAAAAATGAATCAGTCTTGGATCACCACCAGCTACCAAGCACCTGATGCAGATGTAACCGAATAATTTTTTTTGAAATCTCAGATCCCTTCAAAGACTGCCTATGCTGATGCTGAGTGACTATCCCTGAGTAATTATCCTCTTCCTCCTCAATCATCACGCTGATAGCTTGTAAGAACATTTTTGGTTCTGGGCGCCACCACCAGTGCCTAAGGCACAATTTTTCAGCCCCTGTTTAACAGGGGCGTGTAATTACAATTTTTGATGTAATACTTTGCAGCAGGGCTCGTTCCTGCATTCCAACTAGAGTGTCTGTGAGGGGTTGCAGTGTTGTGGCACCAGCACCAGTGCCTAAGACCCAATTTTTCAGCCCCTGTCTAACAGGGGCGTGTAATTACAATTTTTGATGCAATACTTTGCAGCAGGGCTTGTTCCTGCGTTTCAACTAGAGTGTCTGTGAGGGGTTGCAGTGTTGTGGCACCAGCACCAGTGCCTAAGACCCAATTTTTCTGCCCCTGTCTAACAGGGGCGTGTAATTACAATTTTTGATGCAATACTTTGCAGCAGGGCTCGTTCCTGCGTTCCAACTAGAGTGTCTGTGAGGGGTTGCAGTGTTGTGGCACCAGCACCAGTGCCTAAGGCCCAATTTTTCTGCCCCTGTCTAACAGGGGCGTGTAATTACAATTTTTGATGCAATACTTTGCAGCAGGGCTCGTTCCTGCGTTCCAACTAGAGTGTCTGTGAGGGGTTGCAGTGTTGTGGCACCAGCACCAGTGCCTAAGGCCTAATTTTTCAGCTCCTGTTCAACAGGGGCATGTAATTACAATTCTTGATCTAATATTTCACAGCAGGGCCCTGTGAGGGCTTACAGTGTTTTGGCCACAGCAACACCTAAGGCCCAAATTTCTGCTGAGTATATAGGGCAGGACCCTACTTTCAAACATCTAACTTACAAACGACTCCTACTTGCAAACGGAAGGAGACAACAGGAAGTGAGATGAAATCTACCCCTTAGGAAGGGAAATTCTCTCCTGTAAGAGTTAATATGGGAAAACAATTTCTCCTTTCCACTGATGCTTTCCAATCCTTGTTCCACAAAAAAACCCAAATTTTTAAAAAACATTTTTCATTGGGACAAAAAAGTGAGGTGAAATCTTCTGAAGAGGAGGAAAGACGCAAAACAAATGTCACAGGGGTGATAACCCTTCCCTATGTTTTCCAAAAAGCTTAGAAAAGATTTTTTGGCTGGAGCTAAACACATTAAAAATGTTCAAAATTACAAACAGATTCTACTTAACAACAAACCTACAGTCCCTGTCTTGTTTGCACCGCCTGTATACTGCTGTTCAGAGTATATAGGGACCTTTCCTTATTTTAATTTGGGTGCGGGGTTCCCCTTAATATCCATACAAGACCCAAAGGGCCTGGTAATGGACTGGGGGGTACCCATGCCGTTTGTCTCACTGATTTTCATCCATATTGCCATGACCCGACATGACATTAAACCCGCAAGCAGTTTTAAATGAGATTTTTTCCTTTAAAAATGACATTTGGTGCAGGGACTGTTCTAAACATGGGAAACACGCGTCACTTTACAGGCATACTATAGACACCCCCCAGGTACGATATTTAAAGGAATATTTCACTTTTTTTTTTTTACTTTAAGCATCATTAAAATCACTGCTCCCGAAAAAACGGCCGTTTTTAAAAGTTTTTTTTGCATTGATACATGTCCCCTGGGGTAGGACCCGGGTCCCCAAACCCTTTTTAGGACAATACCATGCAAATTAGCCTTTAAAATGAGCACTTTTGATTTCGAACGTTCGAGTCCCATAGACGTCAATGGGGTTCTAACGTTCGTGCGAACTTGCGGTCCGTTCGCGGGTTCTGGTGCGAACCGAACCGGGGGGTGTTCGGCTCATCCCTATTCCCCAGTGGTTTGTAGATTTCTGTCTTAGGCTGGGGGAGAGAGCCTGCTTGAAGCATAATAACTTGCTCACTATGAAGTGGAGGGATAATAAGAATGTTTTCATTCTTACCTCCCTTCATGCAGACACGACTGTCCAAATTACTATGGCGACTGGTGTTGTGGAGAAACCCTTCTGTGTCCATGAATATAACCAATATATGGGAGGGGTGGACCTCAACGACCAGTTGTTGGCGCCCTACCTAGTTGCCCGTAAGGCCAGACGCTGGTATAAAAAAGTGTCTGTATACTTATTTCAATTGGCTTTGCTGAACGCTCATGTGCTATACAAAGCTTCAGGATGGACTGGATTGGACTGGATCCTTCCTTAAGTTACAGGAAGAGATCATCAGAGCCCTTCTGTTTCCAGACAGTGCTCCACCTCACCTTCCCCAACCAAATGCAGTAAGCCGGCTGCATGAGAGGCATTTTCCTTATGTCCTCCCGAGTACCCCTACCCAACACGCCCCCCAAAGAAAATGTCGTGTTTGTAGAAAGCACGGATATAGGCGTGACACCCGCTATTATTGTCCCTCCTGTCCTGACAATCCTAGTCTTTGCATTTGTGAATGTTTTGAGCGCTACCATACACTAGTTGAGTTTTAGCGTAGGGTACAGCATTGCACAGACTAGGCACACTTTCACAGGGTCGCCCAAGATGCCATCGCATTTTGAGAGACCCGAACCTGGAACCAGTTACAGTTACAAAAGTTACAGTTATAAAAAAAATAAAAAAAAAAAATACACAAAAAAAATATAAAATAAAAAAAACAAAAATAGTTGTAATTTTATTGTTATCTCTCTCTCTATTCTCTTTCTATTGTCCTGCTCTTTTTTATTCTATTCTATTCTGTAATGTTTTATTGTTATTATGTTTTATCATGTTTGCTTTTCAGGTATGTAATTTTTTATACTTTACTGTTTACTGTGTTTTATTAAAGTGTAAAAGAATTTCCGCGCTCACAGACTGGAAGCAGGTTTGCAGCCTCCCCTTACACACCCCCAAAGGGGTGAGATATAGTATCAAGAGCTTATAGATAGGGGCGAGTGGCGCTACCTGTATAGAATACCTAGTTGGATGTGTGCTTGTATATAAATATATAAAGTGGGTGTGTGCCCAGTAGGGTTAATAACCCGTGCTACTGTATGCAAAACTAGTGCCTCCTGTTTCTAGGATATAAATGGCTACCCTTCCACCCAACTGTGAATTAATCCAGTAAATTATATACTACATAAATCAAACAATCAATAAACATTCCCTCTAGTGCGTGAAGAAGAATAGATATCTATGAATTACTAAATGCAAATTATCCTCTTATAATTAAACCTGTGCATTAATAACATTGATCTGAAAATGCATCTTGACACCCAATAGTTCATGCAACTCCTCGTGCTCTCACCCGTATGACTGAGCAGGTGGAGAGTGTAATCAAAGTTCAGTACTACCACATTAAGAAAGTACAATACTAGTGAAGTAATGAAAAAATTTTGAAAAAATGAAACCTATAAAAATAAAAATATAAAAATTAAAAATAAAAGTTATCAAGAATAAAAATTATCGTATATGAGAAAGTCCCAAATTACAGAGTTCCAACATAGATATAATTGCATAGAATTGCATGAAGTTCCACCATGAATAGGATTCCTGTGGATAGTGACTTTTGTGATGACATCAATTTTAAATCCAGTGACTTGCGGTGCTCCCCCTCAAGGATCCCCACTCACCGGCTCCCTACACCCCTGCAGGGGTAATAGGCATGTATTGTCTGGTCGTGGATGACATCTGGGATTCCAGTAGAGTTGTCCCCGGGGGTTCCCCTCCAGATATGGTATCTCCTTAAGTGATCCTGGTTATCCTCGTAGGCGGGGCTACGTACTTACGTCACACACAGAAGTCGGAGGGAGCTTGGAGCGCAGCTGAGGCGCACGCCGCTCAGCTGAGGAAATACATTCACGGGCTCCTCTCCGGGCTTGATTTCTTTACGCAGTGTGAATGCCAGGCTCTTGTAGCAGGAGTTTGGAACTTTTAATATACTTTTTTACTTTTTATTTCGTTTTTGTGCTGGTTTTACTAGCTTTTTAAATAAAATAATTTTTACGGTATCACACTACGAGAGCCCTGTTTCTTTCTTACGAGGATAACCAGGATCACTTAAGGAGATACCATATCTGGAGGGGAACCCCCGGGGACAACTCTACTGGAATCCCAGATGTCATCCACGACCAGACAATACATGCCTATTACCCCTGCAGGGGTGTAGGGAGCCGGTGAGTGGGGATCCTTGAGGGGGAGCACTGCAAGTCACTGGATTTAAAATTGATGTCATCACAAAAGTCACTATCCACAGGAATCCTATTCATGGTGGAACTTCATGCAATTCTATGCAATTATATCTATGTTGGAACTCTGTAATTTGGGACCTTCTTATATACGATAATTTTTATTCTTGATAACTTTTATTTTTAATTTTTATATTTTTATTTTTATAGGTTTCATTTTTTCTAATTTTTTTCATTACTTCACTAGTATTGCACTTTCTTAATGTGGTTGTACTGAACTTTGATTACACTCTCCACCTGCTCAGTCATACGGGTGAGAGCACGGGGAGTTGCATGAACTATTGGGTGTCAAGATGCATTGCACAGGTTTAATTATAAGAGGATAATTTGCATTTAGTAATTCATAGATATCTATTCTTCTTCACGCACTAGAGGGAATGTTTATTGATTGTTTGATTTATGTAGTATATAATTTACTGGATTAATTCACAATTGGGTGGAAGGGTAGCCATTTATATCCTAGAAACAGGAGGCACTAGTTTTGCATACAGTAGCACGGGTTATTAACCCTACTGGGCACACACCCACTTTATATATTTATATACGAGCACACATCCAACTAGGTATTCTATACAGGTAGTGCCACTCGCCCCTATCTATAAGCTCTCGATACTGTGTTTTATTGTTAACCATTTTTTTGTTTTCAGGTACGCCATACAGCTTTAACGCGGATTTATTTATCTTGACAGCAACAGCGGTTGCTCCCACGATACATAAAGCCGTGACTCCAGCGCTGTTTAAGGTGATTTCACCACCACAGTTAAAAAAAAGAGCATATATGATGAAGTATGGGGCAGCAGGGGTGGAGGAGCAATTTGCTCCTACCTTTTGCGGGTGGATGCCCCTATGCTTTGGCATATATATATTTTAGGCACAGGTTGCGTTAAAAAATGTTTTATTTTTTACTATCTTTTTTTGTATTTGCTTTGCAGGTATGGTATGTCTTACTGTTATACTGTAATGTTACTTTGTTTTATTGTTAACCATCATTTGCTTAGCAGGTACGCCATTCAGTTGCAGCGCCGATTTATTTATCTTTACAGCAACAGCGTTTGCTCCCACGATACATAAAGTCGTGACTCCATTTATATATGCCGAAGCATGGGGGCAGCAGGGGTGGACGACCAATTTGCTCCTAACTTTTGGGGCGGAAGCCCCCATGCTTCCACATATATAAATGGTGCATGTATGCCCATCATTAGAAGAGGGTGGATGAAGGGAGGTATTCTAATGGTGGGCATACCCACCGATCAATCTCTTTTTTTGTTCAGCCCACAGGCTGCATGAAAAAAAAGATTACAATATATGCCCAACAAGGACCAGCAACGTACTGGTATGTTGCTGGACTTTGAGTGGTTATACCAGAATGATGCCTGCAGCTTTAGGTATCATCTTGGTATCATTCTTTTCAGTCAGCTCGGTCGGCTGTAATGTAAAAGCAATCCTAGTGTCTAATTAGCCTCTAGACTGCTTTTTACAAGCAGTGGAAGGGAATGTCCCCCCCCCCACCGTCTTCCATGGTTTTCTCTGGCTCTCCTGTCCCAACAGGGAACCCGAGAATGCAGCCGGTGATTCTGCCAGCTGACCATAGAGCTGATTAGAGACCAGAATGGCTCCAATCATCTCTATGGCCTAAAAAACTGGAAGTTACAAGCATTTCATGTCTTAGAGTTCGCTGGATGCCATTGGGAAATTGGGAAAGCATTTTATCACACCGCTCTTGGTGTGGTCAGATGCTTTGAGGGCAGAGGAGAGATCTAGGGTCTAATAGACCCCAATTTTTTCAAAAAAGAGTACCTGTCACTACCTATTGTTATCATAGGGGATATTTACATTCCCTGAGATAACAATAAAAATTATAAAAAAAATGAAAGGAACAGTTTAAAAATAAGATAAAAAAGCAAAAAAAATAATAAAGAAAAAAAAAAAGCACCCCTGTTCCCCCCTGCTCTCGCACAAAGGCGAACCCAAACGTCAGTCTGGCGTCAGATGTAAACAGCAATTGCACCATGCATGTGAGGTATCACCGTGAAGGTCAGATCGAGGGAAGTAATTTTAGCAGTAGACCTCCTCTGTAAATCTAAAGTGGTAACCTGTAAAGGCTTTTAAAGGCTTTTAAAAATGTATGTAGTTTGTCACCACTGCACGTTTGTGCGCAACTTTAAAGCATGTCGTGTTTGGTATCCATGTACTCGGCCTAAGATCATCTTTTTTATTTCATCAAACATTTGGGCAATATAGTGTGTTTTAGTGCATTAAAATAAAAAAAGTGTGTTTTATCTGAAAAAAATGCGTTTGAAAAATCGCTGCGCAAATACTTTGTGAAAAAAAATGAAACACCCACCATTTTAATCTGTAGGGCCTTTGCTTTAAAAAATATATAATGTCTGGGGGTTCAAAGTAATTTTCTCAGAAAAAAAATTTGTTTTCATGTAAACAAAAAGTGGCAGTAAGGGCTTTGTCTTCAAGTGGTTAGAAGAGTGGGTAATGTGTGACATAAGCTTCTAAATGTTGTGCATAAAATGCCAGGACAGATCAAAACCCCCTCCAAATGACCCCATTTTGGAAAGTAGACACCCCAAGCTATTTTTTATTTTTTTTGCACAATGTTGTCACTAAATGATATATTGCTCAAATATGCCATGGGCATGTGTGAAATTACACCCCAAAATACATTCTGTTGCTTCTCCTGAGTACAGGGATACCACATTTGTGAGACTTTTTGGGAGCCTAGCCGTGTACGGGACCCCGAAAACCAAGCACCACCTTCAGAGTTTCTAAGGGTGTAAATTTTTGATTTCACTCCTCACTGCCTATCACAGTTTCGGAGGCCATGGAATGCCCAGATGGCACAAACCCCCCCCCCCCAAATGACCCCATTTTGGAAAGTAGACACCCCAAGCTATTTGCTGAGAGGTATGGTGAGTATTTTGCAGACCTCGCTTTTGTCACAAAGTTTTGAAAATTGAAAAAAGAAAAAAAAATACATTTTTCTTTTCTTTCTTCATTTTCAAAAACAAATGAGAGCTGCATACCCACACATGTGGTATCCCCATACTCAGGAGAAGAAGCAGAATGTATTTTGGGGTGTAATTCCACATATGTACATGGCATGTTTGAGCAAATATAAAAATATAAATTATATATATATATATATATATAAAATTGTCTTTTTCCCGCAATTTGTGTCACAATATAAATACAATACAGAAGCTTTTGCCCAAGGCCATTACCTTATGCAAACTATAGTACAAGTAACAAAGTGCACCTCCTGCCTGGCCTATTATAATAATACGCACTGCTATCCCGGGTGGACGTCATATGATGTCCTTCCAGTCATGCACCTTGTGTGCACCCTAGGGGCCACACAGAAATGGACACAACAGAACACAGATCTTTGTACCAGGCCAATGTGCATGGCCCTGGTACCATGTGATCGCTGTGACCTGGGAAAAGTATGTAGGCCGCTCAGGTTTGATAGGGAGGGGGTATGTAGTGGAGTGAAACATGTTGGCTGCGTGGCAGAGTCCAGGCTGAGGTGTAGGACACCACAGATGTGTGACTTCCAGGGGTTACCCTTCCTATTTTGAACCATATGATCACTCTGACCAATCACAAACAAACCTGATTTCTTTTTATGAAGAGGTAAGTAAAACCTTGGACAGAGGGGTGGCGGTGGATGTGGTATACTGGGATTTTGCAAAAGTGTTTGACACAGTTCTCCACACATGGCTCATGTGTAAGGTAAAGTCTACAGGCTTGGAAATATCAGTTTGTAAATGGATAGAAAACTGGCTAAAAGACAGAATTCAGAGAGTAGCGGTTAATGATTTTTACTCTGAATGGTCTAAGCTTATCAGTGGTGTACCCCAAGGTTCAGTGCTGGGACCCTTATTTTCTAATATCTTTATTAATGATATTGGATCTGGGATTAAAAGTAACATTTCTGTCTTTGCAGATGACACTAAGCTGTGCAGTGGAAACACGTCCTTACAGGATGTCTCCAATTTACAACCTCAATGCACTGTCTAATTGGGCCACTATGTGGCAGATGAGGTTTAATGTTGATAAATGTAAAGTTATGTACTTGGGGGCTAAGAATATGCTTGCATCATACATACTAGGGGGAGTACAACTAGGGGAATCAATGGTGGAGAAGGATCTGGGGGTTTTGGTAGATCATAAGCTCAATAATAGCATGCAATGCGAAGCTGCAATTTCCAAAGCGAGCAAAGTCATTTCTTGTATTAAGAGAGGTATGGACTCCAGAGAGAGAGAGATATCATTTTGTCCCTGTACATATCATTAGTAAGACCTCATCTGGAATATACAGTTCCGTTTTGGGCACCAGTTCTCAAAAAGGATATCGGGGAACTGGAGAAAGTGCAGAGAAGGGCAACCAAACTGATAAGAGGCATAGAGGAGCTCAGCTATGAGGAAAGATTAGAGGAACTGAATTTATCTACTCCTGAGAAGAGGAGATTAACGGGGGACATGATCAACATGTTCAAATATACAGTATCTCACAAAAGTGAGTACACCCCTCACATTTTTGTAAATATTTTATTATATCTTTTCATGTGACAAAACTGAAGAAATTACACTTTGCCACAATGTAAAGTATTGAGTGTACAGCTTGTATAACAGTGCAATTTTGCTGTCCCCTCAAAATAACCCAACACAGAGCCATTAATGTCTAAAACGCTGGCAACAAAAGTGAGTACACTCCTAAGTGAAACTGTCCAAATTGGGACCAAAGTGTCAATATTTTGTGTGGCCACCATTATTTTCCAGCACTGCCTTAACCATCTTGGGCATGGAGTTCACCAGAGCTTCACAGGTTGCCACTGGAGTTCTCTTCCACTCCTCCATGACGACATCACAGAGCTGGTGGATGTTACTGAACTTGCGCTCCTCCACGTTCCGTTTGAGGATGCCCCACAGATGCTTAACAGGGTGTAGGTCTAGAGACATGCTTGGCCAATCCATCACCTTTACCCTCAGCTTCTTTAACAAGGCAATGGTCGTCTTGGAGGTGTGTTTGGGGTCATTATCATGTTGGAATACTGCCCTGCGGCCCAGTCTCCGACAGGAGGGGATCATGCTCTGCTTCAGTATGTCACAGTACATGTTGGCATTCATGGTTCCCTCAATGAACTGTAGCTCCCCAGTGCCAGCAGCACTCATGTAACCCCAGACAATGTCACTCCCACCACCATTCTTGAATGTAGGCAAGACACACTTGTATTTGCACTCCTCACCTAGTTGCCACCACACACGCTTGACACCATCTGAACCAAATAAGTTTATCTTGGTCTCATCAGACTACAGTACCAGTAATCCATGACCTTAGTCTGCTTGTGTTCAGCAAACTGGTTCTGGCCTTTCTTGTGCATCATCTGTAGAAGTGGCTTGCAGACCAATTTGATGCAGTGTGCGACATATGGTCTGAGCACTGACAGGCTGACCCCCCATCCCTTTAACCTCTGCAGCAATGCTGGCAGCACTCATAGGTCTATTTCCCAAAGACAGTCTCTGGATATGACGCTGAGCACGTGCACTCAACTTCCTTGGTCGACCATGGGGAAGCCTGTTCTGAGTGGAACCTGTTAAACTGCTGTAAGGTCTTGGCCACCGTGCTGAAGCTCAGTTTCAGTGTCTTGGCAATCTTCTTATAGCCTAGGCCATCTTTATGTAGAGCAACAATTCTTTTTTTCAGATCCTCATAAAGTTCTTTGCCATGAGGTGCCATGTTGAACTTCCAGTGACCAGTATAAGAAAGTGAGAGCGATAACACCAAATTTAACACACCTGCTCCCCATTCACACCTGAGACCTTGTAACACTAACGAGTCACATAGCACCTGGGAGGGAAAATGGCTAATTGGTCCCAATTTGGACATTTTCACTTAGGGTTGTACTCACTTTTGTTGCCAGTGGTGTAGACATTAATGAGTGATCATGTGTTGAGTTATTTTGAGGGGACATCAAATGTACACTGTTATACAAGCTGTACACTCACTACTTTACATTGTAGCAAAGTGTCATTTCTTCAGTGTTGTCACATGAAAAGATATAATAAAATATTTACAAAAATGTGAGGGGTGTACTCACTTTTGTGAGCTACTGTATAAGGGGTTCATATAGTAAACTTGGTGTTGAGTTATTCACTTTACGGTCAACACTGAGGACATGGGGGCACTCTTTACCTCTAGAGGAAAAGGGATTTCATCTCCAAATATGGAATGGTTTCTTCACAGTAAGAGCTGTGAAAATGTGGAATAGACTCCCTCCCAAGGTGGTTCTGGCCAACTCCTCTGTAAATCTAAAGTGGTAACCTGTAAAGGCTTTTAAAGGCTTTTAAAAATGTATGTAGTTTGTCACCACTGCACGTTTGTGCGCAACTTTAAAGCATGTCGTGTTTGGTATCCATGTACTCGGCCTAAGATCATCTTTTTTATTTCATCAAACATTTGGGCAATATAGTGTGTTTTAGTGCATTAAAATAAAAAAAAGTGTGTTTTTTCTGAAAAAAATGCGTTTGAAAAATCGCTGCGCAAATACTTTGTGAAAAAAAAATGAAACACCCACCATTTTAATCTGTAGGGCCTTTGCTTTAAAAAATATATAATGTCTGGGGGTTCAAAGTAATTTTCTCGGAAAAAAAAATTGTTTTCATGTAAACAAAAAGTGGCAGTAAGGGCTTTGTCTTCAAGTGGTTAGAAGAGTGGGTAATGTGTGACATAAGCTTCTAAATGTTGTGCATAAAATGCCAGGACAGATCAAAACCCCCTCCAAATGACCCCATTTTGGAAAGTAGACACCCCAAGCTATTTTTTATTTTTTTTGCACAATGTTGTCACTAAATGATATATTGCTCAAATATGCCATGGGCATGTGTGAAATTACACCCCAAAATACATTCTGTTGCTTCTCCTGAGTACAGGGATACCACATTTGTGAGACTTTTTGGGAGCCTAGCCGTGTACGGGACCCCGAAAACCAAGCACCACCTTCAGAGTTTCTAAGGGTGTAAATTTTTGATTTCACTCCTCACTGCCTATCACAGTTTCGGAGGCCATGGAATGCCCAGATGGCACAAACCCCCCCCCCCCAAATGACCCCATTTTGGAAAGTAGACACCCCAAGCTATTTGCTGAGAGGTATGGTGAGTATTTTGCAGACCTCGCTTTTTGTCACAAAGTTTTGAAAATTGAAAAAAGAAAAAAAAATACATTTTTCTTTTCTTTCTTCATTTTAAAAAACAAATGAGAGCTGCATACCCACACATGTGGTATCCCCATACTCAGGAGAAGAAGCAGAATGTATTTTGGGGTGTAATTCCACATATGTACATGGCATGTTTGAGCAAATATAAAAATATAAATTATATATATATATATATATAAAATTGTCTTTTTCCCGCAATTTGTGTCACAATATAAATACAATACAGAAGCTTTTGCCCAAGGCCATTACCTTATGCAAACTATAGTACAAGTAACAAAGTGCACCTCCTGCCTGGCCTATTATAATAATACGCACTGCTATCCCGGGTGGACGTCATATGATGTCCTTCCAGTCATGCACCTTGTGTGCACCCTAGGGGCCACACAGAAATGGACACAACAGAACACAGATCTTTGTACCAGGCCAATGTGCATGGCCCTGGTACCATGTGATCGCTGTGACCTGGGAAAAGTATGTAGGCCGCTCAGGTTTGATAGGGAGGGGGTATGTAGTGGAGTGAAACATGTTGGCTGCGTGGCAGAGTCCAGGCTGAGGTGTAGGACACCACAGATGTGTGACTTCCAGGGGTTACCCTTCCTATTTTGAACCATATGATCACTCTGACCAATCACAAACAAACCTGATTTCTTTTTATGAAGAGGTAAGTAAAACCTTGGACAGAGGGGTGGCGGTGGATGTGGTATACTGGGATTTTGCAAAAGTGTTTGACACAGTTCTCCACACATGGCTCATGTGTAAGGTAAAGTCTACAGGCTTGGAAATATCAGTTTGTAAATGGATAGAAAACTGGCTAAAAGACAGAATTCAGAGAGTAGCGGTTAATGATTTTTACTCTGAATGGTCTAAGCTTATCAGTGGTGTACCCCAAGGTTCAGTGCTGGGACCCTTATTTTCTAATATCTTTATTAATGATATTGGATCTGGGATTAAAAGTAACATTTCTGTCTTTGCAGATGACACTAAGCTGTGCAGTGGAAACACGTCCTTACAGGATGTCTCCAATTTACAACCTCAATGCACTGTCTAATTGGGCCACTACTAGGGGGAGTACAACTAGGGGAATCAATGGTGGAGAAGGATCTGGGGGTTTTGGTAGATCATAAGCTCAATAATAGCATGCAATGCGAAGCTGCAATTTCCAAAGCGAGCAAAGTCCTTTCTTGTATTAAGAGAGGTATGGACTCCAGAGAGAGAGAGATATCATTTTGTCCCTGTACATATCATTAGTAAGACCTCATCTGGAATATACAGTTCCGTTTTGGGCACCAGTTCTCAAAAAGGATATCGGGGAACTGGAGAAAGTGCAGAGAAGGGCAACCAAACTGATAAGAGGCATAGAGGAGCTCAGCTATGAGGAAAGATTAGAGGAACTGAATTTATCTACTCCTGAGAAGAGGAGATTAACGGGGGACATGATCAACATGTTCAAATATACAGTATCTCACAAAAGTGAGTACACCCCTCACATTTTTGTAAATATTTTATTATATCTTTTCATGTGACAAAACTGAAGAAATTACACTTTGCCACAATGTAAAGTATTGAGTGTACAGCTTGTATAACAGTGCAATTTTGCTGTCCCCTCAAAATAACCCAACACAGAGCCATTAATGTCTAAAACGTTGGCAACAAAAGTGAGTACACTCCTAAGTGAAACTGTCCAAATTGGGACCAAAGTGTCAATATTTTGTGTGGCCACCATTATTTTCCAGCACTGCCTTAACCATCTTGGGCATGGAGTTCACCAGAGCTTCACAGGTTGCCACTGGAGTTCTCTTCCACTCCTCCATGACGACATCACAGAGCTGGTGGATGTTACTGAACTTGCGCTCCTCCACGTTCCGTTTGAGGATGCCCCACAGATGCTTAACAGGGTGTAGGTCTAGAGACATGCTTGGCCAATCCATCACCTTTACCCTCAGCTTCTTTAACAAGGCAATGGTCGTCTTGGAGGTGTGTTTGGGGTCATTATCATGTTGGAATACTGCCCTGCGGCCCAGTCTCCGACAGGAGGGGATCATGCTCTGCTTCAGTATGTCACAGTACATGTTGGCATTCATGGTTCCCTCAATGAACTGTAGCTCCCCAGTGCCAGCAGCACTCATGTAACCCCAGACAATGTCACTCCCACCACCATTCTTGAATGTAGGTAAGACACACTTGTATTTGCACTCCTCACCTAGTTGCCACCACACACGCTTTTCTTCTTTTTCTTTTTTTTTTGCCACTTCAGCGAAGTATTTTCAGGGACTATGTTTTCAACTTTTCAGTTCAAGTCTATCCCAGCAAGCATTCACATCACTGTGGCTATTTTTCCTTCTTTAATTCAAAAAAATTAAAAAGAAGAATTCTAGAAAAGACATCTCCTATAGAGCAAGGAAAGAAAAAAGAAATAAAGAAGAAACATAGTCCCTTCCCCCGTGACCCACCTAAGCCTGCCCTCCCCCTATCCCCCCCCCATTGCTCCCGTATAACCCTACCCGTTCCCGACTCCAGCTCCTGCACCCGTATCTCAGATGCAAGTTCAAAGTCGATATGCTATTCCAAGTTTAGCAAGTTACTACCTAGGTAGTTTTTTTTTTTTTTCTCTTTTTTTCCTTCTTTTACTCTTTTTTTTTTTTTAACATTAAATTCCCCACAGTTCTGCCGCTTGAAGTGAGTACCTAAAATTCGCCCAGTCCTTCCATATCTCCTCGAAGGTTTTCATCTCTACTCCTTCACTATACTTCAAGTATTCAAGACTATAAATCTCGTTTATCTTGCCTAGCCACTCCCGTACCGTAGGTCTCCTTTTATCTTGCCAGTATCTGGGGATGAGGCTTTTTGCAGCGTTTAAGAGGTGGGGAAGTAACGACTTCAGATATGCCTTCGTGGGAACTTTCCTCCCGTGGTGCAAAAACACCCAGGGGTCTAAGGGGATGTCTGTCTTTAAGATCTTATTGATGATTTGCCTAATCTCCCCCCAGAATTCCATGATTACCGGGCACCGCCACCATAAGTGCGCCATGGTCCCTATTCCTCCGCAACCTCTCCAGCATAACTGTGACCGTCCCTCCGCAATTCTATGCGCTCTATCTGGGGTTATGTACATCCTTGTGAGGATCTTGTAATTCATTTCTGAAAGCTTGTAATTTACTGAAGTAGCGTTCACCCTTTTCATAATCCTACCCACCTCCTGTCTGTCAATCTTAGTACCCAGCTCTTCCTCCCACTTCTCCACGAATCTCAGGTCTCCTACTCCCTCTAACTCATTGAGCGCTCTGTAGGTCTTGGCTATGCCTCCTTTCCCTTTTTTCTCAACACATAGTTTCTCCAGAGGGAGTAGTTTCTCTATCGGTCTGATTGGTTGCGGGAGTGAATCAACAAAGTGTTTCAGTTGGTAGTATCGCCAGGGATCTATTGTCAACCATTCATTTTTAGCTTTTATTTCTGCCTCAGTACACATCTTCCCCTGTTTCATGACATCTTTTAATTGCAGGTCCTCCTTCAAAATCCACCTCCCAAACACCTCTTCTTTCCCTGGTGCAAAATAATCTGTGTTTTTTAAAGGAATTAATGGTGAATTGAACTCCCAGTGCTCTTTTTTGTGTACGTTATCCCAAATATTAAGTGTATGTTTTGTTATATACGTTGTTTCTGTGCCCAATTTTCTATACTGTGGTGGGATCCAGACCACCTTGCTCAAATCCGCTCCACTCATACTTTTTTCCATTTTCACCCATGATTTTTCTTCATTATTTTTTACCCAGTCTAACAAACGTGATAAAGCAATCGCAAAATAATATTTTCTAATGTCTGGTGCCCCCCACCCCCCCTTCTTCCTATCCTTTGTTAATTGTGCTAATTTTAATCTAGGTTTTCTCCCTCTCCATATAAATCTTAAGAAGACAGTGCGTAGCTTATTGAAATAAATCTGGGGGATTGGAATTGGTAACATTTGCATTTTGTAGATGATTTTTGGCAAGATTGACATCTTGAATAAGTTGATTCTCCCTCCCCATGATAGTTGGGTGTGTGAAATTCTGTTAAGGTCAGTTTTAACTTCGTTAAGAAGTGGTATGAAGTTTGCGAGGAATAGAGACTCCTTGGTGGTGGTTATTTTAATACCTAGGTAATTGAGTTCTTTTGCTCCCCATTTAAATGGGAATGACGATTGATACGCCGTTTCGCTCGTACTCCCCTTTATTATCTCGAGCGTTTCTGATTTGGCCTGGATCACTCGGAATTTGGACAGTCTGCCGTACTCTTTAAGGGTCGCTACCAAGATCGGGAGTGAGATCCTCGGGTGCGTGATATAGAACAGTACGTCGTCCGCAAAGGCGGCGAGTTTATACTCCTCTTCACCCACCTTTACCCCTCTAATATCAGGGTTGATCCTTATCTTTGCCAGGAGGGGTTCTAAAGCAATCACAAACAACAATGGGGAGAGGGGGCACCCCTGTCTCGTACCATTGTACATTCTGAATGGTTTCGATAGGGTTCCATTAATTTTCACTCGCGCTGAAGGATGTGAATATAAAGCTTTTATCCAGCTAATCAGTCTGTCTCCTAGGCCAATCTCCTCCAGGGTGTCCCACATGAAGCCCCAGTCAACCCTGTCAAAGGCTTTCTCAGCGTCAATTGACAGGAGAAGACCTGGGGCCCCACTATTTTGGACACCCTGGACTGCCAGTAGCGTCTTAATGGCATTGTCCCTCCCCTCCCTGCCTGGCACGAAGCCCACCTGGTCTGGGTGGATGACCCCATTAATTATTCTTTTCAGCCTGTCAGCTAGGATTTTAGCGAATAACTTTGTATCGACGTTCAGGAGAGAAATGGGCCTGTAGCTCGAGCAAAGCGTATTATCTTTTCCTTCTTTCCAGATTACAGTAATACTGGCCTCCAGTGCTTCATTCCTCATCTCCCATTTCTCCCCTATTCCGTTCATATACGAACACAACCTGGGAGTCAAGAGTTCCTGAAATTTTTTGTAATAAAGAGCAGTCAGGCCATCAGGCCCGGGGCTTTTACCATTTGGGATTTCCTGAATAGCTTTCTTGATCTCTAACTCCGAAATGGGGGCCTCTAATATGCATTTGTCGCTTTCTGTTATCCTGGGTAGCATTGCTTCCTTTAAAAACTTTTTGGTTCTTGCACTTTTGCTACTTTTGTTCTCTTGAGTGTTTTTAGTATTGATGGCATAAAGCCCACCATAGAATTCTTGGAAGGTATCTGCTATATCCCCTGTTCTAAATCTAATTTCCCCAGACTTTGTCCTTATTTTCTCTATATAGTTGTTATTTTTCTTTTTTTTTAGGGCCCTTGCTAATAACTTCCCCGGTTTGTTCCCATTGATATATCTGTCTTTTTTCACTAGATTGAATGTCTTGCGTGTTTCCTGCTCCATTAAATCCCTCAACTCTTCTCTTCTCCTCATTAATCTGGCCAGTGTCTCCCCGTCTCCCGTTATCTTGTGTTGTTGCTCTAAGCCATGGATATTCTTTAGTAAGATATTCTTCTCCTTGGCCCTGCTCCTTTTTTTTTCAGATCCCACCATCATAAGTATGCCCCTAATGTAGGCTTTATGCGCCTCCCAAGTTGTGGCTTCAGATGTCTCTCCTGGTACATTAATTTTAAAATACAAATCTAATTCTTCTTTGATTCTTTTTTCTACCTCTTTATCATGTAGGAGCTCCTCGTTTAACCTCCAGCCGCTACTCTGTACTTGGGGCATCTCTGTTGTCCATTGGAGACTCACCGGGGCATGGTCAGAGAATGTGATGCTACCAATGCTCGACTCAGGTACCCTCTCTAGCAGTCTATGTTCTATAAGGAAAAAATCTATTCTCGAGTACGTCCCGTGTACGTGAGAGCGGTAGGTGTAGTCTCTGAGATCCAAATGCTGTGTCCTCCATATATCCACCAGCTGGAGTTGGTGCAGCTTCCTTTTTAACTTAGACCCCCACCCTCCGCTCAGTTCACGCACCCGGGACGTACTGTCCATCCCTGGGTCCAGACACAGGTTAAAATCGCCTGCTATTATGGCGCCCTCCCTCCTAAACTCCTCAAACTTGGATAGAACTCCCAATACAAATTTGATTGTGTTCTTGTTTGGGCTGTATATGTTTGCCAGGGAGCAGGCAGATCCGTTTATTTTGCCTCTTAAAAAAATATACCTTCCTTCCGGATCGGTCCTTCTCTCCTCTAGCTCGAACCTTACCCCTCTGGCAAACCCTATGGCGACTCCTTTTGCTCCCCTGACAGGGGAGTCCCCATAATACCATACCGGAAAATCCCTGGAGTATATTTTTTGATGATTACTAATACATAGATGCGTCTCTTGGAGCATAGCGACATCAGCTTTTAAGAATTTTAGTTCACTTAATATATTGGCACGTTTTATAGGGGCATTTATGCCTCTCACATTATAAGATATAAAATTGACCCTAGACATTATAAATTACTTTCTTTTGTCCTTTTTTTTTTTTTTCTCTTTTTTTTTTTTCTTTTTTTTTGACTTTCGGGTGTCTACACTTGGTAGGGAGCAGTGCCGCCCTTATCCCCTCCACTCTAGTGCCCCCCCCTCCCCCTCCCTAACCCCCCGTTCCTCTCCCAATCCCTCTCTCTCCCTCCTCCCCCCCCCCTATCCACCCAGTCCCCCCCTCCCATCCCCCCCCCCTCCCCCCCTCCCTCTCTATCAAAGTCGCCCGGGGTGGGCTATCCTTCCTCGGTCTCCTGATTGGGCAGGAGAAAGAAGACGTAGAAAGAAACCGGTCACCCTCTCCCATCTCCTAACTACCCGGTTAACCCCTCTGAGGTTGAGCTCCGATGCTGGCACTCGACGGGGCTCGTTTTTTTATTTTTATTTTTTTTTCTTCCCCCCCAGGTGTGTATTGGGGGGAAAGGTGTCCCACCTCAGCCCCGGCTCCCCCGTCCCCCACCCATCCCCCCCACCCCAAACCGCCCAATACCCCCATCATCTATTTAAGATTTGATGATCCAGACTCTTTCCCGTTTCTTTTACTATAGCTGAGTGTTTAAATTTATCATCGTCTGGAATGGTTAACTGGTTGCCATGTCTGTGATTCTTCTGCGATTCCTCCGGTTGCCCGGTTTTCCCACCATCCGGGTATTTCTATTATTGGCAAATTGAAGTGTTTACAAAATTTAGGCGTGTCTTCTGGGAACCTCAAGACTGCCGTTCTTCCCTCTTTACGCCCCGTTAGACATGCCGGGAATCCCCATTGGTATTGAATCTCATGCGACTTCATCTGCTCTAGTAGGGGTTTTAACGTATTTCTCCTTGCTAGGGTCTCTACTGCTAGATCAGGGAAGATTTGAAGGGTGGATTCACCATATTTTAACGGTTGGTTTGTTTTCAAGAAAATCCTAATCTTTTCTTTTTCCTGGAAATTGTGGAATCTCACTATGACGTCTCTTGGCACTTCTCCCGGTAATTCGGCAGGCTTCCTCACCCTATGAATTCTTTCAAGCTTGATTTTTTTGTCTGATCCTGCTTTGTTCACTATATGACCGAAGATGCTATTTATTTTTTCTTGTAGGTCGTCCTTTTCGCCTCTTGTCTCAGGTAGGCCTCTAACCCTCAGGTTTTTCCTTCGGCTACGGTTTTCTTGGTCCTCGATTTTATACAGTAGGTTTCTTTGGTCTCTTTGCATCTCGGCCATCTGTGATTTAAGCCTTTTGATCTCCTCTCCCTGTATCGTCAAGTTCTCTTCTGTGGCCTCCACCCTTTGCAGTAGGTGATTCATACTTTCTTGTATTGTTGCGATTTCACCTTTTATTGACATTTCTAATTTTGCGAACATTTCCGCCATTTCATCCTTGGTTGGTAGCTGTTTTTTTTGTCGGGTCTCCATTGTTGATTCGTCTAGCCCTCCTGCTGGGGTCTCCGTCGCTACCTGTTGTTTCTTTGTTCCGTTCCTCTGCGGGCTCTCTGTTTGTTTATTTTTTGTTCCAGACGAGGTCTCCGGGTTTTCTTTTGTCACTTCTTGGGTCATATATTTTCTTATAGTCCCCGGACTGGCGCTCACTCTAGGTGGGATTCCTGAGGTCCCTTTCCCGGCCTTACCCCTCATCTCCTCCTATTTCCTAACTGAAGGTTTTTCTGGCGTCCAGGTCGCTGATTGGTCGCTTCTTCCTATACCTCCAATAGTTATTTGATGCTTATTGCGAAGAGGAATAGGGGTGGGGGTCTGCTCAAATCTATTGTCAGGGCTCAGATCTTGTCTACTATACTCCACTTCCTTAACCCTAAGGCAGGGGTAGTCCTTTGGCTAAACAGTTCAGTCCCCCACGTCATGGAAGTCCGATAAGTCAGGTGTCTCAACAGCGTTTAACGCGATCTGGTTACGGCAAAGGATGCACACAATGGCACAGCATACAATGCAGAGTTCCCCAACAGTCCTGCATATAATTCCTCCCTCGTTTTCCCCTTATGGGCTTTCACAATCCTGTATCTTAGACCATAAACTTCTGTTCAACATATTCCATAAACAACTGTCACAGCTACATTTTCTTTTCAGACTCACCCAGGGTGCTGCCGCTGCTTCCTTCCTCCTGGGACCGGCAATCCATCAGATGTTTTTTTTTTTTTTTTCTTTTTACCTCCTCCGCCGAACTCCAGCCCTTTTCAAAGCTCCGAGGTCAGCGCTCGCAGCGATCCTCCCTCTCAGCTGTTCTGATCCTCCTTGCAGCCTCGCTGCCGCTGTGCTGCTCTCAAGCTCTCTCTTCAGCTCCGGGTCTTAGTACTCTTCACCAGGGGATTCGGCGGGTGTCCCACCGCTTACAGTCAGCTTTTGGAAAGACGGGCGGGGGGACCATGGGGGGGAGCTATACGGCCATGTCCCCGATCAGCCGCATATCGGGAGAGCCCGTGCCGCATGCACACAGGACGAGCTCGGCGTCCGCACTAACCCCGCCTCAACATCCGGCTCCTCCCTCGGCGGTGCCACCACACACGCTTGACACCATATGAACCAAATAAGTTTATCTTGGTCTCATCAGACTACAGTACCAGTAATCCATGACCTTAGTCTGCTTGTGTTCAGCAAACTGGTTCTGGCCTTTCTTGTGCATCATCTGTAGAAGTGGCTTGCAGACCAATTTGATGCAGTGTGCGACATATGGTCTGAGCACTGACAGGCTGACCCCCCATCCCTTTAACCTCTGCAGCAATGCTGGCAGCACTCATAGGTCTATTTCCCAAAGACAGTCTCTGGATATGACGCTGAGCACGTGCACTCAACTTCCTTGGTCGACCATGGGGAGGCCTGTTCTGAGTGGAACCTGTTAAACTGCTGTAAGGTCTTGGCCACCGTGCTGAAGCTCAGTTTCAGTGTCTTGGCAATCTTCTTATAGCCTAGGCCATCTTTATGTAGAGCAACAATTCTTTTTTTCAGATCCTCATAAAGTTCTTTGCCATGAGGTGCCATGTTGAACTTCCAGTGACCAGTATAAGAAAGTGAGAGCGATAACACCAAATTTAACACACCTGCTCCCCATTCACACCTGAGACCTTGTAACACTAACGAGTCACATAGCACCTGGGAGGGAAAATGGCTAATTGGTCCCAATTTGGACATTTTCACTTAGGGTTGTACTCACTTTTGTTGCCAGTGGTGTAGACATTAATGAGTGATCATGTGTTGAGTTATTTTGAGGGGACATCAAATGTACACTGTTATACAAGCTGTACACTCACTACTTTACATTGTAGCAAAGTGTCATTTCTTCAGTGTTGTCACATGAAAAGATATAATAAAATATTTACAAAAATGTGAGGGGTGTACTCACTTTTGTGAGCTACTGTATAAGGGGTTCATATAGTAAACTTGGTGTTGAGTTATTCACTTTACGGTCAACACTGAGGACATGGGGGCACTCTTTACCTCTAGAGGAAAAGGGATTTCATCTCCAAATATGGAATGGTTTCTTCACAGTAAGAGCTGTGAAAATGTGGAATAGACTCCCTCCCAAGGTGGTTCTGGCCAACTCCTCTGTAAATCTAAAGTGGTAACCTGTAAAGGCTTTTAAAGGCTTTTAAAAATGTATGTAGTTTGTCACCACTGCACGTTTGTGCGCAACTTTAAAGCATGTCGTGTTTGGTATCCATGTACTCGGCCTAAGATCATCTTTTTTATTTCATCAAACATTTGGGCAATATAGTGTGTTTTAGTGCATTAAAATAAAAAAAGTGTGTTTTTTCTGAAAAAAATGCGTTTGAAAAATCGCTGCGCAAATACTTTGTGAAAAAAAATGAAACACCCACCATTTTAATCTGTAGGGCCTTTGCTTTAAAAAATATATAATGTCTGGGGGTTCAAAGTAATTTTCTCGGAAAAAAAAATTGTTTTCATGTAAACAAAAAGTGGCAGTAAGGGCTTTGTCTTCAAGTGGTTAGAAGAGTGGGTAATGTGTGACATAAGCTTCTAAATGTTGTGCATAAAATGCCAGGACAGATCAAAACCCCCTCCAAATGACCCCATTTTGGAAAGTAGACACCCCAAGCTATTTTTTATTTTTTTTTGCACAATGTTGTCACTAAATGATATATTGCTCAAATATGCCATGGGCATGTGTGAAATTACACCCCAAAATACATTCTGTTGCTTCTCCTGAGTACAGGGATACCACATTTGTGAGACTTTTTGGGAGCCTAGCCGTGTACGGGACCCCGAAAACCAAGCACCACCTTCAGAGTTTCTAAGGGTGTAAATTTTTGATTTCACTCCTCACTGCCTATCACAGTTTCGGAGGCCATGGAATGCCCAGATGGCACAAACCCCCCCCCCCCCAAATGACCCCATTTTGGAAAGTAGACACCCCAAGCTATTTGCTGAGAGGTATGGTGAGTATTTTGCAGACCTCGCTTTTTGTCACAAAGTTTTGAAAATTGAAAAAAGAAAAAAAAATACATTTTTCTTTTCTTTCTTCATTTTCAAAAACAAATGAGAGCTGCATACCCACACATGTGGTATCCCCATACTCAGGAGAAGAAGCAGAATGTATTTTGGGGTGTAATTCCACATATGTACATGGCATGTTTGAGCAAGTATAAAAATATAAATTATATATATATATATATATAAAATTGTCTTTTTCCCGCAACTTGTGTCACAATATAAATACAATACAGAAGCTTTTGCCCAAGGCCATTACCTTATGCAAACTATAGTACAAGTAACAAAGTGCACCTCCTGCCTGGCCTATTATAATAATACGCACTGCTATCCTGGGTGGACGTCATATGATGTCCTTCCAGTCATGCACCTTGTGTGCACCCTAGGGGCCACACAGAAATGGACACAACAGAACACAGATCTTTGTACCAGGCCAATGTGCATGGCCCTGGTACCATGTGATTGCTGTGACCTGGGAAAAGTATGTAGGCTGCTCAGTTTTGATAGGGAGGGGGTATGTGGTGGAGTGAAACATGTTGGCTGCGTGGCAGAGTCCAGGCTGAGGTGTAGGACACCACAGATGTGTGACTTCCAGGGGTTACCCTTCCTATTTTGAACCATATGATCACTCTGACCAATCACAAACAAACCTGATTTCTTTTTATGAAGAGGTAAGTAAAACCTTGGACAGAGGGGTGGCGGTGGATGTGGTATACTGGGATTTTGCAAAAGTGTTTGACACAGTTCTCCACACATGGCTCATGTGTAAGGTAAAGTCTACAGGCTTGGAAATATCAGTTTGTAAATGGATAGAAAACTGGCTAAAAGACAGAATTCAGAGAGTAGCGGTTAATGATTTTTACTCTGAATGGTCTAAGCTTATCAGTGGTGTACCCCAAGGTTCAGTGCTGGGACCCTTATTTTCTAATATCTTTATTAATGATATTGGATCTGGGATTAAAAGTAACATTTCTGTCTTTGCAGATGACACTAAGCTGTGCAGTGGAAACACGTCCTTACAGGATGTCTCCAATTTACAACCTCAATGCACTGTCTAATTGGGCCACTATGTGGCAGATGAGGTTTAATGTTGATAAATGTAAAGTTATGTACTTGGGGGCTAAGAATATGCTTGCATCATACATACTAGGGGGAGTACAACTAGGGGAATCAATGGTGGAGAAGGATCTGGGGGTTTTGGTAGATCATAAGCTCAATAATAGCATGCAATGCGAAGCTGCAATTTCCAAAGCGAGCAAAGTCCTTTCTTGTATTAAGAGAGGTATGGACTCCAGAGAGAGAGAGATATCATTTTGTCCCTGTACATATCATTAGTAAGACCTCATCTGGAATATACAGTTCCGTTTTGGGCACCAGTTCTCAAAAAGGATATCGGGGAACTGGAGAAAGTGCAGAGAAGGGCAACCAAACTGATAAGAGGCATAGAGGAGCTCAGCTATGAGGAAAGATTAGAGGAACTGAATTTATCTACTCCTGAGAAGAGGAGATTAACGGGGGACATGATCAACATGTTCAAATATACAGTATCTCACAAAAGTGAGTACACCCCTCACATTTTTGTAAATATTTTATTATATCTTTTCATGTGACAAAACTGAAGAAATTACACTTTGCCACAATGTAAAGTATTGAGTGTACAGCTTGTATAACAGTGCAATTTTGCTGTCCCCTCAAAATAACCCAACACAGAGCCATTAATGTCTAAAACGCTGGCAACAAAAGTGAGTACACTCCTAAGTGAAACTGTCCAAATTGGGACCAAAGTGTCAATATTTTGTGTGGCCACCATTATTTTCCAGCACTGCCTTAACCATCTTGGGCATGGAGTTCACCAGAGCTTCACAGGTTGCCACTGGAGTTCTCTTCCACTCCTCCATGACGACATCACAGAGCTGGTGGATGTTACTGAACTTGCGCTCCTCCACGTTCCGTTTGAGGATGCCCCACAGATGCTTAACAGGGTGTAGGTTTAGAGACATGCTTGGCCAATCCATCACCTTTACCCTCAGCTTCTTTAACAAGGCAATGGTCGTCTTGGAGGTGTGTTTGGGGTCATTATCATGTTGGAATACTGCCCTGCGGCCCAGTCTCCGACAGGAGGGGATCATGCTCTGCTTCAGTATGTCACAGTACATGTTGGCATTCATGGTTCCCTCAATGAACTGTAGCTCCCCAGTGCCAGCAGCACTCATGTAACCCCAGACAATGTCACTCCCACCACCATTCTTGAATGTAGGCAAGACACACTTGTATTTGCACTCCTCACCTAGTTGCCACCACACACGCTTGACACCATCTGAACCAAATAAGTTTATCTTGGTCTCATCAGACTACAGTACCAGTAATCCATGACCTTAGTCTGCTTGTGTTCAGCAAACTGGTTCTGGCCTTTCTTGTGCATCATCTGTAGAAGTGGCTTGCAGACCAATTTGATGCAGTGTGCGACATATGGTCTGAGCACTGACAGGCTGACCCCCCATCCCTTTAACCTCTGCAGCAATGCTGGCAGCACTCATAGGTCTATTTCCCAAAGACAGTCTCTGGATATGACGCTGAGCACGTGCACTCAACTTCCTTGGTCGACCATGGGGAGGCCTGTTCTGAGTGGAACCTGTTAAACTGCTGTAAGGTCTTGGCCACCGTGCTGAAGCTCAGTTTCAGTGTCTTGGCAATCTTCTTATAGCCTAGGCCATCTTTATGTAGAGCAACAATTCTTTTTTTCAGATCCTCATAAAGTTCTTTGCCATGAGGTGCCATGTTGAACTTCCAGTGACCAGTATAAGAAAGTGAGAGCGATAACACCAAATTTAACACACCTGCTCCCCATTCACACCTGAGACCTTGTAACACTAACGAGTCACATAGCACCTGGGAGGGAAAATGGCTAATTGGTCCCAATTTGGACATTTTCACTTAGGGTTGTACTCACTTTTGTTGCCAGTGGTGTAGACATTAATGAGTGATCATGTGTTGAGTTATTTTGAGGGGACATCAAATGTACACTGTTATACAAGCTGTACACTCACTACTTTACATTGTAGCAAAGTGTCATTTCTTCAGTGTTGTCACATGAAAAGATATAATAAAATCTTTACAAAAATGTGAGGGGTGTACTCACTTTTGTGAGCTACTGTATAAGGGGTTCATATAGTAAACTTGGTGTTGAGTTATTCACTTTACGGTCAACACTGAGGACATGGGGGCACTCTTTACCTCTAGAGGAAAAGGGATTTCATCTCCAAATATGGAATGGTTTCTTCACAGTAAGAGCTGTGAAAATGTGGAATAGACTCCCTCCCAAGGTGGTTCTGGCCAACTCAGTAGATTGCTTTAAGAAAGGCCTGGATTCATTCATAAATGTAAATATTATAACTGGGTACTAACATTTATAGGTAAAGTTGATCCAGGGAAAATCTGATTGCCTCTCTGGGATCAGGAAGGACTTTTTTCCCCTGCTGTAGCAAGATGGATCCTGCTTTTCTGGGGGGGGGGGGGGGGGTTGCCTTCCTCTGGATCAACTGTGGGTATAGGATTGGGTATATGGGATTGTATGATATTTTTTATTTTATTTATTATTTATTTATATTATATTTTACATGTAAGTTGTAAACAATGGCTTTTATTCATAACCTTTGTTTACTATGAAGATGATCTCTGTGATTTGTCATGGTGATCACATGGTACAGGCCAATCACAGTGGAACTGTACCATGTGATAGCTGTGTCTAATCATAGCTATCAGGATTGTACACAATGGTACATGAATGGATGCCATTTACGTTCAATCTTTTTTTTCATTTTCTATATTTTTATTTATTTTTGTCCTCAGCATCCCTGATCACTGCCACACTAGTCAAATTGTGACACTATACTGCTCTGGTGATCATCACTGTAATAAGCAATCAAAAATAAAAAAATATCACCTTCCCACCCAGAGCAGTAGAGTGTCACTATGGACTATGGTGACACTGTACAGCTCTGGTGGCAGTATGTAAAAAAAAATTTGAAAAAAAAAACACATTTCTTTTTTAATTTCTTTTCCAAAAAAAGTGACTAAAAAAACTCACCATGTCTCTTACGAAATACCTTGAGATGTCCACTTTCCAAAAAGAGGATTATTTTGGGTGGTATTTGTACTGTCCTGGCATTTTAGGGCCTCAAGAAATGAGATCAGTACATCAGGATTGATCAATTTTCAAATATATATATATACCACAGTTTGTAGATAGACTCTATAACCATCACACAGATTAAATAAATATACCGATTTGGGTTATTTTCACCAAAAAAGTAGCAGAATACATTTATTCCTAAATGTATGAAGAAAGATTATTTATTTGAAAAATTTTATTATAAAAACTAAAAGAAAAGTTTTTTTTTTTTTTAAAGTTTGGTATTTTTTATATTTTTATAGCAAAAAAAATTTAAACCCCAGTGGTGATTAACCTTTTTGCTGCCAGGCACTGTGCTCCATTTTTAAACTCAGGTGGCCAGACCATTTTTGCAATTTTTCCATTGCTTTTTTATTTTTCACTTACAGCTTTCAGAGTTTGTAAAAGATCATCAAAACCATATATTTTCTGAAAGCACACGACCAGTGGAATAAAAATAAGATTGACTGATTTTTAGGGCCCTATGATATTTGCACAAAAATTTCTCAAAACCATATTTTTGTTAAAAATACACAAAAATCATTATTAGCAGATACAAACACAGTTAATTTTAAAAAAAACTGGAGGTTTTAATTTTTCACTTATAGCATTCAGAGATTGTAAAAGACCCTCCAAATCATATATTTTCTAAAAGCACATGACCAGTAGAATAAAAAGAAGGTGCTATTGATTTTTATTGCCCTATGATATTTGCGCAAATGTTTATGAAATCAATATTTTCACAAAAAATACACTTAATCATTGATGTGGTGATGCATAGAATTGACTTACTACATAACTCAAATAAGTTAATAATAATATCAAAAACTGTCAATATGACATAAAAAAGGAAGTCTCTGTCTAGGTATAACTGTTGTGGGGTAAAAGATTATGGTTTCCTAGCTCTTTACATTTTTGGGCTTTGTTGTTGCCCAAGTCTCTGAGAAGTCAACAAGGAGTACACAGTGGCACACCCTGCATATTAAGTGGCTTTGAAAGGATGTTTGATAGTGAGTGCCTAAAAACTACTAACTCTGTGTTGTGGGAAATGCTTCCTAGGGGTGAGGTTTAAAGTGATAGTAAATGATCACCTTGTAAAACAACCCATTCAGTTTAAAATAGAAATGAAAAGCAAAACATTTTTGTATAGATATAAAAAAAGGGAAAATGTTATTTATAATTTTTTTTATAAGACCCCTTTCACACTGGGGCGGTGCTGGCGTTAGTTGTAAAGCTTTTTGGCCACTAACGGGGCGCTTTTAACCCCGCTAGTGGCCAAAGAAAGGGTTAAAAGCGCCTCTGTTGCGGCACTGCCGAAGTGGTTTGCAGGCGCTTCGGCAGTTCTGTCCATTCGTTTCAATGGTCAGGTCGTTTTGGGAGCGGTGCATACACTGCTCCCGCACTGCCCAAAGATGCCGCTTGCAGGACTTTTTTCCCATCCTGAAAGTGCACCACCCCAGTATGACAGCACTTAGGCTTTCACACTGGAGAGGCATGACAGTCGCTTTTCAGGCACTTTAGAGGCGCTATTTTTAGTTGAGCTTCCCAGTGAACAGCTGTGAAGGGGGGCATGTCAGGACAAGTCTAATCATTGGTAGAGAGTACACTGAGTTCCGAGCATAGCTAGAGAACTGACCACAGTGTGCTCTCCTGCTTAGTGTGGTCAGTTTTTAATAGGAAAGCAAAGGGGCTGGCGGAACACCAGGGATTTCACACAAAGGAAGTAATACAAAGAGAACAGGATACTTTTGCATACAAGTATATGGTACAGCAGGCACATATCAGGAATATGAAGTGTTGGGGTAACAAACTATTTAAGGCAGGTTGAGTCTCTTGTCCAGATGGATCACTACTAGTCACCTGGTCTAAAATGTATTCAGTTTACCAGCTCTTATCATTCTTCAGCTTCTTCAAAGAGCACACCATTTACCAGATTTATGTTTTGAGAAGGCAAGAAGACTGGTGCTGGAACCCTAGGGTTATCCTACTTATATGGAAATCGGAAATTGGTATTTGGACAGAGTATTATATCAGGAATATGAAGTGTTGGGGTAACAAACTATTTAAGGCAGGTTGAGTCTCTTGTCCAGATGGATCACTACTAGTCACCTGGTCTAAAATGTATTCAGTTTACCAGCTCTTATCATTCTTCAGCTTCTTCAAAGAGCACACCATTTACCAGATTTATGTTTTGAGAAGGCAGGAAGACTGGTGCTGGAACCCTAGGGTTATCCTACTTATATGGAAATCGGAAATTGGTATTTGGACAGAGTATTTGGGTTCTTGGCTTTTCAATGCCAAAATTTTTTCACACTTTCTTGGCTTGTGACTGAATGGACCTGAGATCAAAGCACCATGCCAGGAAGTATTGGTCCAGGTATATATTTATTCCAATATGAATGAGGATAAAGGATGGAACATGTTTTGGGGGGCTCAAATGTTTCGAGGGCCCCTTTAATCAGGGCTAAAGACATACTGTGCAATTCTGAGCTGTTATGATGTGACCAGGCAGTGAGTAACATACACCTAAGTGTCTTTTTGATGTTCACTATACAAACATTCTTACCGAACGTTGTTTGTACATTCAAACATAAACTGCCTATACACTGTTGGATTCTATTTACCGTAATTCAGCTTGTAGGCTAAATATAGCATGGATGGATGGATGTGCTGCTGTGCCTACTGCATTCTGACAGCTGTTGCAGATCACTCATCAGAATATCCAAACAGTGGCTGCATCTGGCCAAAAATCTGCCATTAAGTTTTTTTGAAGGACATTAGACAGGAGGGGGTGAATTTGCATAGTGCCAGATAGATTTAGATTTATCAAAACTGTGTAACATGAGGATCTACACAAACTATTCAATGAATTGGGTTCCGTTCAGACAGGCCTTGAAATTATATAGTTATACAGTCAGATAGCAATGTTTGTGGGGAACTTTACTCAGATAAAGAAGGCATAAAAAGATAAGGTTACTTTAATACTAACCATATATATATATATATATATATATATATATATATATATACACCGTATTTATAGGCGTAAAACACGCAAATTCATCTTAAGTGGGAATTTTCTGGAAAAAAACTTTTAAATAAGGAACTTTAAAGCAAAATAAGGGTCAGTGCCCATCCGCAGCCTCACCATTGCCATCAATGCTGCCTGATCAATGCCCATCTGCAGCCTCACAAGTGCCATCAATGCAGTCTCATCAGTCCACATCAATGCAGCCTTACCATTGCCATCAATAAAGCAGCCTCACCATTGCCATCAATAAAGCAGCCTCACCATTGCCATCACTGCAGCAGCCTCACCATTACCATTAATGCAGCAGCCTCACCATTGCCTTCAATGCAGCATCCTCACCATTGCCATCAGTGCAGCCTGATCGATGCCCATCCGAAACCTCTGGAGGACAGGGAGGGAGGTGGGACAAGTGCAGACAGATTACATACAGTGAGAATCTCCTATGACAGACAGAACTGTGGTCCAATGGCAGCCCAGGAGACAGGACATCCTATTACAGAGGCTGCCAAGTAAACAGAAGATTGTCACTGTATGTAATCTGACGGCCCGCCCCCCTCCTTGCCCCCTCCAAGGCAGCTAAAATTGAAGTATTGGTGTATAACACGCATACACTATTTTCACGTGATTTTCATGGTGAAAAAGTGAGAGTTATACATCAATAAACACTATGTGTGTGTATATATATATATATATATATATATATATATATATATATTTCCTGGGCCTCCCCAAGTCAGCCTACTATGGGTCAGCTCCGCCCCCTCTGACCCCTCCAGGACCCCCTCTTTTCTAGCCCATAAAAGGGCGGCTGTCTGCCCACACTAGTGTTCTTTTCTCGTCCTCGCTCCGGACGCCTTTGAAAGTTTATTTTTATTTTTGTTTTTCTTCTCCATCCATCCATCCTGTCAGGTTCAGCCTCTCCCGGTTCAGAAGACCCCCTATATAGGCTGTAAATCTCCTGAGGAGGTGGGTTCCCGTGGTGCTGGGATTGTATGGTACAGTATAAATGACTGTGTATTTCTGGCAAAGGTCACTGGCAGTATAAATGACTGTATATGCCTTCGTTCTTCGTTAGGCAGGTGCTGGCACTCTCTCCTTCCATGTTTTGTGTGTCCAGGCAGTGGTTTGGCTCGCTGGGACTTGTAGTTCACCACCTCCACATATACTCCTTTCAGGAAGCTCAGAGGTAGCTTCCTCTTTGGGTTGCCTAGCAAACACCAGAATGCTCAATGCTGATTTGCAGCAGCCTTTGTCCTCTAGGCTGATCTCAGTCTCCCGCTGGTCAATCTGCTATTCTGCTCTGCTCTGGTAAGCCTCCTTCCAGATCTCGTTACTTTCTGCTGTGTTACTTGTCCAGCAGAGTATTTTTATTATCCTGTACCTTCTAGGACTGGGGAATTTTGCTTGCCTGCCTAGCTGCCTTAGCACTGAAGATTTGGATGGAGAAGTTTATTTTAATTGTATTTATTTATTTTTGTTAAATAAACGGGGGTGTGGCCGGATGTGAGCAAGGCAGCAAGCAATTCTCAGAGGCTCTGTCTATCCTGTACTAATCCGCGATTTAGGAGCACTTAATCCGCCATTCCAGGATAACCATCCTACAGAGGAAGCTGTAAGGATCAAAAGGATGCATTCCTCGACATCCAAGAAGCAGCAGAAAGCGGCAAACGAACAGCGCCATACCCGTTCCACGAAGGACGGGATGAAAGACTCCGCCCCCCATCTTGCCCGCACGGAGTTCAGCAAAACGCGCCACACTGACATCAGGGAAGATGGCGACGGAAAGAGATGCTGCAGAGCTGGACGTAGATGTTGAACAAGCGGAGGAGTCACAGGGGGCTGTGGATACGGATGCTATAATAAGACCGATCCTAGAAGCCATTAACACCAGTAAGTTGGAACTTATGGGTAGAATTGATCACCTATCGTCTGAATGTACTCTGATAAGGCATGATCTTGATAAGATCAGCGGGCGGCTTACTACTGTGGAATCGAGGGTCTCTGATGTGGAAGATATTACTCACTCTCAGGGGGCAAATTTAGATGAACTGAAAGATATGGTGCTCTCCTTGCAGCGCAGAGCAATAGACGCTGAGGACCGACAGAGGAGGAAAAATATCAGAGTGGTGTGCCTGCCTGAAGGTGCAGAAGGGGACAAGCCTGTCCTATTTGCTGAAAGTTTTTTCAAACAAATATTGTCGCTGAAAGATTTGCCCCCCACGTACGTTGTGGAAAGAGCACACAGAGTACCCACAGGTCGCAGACCGCCAGGAGCGTTCCCCAGGCCCATGTTAGTCCGGTTTCTGAACTATAGAGACCGTGATATGATCCTGGCCAAGTCTAGGCAAATACCGGAGCTAAAATATGAAAATGCCAGAGTAATGTTTTTTCCAGACTTCTCAGCAGCCACGCAACAACAACGCAGGTCCTTCAACGACATACGTAAGCGACTGAGAGATAAAGAGATTCAGTACAGCATGCTGTACCTGAGCAAGCTCAGGATTCAATATAAGGGTAGTGTGAGATTCTTTGAGGACCCCGGAGAGGCCAGCGACTGGCTTGACAAGGAATTATCCTAAATTTACTTTGAATTGAACTCAATCTTACTTGGAATAAATGTTGCACCTGTTGTGCATTGATTTATGGCTCAGGATCCTATCCTAACACTCAGGAGTCCCTGAACTACAAAAATGGTCATTTGCAATTATTCAGGACTGAAAGATTGAAGGCCTCAAGGCCTTTCTTTAAATACCAAAGCGTCAATAATATGCCGGGTTGGAGGCCTGATGGACCGAGAACCCAATAGTGAGAGAGGACCAAATGCTGATATGACGGCGAGGACCTGAGTTTACACATTAAACTACCATTCAATAACCCCAAAAGGAGGACGCATCCAGTGGAGCTTTCTATATATCCGCAATGGAGGAATGTTTCTCTCCTCAACTCGTGATGAGGTACTTTTTTTCGTTTGTTAATACCTTTATTTTTTTCTGGATGCTCCGTTTAATTTTTTTGAGCAGGAGCGAAGAGAATGCAGGTGGTTTCGACATCGAGCTGCAGAACTGTTGATCGCAACGACCAGATCTCACAAGAAGTTTTTTGTTGTTTTTTTGGGGATGAAGCTACATACCAGAACTGTTTTTGAGTTTTGTTGGGGACTTTTTTCTGGTATAATAGCAGGGGGGGAAGGTATCTCTGTCACAGCCCAAATATCTGAACCTTTTATTTGGTGTAGGAATCTCTTAATGTTATTGAGTGTGGGAGACACCGTTGGGGGGGAACGAATGGGTCCCCTGACGTTCCATACTATTGGTCCTAAGGATAGAAAAAGTCATGACGGATAAAATTAATATGGTGTCCTGGAACGTCACGGGTCTCAACAACAAATTCAAAAGGGCATCGGTCTTTCACTATTTAAAGCACTATAAACCTCACCTAGTTGTTCTACAAGAAACACATTTAGAGGGTAGTAAAGTTATGGCCTTGCGCAAACAGTGGATCCAAAAAGCTGTTCACTCCACATATTCCACATTTGCGAGAGGAGTGTCCATTCTCATTAGTAGATCTGTTCCTTGTACTATTCAACATGTAATTACAGATCCAGAGGGCAGGTATGCTGCAGTGGTAATGGACATTCTTAACAGCCGCATGTTGTTAATAAATGTATATGTACCTCCGCCTTTCCAGGTTCAAGTTCTGTATGACATGGTGACAAGACTGGCACAATTTTTACATTTACCCCTGGTCGTGTTGGGGAATTTCAATGCGGTGCTGGATGCTGCGTTGGACTCCTCCAACCCGGGTGCTGATCTGAGGAGTTGGGCCTCCACGGTCGGAGTGGAAGAGATATGGCGATGGAAGCATCCAGCAGATAGATGCTTTTCCCACATTTCGACAGCTCATGGTTCCTCAGCGAGAATAGACCTAGCCTTCGGTAATAGTCTTATGCTACAGTATGTGTCAAGTATTGATTACCTGGCTGGGGGCCTGTCGGATCATAATCCTCTCTTTCTCACTCTGGCCGTAAAGACGGGGGGGGGTGGGGGGTTGGCGATTATCCCCCAGTTGGTTGCAACATGAACAGTTTGCTGCTCAGATGGAGGAGGCGACTAAAAACTATTGGACGTCCAATGTAGATGCGGCAAGGCCCCCCGGTGGTCTGGGACGCCTTCAAGGCGGTCGTCAGGGGGGAATCCCTATCGGCCATAAAGACCGCCAGGGTAAATGAGAACGAGGAATATAAAAACCTGCAACAGGAAGAGAGAGAACAGGCCAGGACACATGCGGAATCCCCATCGAGGGTCTCGTATGAATCCCTACTGGAGGTCAGACGGCGTCTGTCACTGCTGGTAAAAGGACAGACAAAGTCAGAGGAATCTCAGAAAACACATAATATTTTTGCAGAGGGGGACAAAAATGGAAAGCTCCTGGCAATGCTGGTGGCGGATCACCCTCCGATGGCTCACATCCCGGTTATTAAAGATGGGAGTGGGACGACGGTTAGTGATCCGGTACTTATCATGCAGGAATTGGTGGATTTTTTCTCGTCGCTATATTCTCCCATTCCTCCATATGACACGGCGGAATTGGATAATGTACTGCAGAGGCTACCTATACCTAGATTGTCAGAGGAAGACTGCACCTTATTGGAGGGCAAAATAACAATTAAGGAAATAGAGGCTGCAATATGTGCATTTCCGCCCAACAAGGCCCCAGGGCCAGATGGTATCCCAGCTGACTTCTATAAGGCGAATATTGAACTATTAGCCGATAGATTCAACTGGCTACTGGAACATTGTCTAGAGCACTCCTCCCTACCTGACTCAATGATGGAAGCTTATATGATTCTCCTGCCAAAACCAGGGAAAGACCTGACTGATTGTGCATCGTATCACCCTATAGCCCTACTAAATACAGACCTAAAAGTCTTAACCAAGGTATTAGCAACCAGACTTGCCCAGGTTATCCAGTCAATAGTTAATATAGATCAAACAGGTTTCATGCCTGGAAAATCGGCAGACACCAATCTAAGGAGACTGTTCACGCATTTACAGCTTCCCTCCACAGACTCTGAATCTAAAATAGTGGTATCCCTAGATATAGCAAAGGCCTTCGACTCTGTAGATTGGCAATTCATGAGTAAGGTACTGGAGGTCATGGGATTCGGTCCCCAATTTCGGAAGTGGGTCTCTCTGTTATACAAAAACCCTATTGTGGTGATATGCATGGGTAAGAGGGTGTCTCCCTTTTTTGAGATAAGAAGGGGCACAAGGCAGGGTTGCCCTCTGTCCCCCTTCCTTTTTGCTCTTGTGATGGAGCCTTTGGCCATAGCCTTAAGGGTCTCAGAGAGGGTGCAGGATATCAAAGTGGGCACCATCCACGAAACAGTTGCACTTTACGCAGATGATATGCTCTTGTTTCTGACAGATCCGAAGAACTCACTAACGGTGGTACTGGAAATCTTGGATGATTTTGCCAGGTTTTCGGGGTTACAAGTGAATTGGAATAAGTCCTCAATACTTCCACTAGATGACAGAGCAAAAAACGGGGTTAATCCGGATCTGCCGCTACAATGGGTATCGTCTATGAACTGTCTTGGGGTAAAAGTTACAGCAAATATAAATGATTACATGTCCCTCAACTTACTCCCACTGATAACATTCCTCAAACAAAAAACGCAGGCTTGGACTAGGCTTCCACTGTCCCTAATAGGCAGGATCAGTCTACTCAAAATGAAGGTCCTGCCGCTGATTCTATACTTTTTGAGACATGCACCAGTGTGGATCCCAAAATCATTTTTTCATCAACTGGATGGCATAGTAGGCTCCTTTTTGTGGGCCCCAAAACCCCCCAGGATTGGGCTTAAGGTACTTCATGAACCGGGAGATGGGGGGACTGGCGCTCCCAGATTGGCATGAAGGGATGAAGGGGACGCAGCCACGGTGTTGGAAGCGGCTCACTTGGGGTCCTATGAAAGCCTGCGTATGGCATTATTTAGGGGGCTTAAATCTGAATTACCATTAACTACTACTATGAAGGCTACTATAAAAGCTTGGGACATGGCGGTACATTTGGCTTCTCCAAGCTTTTATGGTTTTTCGTCCTCGACTCCGCTGTGGATAAATCCTATGCTGCAGCACTTTTACAACTTACCTGACCCCATGATATGGGCAATAAATGGAATTAAGACACTAGGGGACATAACAGCTCTCGGTGATCTTCTGACGTTTCCCCAGTTAAAGTCAAGGCACAACTTGGAAAATGTCTATCTATTCCGTTACCTACAACTTCGGCATGCGTACCAGTCACAATTCAGGGTCCGCAAAGTGGAATCTTTTCCGTCCACTCTTGAGTCAATGTTATCAGAGCATGTTCTAGACAAACCCCTCTCCAGATCCTACAAAGAATTTTTCAAAAGTACACCAAAAGCAATAGCAAAAACCAGAAGCAAATGGGAACTGGAGGTTCCAGAGCTTCAGGGAGAGGATTGGGAGGAAGTATGGGTTCAACCGTTTAGACATTTGGTGTCAGCCAGGGATAGGTTGATTCAATTCAAATTTCTTCACAGGAGTTACCTTACTCCGGCAAGATTGGGAAAGATTTTTGGGTCAGCCTCAGCGGAGTGCTGGAGATGTTCTTTTTCCCCGGCTAATGCTGGTCATATTTTCTGGGACTGTCCACATATCAAAAGATATTGGGAGGAGGTCCTTTCATGCATTTCGGGCCTTCTCACAATCCCTATTCCTTTAAATATCAAGGTATGTCTGTTGGGACTGGTACAAGAGGTGGTTCAGACCAGGGCACTAAGAACATTGCTCACTATTCTGCTTTTTTATGCTAAAAAGGCCATTTTACTCAAATGGAAAGATCCACAGGCTCCAGACGTCGCATTTTGGAAGAAGTTGGTAAATAATATGATGCCTTTTTACAAATCTACTTACCAGGCTAGAGGTTGTAGGAAAAAATTCGATAAGGTATGGCAGGCATGGTACGGAGATGAAAATACAGTAGGATAGCCATGCCAATACAATGTTTAAAAAGTAACAGGAGGAAGTCAAAAACAACTGTGTGAGATTTCTACTTAACCTGAAGACATTGGAGGATTGAATAGATGATGGTGGATTGAGGACTTATAATGAGATTATAATCAGTCATTCTCAACGGTGAGATAATTTAAAATTTAGGAGTTTTAAGTATACATTGGTCAATCTGAATTTTGAATTTGGGCTGTGACGGGGGGGGAGGGGGGGGCTTTGGGGGGGGTGACTTGGTGACTTGGGGTAGGGTTTAAATCTTGGGGCCCTGCGAGGCCAAGTTTGGGCTCTGCCATGTTGGCGGCCCTGTGGTTGTTGTATATAAGAAAAACTTGAATAAAAAGAATTTACAAAAAAAAAAAAAAAAATTTTTTTTGTTTTTTAATTTTTTAAAAGAGAGCACATCCTCTGTGTTTTACGGAGAGAAGGGCCCACTGCGAGATAAACTCCCGCAAAGAGGTTCCAAATCAGCATTCCAGCTTCAAAAGAGTAAAGAAGGGCCTAGACATGACAAATCGCAGAGTTGCATGCAGCTCGATAGACGCCTGTTGTCACAGCATTCCAGATCTCCCTTGCTCTTACCTCTCTTTAGTCGCTCGGACCCAAGCCAAGAGAGGTCAAGACATCAGATGGCTCAGGACAAAGCTGCGAAAGCATGCCAGGTTAAATCCTGCTATATCTTCACCATCTGCATATTCAGATCATGTGTTTTCAGTGCGTTTTAACTCTGAAGTCGATAGCGATTAGGATCCATCTGAGGCTGAGATGGTCTCAGAATCGCATACGTTTGATTCTTGCACTGGTTCCCCCCTTGGTGGAAGCTGTTAAGGATGCAATGAAGTGGCAGGAAGAATTGTCGCCTCAAAAGAAACAGCAAAGATACTACCGTATTTAAAGAAATCGTTACCTTCATTCCCATTTCATTTCTGAAATCAAAAAAGTCATTGACGATGAGTGAGGGGGTGCCTGAGAAGAAGCTCAATGTGCATAATGGAGTATCGAAGCTGTACCCCTTGGGACACTATGCCTAAGGTGGATGCTTCATTACGTGTATTCCCCCGCCACATTACGCTTCCGCTGGAGGATTCGGTCTCTTTTAGGGATCCTATGGATTGCAAAATAAATGCAGACCTAAAAAGGTTGTATAGTTTGGCCGCAGCAGCCTCCAGACCGGCGGTAGCACTCACTCCTGTGGCAGCAGCACTTGGGCTGGGTTCGCACCTGTGCGTTTTTTGGTGCTTTTTGCATTTTGCGGATTTGCACTACCATCCATTTATCATGGTCTCCTATGGAACACGTTCTGTGGTGCAGTTCTGCGGAATGCGCTGGGAGTGCATGGGTGTGAATCCAGCCTTAGAGTGTGGGTAGCGGGGCTGGTGGGTGGATGTTTGGATGAAAGTCTGGGAAGTGACAGTTCTAGTCCTTTGCAGTTTTAAGACTGCTGTAAAGTTGTGGCTGAAGTGGCTGTCGACCAGGTCAAGATGACAGTAAAGATAATGGCTCATTCCGTCACAGCCCGCAAAGCCTTATGGTTGAAGCATTGGTCGACCGATAAGGCTTCTCAGCACAGTCTGTGTTCGGTTCCATTTGACGGGAAGCTACTCTTCGCGAAGACTTATTCCGCGTACACACGAGCGGACTTTACGGCAGACTTTGCCCGGTGGAAAGGATTTTGTCTGACAATTCGATCGTGTGTGGGCTCCAGCGGACTTTGTTTTCTCAAATGTTTGACGGACTTAGATTTGAAACATGTTTCAAATCTATCCGACGGACTCGAGTCGAAAAGTCTGCTCGTCTGTATGCTAGTTCGACGGACAAAAAGCCACGCTAGGGCAGCTATTGGCTATGAACTTCCTTATTTTAGTCCGGTCGTACGTCATCACGTACAAATTCGATGGACTTTGGTTGATTGTGTGTAGGCAAGTCCGTTCATTCGGAAAGTCCGTCGTAAAGTCCGTCGAAAAGTCCGCCGGGCAAAGTCTGCCGTAAAGTCCGCTCGTGTGTACGCGGCATTAGAATCAGCAATTCAGCGGGTTTCCGGCAGCAGATCTGTCCTAATCCCGCAGAAGAGAAAGACACAGCAGCCCTTTCGGTTTAACAAGGGATCCAAAGAAGGATTCAGAGAGGCCAGGGCTTACAGACAGTGGAGGGGAGCTGGTTCAACCTTCCAGAAACCTTCCAAGCCCAGGGACAACAAAGCTCCTGGGCTGTGTTTCCACTGCTGCATCCCCAAGGTCGCGCAATTTACACTGTGACTTTGCTGTGCGATTTGCGATGCAATATCATTTTACCTGTGAAAACCATGTGAGAACAAGTCGCACAGATGTCGAACAAAGTAGTGCAAAAACCTTTTTTGGAGTCGCAGCGACTGAAGTGGCACCAATTAGAATGGGGACTATTGAAATACATGGGTTTTGACTTGTCATGTGACTTCGCATGTGTCAAGTCGCACAACAACTCGCAGTAGTGGAAACAGAACCTAAGGCTTCAAATAAGTACTTCTGAAGCTGTCTCCGCTTAACCCTCTCAAGTAGGAGCAAGACTAGCCCAATTCGGGGGGGTTTGGGCGGACAAATTACATGATGCCTGGATTGTAGCCGTCATTCGATCATGTTATTGTCTCAAGTTCAGAACAAGGCCCCCTCAGACCTTGTTCATAGAAAGTGGACTTCCTACGGATTTGGAAAGGAGGCAATGTTTGCAAGGATATATAAGGGAGCTATTGGCAGCAAAGGCCATCTTTCCGGTTCCAAGGCACGAATTGGGTCAAAGAGTATGTTCCCCTCTGTTTTTGGTCCCAGAGGCTTCAAGATATTTCGGACCAGTTTTTGACCCCATAGTCCTGAATTCTTACATGAAGGTTCCACCATTCAAAATAGAGTCATTGGAAACAATTGTTTCGGTTGGTTTCCATCGATCTGGCGGATGCATATCTTCATGTCTCCATAGACGCATCTCACATTGCTTTCTGAGGCCTTCCGTGGAAGGCTCTCATTTTCATTTTTAATCTCTCCCATTCGGTCTCTGCACGACTACACAAGAATGTTTTTAAAGCTACTGTCTGCTGGCGTTGCGACTCTTATGCCGCGTACACACGGTCGGACTTTTCAGCTACAAAAGTCAAACGGACGCTGACGGACTAAAGCTGGCTGGTAATCCGATCGTGTGTGGGCTTCTCCGGACTTTCAACTTACTTTTTTAGCCTCAAATCCGACGTACTTTAGATTTGAAACATGCTTCAAATCTTTACGTCGTAACTACGACGGACCCCGAAATCCGCTCGTCTGTGTGCTAGTCCGACGGACAAAAAGCCACGCTAGGGCAGCTATTGGCTACTGGCTATCAACTTCCTTATTTTAGTCCGGTGTACGTCATCACGTACGAATCCGTTGGACTTTTGTGTGGTAGTGTGTAGGCAAGTCCGTTCGTTAGAAAGTCTGCAACAAGTCCGCCGCAAGTCCGCCGAAAGTCCGCCGAAAGTCTGTCGGACCGGCTGTCGGACTTTTGTAGATGAAAAGTCCGACCGTGTGTATGCGGCATTAGGGTCAAGGGAGTGCAAATATTCCATTATCTAAACGACATGCTACTTCTGGGTCCATCAAATGAGCTCCTTCTAGTTCATGGGAATTTCACCTGCAAAACACTAGCTCATTTCGGTTGGTTGATCAACTTTTGGAAGAGCCAGATGCATCTGACCCAAATGTTGGAGTATTTAGGAGTACAATTCAACACGGATCGGGTCGTGTTTCTCTTCCTCAGAGGAAGGTCCAGGAGATCCAGTTTCAGACAAAGCAGCGATGGCCAGGCCTTCTATGATGCTGAAGGAATGCATGCAGTATCTGGGGGTTTTATCAGCCACAGTTCCAGTAGTCCCATGGGTCAGGTGGCGCAGAAGGAGGTTTCAATACAACTTTCTTCTTCAGTGGGATCATCTTCTAATTCCGATAATCTGGTCCCTGGTTTGGTCGTCAGTAGCTCGCAATATTTCCCGCGGAGTTCCGTTGAAGGCCTCAGAACCAATAGTGGTGTCGACCAATGCCAGTCTGGCAGGCTGCAGGGCACACTGCCTGGGACAGCAGGTTCAAGGCCATTGGAACCTTTGTGGGGCGAAGAGTTCAAATTTCCTGGGATGGGATGCTGTCAGATGCGCTCTTAGCGTTCCAACCTATGTTGCGAGGTTGAGCTGTCAAGATTCTTTTGGACAAAAGTACAAAAGTACAAAAGTACGGTGGCTTATGTGTCTCATCAAGGGGGCACAAGAAGTCACCCGCCTTCTGGTGGCATGTCAATCTTCCTATGCACAGAGAAGTATCTCGGCTCTCTTACAGCATCTTAACTTCCAGGGCCTGGCAATGTTTTAGCAGATTGCTTGAGTCGAGGTTTTGGGGATCACAACAAATGGGGCCTCAACCCCAAATATCTACGCAAGATCTTCAGAGTCTGGGGGCCTTCAATAGATCTTATGGCATTGGAGGAGAATTGTCAACTGCCTTGCTTCTTCTCCCAGACCTAGCATTCAGAGGCATTGGGTGAGGGTGCTCTGTCCAGGACTCGGAACTTCCCCTTGGTGTATGTGTTCTTGCAGCTTCCATTGGCTCTCAAAATCCCACTGAAGATTCAGCGAGAAAGGGTCACAGCAGTAGTAGTCCTACCTTATTGGCTCAGGGAGCTGTGGTTCCTTCTTGCTTGGAGGATAAAGTTGGGCTCATCAATCTCTCTGCCTCCTTGTCAAAATCTCCTTCTGCAGAGTGGGGCCTGACACCCAAACCGCAGAAGGATAAAGTTAATGACATTATTACAGGCTCGTCAGAACGAATGTAACCTATCACCGGATCTGGAATACTACGGAAAGGGGTTGGGACCTTGGATCTCCTTCAGTTTCTAACATTTTGGAGTTTCTGCAGAGTAGTCTCCAAGGGTTAGCTTAGAATTCCCTGAAGAGTCAAATCTCTGCCTTGTCGGCTATGTCATGTACAAGATATGCTCTACCTCCTGTGATCTGATTTTTAGGGGCAGTCATAGAAATCAGACCTCCATTGAAATATTTTTTTCCAAAAGAGGACTTAACACTAGTCTTGGGAACAGTTTTCTCTTGTTCATTATTTCTTAACAGTTTTTTGTTTTTGTTTTTTACTAGCCATGGCCTCGGCCAGAAGAGACTCCGAGTTGTGCGCCTTCTCATCTAAAGAACCATGTTGTTTGGAGCTCCCAGACAAGATAGTCCTTAGGCCGATACCGAGCTTTCTACCTAAGGTGGCCACATAATTTCATATGAACTGGGAGGTCATTCTCCCAGCCTTTCCGGCAGATACAGCTGATGATGAGTGGAGTAGGCTAGACCTGGTCTCTGCGGTTTCAACCTACCTGAAATGGACTAAACGCTTTGGAAAATAAGATCAGCTGTATGTTTTCCCAATGGGCCTAAAAAGGGTATGCCAGCAACATCCAGAGTTGTGTCTTCCTGGTTTGTCAAGACCATGCATATTGCATACAAAACGCTGGGCCTTCCTCCTCCTTCAGAGATCAAAGCACATTCGACGAGGGGTATGGCAGCATCCTGGGCATACGCGAAGGCCGCCCCTGAGGTAGTTTGCAGAGCAGCAAGCTGGAGCGCCCCCAACAACTTTTTATTAGGCATTACAGGCTTAATATGGCTTGTCCGCCTGAGGAAACATTTGGCTCTACGGTTATTACGGCGGCTTTGCCCATTTAAAATTTTGAGTAGCATTGCATTGAAGGTTTGGCTTATTTTTTTTATTTTTTTGTCTTCCCTCCCTTCTTAATATTGCTTGGTACATCCCATAGTAGGCTGACATGGGGAGGTCCAGGAATAAGGAAAATTGTTGTCCATACTTACAGTAACTTTCCTTTCCTGGATCCTCCCCATGTCAGTCGGAGGATTCCCACCCAGTTTATCCGTCGCAAGGCAGGGTGAGCAGACAGCCGCCATTTTATGGGCTAGAAAAGAGGTGGTCCTGGAGGGGTTAGAGGGGGCGGAGCTCTCAGGAAATGCCCTCTTGTAAATATCCCAGCAAACGGAAGATTAAACGAATGCCTGTGCTTAGAAGCGCCATCCAGCGCTCGCGCGCACGCAATAGCGCCAATAGCACTGATAGCGCGCACGGGCGCATGTGCAATAGCGCCAATAGCTGCGCCCCCTGTGACAGCACTTGGCGCCAAAGATGGGCTATTTAAAGGGGACTGTTGCAATGCTGCCTTGCTGTCCGGTCTACAGCATTTCCTGAGACCCCTGCTCCCTTGTTACCAGTTTTCCTGTATCCAGTACTTACTTGGCTTGTTCCTGACTTACCTGTTTGCTGCCCACCCCGATCTTGGCTTGGACTCTGACTATTATCTTGGTTTGCCCTCCTGTACCTGATCTGCCCGCCAGTACCTTGACCCGGCTTGTCTGTACCTCCCTGCTGTCTGTATCCTGCTACAGGACTACAGTGCACCTCCCTGATGTCTGCATCCTGCTACGGGACTACAGTGCACCTTCCTGCTGTCTGCAACCTGCTACAGGACTACAGTGCACCTCCCTGCTGTCTGCAATCTGCTACAGGACTACAGTGCACCTCCCTGCTGTCTGCATCCTGCTACGGGACTACAGTGCACCTTCCTTCTGTCTGCAACCTGCTACAGGAGGACAGTGCACCTCCCTGCTGTCTGCAATCTGCTACAGGACTACAGTGCACCTCCCTGCTGTCTGCAACCTGCTACAGGACTATAGTGCACCTCCCTGCTGTCTGCATCCTGCTATAGGACTACAGTGCACCTCCCTGCTGTCTGCATCCTGCTACGGGACTACAGTGCACCTCCCTGCTGTCTGCATCTTGCTACGGGACTACAGTGCACCTCCCTGCTTAATACAGGATCCAGCCCTCTACTCCAGTGTTCCAGTCAGGCACTTGTGCCCCGCTGTACTCCTGAGCCCCTGTTCACACCTTCAGGGGTTCCCGAGTCAGAGGTATACGAGAGGCCATTCTCTGAATTCCGGGCTCCACCTACCAGGTACGTGACAGGAGCTGACCCATAGAAGGCTGACATGGGGAGGATGTACATATACATATAATTTATATACATATAATTTTCTTTTTCTTTTTTACAAGTACAGCTTTCTTTTGGTGGCATTTAATAACAATAACCCAAAAGAAACCAACGTAATGCACTCAAAAACCCTATATATGTTTTTTTACAAAGAATCATATGACAATGAGCCACATCATATTTATGGCCTTATGTTTTTTGTATCAAAATATATATACAGTAGGATTGTTAAGTTCATCAATATAAACAATATACAGTGCTACCAAAAGTATATAATTATCTCTTTAAACTCTACTAATAAATGTGTTCTCACATAACATATTTTACCATATGTGCTAAAATGTACACTATACCCTTAATATGCAAAGCATACAATATTGTTCAAATACATAAACAATGATCCATGCAAAAAGTGCTGTGTGCAAAAAAATTGTTGTGCAAACAATGTATAAGCAATAGTTTTGTGCACAGTGGACTATACATATACAGTATATATTTTTTGCTTAGATTTTTTTTTTTTTGCACAATTTGCAGTGTTTGCACAAGGATACATTTTGCACAACATTATTTGTTATTTGCATGGTTTGCAGAAAGAAATGTCTGCACAAAGTTAATGTAGCCACCCTGCCCTAAGCAGTTTAAATTTAGTGGTGCTGAATTGCAGTCAGCTTAGCTGAAATTATAGTTCAGCTTCTTTGGGTTTCTCCTGGGCCATGGTTACTGTATAAGTCATTTTAATGCCAGTGGGTGGCATTGCTGCTTCTGGCAATAGCACAAGAGCTGCACTAACCAGAGGCATGAAAATGTATCTCTTCCTGGCCAACCAATAGGAGTTTTCTTGTCATTGGTGCTGGGAGAGGGTATACATAGTCAGGATGTGACCTTGGGAAGTCAGTCTGTTCTCCCTATGGCCTCCTGCCTAGGGGAGCGGTGTGTTGTGATGCTGAAAACTCTTATAGGGCGTACACATGGTCGGACTTTGTTCGGACATTCCGACAACAAAATCCTAGGATTTTTTCCGACGGATGTTGGCTCAAACTTGTTTTGTGTACACACGGTCGCACAAAGTTGTCGGAAAATCTGATCGTTCTAAACGCGGTGACGTAAAACACGTACGTCGGGACTATAAACAGGACAGTGGCCAATAGCTTTCATCTCTTTATTTATTCTGAGCATGCGTGGCACTTTGTCCGTCGGATTTGTGTACACACGATCGGAATTTCCGACAACAGATTTTGTTGTCGGAAAATTTTATCTCCTGCTCTCCAACTTTGTGTGTCAGAAAATCCGATGGAAAATGTCCGATGGAGCCCACACACGGTCGGAATTTCCGACAACACGCTCCGATCGGACATTTTCCATCTGAAAATCCGACCGTGTGTACGGGGCATTAGGCCTGCTGCCTGAATTGGTGACCACGTAGACGGACAGAGGCCTGGATTTGGGGCCTAGCCTGTGTAGTGTGGTGATGAGGAGCCAGATGTCTTGAGGGGCCTGGATAAGCTTGGATATGGAGTTTTGACCTTTATCTGTACAGACTGTGAGTACTTTTATTTCCTTTTTGTGAAGTCTGCTAGTCTGAAAGTTCATGGGTGTCCGGAGCCCCACCCCTCCCTCCCTGGAGTTTTGAGTGTGAGCAATTAACTCCTTTTTGTTTTCATCTTAAAGTGACTGGTGCCTTTCTTTCACATCCCACTATTGCCTAAGTAACCTATACCCTGAGGTGAAATGTCAGCCTAGCCCTGTCTCTGGGGGTCAGGGGGTGCTACAATATTAATATTAATACAATATTAATATAAAATGTCAGCCTACCACCCTGCTTCTGGGGGTCAGGGGGTGCTACAATATTGTTAACACATTGTTTGCACAACAATTTGTTTTGCACACACACCGGCTTTTGCACAAAGCTTTGTTTATGTATTTGCACAATGTTGTATGCTTTGCATATTAGGGCATAGTGTACATTTTAACACATTTTGTAATGACATATTATCTAAAAACATCTATATTATCGGAGTTTAAAAAGATAGTTACATAGTTTTGGTAGCACTGTATAATGGATATATTATATTTTGGAGTATCAGGGGATACTTAAAGTAAAACTAACTTCCAGGTCCGGCGCCACATGAGGAGGAGGTGAGCAGCTCCAGCTCCCGCACAGCTCCTCACAAAACCGGCATTTAAGCCAGTCACAGCACCGGGGGAAACCCCCACCGACTCCGCTCCATCCCAGGCAGGCATGGATCGCTTTGTGGAGCGATCATACGCTCAGGCGCTGTCCTCGCCCCCCTCCACAGCTCCGCCGGCGGGAGACATAGTGGCCGAAACAGCCAAGATGGCGGCCGCTCCGGACTTAACAGAGCGGCCTCAGCAGCAGCCACAACCTCCCCCTGCCCCAGCTGTGACAGAAACCGACCCCACATCCCCTGCCAACATTGCCCAGGCTGTAGTTTAACTACTGGGGCCATCCCTAACAGCCACTGTGGACGCAGCGGTGCACAGAGGGCTGGAACAGCTTCACATAGAAATCCAGGCTCAGACCCAGCGCATCACTCAGGTGGAGGAAAGGATTTCAATAATAGAAGATGATTGCACTGCCTCATCTGCAGCACTTGCACGCATAAATGCTTCACATAGAGACATATGGGACAAACTGGACGATTTAGAAAATCGCTCAAGAAGAAACAATCTGCGCATCATTGGCCTGCCAGAGTCAATCCCAGCCACCCACCTTACAAACATCTGTGCGAAAACCATCCCAGAGCAACTTGGCCTCCGCATACCATGCACGGTTGAATGAGCACACCATATGGGTCAATACTCTGACACACGCGCTAAACCTCGGCATGTGATAGTGAAATATCTAAACTACGCCGACAAAAACGCCATAATGCAAAAATTTCGTCGCACGCGCTCATTGGTGGTAGACAGCGCGAAACTGCTACTCTTCGCGGACTATTCCATAGAGGTAATGAAACAACGCAAGGCATTCTCCTCGGTATGCTCCACTCTGCATCACAATCAGATCAGATTCTCCCTAGCCTATCCAGCTGTCCTCCGCATTCAAACATATGAAGGGGAGCAACTCACCTTTCATACACCTGAAGAGGCGTAGACCTACCTAACCAACAGAAGCTCCCATATGGAACACAGTGCCGCGGCAGAGAGATCACCATCGTCATCTTCACAGCATGCGTATGGACCCCCTAAACACCCCCACAGCCCGACCAAACCTCCATATAAGCGCAGCCGCTTCACCAACCAGGAAGACCGCTCTGGGAATCGTTGAAGGAATTGTCGAAGGACTCCACATCATCACCCTTTATCACATCGTCATCTTCGGACGGGTAGTATCAACCCATCTTATACTTTTTCTCCTTTCTTGATTTCTTCCTCAAAATTTTTTATCGTTAAGATGAGGATGCTTTTGATGCCTCTATAAACTGCCGTACATGCTCTCTATAGAGCACTACCCCTTCCAACCTGTAGCTGAAAGTTACGCAGTTAAAAGCTATGCAGTTATAATGTTATAGTCATGTTATTCAATAACAGCCATAGTCCCCCACTACCTGAGATACCTTCCTTTTCAGGGACACTTGCAATGCTATGATTACTTGTATTTTCTATTTTTTGGTCTACTCAAGCCTAAATTTAAGAGGGGGGCCCTCCCCTGTGTTCAGCATACCTCGCCATTGATTAATTTAAACCTGCACTACCTCCTCAGGGGATCCCCCCCAGACCACCCCCCCCTTCCTGTCCTGCACGCCCCCCCTATTTCTCTTTCCTCTCCCCTACCTTCCCTATCCCCACCCCCTGTTGCTACCACCCTGCCCCTAAGTGAGGAGCTGGCAATCAATGGGAGCTATGCTAACTAGATAGGTGAGACCTCATGTGGAAAAAAGAGAAGTCCACAACTCAAGTTATGTATTTCCTTATACGATATACTGCCTTATTAATGTTTACAACTTATTGTTGCTTAGAGAAGTTTAAGTTCATGTTTGCCAACCTAGTTCATATGTCTTCAGGGGTTCCGAGGCACTTTGGCGGCTCCCAGGAGGTAGATAGCACATCTACACAGGGGCTTCTATGCAAGCCCCTAAACCAAAACACTTTCAAATATCAAGTATGTCACAGTCTGCACTTGGGAGTCACCTAAAGTTTGTCTCGTGGAATGTTAAGGGGCTGCATTCCCCCAACAAACGTATGTCCATCCTCAGACACCTGCGACGTCTCCGGGCTGATGTGGCTCTACTTCAAGAGACACATCTGGCTGCAGACGACCTGCAACGTCTTCGTAGATTGTGGGTGGGCTCTGTTTATGGCTCACCAGCAGTGGGCCGTAAAGCAGGTGTTGCTATCCTTCTGCATAAGAATCTACAGCACAAAGTCAGAGATGTCAAGGTTGACTCGGAGGGAAGAAAAATGACTCTACATTTGACTATAGATGACAAACCTATAGCTATTACTAACATCTATGCTCCCAATTCTCCTGACACGTCCTTCTTCCAAGGTTTAGTGAAGTGGGTGCTAACTACACCAGAGAAGCTACACCTATTGGGTGGGGATTTTAATTCAGTCATGTCCTCCCTAGCTGATCGCACAGGCCCCCCTACACATAGAACACACACCCGTACCCCCTCATCATCTACATCTACCCTACTATCACAAGCCGTCGCCTCCATGCAATTTGTAGATGTCTGGCGCTTAATGCACCAAACGGAACGGGAATACTCCTTTTTTTCACCCCCGCACAATACGTTTTCACGTATAGACTATTTTTTTGCCTCCCCGGCCCTAAGCTCCATAATCTGTGCACCAGACATACAAGACGCAGTGATTTCAGACCACAGCCCAATCGTGATTCATCTCACCCAAACAGCTCGCTCATCTCCCTCCCCTACTTGGCGCTTCCCCTCCTATTTAGTTGACAATGAGGAGTTTCAACATACATTATACTGCGCCTGGGAGGAATACATCTCCACTAATGGAGCTCACATTACAGATCCTAACCTATTCTGGGAAGCAGGCAAGGCCTTCTTAAGAGGTAAAATAATTTCATACACAACCCAGTTTAAAAAAAAAGCCAAGCAACAATATAGTAAATCAAGCGAAGCCCTACGCCTGGCTCATGAGCAGCTCACAATAAACCACACCATAGAAAACATACAAAAATGGAGACAGGCCAAAAGCACCTTTGACCTATGGGCAGAACAGCATGAAGCGGCCAAAACATCATACTCTCAGTTACATTTTCATAGATTTGGAAACAAGGCTGGTAGGCTCCTGACCAAGATGTGCTCAGGCCCCAGACGTCCCACCCGTATCTCAGCTCTTAGAGCTAAGACAGGTTCTCTGATCACTTCCCCAGCTGAAATTAGCAACCTACTCGTGGAATACTATACTAATCTATACAAAGCTGACCTTGCCTACCACTGACTTACTACTCAACAAAATACGTTTACCCAAACTCCACCACACACAATTAGAGACGATTAATGCCCCCATCACTGTTGATGATATTCGATTCACGATCAAAAACATGGCCTCGGCCAAAGCCCCGGGACCCGACGGATACACCGCTGAATTCTATAAATTGACCAGAGAATTTATCCCTGATACCTTAAAACATGTTTACGCAGCTATGTGGGATGGAGGGCCCTATCTTCCTACGGGAACACAGGCCCACATCAAATTAATCTCTAAGAATTGGAAAGACCCCCTATTACTGGGCTCATACCGACCGATATCATTAATAAATGTTGATGTCAAAATTCTATCCAAAATAATTGCGTCAAGGCTAGCTCCCCTACTGCCATCTTTATTACACCCAGCCCAATCTGGCTTTGTTTCGGTCGGATCGGCTACCCTAAACATTCGCAAAGTGTTACTGGCTCTGGAATACGCCAAAACTCACCCTAACCAGGACATTGCCATCATGTCATTAGACGCGGAAAAGGCCTTTGACAACATCAGTTTCTCTTGGCTCTTTAGAGTGATGACACAATTTGGATTCTCAGGACCGATTATGCGATTCCTGCTACAAATGTATGCATCCCCTACCGCACGTCTTGTCACCCCTGACTTTATCTCAGGCACAATTCCATTAACAAAAGGAACGAGACAGGGGTGCCTCCTGTCTCCACTCCTGTTCAATCTAGCAATCGAACCCCTGTCCAGAATACTAAATTCAGCTGATGGAATCAGTGGCATCACTCTGGAGAACCACACTCTTCGTTCGGCACTATTCACAGACGACATACTACTATTCTCCACTGAACCTATAACAGACTTCGACAGACTCAAATGACTTTTTTCAGACTTCAGACTTTGCTCGGGATTCAGAATCAATTTTGATAAAAATGAGATCCTACCATTACACCCCCATCTCTCCAGTAAATGGAAACACCTATCCCCCCTGGCCATAGCCAACCAACATATTACATACCTGGGCATTAAAATAGGACTTGAACCATCCTCTTTGTACTCTTTGAACTACCCCCCTTTGATAACCAAAATTGTGAAGGAGTTGGAGGCTTGGGGGTCCCTACCTCTCTCGCTCTTTGGGAGATGCCACCTTTTCAAAATGGTGTCCTTTGCGCGCCTGCTCTACCCAATGCAGACCATACCTCTTCTAATTAAACATTCAGACATCCAAAAACTCCAAAAGGCCCTAACTACCTTTATATGGTCTAACAAAAAACCTTGCATAGCGCTACAGAAATTATGTCTCCCGAAGGGCGAGGGTGGGGCGGGACTGCCCAATATGCGTTTTTACAACCTGGCATGTTTACTTAGACAGGGCTTAGACTGGCTAACTGGTGGTTCTAAATATTCTAACCTATACTTAGAAGAGGCTATGGTGCACCCATATACCCTCTCGGCCATCCTCCATTCTAATCCCAATACATTACCCCCCCACCTCAAAACAAGTGTAATAATTAAGGATACGGTCGTTGCATGGAGAGAAGTAAGAAAATTGCTCAAAGTGCCATCCAACATCTCCAAATACCTCAAAATACAAGGCAACCCTATGTTCCTTCCATCTATCATCCATAAAGCTTTTGGCCAATGGAAACTTAAAGGGCTTACAGATGTCTCCTCTTTTTATCTAAACAAGCCGGGCAAATTCAAACCATTTCATACCCTGATGCGGGAATATTCCCTACCACCAACACATGCCTTCTTTTATCACCAACTTATCAATTATCTCAAATCATGCTCTGGTCCTAATACCAACCCACTTGAAACATCCTGCATTGATACTCTCATCAAAAGCAATAACTACTCCATCTCCAATATTTACTCCTGTCTCATACAACATCAAACACGGAAGTATACCCTCAAACCCTTTCAAAAATGGTCACACGTCTTAGATGACGAATCTCTGCCAGAAAAAATCCTTGAGGGATACAAGACAGTCCGCAACCTTACTGCTTCTGAATCTTGGAGGGAAACACAATTCAAGATCATTCACAGAGCTTATTTCCCTTTCCGCTACAACAAGAAGGACCCCACCCAAGCGCAATGTTCCTGGTGCAACATACCTCGCCCTATGTTACTACACAGACTCTGGGACTGTAACAAAATTGATGCTTACTGGACTAAGGTCATCACTTACATCAACGAGGTCCATGAAATTCAGTGCACTAAGGACCGCCTACTATGCCTGTTCAGCATAACCCCTACACCCTCATCGCCAATGAGGGTCTCACAAGATATTCCACATTGGGCTCACCTGTGTCTTCTAGTGGCTCGCAGGACTATCATGTCTCACTGGATATCAGCTACTCCTCCTACCCTAACAATGTTTAAAAAAGCTCTGGCGTCACTTTTCAATCTAGAAAGGTTGGACACCATCACCCTTAATTTCCGATCAACTTCCCGTTTTTTCAAAAGATGGAGGAAATACATTGAAGCTACATTCGCTCCGCAGGCACTGATCGAAATAATGTACCCATTTCGCTACACGAAATGGTACTTGACAAAAGATGTCACCAATTCTCTAGGCCGACTCAAAATACCCCCCACCCCAGATTCCTTTACTTTTAACCCACCGTAGGATATCCATAAATTTATTGTGCCCCTTGGCATCCACCCCCTCACGTTTAGTCAGACGCTGCCTCCACTCCTGAAGGTATTTAGGTGTTAAGATTTCATATGTCGAGTAAAGTTACACTCCATAATGTTGATAAGATGGCAAACATGAACTCCCCCGTCTTCCCTTTCCCCTAATTTTTCTTTTTCTTTTTCTTTTTTATGTTTTCTGTTACTTCTCTTTTGATATAACTGATATGACAAGATTGTATTTCAACTTCTATGAGAAGTCATTGAACTTTATAAATTGTAACGATTAATACTCTGTAACTTTTGTGACACCAAGTTTTATACTTTTGTATGCCATAAAACCCAATAAATATTTTTCAAAAAAAAAAAAAAGTAAAACTATAGGCAAAACGTTTTTATTTTATTTTTTTGGATAGAGCAAGGGAGGATTATAACACCTGTAAGGTTTGTTTTTGCCATTTTTGTCCCATTGCGAATATTTCCCCTACTTCCTGTCTCATAGCCAAACAGGAAGTGAGTAGAAATTTCTGCAAATATAGAGAATTCCCCAGGTCACCAGAACTAGTGTTCATATCAGAAGATTTCCCCTCTATTACTTCTCTGGGGGCAACCCAAAATGTGGATTTTTCCTTTACTTTCACTTTTAATGATAATGGTAACGAGGGCAAATAGAGAGAGCGAATCTCCCTAATGGGGGCACAGACAGCAATATAAACTGACAGGGGTTCTAATCCCTCTGCACTCTTTCCAAAACTGAAAAAAAGGTTTTGCCATTAGTTATACCTTATGAATAGAGTTGCTGGTGTTTAGAGAAGGTAGAGGGAAACACACACTTATATACTGTAGATATTGTTGAGTCCATTAAGTTAGCTTTCTTTTGGGTTGTTGTTCTAAGTTGTGTACCACAAACATTATAACCCTGGGGATTTTTCCTTGCATCCTAGGCTTTGACTGTGCTTATCTACAGCAGCAGCTTGTAATAACTACTGGGTTTTAAAATTAAATTAAATTAAAGTAGTTGTAAAGGCAGGAGGTTTTTTTTTTTTTGTTTTTTGTTTTTTTTATCTTATTGCATTTTATGCATTAACCACTTGACAACTGGGCACTTAAACCCCCCTCGTGCCCAGACCAATTTTCAGCTTTCAGTGCTCTCACACTTTGAATGACAATTACTCAGTCATGCAATACTGTACCCAAATGAATTTTTTGTCCTTTATTTCATACAAATAGAGCTTTCTTTTAGTGGTATTTGATCACCTCTGGGTTTTTTATTTTTTGTGCTATAAATGAAAACAGACCGAAAATTTTGAAAAAAAAAACACATTTTTCTTAGTTTCTGTGATAAAATTTTGCAAATTAGTAATTTTTCTTCATAAATTTTGGCCACAATTTATACTGCTACATATCTTTGGTAAAAATAACCCAAATTAGTGGATATTATTTGGTCTGTGTGAAAGTTATAGAGTCTACAAGCAAATCATAAAAAATTGATCACACCTGATGTACTGGTGGCATATCTCATTTCTTGCGACCTGAACAAGCCAGGAAAGTACAAATACCGCACACATGACCCCTTTTTTGAAAGTAGACATTCCAAGGTGTTTAGTAAGATGCATGGTGAGGTGTTTAATGTTGTAATTTTTTCCCACAATTTTTTGCAAAATGTAGTTTTTTTTTTCCCACAAAATTGTCACTGTAATAGGTTATTTCTCTCACATGGCATGTGTATACCACAAATGACGCCCCAAAATACATTCTGCTACTCCTCCTAAGTATGGCGATACCACATGTGTGGGACTTTTTCACAGCCTGGCCACATAGAGAGTCCCAACATGCAGGGAGCACCATCAGGTGTTCTAGGAGCATAAATGACACATCTAACTTGTTGACTAACTATTACACTTTTGAAGGCCCTGGAGCACAAGGACAATGCAAACGCCCACAAAATGACCCTATTTTGGAAATCTAACACCCCAACGTATAATCTATAAGGTGTAATGAGTCTTTTGAAGTTAATTTTTTTTCCAGAAGTTTTGGAAAACATGCAAAAAAAATGAAAATGCATTTTTTTTACACAAAGTTGTCCATTTATAAGATATAACACATAGCATGTACATAGCAAAAATGACACCCCAAAATACATTCTGTTACTCCTCCTGAGTACGGCAATACCACATGTGTGAGACTTTTACACAGCCTGGCCACATACAGAGGCCCAACTTTGAAATAGCACCTTCAAGGGTTTTAGGAGCATAAATTACACATCTCATTTCTCAACCACCTATTACACTTTTGAAGGCCCTGGAGCACCAGGACAATGGAAACACCCACAAAATGACCCCATTTTGGAAAGCTAACACCCCAAAATATAATCTATGAGGCATAATGAGTCTTTTGAATGGTTCATTTTTTTCCAGAAGTTTTTGGAAAATGTGGAAAAAAAATGAAAACGCATTTTTTTTACACAATGTTGTCCATTTATAAGATATTTCCAACACATAGCATGTACATAGCAAAAATTGCACCACAAAATAGATTCTGCTACTCCTGCTGAGTATGGCGATACCACATGTGTGAGACTTTTACACAGCTTGGCCACATACAAGGAACACCGTCAGGTGATCTAGGGACACATAGCATGCACATACCAAGAATTACACCCCAAAATACATTCTGATGAGCAAAGGGTAAAAAAAAGATGACGTGTGGTTTTAGTAGCACAGTTGTCCACAGGAGGATAGCACTGGTCCAGGCATCAGGCGGGGACTTGGTCAGCAAAAGCAAACGCAATTGTCCAGGCAACAGGCAGGAACACTGTCCATAGTCAGTACAGGCAGCAGGCAGGAATACTGTCCATATACAGTACAGGGTCAGTGCAGGCAGAGATTGTCAGCAGTTCCAAAATATTGATCCTGGTAGTAGGCAGAAACATGGTCCATCCCTGTGGTGTGGTCAGTTCATGCGACAGGCAGAGGCATGATGGCATAGGTCCTACAGGCAGCAGGCAGAAGTGGGGCCTCGTTCAGGACAGAATGGGGACAGGGGTAGAGGCTTCTCCCACCGAAATCTCTTTGAAGCCTCTGAGTCTCCAGACCCTAATTTAGGAATGAGGAAACAAAAAAATGTTTTCTTCATCCAGAAAAACAATTCTGGAGCTCCTCACATATGTGAGACCCCTGTGTTATGAATCCCACTAGTCCAGTGGCAAGGTACAAGATCAGTTCAAGAGGCAGGCAAAAAGGATTGTCAAACAGTCCAGGGTCAGTTCCAGATCAGGCAGAGGTATGTACAGAATCAGTAGGCAGAAGCGTGGTCGAATAACAAGTCAGGGTCAGTTCCAGATCAGGCAGAGGTATTAACAGGATCGGAAGGCAGAAGCGTGGTCAAATAAGAAGCCAGGGTCAGTAACAGAGCAAGTAGAGGCATAAGGGGTGTGAAGGTAAATAGCAGGAAGTGAGGGTTATGTTTACCATACTTCACTAATAATTTAGTGAAGTATGGTAACAGCGGAAACAGTCAACTATGCAGAGGCCTGGTTGGGAAGGACATTGGGGACAATAAAAAGTGGTGTCTCTTCTCACTCCTCCTTTGGTGCACACCCGGCATTTTTTCTGCCGTTTTTGGCCTGTTGGTCTGGGATGGATTTTTTTGGGAAAGTGACGTTTGGAGAGTCTGCTAATCACATTGGATCGAATGGTTTCTGGTGGGCAGTTTGGGAATACAAGGGCAGTGGTGATTTCCTACTGGTAGTCAAGGAAGGCTTTGGCCATATAGCTGTTGTATATGTTGTATAGCTGTTGTATATGGCCAAATTAAACAAATAAATGGAAATTTTTCTATTCCACTGGTATGTTCGTCTTGTGGCAAAATAGGGTTTGAGCATTTGGTCATTGAAGTCGACACCCACCATGAACATATTGTACTCGTGGATACATGTTGGCTTTTGGATTCGGCCATTCCTCCTGGTGATCTCCACAAATGTATTATTGTGGATTGATGAAAGAACGTATACATCTCTTCTGTCCCTCCCCTTCAAAGCCAGAATTTCCTCATTCCGTAAGCTGTTCTTCCTTATGGTGCCACATGCTGGAGTGTTCTTTCTGTGAAGGTTGTGGAACAGGGGCAAACTAGTATAAAAATTGTCCACATACAAATGGTAGCCTTTCTCCAGGAGTGGGTTTATGAGTTCCCAAACGACTTTCCCACTTGATCCAATGTATTCTGAGCAATTAGGGGGATTTAGCTGGGTGTCCTTCCCTGCGTATACCATGAAGGCATATGTATACCCTGTAGCTCAGTCACACAATTTATACATCTTCACCCCATAGTGGGCCCTTTTGGTGGGAATAAATTGTTTTATGCCCAGCCTGCCAGTAAATTTGACAAGGGAATCATTCACGCATATGTGTTGGTCTGTGGTAAACAACTGGGGGAAGATATCAGAAAAATAATTTAGTAATGGCCGAATTTTATAAAGCTTGTCAAAATGTGGATCATTTCGAGGAGGGCACTGGGTATTATCATTGTAGTATAGGAATCTCATAATCATGAGATATCTGGTCCTGGGCATTACTGAGGAAAAGATGGGCATGTGGTGGATGAGGAGAGTAGACCAATACGAACGTAAAACATTTTTTTTGGTTAGTCCCATACAGAATGTGAGGCCCAAAAAATGTTTAAACTCCTCCACTGTTAGGGCTCTCCACTCGTAGGCATAATAGGACCTTGGGTAACTTGCTATAAATTGTTGGGCAAATAGGTTGCACTGGGCCACAACTGATGCAAGCATGTGCTCAGTAAAAATAAGGTGGAAAAAATCGAATGGTAAAAAATTTTCTGTGTCCACCTGGACTCCTGGCTGGGCAGTGAAAGGGGAATGATAGCTTCTCCTGAATTAGTAGGAAGCCATAAGGGGTTCTGAAGGGAATAGGGAAGGCTAGCATGGGACCTAACCATTTGGGACTGAGGTGACACCCCACTGGTACGTGGCCTTTGCCGAGGTACTGCGGTGCTGGTGGATGGCACTGCGGTGCTTGTGGATGGCATTGCAGTGCTGGTGGATGGCACTGCCTCCTCACCAGTATGCCTTCGTCTGGCTGGAGGACTCTCATCCTCCTCTGAGGATGTCAGTGTTCCACTGCTTGGGACAGGCTCATAGTCCACATCAGACTCAGAATCTGAATATGAGGAATCGGAAGCGGAGAGCTCCCCGTTGCTCTCGACGCCTGCAAGAATATTGTAAGCCTCCTCAGCTGAAAATAATCTTTGTGACATTCTTAGTGATCACAAATGGCACTGATATGTGGCACTGATGACACGTGACACTGGCAGATTGCACTGGTGGCAGATTGCACTGGTGATAGATGGCACTGATACGTGGCACTGATGACACATGACACTGATGTGGCAGGTGACACTGACAGGTGGCACTGATGACAGATGGCACTGACGACAGATGGCACTGACAGATGGCACTGATACGTGGCACTGATGACACGTGACACTGGCAGATGGCACTTATATGTGGAACTGATATGGCACTGATGACACGTGGTACTGATGTGACACTGATGAAACATGGCACTGATGTGGCAGGTGACACTGACAGGTGGCACTGATGTGGCATGTGACACTGACAGGTGACACTGATGTGACAGGTGACACTGACAGGTGACACTGATGTGGCAGGTGGCACTGATGACAGATGGCACTAACGACAGATGGCACTGACAGATGGCACTGATACGTGGCACTGATGACACTGGCAGATGGCACTGATAAGTGGCACTGATGAAATGTGGCACTGATGTGGCACTTATGAAACGTGGCACTGATAGGGCAGGTGACACTGACAGGTGGCACTGATGTGGCAGGTGACACTGACAGAAGGCAGTGACGACAGATGGCACTGAGATGGCACTGATAGATGGCACCGGTGATAGATGGCACTGATGACAGATGGCACTGATGACAGATGGCACTGTGACACTAACAGTGATGAGCACTGTGGCACTGTATGGGCACTGATGTGTGTGTTTTCATTAGTAAAATGTATGTTCACAAAACCATTGGCAACTCACGTTGCAGCACAGATCCTCTCTCTCCTCACACGCTGTCTCTGTGTGAGGAGAGAGCCGGCAATGAGAGATAATCTCATATGTTTACATTTGCGATCATCTTTTATTGGAAGCTCCGATCGCCCTGTAAATGGCCGCTGTGATTGGCCATGTCAGTTACCATTCAGTTGGAACTGTTTACCTCAGAGCCATACTCGGATTTGTCCAATATCTGCCATATTTGTGAAAACTTCTGTACTGAATCATCAATTACGACAGTTAGATGTTCCATTCTACGTATGTTTGCTAAAATAGAGAGGGTTTGTGAGAGTGTGGGGGGAGTGGAGAGCCAAAGCCTAGGGATAGCTTATTTAGCAGCTAGTAATATAAAGGACATCAGTCTCCATTTAGTTTTGGGGATACCTGGGAAAGGTAGACCTAATATATATTGCACAGGATTTAAAGGGATGGGGGTCTCTAGCAACTTCTCCAAAAGTGTTTGGATCTGGACCCAAAACTGGTTGACTAAGGCCCCTTTCACACTTGTGCTACTCCAAAGTCGCACGATTTTGCCGCAATTTCAGGGCCGCGGTTTTGACAAGACAGTCATACGACTGTGGATCCAACTTTGCCCCACGACTTGAAGTACAACTTCAATGAGCAGGGATGCGACTTTGATTACCAAATAATTAGGGGGAACTCCATGCAAATTAAAAAAAAAAAGGAAACGGCATGGGTTCCCCCTTCATGAGCATACCGGGCCTTTCGGTCTGGTATAGATTTTAAGGGGAACCCCCACGCCCCCATGCCAAAAAAACGGCGTGGGGTCCCCCCCAAAATCCATGGCTGTAATGCCATGTGCGCAACGATTTATATAGGCATGGGGCATGGTCACTGGATGATGTTACCCGGTGACCCCACCCCCTTATTACATCAGAGTCCCATCATGCCCTGAGCTGTGATGTCGTAAAGGGGCCGGGTCACTGGTGCAGCAGCCAGGGATTCTAAGCTGAGGATAAAAAGTACTGGTGACAATGGGCATCCCTATCTGGTACCATTGCTGAGGGGAAATGCTGGTGATAGTTGGGATGAGAGCTGTACCTGGGAAGTGGAATATGAGTATAGAGCTCGTAGGTATAAAGGGGCCAGAGAATCCATATTTCAATAGAATTGTGAACATGAAGGGCCAGCTGAGATGATCAAATGCTTTCTGAGCATCTAGACTCAGTATCAAAGCAGGGGATTTAGTTCTAGTTAGTAGGTCAATAAGGTCTATTGTGTGCCGCGTATTATCACCTGCAAGTCTCGTGGGGACGAAACCCACTTGATCTTTATGTATTAGTGATGGTAAAATTACTGAAAGTCTACTTGCTAATATTTTTGTAAAGATTTTGTAGTCCGAATTTAATAAAGCTATAGGGCGATAATTATCAGGGATAGACGGATCTTTGCCAGGTTTGGGGATAACGGTGATGTGTGCGTGCAGAAACTGGGAGTGAGGTAAGGTGCCTTTGAGTAGAGAGGAGAATAGGTTTAACATATGTGGAGCTAGAGTTGGGAGGAAGGTTTTGTAATAGGAATAGGGGAGTCCATCGGGGCCTGGGGATTTATGCAAAGAGAGTAACTTAATCACGTTAGCTAATTCCTCAGCAGTGATAGGCGTATTAAGCGAGAAACATTGATCTGGAGACATTTGTGGGAGTTGCAAGGATGTTACAAAAGAGTCAAACTTCTCTTGTGTGAATTGGGTCAGTGGGTCTGAGCTCAGGCAATTGTTGAGTTTGTATAAAAGTCTCCAAAGACCTTCGACATGGTCTGGGGGCAATAAGTAGGAGTGCTGTCTGGTTGTACTATATGATATCGGATGGGCAAGGTTTAAGTTTATGAACCAGCATCCTATGTGGCTTATCTGCGTATTCATAAAACTTCTGTCTTGACCAAAACATGGACTTGGAAATTTTACTCATATCTAAGGATTTAATTCGGCTTCGAACAGATACCACGACGAGCTACCGTGGGAGAGCGAAGTAAGTGCATTTCCATCATACGTAGTTGAATCAGAAGTTCTGAGTTTTGTTTAATGGATTCCCGCTTCCTGCGTGATCTGGCAGAAATGCATTCACCTCTATAAAAGGCCTTGTGAGCCTCCCATAGGGTGGATGTGTTTGAAACAGAGCCTTCATTTAGGTGAAAATATTCCATTAGTTTCAATTGGAGTTGATCTTTGGTACCAGCATTTTGCAAAAGAGACTCGTTAAGCCTCCAGTGGCATGTCTTGGGTAATGCGGTATGCAGGGCTATCCAGTGTTATGGGGCATGGTCAGACCAAGTGATGGGATTGATTTTGGAGGCAACTAAATTGGGTAATAGATGAGTGGTAATTAGGAAATGGTCCAGGCAAGAATACATTTTGTGTGAGGGTGAGTAAAAAGTGTATTGTCTGTGTGTGGGATGTTTCACCCTCCATGCATCAAATAGGTTGGAGGAGCGAGTCAATTTCCATAAGGTAGTGGACAGCCTATAGTCTTGAAGTAGTGGTGTTGAAAAAGAGCGCATATGTCTCTGCTGGGAGACATGCACATGTTAAAATCCCCCCCCAACTATCATGAAGGTTTGTGAGAAGGTTTGCAGTTTCTCAAGAACCTTTGTGAGAAATCCAATCTGCCCCGAATTAGGGGTATAAATATTGACTAAAGTGAAGGGTGTGATCAAGTGGACACAGTTCAGGAGGACATAACGACCGTGGCAGTCCAGAATTGAGGCAGTTATTCTCATAGGACAAGAACATTTAATCAAGATAGCTACTCCAGCCTTCCCTGAAGGGTCAGAAGCCACAAAAGCGTTAGGGAACATTTTGGAAGCAAATTTGAAAGAACCTCCCGTGCGGAGATGTGTCTCCTGAACCATGACCACGTCCGCCCCAGAGGACTTGAATTCCTTCAGAGCCAACCAACGCTTATGTATGGAATTCAAGCTCTTTACATTACATGAGAACATTTTTAAAGCCATGAGATATTCTTGGATTGAAAAGCATACATTAACTTAACACAACACATTAGTGGAAAAGACCGTAGTGTAGGAGAACTGTATGATAGCTTATATGAGTTTTTCTCAGACATTAAGGAAACAGTGAGGGGGGCGTGTCCGGCCGGCGAGAGAGACGGAGGCTTTCTAGCTAAGCTCCCGCTCCAAGCCACCGCCGAGCGACTTACCAAGCAACGGAGGTACCCTTCTACATACATAATGGCCTCCCTGGATGAAGCGGCACATGGAGCAGTCCGCAAGCGAGAATCCCAGCGCTCTGCCCCGCAGAAATTAACAGATTTTTATCCTCCTAAGAGCGTCCGGGTGTACCAAGATGACGCTGGCTCCGGAGCTCACATGCAGCAAGCTGAAGAGGGAGAGATCTCCTCAGACTCCAGCAGCACGTCATCCTCTGTATGTACAGCTATTCACTGCAGAAATACAGAAGAAACCGATTTCTATCCCCCTGATAGTCCATCCACACGTAGCCCTACTATATTTAAAAAGACTAAAGGAGCTGGGCAGGAAGAGGAATCTGACATGGAAGAGAGTGCTGCAGAGCATTCCACCCAGACTCCTCTTGAACACTTCCCTTCATCTTCCCAGCCTGTGACAATGTCAAACATGAAGGATATGCTGATCTCTCTGAGAGACTCCTTACACATTGATATGATGGATATGCTGAAACCTATTAATGCCTCTGTATATGATTTGCAACAAATAATGTCTCACACTGAACACAAAATGGAGGATGCATTTTCTGCACACAATAACCTTGTAGATGCCTATAAAGGGCAACAAAATGATATACGAAAAATGGCGGCTAAACTAGCAGATATGGATGACCGCTCATGCAGGAACAATATTAAATTCTGCAGCATCCCAGAATCCATTACTACCAATGATCGTCAAGGTTTTATACGCCAAATATTACGCACCTTAGTGCCCAATGCGACTGACATGGAACTAATAATAGACAGAGGGCATAGACTACCTAAACCGTCGTTTCTTTCCGATACGGTACCAAGGGATGTACTGACTAGAATTCATTACTACCATATCAAAGAAGAAGCCATGCGAGCTATATGGAAAAACTCACAATTAACCCGGCAATTTGCGGGTATTGCTTTATACACAGATTTATCGCAAGCTACAATACAGCATAGAAAAAAGCTCCTTACTATCACAAAGGCACTAAGAAATCAAAATATATCCTATAGATGGGGGACCCCATCGAAACTAACGGTTACACACCTGGATAAAACAATCAACATATTCTCACTGGTAACCGGTCTTAAATTTCTGAAAGAATGGGGAATTCTACCAGCTGACAAAGCGGCGGAAAGCAGACGTGAACCGTCTAAACTTCAAACTTCAAAAAAAATGGTCTTGACTCCTTACTTAAGATATGTTACACTTATGTACCTCACTTACTGCCACTGAAGGTGGTCCTTGGTGCTCAGGTAAACGTTAATTACCCAAGAAATTACTTCCTAACGCCATGTTGGCGTGGGATATTCGCCCTCAGATTTCAAGCAGTCCTTACTGCCTCTAGAATCCGGGGCAGGCTCCAGGATCCTTTTTATGTTTTTTCTGTTTTTTTTGTCATGTTTTTTATGTTGTCCTCACCTGCTACATTCACTTACCTGAACTTATCAAATTTTTTCCAACCTATTCTATTTGTTACTGGTTGATAGACACAGTGTTAACATATAACCCATGCTACTTATCAAAGATTATACCTCTATTCAACAGTAGATGGCAATATTTTCTCTTTATAACACCGACCTCTGATAAATGTAATTCTGAGACTCCCTGCCCCCTCTGACGCACGGGACATGATGGGACTTGCCTGTGGCATTCCCCGTGACGTAATTTAAGAACCATCAGACGAGGAGACTCCGTCACACAGCGGGAGCCTCCCTCCATGCCAGCATGGGTGCGGAGCGGCCCGGAGAAGAAAATGAAGAAGAGAAGAAGGAAGAAGAGAAGAGGATGAAGAAGAAGATGAAGAGAAGAGCGGGAGCCTCCCCCCATGCCATGGGTGCGGAGCGGCCCAAGGAGAAGAAGATAGAAGACGCCGCGGAGGAGATGCTGGACGAGAATGCCGGAGGAAGAACCAGAAGAGCCAGAAGAACCAGAAGAAGAAGATGAAGGAAGATAGAAGAAAGAAGAAGCATTTAAATAAAGGAATTGTCAAAAACTGTATCTTGTCATTTTTAACATTTTTGACGGTTTTGTAGTGAAATGGTAGGGGTAAGTACCCCCTTACCATTTCATACAGGGGGGGCCGGGATCTGGGGGTCCCCTTGTTAAAGGGGGCTTCCAGATTCCGATAAGCCCCCCGCCCACAGAACCCCACAACCACCGGCCAGGGTTGTGGGGATGAGGCCCTTGTCCTCATCAACATGGGGACAAGGTGTTTTGGGGGGCTACCCCAAAGCACCCTCCCAATGTTGAGGGCATGTGGCCTGGTACGGTTCAGGAGGAGGGGGGGAAATCTCGTCACCCCCTCTTTTCCTGCGGCCTGCCAGGTTGCATGCTCGGATAAGGGTCTGGTATGGATTTTTGGGGGGACCCCACGCCGTTTTAAAAAAAAAAAATTAAAAAAAGTGAATCTTTTCCAAAAAAAGTGCGCTTCTAAGACCGTTGCGTAAATATAATGCAAAAAAAAGTATTGCAACGACCGCCATTTTATTCTCTAGGGTGTTAGAAGAAAAACCATATATAATGGTTAGGGGTTTTAAGTAATTTTCTAGCAAAAAAAGCATGTAAACCCCTAAAATCCAAAACGAGGCTGGTCCTTAAGTGGTTAAACAACTTCTCATATATGATTATGAAAAAGGCCTTAAACACTTAAAAGCTTCCTACTACTCCTCTGGGAATAAAGCGGGGAAGGTATTAGCCCAACATAGCAAAACAAAACAAACAAAAACTAGAATAGCCTATATAACAGACCCCAAGACAGAGACTAAGTTATCTCACCCCAAAGATATAGAAAATACTTTTAAAGACTACTATAGCACACTTTACAATCTTCAATCAGACTCAAACTCCTCCCAACCTACTACTGAAGGAATTTCAAAATTTCTAGAGAGGGTTGAACTTCCGACTCTTGATCGTGATAGGTTGGAATGTCTTAATGCAAAGATATCAGTAATAGAAGTTGAGAAAGTCCTTAAATCTATGGCGCTGAATAAATCTCCAGGTCCAGATGGATTGTCAGCGGAGTACTATCAAAACTTTGCTGATAGTCTAATTCCACATTTAGTGGAAGTATTCAATACAGCGGCATCCTTTGGCTCATTACCGACGGAAATGCTTAAAGCCCTAGTAGTCACAATACCCAAACCAGGGAAAGATCCCACCACACCACAAAATAGACCAATATCTCTCCTTAACACGGACATTAAAGTGTATGCAAAGATCATTGCTAATAGATTGGCTGAAATAACCCCGTCCCTAATTGCCCCTGATCAGGTGGGATTTGTAAAGGGTCATCAAGCTCCTGATGGCACTCGCAGGATTCTTAACCTACTCCGCCTAGCTGAAAACCGCAAACTGCCTACGGCCTTTATAGCGTTAGACGCTGAAAAGGCATTTGACAGAGTGCATTGGGGATATTTACAAGCTACTCTCAAAAAATTTGGTTTCACGGGCCTTATCCTATCAGCCATTTTAGCATTATACACAAATCCATTGGCACAAGTCTTTACTTCCTCTGTGCTCTCTGATACCTTCAACATAACAAATGGCACAAGGCAGGGCTGTCCCCTTTCCCCTTTGATTTTTACTTTGGTAATGGAACCATTTGCGGAGGCCATCAGGAGATCATCCAATATCAAAGGCATATCAATAGCCGGTAAAAGTCATAAAATAGGACTATTCGCAGATGACGTTATACTGACACTTTCTGATGTTGAATCCTCCTTACCAGAAATATGTACACTGATGGATACCTTCAGCACCATATCATATTATAAGATTAATGTAGCCAAATGCCAAATTCTCACTACAAACCTAAGTCACAAAATAAGAGCAAAAATGAAAGTATTATTTCCTGGTAACTGGGACAATAACAAAATCCAATATTTAGGGATTTTCCTCACAGCTAAGTCTAATCACCTTTATGATGCCAACTATAAAAGACTTCTTCATTCTGTTTAGAAGGAACTCTCACAATTGGGCAAATTTGAAATATCCTGGATGGGAAGAATAGCAACTTTAAAGATGATTATATTACTAAAAATTCTTTACATACTTAGGACAGTCCCAATACCCCTTCCAGCCCCTTTCTTTATTAAACTCGATACTTCACTACACATCCTTTATTTGGAAAGGAGCCAGAGCAAGAATAGCTTTCTCTATCCTAACAAAACACAGATCGAAAGGAGGTATGGGGGTACCAATAATCAAAGATTACTATAAAGCAATTCTTCTAGAACAGCTTAAAGCATGGCTTGCTCCATCTTCAACAAAACAATGGGTTATGTTAGAACAAAATATGGTGAAAAATACAAATCTTAGAGCCTTATTAATTGCAGCGGCCACTAATAAACCAATGTATCTAAAAAAACATCCTTCAATCTCCACCTCACTTCAGGCTTGGACAGGCCTCCTGAAAAGGATTCAAGAACCTATACATATACCATTAGATGAAATACCACTACAAACGTTCAAATTCTTAATTCCAGATCTCTCAGTTCAAACATGGTTAAAAGGTGGGTTCTTAACTTTAAAGGAGCTTCCAGAAACAGTCAAACAAAAAGATAAATTTAAGGTGTTACAGATCCAACATCTCCTGTGGTCCTTCACATCTGATAACATAACTCTAGACAAAAGCATATGGGAATATTATCATAATAATTCTATCCAAAAAGGGGGTATCTCACTTATCTATTCACTGCTCCAATCCAACACTCCAATAAGACAAAAACCAGTGATATTGAAATGGGAAAAAGATTTAAATACAACATTCTCGGAACAGGAATGGTCTAGAGCAATTAGAACTAGCCTTGGAGTTTCGCATTGTGTTACATTGTGAAAATGTATATAAAATACTATATAGGTGGTACCTAACACCAGTTAGATTAGCGAAAATCTATAAAGAACATTCCCCAGACTGCTGGAGTAACTGCGGGCAACCTGGGAACTTGATGCACATACTTTGGCATTGCAAATCTATTTCCAGCTACTGGAAGTCTGTTTTCCAACTAATTTTCTCTATCACAGGTATCATAACCAAACCTTCTCCAGCACTGGCGTTGCTAGGACTTTCAATAGAACTCTTTCCTACCAATTTCAGAACAATAGTCTTACATATTTTAATAGCAGCCAGACTATCCATAATGTGTCAATGGAAAAATGACATAGCACCCACACTCACAGAAGTTGTCTCTAGAGTAAATTTACACTGCATTTATAAACAATCATATGCTAATATCCATGGCAATAAAGACAACTTCAATTGAAAATGGGAAATGTGGATTACAACTCATAAATTAACTAATATCCTCTGAAAAATTAAGACACAGGCAGGTACATTTCTAACAACAAAAAGCTAGCTAGTGAGGACTAGATAGTTACACTAGTAGTAGTAGTAGTAATAGTAATAGTTATAGTTGAGGGATACTTCCATTGTAGCACTAGCAATAACGGAAATTTCTATTTTGTATATTTATCTCCTTTTGATCTGTTTTATTTAGAGGTTTCTTCTAATGTAAATCTGTTATGACTTCCTAAGTTGAGATCGGCAACCTAGATAAGGAGATAGCCTTTAATCGTAATTGCATGCATACGATAATCAATAATTTCCATGCTTAGGAAGTGCGATTTGTGACACTATAAGTGAATATCGCAAATAATTCTCTACTATCACGAATAATACTGTATTCATAAGGAATCATACGGTTTTAAAGTTATAGGAAACATTTCCTGTATAATACCAATTTGTTACTTAAAATGTTGGTGTACTCTTCTTTGCTAAGAATCTATATCCCTGTATATGCTCAAAACTAATAAAAATTCTCAAATGTAAAAAAAAGAAAACAGTGAATGAACTATCATTAACTTGGTGTAAAAACAAAACAGGTCAAAAAAGGACCTGATAATAAAAGTAAAAAGAAAAAATCAAAATTTGAAAAGAAAAACAGTTTGAAAGCCTGAAGGTGAAAAAACCTTCAGGAGACCATGGCTGGAGACCATGGGTCTATGGAGGAACATGACGATCAGCAAAATTAACGGAATGGGTCCCGTTCCCTTAAAGGAATCAATATCTTTTTTGTTTACAAACTTTTTTATTTGGTACAAAGAAATAGTACAAAAAGCTTATTGACATATGCCATAAAATGTACAATCAAAGTAATTTCTACAAAAAGGAATAACAATATATATTAAGCGGTTCTTGAGTGGAGTATAAATTTATATATAAATATATATAATTCCTATTATACATTAAACTCCATATTCATATAATACTCTTCAGTGAACTTCAGTATTTAGTAGAATTATTCAGGGTTAAAGAAGAGATTAGCATGGTTAAACCATGGGTCCCATTTCTTTGTATAGAATTGGTTAGTGTTTTTGTAGTGTGTGGAATATTTTTTCCATTAAATTAATATTGTTAATTCTGGTTTTCAAATGTGAAAGAGGAACTGTGGGGGATTTCAAATGGTATGCTATCAACCAGTGTACAGCAACACATATTGTGTGGATCAATCTCATATTATGTATGGAAAGAGAGATGATAGGGGAAAATAGGAGACTATATTTAGTGAGGTTTATGTTGCTATTTGAGATTTTGAAGGCAAATTTTTCCAGTTGTTTCCATATCTGAGTAACTCTATCACAATCCCAGAAGATATGAGAAAAGGATCCTGCTGAATTGCAACCTCTGAAACATGTATGAGGGGTGTCAGGGAAAATAGCATGAATTTTAACTGGAGTATCTTAAACAGTTAACATAGTTCAGTAGGAACAAAATGGATCATAACAAACCGAAACCTTGTAGGCATCAGGGTAGGCCAACATCGTGGAAATCAAGAACAAGGAAAGGTGGAGCCCTCCCTTCAGATACCGGGGAACATCTGCCGAAGTCCCGGTAATCTGGCTGGAACAAGAAAGAGAAATAAGAAAATCACTTCAAGAGGGCAGGCTATTTCAGGTGGGAAGCCTAGATGAGTTAGAGCGTTGGGGAGTGGAGAAGGCCTTCTGATGTCTCCAATGAACCGGGGTCCAGATCGTTGTAGGGGCTTGAAGAGGTTTAGGGATCAAATTTAAAGGTGGTGGTGGAAGATCTTCCTCAGGGATAGGCGGCAACCCCAGGTTATGGATAAATGCCTCACATTCATGCAAGTCTCTTATTGAGTATTGTGTTTCATCTCTGGAGGCTGAGAGTTGAAAGGGGAACCCCTATCTGTAAGGCACTTGGTGCTGTTGCAGGTGGATTGTTATCAGGCAGAGGTTGCGTCTTTTGGCTAGAGTGATGGGGGATAGGTCACTGAAGATTTGTATTTTAGATCCCTTAAAGTCAATGTGGTTTTTGTTACGTGTGGCCAATGTGAGAGATTCCTTGCTATCATAATAGTGGAAGCAGACTATTATGTCCCTTGGATTGGACCCGGGGGGTGGTTTTGGAGCCAAGGATCTATGGGCCCTGTCTAGGTGCCAATCAATGTCCAGAATGTGCGGGGCTATGGTGACAAATAGGCCCAGAAGATATGCATGTAATTCCTTGTCAGTAACTGTTTCAGGGACTCCGCGGATCCTCAGATTTTGACAGCGTTCCCTATTTTCCAGGTCCTCCTGTTGTAGTTGGATCTGGGAAACAGTGTGTTTGAGATCGTCAGACATTTTCTGAGTGCTGTGTCTTGTATACGGATCTACAGAAGAGTCGGAAAGCTACCTTGGGTATATTACACTATGGCCAGTTCTTTTCTCTTTTGGGCTGTATATTGAGGGAACAGATATCATAGCTGCGACAAGTGAAAATACCAACCTTTCAATCATCATCTGCAAAGGGCCTGGGCTGGGTCGCAAGCCATCTGCCTTTACTGCTTGCGATTTGGTAAGCACATTCTACAGCTACGGTGGTCGGGCTTCTGCACATCATGGTGTTTGCTGCAATCTAAGTGCCCCTATTGGATGCCCAGACATACTACACTATGGCCAGTTCTCTTGTCTTCTCTTTTTTTTGGTTCATATACTGAGGGAACGGTGATCTGAGCCTGGAGTGAGCGGGATTATTAACTACACCTAAAAGGCCCCGGCTGGGTCGTAAGCCATCTGCTCATACTGCTTGCTGTTTGGTAAGCTCAATCTACAGCTACGGTGGTCGGGTACTTCACCTTGTCTATGTGTGCACATTATGGTGTTTGCAAGATCTTAAGTGCTTCTGTTGGATGTTCATAGATAAAGCCTTTTGGACACTTCTTTTTTAGTGCAGCTTCTGTTTTAGTATATTGGACTAGTGTGTTTGAGGCTGCATTATCTTCTTCTAGGACATGCACATATTGTACTATTTCGTCAAATTTGTTTTCCAAGGTGTCAGCGCATGCACCCAGTTAATCAATTTCCCCCCTGAGTTCCTGAGCGAGCTTCCCCACTGCTATGGTAATGTTGTGGGTCAGATCCTGTAACAGGGCCTGTAATTTTGAGTCCAGTACTGCTACTGTGACTGATTCAGCAGAATATGCCCCTTGGGATGGTGGATTGATGTGGGAGATACCTGGCATAGCTGCAGGGTGGTCTGTGTCAAACAGCTGGTTCACTAGATTAATCGAGGCCAGGGATTGCGGCCTATACAGGAAGCGATCCATGTGCTGAGAAGGACGTCGGAGGCGGATTGAAGCCTTGATATATATGTTTCTGGGATCCAATTTTCCCCATGCCCGGAAGGATCCGGAGGTGGTTGGAGTGGATCCTGTAGCTGGGTGAGCTGTGGAAACGATGCAGGATCACTTAGTGAAGGAACGGGGACCGGAGCTAATCACTCAAGCGTCCACCATCTTGTCCACTGCGCATGCGCCCCAAGATTAATTTTTCCAAATCTTATGCTCTCAATATCTCTCTATCACCACAAACAGTGACCCAATGCAATGAAAACTTTCCTTTCCAATGAAAGGAGGATTGCATAACTTACTTAGGTATTCAGCTTCCCCACCGACTAAAAGATTTTAGTTCTAAGAACTATCTACCCATTCTAAGTATCCTAACAAATGATCTCAAACACTGGAACAAACCCATTTTTTTATGGTTTGGCAGAGCGGTCATTCTAAAAATGATTGCCCTTCCACGTTTACTGTACTTCCTACAGACTGCTCCAATTCAGATACCTTCCGCTTTTTTCTGCACATATAGAAGTATATGTACTAAATTTCTGTCGGGAAACTAAAGATCTAGAATCAGTTTCAACCAGCTATCTCTTCCCAAGCACAAAGGTGGAATTGCCCTATCAGACTTCAACAATTATTATCGAGCCTATCACCTCTCAAGGATCCTAGCTTAGATAAATCTGCAAAAATGGGTAACTCTCAAGGCTTATTTTTCTCCATTCTCTCTAAAATCTTTACCTTGGTTACTCCCGATCCATATTCCCACTGATCTTCACATTCACCCATTGATTAGCCCAATCATTCGCTGTTTTAAAGATATATGCAAGTCCACCCCCATCTAGTATGGAAGAGCCTTCTATTCCCCCCCCCCCGACCTATACCTTACTTTCACATTACATTCACTCTCAAATTCTCAGTTTCCAGATCACTAATGCCCTTTGAAGCTCTATGCTCCGGGAACAGACCCCAACACCACCTCATATCAACCATGCGTTCTCTCCTATTTAACAATACTCCTTCTAACTGAGGCTTAGCTTGTTTAGCATGGGGAAAGGATCTCTCCATTACCCTCTCCACAGAGGACTGGGAGCAAATACACTTAAATATACATAGTTACATAGTTACATAGTAGGTGAGGTTGAAAAAAGACACAAGTCCATCAAGTCCAACCTATGTGTGTGATTATGTGTCAATATTTCATTACATATCCCTGTATGTTGTGGTCATAATACATAATGTTACATAAGAGGTCACTAAATGTCACTAAATCCAGGCCAGATCGTATTGAACTCCTACTCTACTACACAAACTCAGTCCAGACTTACCAGAAACCTGCTGAAGATGTCAATCTGATCGAGGGACCCTATTACATATTTGGTGGTCGTTCCCACATATTCAAACCTTTTAGAATGAAGTTAACTGCATCATTGCTCAGGTTACCACCTGAGGGTGCGTTTTTGTCTATATTACCATCTCTAATCTTGAGTTTACCCTGGCACAATTTCTCCTACACCACTCCATCCTCCCACAGAGCATCTACTTTAAATCTCTGGCCGTGCACATGTTCAACACCACCAAACAATGTATCCCGATTCACTGGGGCACCCTGCACATCCCGTCTATCAAGGAATGGTTAGCAAGGATCAGTAAAACAGCTGAAATGGAGCACTTGATTAGCATAGCTCGTGATACTCCCACAAAATTCTCAACTAAATGGGCATGTTGGAACCACTTTAAAACTATAGATAAACACCACGGCCTGGTTACTCCTTTTTCCCAGCCCACTAATAGTTCCCCACATTGACTGACCCCCTACAGTTTATTAATTAACGCTAGACACAGCCATACCCCTATTCCTTCACAGGATACTCTCTCCTTTATCAATAGAAGGAGCGAGAGATGGACCCCTTCATCATCCTCTATTACTTCCCTCCCCCCCCTCCCCTCACCCCCACCCCCTCACCATTCTCCCCTCTTATTCTCCCCCCAACTTCCCTCTATTTTTTCTACTTTCTCCCCCTCTCTATGCATATCTGACGTACAGAGACGTTATACGTGGTATGTCCTTATTTTCTGCCAGACACACTCCAACATACCATTTCTCACCCTCTTTTATAAAACTCTCTCCCTTATACTAGAGTGCCATGCCCCTCTATCCTAATAAACAATAATTATCCCAGTGAATCCAATATCTATTTACAAACTAAAAGGTTTGGCCTTTGGATGAAAATGGTTATTCTTTTTCTTTAGATTGCTTTTTCTTCTTCTCTTTTTGTCTTGTGGTTTTTAGATCCCCTAAGATCTACAGACTCCCTTAAAATTCCATTCTCTATTTAGAGACACATTATTTTATGACATGTAAGTCCCTCAAATGTCTTTTGTTCATCCATATCTTCATTGTTACTCTTCAGAAACCCTCTTTGTGACCCATCTTGATGTGTATGTCACATTTTGATCACTGTTTCTCTATTACTTTGTATTTGCTTAATTATATTATTTTCAATAAAATCTTTATGGAAAAAAAAAAAGAAGATAAATGCTATCTAAGTCACTAAATTACCATAAGTCAAGTAGGTGGATCAGGAGTTCTGACCTCTCTTTGTTTTTTCTTGGTGTGTACCTTTTCAAGCTCATTGAATTAGGCCTCATTCACATGGGCGGAATTAAGTGTACATTTATTTGAGATCTGTGTTTTGCTTGCACAGGCCCTCCACATGGGTGTACATATAAGAACACAAGTGTTAACAAGTCTTTAGCCTTCATTTGCCTCTGCAAGTTGCTGATGCATTGCAGATGAGGTGTGAATAAAAAAGTCCTGTGATGCAGTATCTATCAAATTGGGTGCTACATAGAGGTTAATGATAACATGTCTAAAGCACAGGTAGTAATTCAATTAACAGTGCCTTGAAAAAGTATTCATACTCCTTGATATTTTCCACATTTTGTCATGTTACAATCAAAAACGCAAATGTATTTTATTGGCACTTTATGTGATAGACCAACACAAAGTGGCACATAATTGTGAAGTGGAAGGAAAATCATAAATGGACAGAGAAGTAGAGCTGATGCGGAAAGGGCTGAGGTAGTGTCTCAGTCCCAAATTAGTATGCACAACACAAAGAAAAATATTTTGCCCACTGGACTTTTAAGGAGTCACACCTTAAACAATAGCTATAAAAATATGAAAAATGTAATGACATACATTTAAAAACAAACATTGCACAGTAACTGTATTGATAAACATGAATAGTGCTACATAGAAATCACATAAGAAGAAATTAGTATTTGGGACTTAGAGGCACCATATAGATGCCACTATCGATCTGAAGCAACTGTGTGACTGATCTAAACGCGTTTCGCGAGATAGATCTCGCTTCTTCAGGAAAAGAACAAGAAAGTATCTGGAGATGAAAATGAATCAATGAAATCAATCAATGAAAAGGAAGGGGAAAGAGAGAACCATATATGTCTGAATGTCCACAACCTACAATTAATGCCAAACGCTGGCCAGCTCACACCCAATTGGTGATCAAGCTGCAAAATGAAAGGTAGACTCCAATCTAACAGTATACATGGTAGCATAAAAACTGTCTCAGCAGAACATGCCAAGAGGTCCAGCATTTTTCCCCCTGGGAGCTGTGAAGGGGCCGGGAGATGGTAAAAACATGATATGCTCACACACCAGATTCCCTAGCGGTCAGTGTGGAATCCAAAAAGGAAGGAAAGAAACTGATAAATGGTTTTCAAAAATGTTTACAAATAAATATGTGAAAAGTGTGGTGTGAATTTGTATTCAGTCAATACCCCTGAGTCAATATTTTGTAGAACGACCTTTCGCTGCAATTACAGCTGCAAGTCTTTTTGTGTATGTCTTTACCAGCTTTGCACATCTAGAGAGTGAATGTTTTGCCCATTCTTCTTTGCAAAATAGCTCAAGCTCGGTCAGATTGGATGGAGAGCATCTGAACAGCAATTTTCAAGTCTCACCACAGATTTTCAATTGGATTTAGGTCTGGACTTTGACTGGGCCATTCTAACACATGAATATGTTTTGTTCTAAACGATTCCATTGTTGTACTGGCTGTATGTTTAAGGTCGTTGTCCTGCTGGAAGGTGAACCTCTGCCCCAGTCTCAAGTCTTTTGCAGACTTTAACAGGTTTCCTTCTAAGATTGCCCTGTATTTGGCTCCATCCATCTCCCCATCAACTCTTACCAGCTTCCCGTGACCCTGCTGAAGAAAAGCAGCTCTACAACATGATGCTGCCACCATCATGTTTCACGGGGGGGGGGGGGGTGTTTTGATTTTAATCCAAAAAGTTCAATTTTGGTCTCATCTGAGCAGAGCTCCTTCCTCCACATGTTTGCTGAGTCCCCCACATGGCTTATGGCAAACTGCAAACAGGACTTTTTATGACTTTCTTTCAGCAATGACTTTCAGCAATTGCCACTCTTCCATAAAGGCCAGATTTGTGGCGTGCACAACTAATAGTTGTCCTGTGAACAGATTCTCCCACCTGAGCTGTGGATCTCTGCTGCTTCTCCAGAGTTAACCATGTGCTTCTTGGCTGCATCCCTAAATAAAGATCTCCTTGCCCGGCCTGTCAGTTTAAGTGGATGGCCATGTCTTGTTAGGTTTGCAGTTATGCCATACTCTTTCCATTTTTGGATGATGAATTTAACAGTGCTCTGTGAGATGTTCAAAGCTTGGGATATTTTTTAAAACCTAACCCTGCTTTATACTTCTCTACAATTTTATCCCTGACCTGTCTGGTGTATTCCTTGGCCTTCATGATGCTGTTTGTTCACGGAGGTTCTCTAACAAACCTCTAAGGGCTTCACAGAACAGCTGTAATTATACTGAGATTAAATTACACACAGGTGGACTCTATTTACTATGTAGGTGACTTCTGAAGGCAATTGGTTCCACTAAATTTTAGTTAGGGGTATCAGAGAAAAGGGGGCTGAATACAAATGCACGCCACACTTTTCAGATATGTATTTGTAAAAAAAATTGAAAACCATATATCATTTTCCTTTCACTTCACAATTATGTGCCACTTATGTGTTGGTCTATCACATACAACCAAAAACAAGAAAGTATGTTATTGGGATTTTAACATGAAAAAAAAATGGAAAATTCCAAGGGGTATGAATACTTATTCAAGGCACTGTATTCCCATTGCATACTTTCTTGAACAAGGCCTATAGGGAGAGGGTGCTGTAATAACTACAGCAGTTTGACCATTGTAAGCATAGAAGAGAATATATGTCACCGACTCCACACAGATATGCAGCCTACATATTTTTCTCATCACAGATTACCTTTATCCTGATATCTTCAATTTAATAATGGTTGACGTTCTTTTTTAACAATATTTGGATATACAGTAAATTTTGAGAAAAATGTATTGGAAGTACAAATTTATTTTTATACATTTCACGTGAAGCAGCCTGCAACTAAAAGTAGTCTTTTTTTTCGGCCCCAAAAATTTGCAAGTACGTGGATGGAAAATATTTCTCTTTTGCCTCTTGTATCTTCCTTAATAGAAGGTCTGATAATAGTCATCACTCTGGCTAAACAAACACATTAGCACTTGTATTTATGTTGTCAGATTTGTGGTTCTTTTTCATTTTATTGATGATGTTATGATGTTACACATGTACAGATTCTGAAAATTTGCATGTTGACATGTAAGTGTATAGCTGATGGAACAAAATCCAGTTAAAATGATGCATGCTAGAAGAACTAGGGTGACCTAGTTCCATCTCACAACTGAATTGGTTTGTGTTTCATCTTAATTCAAGAGAGTACAGAAATTACTGCTTTCAGTATCAAGGGTACTGCACATTAACTTTCAATGACAGCTGAAAACTTTGATTATTTTATTTTCCAAAGAGAGCATTAGGCTTTTGTAGCAGATGTTGTGAATAATACGAATATACCAAGCAGTTGTTTAAACTCATTGAAAAGTATGTATAGAAATTATATTTTTTTTAAATCTAAAAGAAAATTTGACTTTGATGTTGAAAATTTTAGCTTTTACTTAGTGGACAAAGCTTAACCATTTTAGGTCCAGATGTATTCAAAATCTCTGTAACCAGGTGAAGTTTTAGTATGCACCGGTTTCCTCAAAAATTCAATTTTAACTGCTTTGCACAACAAAATGATTTACGCGCCATTTTTTTTTACATTTAGCACTTATAAGACTTTATTTGGTGGTTTATTTTTAAAAATACTCTAAATATATTTTTTAAATAAGCAGATACATGCCAACAACCAATGCTTTTGGTTTGTTTAATGTAATGGTATGGGACACCACAAAGGTCTTATGTTTGTCTTGGGCAGAGGCACAGGCTCAGCTTAAACATCTTATGGAAAAAAGAGAGCGGGATGAACAATTTTTCTGTAAATGCCTTGCTTGGACAGAAGGGAAAAGGTTAGGCAAACTCTTGTCCCGCTATTGCCCGTTCATAAACTAATACTTCTTATATAAGCGCTAAGAAATCTCTGACCAGGTTGCTCTATACCACCCCTGAGGATGCACTGGCAGATTCTAAGTCCTTTTCAGGAGCTCTATAGCTCCAGAGTAGCTTATACAAGCGAGGATTTATTTAAATTTTTAGATGGGATTAATCTTCCTATCTTGTCCCAGTCATACAGATGTTTATTGGACAGTCCGATAACTTTGGAAGAGATGGAAACTGCTGTGGCATCTCTCCCCATCTGTAGAGGAAGACATGAATAAAAAATAGCCCTGTATGCAGACAATATGCTGCTTCTAGCTGATACTCAAGGATCATTGTTTACTGCAATGTCTGATATAGAGAAGTTTGGTACCTTTTCTAGTCTCGTGATAAATTGGAACAAGTTTGCACAACTCCCATTGGACCCTCTTCAGAGCCCTCTTCCAATAGAAGCATCACAGCTTAAGGTGGATCCAAAAATTAAATACCTCGGGATAACTGTTTCCACCTCCCCTAGGGATTACATCTCTCAAAACTTGCCATCTCTATTTAAGAAATTTAGATCTCATCCCCACTTAATGACCAGGTCATTTTTTGCGATACGGCACTGCGTCATTTTAATTGACAATTCTGCGACTGTGCCCCGTGGTACCCAAATAAAATTGACGTCCTTTTTTTTCCACAAATAGAGCTTTCTTTTGGTGGTATGTAATCACCTCTGCGGTTTTTATTTTTTGTGCTATAAACAAAAAGAGAGAGACAATTTTGAAAAAAAATTTTTTTTTTTTAGTTTTTGTTATAATAAATATACCAGCATTTAAATAATAAAAAAAAAAAAAACAAGTTTCTTCATCAGTTTTGGCCGATATATATTTTTGGTAAAAAAATCACAATAAGCTTATACTGATTGGTTTGTGCAAAAGGTATAGCGTCTACAAAATAGATTTATGACATTTTTTTTCCTAGTAATGGCGGTGATCAGCGATTTTTATCGGGACTACGACATTGCGGCGGACAGATCGGACTTTTGACACATTTTTGGGTTCCATTGACATTTATACAGCTAACAGTGCTAAAAAAATGCACTAATTACTGTGTAAATGTCACTGGTAGGGAAGGGATTAACACTAGGGCACGATCAAGGGGTTAAATGTGTTCCCTCAGTGTGTTTCTTACTGTGGGGGGATATGACTGACTAGAGGAGAAGTCAGATTGTTCTTCCTAGCTAGTAGGAACAGACGATCTGTCTCTCCTCTCCTGACAGAACTAGGATTTGTGTGTTTACACACACAAATCCCTGTTCTGTCTCTCGTGCCCGTGATTGAGTGTGGCCGGTGGTCATCGCGACCACCGGCCGTGTTTGAAGGGCTGATGTACAGCTACGGTGATTTGTGGGGGAGAGCCAACTTGCCGCAGTAGAATGACAGTGGCTGGTCGGCTAATGGTTAATGCTGTTATGGTCAAATAAAGCATTTTCCGGAAGGATTTTACATGAAGGAACAAGCAGGAATGACTACCCCGAGCCATTATACTCTGATGGGTTTTTTAAAATGTACCAATAACTTGGTACTGAGATAATAAGACATGATCTAAAGATCCAAGGCCTGACTTTGACTGTTTTTTTTTCTCTTGTATATTTCTTAGATAATATAGTTCAAGCAAAAAGCACTAAGGGTCCTATTTCTAGGGTACATATGTGATTGCTTTCTGAATTCCTTTTTAAATTCCCTATTCCATGTGGTCAAAGATGGAAGTCAGATAATGATGTTACCTTTGGGTACATATGGGACCAAATATTGCAGAGTGTATAGCTGGTTTCTGTGACATAGGGTGACCCAGCTTTTGATCCTGTATAAGGCTTAATGCAATCTGTAGCTGCTGCATAGGGCAGGCAGGAGAGAACATTCTGCGTGTGTTAGATGCGCTCAATCACCTGGCTCTGTTATGCATCTGTTCTGGAGATGTTCAAGGTTACATCAACACTGGCAGCAAGTTCTAGATATGTTGAATTCTGTATATGACATTGGACTGACTCCAGATCCTGTTCTATGCCTTCTAGGGTATGTAAATATAACAACTTGGTTCATGACCAGGTAGTGGCTTTCGTGAGTTCACTCTTTATGGCTCTCTTTATTTATGCAACTCTTTATGGCACGTAAGCTCACCCAATCCTCCTACCCTTGAGGACTGGATCCAGGAGATGGATAAATATGTAAAGTTTGAGAAATACACCTACACTCAATTTAACTCCCCTCAAAAGTTCAAAAGTATGTAAAAAAAGGAAATATGCATCACGTTCTAATTTTAACCTCTTCACACCAGCCGTACACATATATGCAGCCTCTCGGCGGGTGGGTCTTAAGCCCGAGAGGTTGCATATACAGAATGTGTTTCAAAATGTAAACAATGCTGTGCTGAGTGTGCCCACCCTGTGCACTCCCGACACAGTCACTGGTGAGTAAGGGAAAGATCCCAATCGCTACTTGCAATAGGGAGCTTTTCCGATTATGTGACCACTGTGACCGACGATCAAGGCGGTCACATGACTGAAATGCCTGCCTCCATCTCCTGGCGTCTGAAAACCTCTTAAAGAGAGGGTGCCAGCACTAAAGGGGTATTTTCTTGGTAGATCAGGATGGCCTGTCACAGAAAGTTTCCATATATTATAAATATAACATTTGGGCTGCTCTGGTATATTTTACTGAACATTTTGGGATATTTCCAACTATGTATATTTAATACTAGTCCCAATATTTTCAGTAATTTTTTTTTCTTCTGAAATACGATTTTTATTCTAATATTGAAGTAGTACAAAAGTGGACTAACCATAAAGTCCATGAATAACATAGGAAGAAAAAGGCAATTTTGTATATAACATATAGCTATTATCAGGATAAACATTTGTGCCTTACATTCTATTTTGGTGGAATGTCACAAGGTCTCCGTACCTTTCACCTCTCGCACCCCAACCAGGATCATGCTGTGCGTGAGGTAGCCAGGCCTGGCCACCTATGAATGAATATGAAAAATGTATTGTGTTTCAATGACATACATATAGTTATGGTCAGTGGAATAGGCACTTGTAAAACAAAGATCTGGACTAGCTGTTTTACCTTTAAGTCAACGAGCTAAATTATAAGCTTGGGGGGGGTCAGAAAAATGACCCCCTTCTGGAACAAGAGGTCTTTGTATGGGGTGAAAAAAAATGAGGATAGAGGTGACCCCTTCTGAAAAATAACAAATCAGGTGCCTATTGGGGTTTGTGCCTGCACCGAAAGCCGGTGTAGGTTAGCATTTAGAGGAAAGAAGAAAGGAGAGAAGGAAAGAATAAAAGAGCATAGAAGAGAGTTACTAAAAGGGTGACAGGGGGTTGGGAAGGAGGGTATGCACAGAAGGCTATCGAGAGAGAGATCATGAGTTCCAATTTGGGAAGGGAAATAGGCTTTGGGTTTCAAACCAGGCTCACAGGGAGATTCCTATGTGAGAAGCCCAGGGCTCCCATTATCCATTAAATTTTTTGTTTAGTTAAACGAAAGGAAACTGTTGGAGATTTCCAGGCCCGGGCAATAGTTATTTTGGCTCCCAGGAGGATGAAACGAATCAGAATCTGAGTAGGTTTAGGGGTTTTGGGGTTTGGGCAGTTAAGTAAAGCAATAGTGGCGTCCTGCTTAATCGCAATTCCAGTGATTTTGTGAATGAGGGTGAAAATCTTATTCCAGAACATTCTGATTCTACGGCACTCCCAGAGAACATGTAGGAGAGTGCCCATGAGGCTGCATCCTCTGAAGTATAATGGAAAAGTTTGGGGGTAGTATTTGGCAAGGTGGGTAGGTACCAAATACCTTGAGGTATATCACCTTGAGGCTAGCTTCAATCAGGGAAATATTTACGATACCTTTGAATGATCGAGCTAAATTAGAATGCCAGAAGTCTAGGTCCCATTTAAGATCCAGGTCACGCTCCCAGCTCAACATGTAGGTCGCTTTCTCCAGCGGCTCAGCTAGTGTTGAGTAGATTAGGGAGATGCCTCCTCTCGTTTCCATGGCTGAGGAACACCAATGCTCGTAGGGAGTTACTGATAGTGGGTTTTCGCTGCTCTTCCATATCTGGTTAAGGAAGTGTGACAATTGGTAGAATCTAAATTTTTCAGGGGGGCAGTTCAAGTTTTGAGATACAGTAGGATAATGTGAGGGGTCCATTTAAGTTGTAAAAGTGTCCAATTTTATATAGGCCTTTGTCTATCCACCATTTGTAAGCACTAATATCTAGTCCTGTGGGGAACCTGGGGTTGTGGAAGATATGGGCGAGTGGTTGCCAGGTAGAGGTTAAGGGTCTCAGTTTGTGTAAAGAATCGCAAAGTGCCATAGAGTGGGATAAAGTAGGGGCAAGAATAGGGGGCGTTTTTTGGCTAGGTTCCAGAGCAGGAAGTCTAAGGTATAGCTAGGGACAGCCTCTCGTTCCATGCCCACCCAGTCGGGCTTTGGCCCTTTAAGGTAGATTATCGAGAACTGCTTAAGCTGGGCTGCTTGATAGTACCACCATAGATTGGGTTGTCCTAGGCCTCCTTTTGTTCTGCGTCTGGAAAGGACATCCTTGGAAAGTCGGTGCCCTTTTTTGTCCCAAATAAAATGGATGATCGCAGTTTGTAAGTTTTTGATGTGTGATTTGATAAGTGGGATAGGAAGGGAGCGGAAAAGGTACAGTATTCTGGGCAGAAGAGTCATCTTGACCGCATTTACTCTGCCTAACCAGGGCAGTTTGTATAGGGACCATTGGGTTAGATCTTCTGTAATTTTTTTCAACATGGGGGGGTATTTATATTTGTATAATTGGTTGATTCTAGACGTGAGATTAATGCCTAAATAGGGAATAGAGGTGGGGCTTCAGGAAAATGGGAAGTGGTCCTTCGGTCTGTCTACCATGTCTTGGGGAGTTGATATGTTAAGGGCAACCGATTTTGACATGTTTACTTTTAGGCCTGAAGCATGCCCGAAAACTTGGAGTAGTTGGGATATGTTAGATGTAGAGATAAAGGGGGATGTAATAAAGAGGAGAACGTCATCCGCGAATAATGCACATTTGTGCGTTGATTGGCCGCAGTGGACCCCGTGAATATCTGGGTGCAGTCTTATTGCGATGGCCAAGGTTTCTATGGCCACCGCGAAGAGAAGAGGGGAGAGTTTACTGCTCTCCATATCTGATCCAGTCCCTGCCTTCCTGGGATGAATCCCACCTGATCCTTATGGATATATGAACCTATAAACGATGCCAGTCTGTTCGACAAAATCTTCGTCATAATTTTTAAATCCTTGTTGATTAACAAAATTGGTCTATAGTTACTAACTTCGCTGGGGTCTTTGCCCGGTTTGGGAATGACCGATATGTAAGCTAGGTTGGCTGCTGGATCAAGGGGGGAGACTTTCCTTAAAGAGTTGAAGAAATGGACCAGATACAGAGAGAGCGCGTCTGAGAAGAGCCTGGGGCAGAGTCTTTTTTAAGATCTTTAATGACCGCTTGGATCTCGGATTCCTGAAATGGTGAATCCAAGATGGAGAAGTGGGAGTCTGAGAGTTTCTGGAGAGGGATATTCTCCAAGAAGGAGTCAAGGTTGTTGTGGATGTCAGGGCTGTTGTCAGAGTATAGGTTGGAATAAAAAGACTGGAAGGCTTCCATGATCCTTTCAGGGTTTTGGGTCAGAGAACCCGACAGGGATTTGATTTTGGGAAGGGCAAAAATCCTTTGTTTAGGGGTTAGTTTAGCCGCTAACTGTGGACCAAACTTGTTCGCCCGCATGTAGTGACTACCGCTGATCCATTGAAGATGTTTTTCTGCGTTGGAGGTGAGGGCTAGGTTGAGAGCTAACCTGGTGGATTCTAGATTGGAAAGAGTAGCGTGGGTGGGATTCCGTTTGTGAGATGAGCTAAGTTCTTTGAATTCTCTTTCAAATTTTAGGACTTCCAATTGTCGTTCACGTTTTAGTCTGGAGGAAGGTTTAATGATCTTCCCTCTTATTACTGCCTTGTGGGCACTCCAAAGAGTGCTTGGGGAGATATCAGCGGTGTCGTTTATCAGGTAGTATTCCCTAATGTCCTTTTCCAACATAATGCAATGCACTGGATTGGAGAGGATCTTTCCATTTAGGCGCCACTGGCGTGTTCCTGGGGGAGACATAGAGTTTGAAAGTTTCAGTGTCACTAAGGAGTGATCAGACCACGGAACGTCTTGTATGGAGGCATGGGAGGCTGTGTGTGGGTAAAAATATGTGATCAATTCTAGCGTAGGTTTTATTTGGGGCTGAGTAGTGTGTATAATCTTTTGCAGATGGGTTTCCTTCCCTCCAAATGTCAATAAGGCCTAGTGAGTGGAGGAGTCTGGTGATTCAGAGACTTTGTTTGGGGTTTTTTTTGAGGTGGGGAATCCCCTGGGCTGATCTATCCAGCAACTGATCGAAAGTGATATTGGAGTCACCACCCATGATCACCCTGCCCTCGAAATGGGGGGAGAGGGATGTGAGCAGTGAAGAGAAGAATTTAGCCTGGCCTCGGTTGGGTGCATAATAGGATATGATGGTGTAAAGTTTTCCCTCTATCGTGCCTTTGACTAGAATGTATCTCCCTTCTTTATCTTTAATAGTCAAAGAGTGAGCAAAAGAAATCCGTTTGGAAATAGTATAGCTACCCCCCTTTTCTTGTCATTTGCGTTCGCTAGGAAAAAGGTGGGATACTTGTTATGGAGAAAAGAGGGGGTATAACCATTAGGGAAATGGGTTTCCTGAAGGAGGATTATGTCTAAGCCCCTAGAGTTATAGCTTTGGAAGGCTTTGCGTCTTTTCGTGGGGGAGTTTAGACCTTGGGTGTTGTGTGAGGCTATTTTAAGAGCCTTCTGCAAAGATGAGGGGTCAGCCATGAGCACGAGAGGGTGGGCGCAAGTACGTGTAGTAAGGACCTACCTAAGACCTAGTTGATTGGGTTTTGGTTCTGGAAAGACCGAGACGGTACTTCATCTGGAGTTTTGGGTTGGCGGTAGCCTTCCATGCAGGTTCCTGGGGGGAGTATAAGGGGAGAGAAGGTAAAAGGATGCAAAACCTAGGGGGGAAAGAGTAATAGAACAAGTAATTGTAATTAAGATAAGAAGGTGAAATAGGAAGGTGAGCAGTCCTAGGCAAGATCACCTAGGAAAGTAGCAGACAGGACTGGCAAGCCAAGTCCTGGGCTGAGACCCACAAAAAAGAGGGCTCGTAAAAAAAACAACCTCTGGAAGGGTGGCTGTTCTGATTCCACCCGAGGGAAAAAACCCTCTAGGTCACAGCAGAGGGAGTGACATGCATGGCCGCTCAGGCCACTGGGTCCCCAAACATGAGAGTATTATAGGACCTTGAAGCTGGGGAGCTCTAAAAAATAACAAAAACAAAAAAAAAATTGGGTAACTTTGACAAACGAAACGAACCTTTAAACAGACAATTAGAACTTCAGACAATTCTCTTGGGAAATGTCTTTGGTTAATATAGGGGGGAGGGAAGGAGGGAAGGAGGGGGAAAGGATAAATGGAGGGGAAGGGGCTAGGGTAAGGATTAGCATCAAGACCATGACGAATAGCATGGATATCCTGAGATCAGAGAACTTGGTCCAGAATATTAAATTGTGAGGTATCGGGGGTAGTCCACTCAGAAAGAAAATCCTCAGAGGGGGCCTTCTCTCACGATCTTCAAGGGAGGGATTCGACACGGGTTTATGGGAAGAATGACCCGCACTCGTAAGTGGAGCGAGGAAGTCGGTGGGTGTAGTTAAGGTCACTACACAGTCGGGAAAAAAAAAATAAACCCGAGATGAGAGAACAATATCCTTGGAGGATAGGTGGAATAAGGAGTCATCTCAGTGGGTGGGATTCCCGATGTCTCTTCGTTTGCTGCATGTCGGAGTAATAGGGCTTCCTGGTGGGGGCCTTTTGGAGGAACCTGGTCAGTGAGTAGACTCCTGGAGGGGTAATTCTTGGGTGATGAAGCCTAGTCGCAGGAGTAAGTGTTCACTTTCTTGAAAGCTAGAGAAGCTGTAAAACCTATCCTTATGTTAAAATTGAAGGCGGAAAGGACCAGCGATATTTTATGGATGTCTGTGTTAGGATTTCAAGAAGAGGCTTTAGGGTTCTCCGCTTTTGAATTGTGGTTAGGGATATGTCTGCGAAAATGTATATTTTGTTTCCCTGTATTGAGAGGTTGTCCATAGTTCGTGACCTTCTCATGATTTCCTCTTTGATTCCATAGTAGTGGGGTTTCACCACTACATCCCTCGGGAGCCCATCTTGGCGAGGGGGTTGAAGAGCTCTGTGGGCTCTGTCTAGCCCGAGTTTGTGGCTCGGGATGTCTGGGATGACTTCTTTTATGAAGAGTTGTACTGTGTCTGGAAAATTGGTGACCGATTCCGGAATACCCCTTTGCTGAAGTTCTTCTAAATTCATCAATTTTAGCTAGTGCGATTTCGAGTTGGTCTTGCAGCGTCTGGATGCAAATAGTGTTTTGATTGGTGCGTGCTGCTGTGTTATCTACGGTTTGTTCAATAACATAGATGTGGGCCCCAAGGCTTTGCAGATCTGCTTTGGTAGAACTGGTGATCTGTGTTGCATTCTGAGCCAGGCCAGCTGCAAGCATATCTGAGAAATAATTCAGTAATTGGGCCATGTCAGGCTGGTGGGTTAAATGCATAGGGAGAGCCTGTTGGGAGCCTAGGAAGCTGAGGGGGGATTGCAGCATGGGGGTGTGCAGCATGTCTGTCATTGTCCTCCTAAGGAGGGACTCAGTGGAGGCAAGGGAGACAATGTGTGGAGGCTGGGTACTCACAGGGGTGGCCAGCAGAGTATTAGCAAGCTGGATAGTAGCAGGGGGGTCCGCTATGGATTCCTGGTCCACTGTGCCTCCGCCTAGAGAGGATGCGGCTGCCATCTTAGGGACTATGGGGGCGGGTAGGCTGAAATCGAGCTGCCGGCTGACCTCCTTCCTCTGCGTGTTCCTCCTCATGCAGGGTTGTGCCCGGAGCTATCCGCTGCTTGGGGGGGTCTGTCTCGGGGGTTCCCGCAGTTGAAAGCTGCTGTTGGGGACTGCAGAAGGCCCGAGCAGGTCAGAGCTCCCGGTCAGCACGTCTTCCCGGAAGTCCCGCGCATGCGCACTCCTGTAATTTTTTTTCTTATTTATTCTGCATACATGGGCCTCAAATTTGTGTAGGTTTTAATACATCCATCAGTACTGTATGGTTAATAACTAGATGTATATTTTTATTTTTTAGATATATATTTTGTTTTTAGGGCTGTTAAGAATGGGTGAATTAAGAAAGAAGAGACTGTCAACTTTATAAATAAAATATATTTCTAAGTTTAAAATTGCTTTCACTTGGGAAATGGTAAGATAGGAAGACACTCAAAATTCCAAATAGGCTATGTATTAGAAATCATTACAGCTCTTTAAGTCAGAGTAATATTAAAATGGGAATCCTACATTTTCATTTATCTCTTGTTTGTGCAGCGACATCTAATGCATAATAGACATTTGTGTACATACAGTATGTGTATATGTAGATATGGACTGTTTTTGTTTTGTATTTGCATATGAGTATATATGTTGGTGGTGGTTGGTGTGACAGGTCCTCTGTTTTTGATCCTTTTTATGGATACATCATATGTCTGTTCCATACCTGATGCCTCTAAAGCCTCCTTTTGCCTGAAAAACAGAGGTACAGAAAGTTCAGAATTTGCTTGTGTTAGCAGCAACTGTGCACTGATATCGGCAGCTTTCATCACCAGCAACAGCAGCTACTCTACTACCTACGCAAAAACAAAAAAGCACCTCTTAGTGAAATGTTTATTCAATCAAGCAAAAAAGTAATAAGCACTTACATTAAAATAAGTACAGGAATACTCATCAGGAAGGACAATGTCCTAAGGATCAGTAGCATGTTTCCCGGAGGTACCAAGTCCCGGCTCCGTGAGCCACAAGGAAGCCGGCTATGTCCTATAGGGGAGAGGTAACGAACGGCTTGTGAAAACAGAGTGTGACATCAGTGCTGGCAAGGAAACACAACACGTTTTTTGATAAAGGAGCGCGCATGCTCTGAAACGCGTTGTTTTCCCTTGCCAGCGCTGACATCACGCGCTGTTTCCACGAGCCATTCATTACCTCTCCACTATAAGACATAGGCAGCTTCCTCTCCGGCTCCTTGTGGCTCACGGACCCGGGATCGGTACCTCCAGGAAACATGCCACTGACACCAGCCAGATCCTTAGGACATTGCCCTTCCTGATGGGTATTCCTGTACTCATTTTACTTTTTTTGCTTGATTGAATAAACATTTCATTTAGAGGCGCTTTTCTGTTTTTGCTTCTCTATATTGATTTCGAGTTGACTTCACTTTGGAGAAGAGCAGCCCTTTGTGAGAACAATTTTATTATCCTAATCCATCCCTCCAGACTCACCAACCAGTACCATTTATCGGACATTTCTGATTTTAAATAGATGTGGACATTTATTACCCTATTTTTATTATTTAATTACTATCATTGTGAGTCATCATATTAGTGTTCTGAGCGCCAGCATTTGTGGTTTTTGTACTCTACTACCTACCACAATATTATCCATATTCAAAGTACATACAATTTAGCAAATGTTAATAAGTATGTGTGGTAAATATAAAACCTATACAGTGTACACTGTGTAGAGAGAGAGAGAAGAGAGAGAAAAGAAGAGAGAGACTCTCTGTATAGTATTTCTCTCGCCATGGTTCCTTTGCCTTTTATCTGTCTTATTTTAGTACATACATTTTACAGATTGTATTTTCTCCTCTTTATTTAGCAACCTCATCTTATTTTAATAAAGTTGATAAAATATAAATTAAAAACTAAATTAAAGTTAAAAATAGATGTATGAAAATGAGATATAGTGGACAGTACTGTGTATTTGTCTCCAGGCTTTTCATTAAATCACCCCTTGCAAAGTACAAAATGTAAAATAAAAGTTATTTTATACAAGGATTTCTAATCATTAATGATTTATTGTTTTATCAGATTTTTAGCAAAGTGTCAAATTCTGAGACATTACTTCATTCTATTATCTAAAAACATCATTTAAGATTGTGGTTCATGCATAATTCTAGTAGTAATGGAGTATATGACACAATAAGTGTTTGTGTGTACATAAATGTCTATGCAGCAAAGCAAAAAGTTCATGTCCACTTGGAGTGTTCAGGGTCACATTCTGCTGATCTCAATGCACTGGATGCAACACCTCTAAAGAGACTGAAGTATCTCTAGGGAAAAGATAAGAAGAACTGCAGTGCACAACCTGAGTGTAGTATATTAACTTTTTTTGTGGTGAAAAGATAAATGGCAACTCACATTGTGACAGTTAGAATCAGGCTCATCACATAGTAAGGGCTTCCGATGGACAGTCTCACAACAACAGGGAACCTCAGACCAATAGGAGTACTGGGTGGATGGATACAACTGCAGGACCAAGAGAACACACTAGGGGCACCGAATTAAGTGCAGCATTAATAGCACTGAGAAATACTTGTACGTTAGTAACTCACATGGGAAGAAAAGATGACACTTTTTGCATGTAATCTGTGAGCAGTTGGCTCATGCATCTAAGATAGAGAGTCTGAATGTCAGGCTGGATGCAGGGAGGTGTTCGGCCCATCCCTAATTTGAAGCCTGTTGAAGTCTATAGAGGGAAAATCTGGCAAATCAATTTTGCTCATATTCAAGGATAATAGACAATGCCCTGGAGTAGGGATGAGCTTAGTGTTCGAGTCGAACCCATGTTCGACTCGAACATCAGCTGTTCGGTCGTTCGCCGAATTGTGAACGATATGGGAAATTCGTGTGGCGCGTCACGGCCCATAATTCACTGCGGCATCGCAGTGCATTGATGGCTGATGATTAGCCAAGCATGCACCATGACCCGCATGCTTGGCCAATCACAGCGCCGCCTGAACAGAGAGCCGTAATTGGCCAAAGCCAAGGAGGCTTTGGCCAATTATGGCTCAGGGGATTTAGTACACGCCCCACACTATATAAGGCCGCCTGCACGGTGACCCTGTGCAGTGTGTTCCGGTGTGCTGAGAGATAGAGAGAGAGAGAGACAGTGTCATTTCATTTGAGTTAGCTAGATTAGGCAGGACAGTCAGTCAGTTAGCTGCACTTACAGTGTATTGTGTATATATATGCATCCCAGGTGTTGCATATATATATATATATATATATATATACATACACTGTATTCAGTTTAGCTAGATCCGTTCCTGTTATCTTCCTACTGACAGGCAGGCTTGTCTTGTTACAGTATTTACAGCTACCTGAAGAAAATTACTGGTGTTCTTTTGATCCTATTAGTACCACAGTCAGGCAGCTAGACTATTTACAGTTAGTGCAGTGCGTCCTGCTCACAGTGTTCAGCTAGATCCGTTCCTGTTATCTTCTTACTGACAGGCAGGCTTGTCTTGTTACAGTAAATACAGCTACCTGAAGAAAATTGCTGGTGTTCTTTTGATCCTATTAGTACCACAGTCAGGCAACTAGACTATTTACAGTTAGTGCAGTGCGTCATGCTCACAGTGTTCAGCTAAAACTACAAGTTAGTGGGGTGCGTCCTGCTCACAGTGTTCAGCTAAACCTACAAGTTAGTGGGGTGCGTCCACCTCACAGTGTTCAGCTAAACCTACAAGCTAGTGGGGTGCGTCCTGCTCACAGTGTTCAGCTAGATCCGTTCCTGTTATCTTCTTACTGACAGGCAGGCTTGTCTTGTTACAGTAAATACAGCTACCTGAAGAAAATTGCTGGTGTTCTTTTGATCCTATTATTACCACAGTCAGGCAGCTAGACTATTTACAGTTAGTGCAGTGCATCCTGCTCACAGTGTTCAGCTAAACCTACAAGTTAGTGGGGTGCGTCCACCTCACAGTGTTCAGCTAAAGCTACCTGTAGAAGGTTGGTGGTGTTCTCATACTACAGGCAGGTAGTTGATTTTGCTAGCTGCAGTATCAGTACATATATATATATATATATATATATATCCCAGCTTAGTGCAGCTACAGGCCATTAGTATGTCTGGAAGGCCAAGAAGGAGAGGCAGACAGTCACAAGCCAATAAGAGAGGGCAAGCAGGCTCTGTGTCTAGTGCTGGTCGTGGAGACGGTGCATCCTCATCAGCACATGGCCGTGGGACACGCTTGGCCTTTTTTTCAGCAGCTGGCCGTGTTGAGCCGCAACATGCGGAAGACTTGGTCGAGTGGATGACCAAGCCGTCCTCATCCTCCTCATCCTCTCTCACCCATGCCCAGGGTACTTTGTCTGGCAAAGCAGCAGCCTCTTCCCTCGGCTCAATGTCATCAGTGACTCCTTCCCTAGCCCCACCATGTCCTCCTGAGGAGTCCCTCGAACTGTTTGACCACAGTGTTGGGTACATGCTCCAGGAGGATGCCCAGCATTTGGAAGGCTCTGATGATGATACTGAGCTCGATGAAGGCAGTAACATGAGCACGGACAGAGGGGGTGCCCAAGAAGGACAGCAATCTGGCAGTCATGCTCCCCCTGCTGCAGCATACTGCCAGGTTTGCTCCAGTGATGAGGAGGGAGGGGATGATGAGGTCACTGACTCAACGTGGGTGCCTGATAGGAGAGAGGAGGAGGCGGCACATCACCAACGAGGCAGGATGCCCTCCAGGGGCCAGCCTAAGGGCATCACATTGACTGCATCACACCCCAAAGCTCCAAATGTGCAGGGCGCTGCAGTCTCTGCGCGTTATTCAAAAAGTTCTTTGGTGTGGGCCTTTTTTGAGACGAGTGCATCAGATCGCACTGCTGCTATTTGCAACATATGTCTCAAGCGTATCTTGCGTGGCCAAAACATCTCCTGCTTGGGTACCACATGCTTGACGAGACATATGTTGACCTGCCATGCAGTTCGTTTGCAAGCGTATCTAAAAGACCCACACCAAAGAACAAAGAGGATCTCTCCTTGCTCCTCATCAGCTGAGATTTCCAACCCCACTAGACCTTCAGTCCTCTCTGACACCTGCACTGAGAGGAATGAAGGTGTAGAATTAGGTGTGTCATAGCCAAGTACTTGTGTGCAATCTGCTTTTGGTACACCGACGTCAGATTGTACCAGGCAAATTTCCCTGCCCCAGCTGCTGCACCGCTGAAAGAAGTTTGCTTCCAGCCATCCACATGCCCAGCGGTTGAATGCTATCTTGGCAAAATTGCTAGGACTTCAACTGCTGCCTTTTCAGTTGGTAGACTCTGCCCCCTTCCGTGAGTTTGTGGAATGTGCGGTTCCTCAGTGGCCGGTACCCAAACGCCACTTTTTCTCACGGAAGGCGATTCCGGCTCTCTACCGGCATGTGGAAGGCAATGTCCATGCCTCGCTGGACAGGGCGGTCAGCGGTAAGGTGCATATTACCGCTGACTCATGGTCCAGCAGGCATGGACAGGGACGTTACCTAAGTTTCACGGCACATTGGGTGACTCTGCTGGCAGCTGGGAAGGATGCAGGACAAGGTGCAGTAGTGTTGGAGGTTGTTCCACCACCACGCCTCCAAAATGCTAATGATTGTGACACACCTCTCTCCTCCACCCCCTCCTCTTCTTCTTCCTCCATGGTCTCTTCCTGTGCTTTGTCCTCGGGACCAGCGGTGCTCCGTAGCCGTTCAAGGGGCTACGCAAGTACGCAGGCCAAAAGATGCCATGCGGTGCTTGAGCTGGTGTGCTTGGGGGACAGGAGCCACACTGGGGCAGAGGTTCTGTCAGCTCTGCAGGGGCAGGTTCAGAGGTGGTTGACGCCACGCCAACTTAAGGCAGGAATGGTGGTTTGCGACAATGGCACCAACCTCCTCTCTGCCCTCCAACAGGGACAAATGACCCATGTGCCCTGTTTGGCTCACGTCTTTAACTTGGTGGTGCAGCGGTTCTTGGGCAGGTACCCGGGCTTACAGGATGTCCTGAGGCAGGCCAGGAAAGTCTGTGTGCATTTCCGCCGGTCATATAATGCCAGTGCTCGGCTGACGGACCTCCAAAAGGAGTTTAACCTGCCCAAGAACCGCCTAATCTGTGACATGCCCACCAGGTGGAACTCAACGTTGGCCATGCTGCAGTGGCTGCACACGCAGCAGAGGGCCATCAATGAGTACCTGTGCGACTATAGCACCAGGACAGGGTCAGGGGAGCTTGTTTTTTTTCCCCACGCCAGTGGGCCATGATCAGGGATGCATGCACTGTCCTGTCGCCATTTGAGGAGGCCTCGAGGATGGTGAGCAGTGACAGTGCATGCATCAGTGACACTGTCCCCCTTGTCCACCTGTTGGAGCACACGCTGTGTGGAATAATGGACAGGGCACTTGAGGCAGAACAGAGGCAGGAAGAGGAGGTCTTCCTTAGCTCTCAGGGCCCCCTTTATCCAGACAGTGTTCCTGCGTGCCCACCGATCACACAGGAAGAGGACGAGGAGGAGGAGGAGGAGGAGGAGGAAGATTGTGTCAGTATGGAGGTGGAGCCTGGCACTCAGCATCAGCAGCAGTCTTTAAGGGATCAGTCCCAAGAAACACATGGACTTGTATGTGGCTGGGAGGAGGTGGCTGCGGACCATGTCGTCCTTAGTGACCCAGAGGACCCTGGACCGAATGCCTCAGCAAACCTACGCTGCATGGCCTCCCTGATCCTGCAAAGCCTGCGGAAGGATCCTCGTATTCGTGGTATCAAGGAGAAGGACCAATACTGGCTGGCAACCCTCCTTGATCCACGTTACAAGGGTAAGGTTGCGGACCTTATCTTGCCATCGCAGAGGGAGCAGAGGATGAAACATCTTCGGGAGGCCTTGCAGAAAGGTCTGTGCAACGCGTTCCCAGAGGCTGGGAGGCTACAAACTCCTGTTTCTGGACAACGTGTTGCTAAGGCTTCGGTCAGTCAAAGAAGGAGCGGTGGAGAAGGTGGCCGTCTGACCGATGCGTTCAGACAATTTTTTGGTCCGCAGCCCCAAGGTATGATCGGTTCCAGCAACCATCGCCAGCGCCTGTTTTACATGGTGCAGGAATACCTAGGGGCAAGATCAGACTTGGGCACCTTTCCGAAAATCCTCTGGGTTACTGGGTCTTGAGGATGGATCACTGGCCAGAGCTTGCACAGTATTCAATTGAGCTACTGGCCTGTCCTGCATCCAGCGTTCTTTCGGAACGCACATTCAGTGCTGCTGGAGGCGTGGTAACCGATCACAGGGTGCGTCTGTCCACCGACTCGGTCGATCGACTGACCTTCATAAAAATGAATCAGTCTTGGATCACCACCAGCTACCAAGCACCTGATGCTGATGTAACCGAATAAATTTTTTTGAAATCTCAGATCACTTCAAAGACTGCCTATGCTGATGCTGAGTGACTATCCCTGAGTAATTATCCTATTCCTCCTCAATCATCACGCTGAACATTTTTGGTTCTGGGCGCCACCACCAGTGCCTAAGGCACAATTTTTCAGCCCCTGTTTAACAGGGGCGTGTAATTACAATTTTTTTCTTGATCCAATATTTCACAGCAGGGCCCTGTGAGGGCTTACAGTGTTGTGGCCACAACAACACCTAAGGCCCAAATTTCTGCTGAGTATATAGGGCAGGACCCTACTTTCAAACATCTAACTTACAAACGACTCCTACTTGCAAACGGAAGGAGACAACAGGAAGTGAGATGAAATCTACCCCTAGGAAGGGAAATTCTCTCCTGTAAGAGTTAATATGGGAAAAACATTTCTCCTTTCCACTGATGCAAAAAACCAAATTCTCAAAAAGCATTTGTCATTGGGACAAAAAGTGAGGTGAAATCTTCCAAAGAGGAGGAAAAACAGCAAAACAAATGTCACAGGGGTGATAACCCTTCCCTATGTTTTCCAAAAAGCTTAAAAAAGATTTTTTGGCTGGAGCTTAACACGTTAAAAATGTACCCATTCAAAATGACAAACAGATTCTACTTAACAACAAACCTACAGTCCCTGTCTTGTTTGCACCGCCTGTATACTGCTGTTCAGAGTATATAGGGCCTGGTGGCCCCACACCTTTCCTTATTTTAATTTGGGTGCAGGGTTCCCCTTAATATCCATACAAGACCCAAAAGGCCTGGTAATGGACTGGGTGGTACCCATGGTGTTTGTCTCACTGATTTTCATCCATATTGCCAGGACCGGACATTACATTAAACCCGCAAGCAGTTTTAAATGAGATTTTTTCCTTAAAAAATGACATTTGGTGCAGGGACTGTTCTAAACACGGGAAACACGCGCCACTTTACAGGCATACTATAGACACCCCCCAGGTACGATATTTAAAGGAATATTTCACTTTTTTTTTTTCTTTAAGCATCATTAAAATCACTGCTCCCGAAAAAACGGTCGTTTTTAAAAGTTTTTTTTGCATTAATACATGTCCCCTGGGGTAGGACCCGGGTCCCCAAACCCTTTTTAGGACAATACCATGCAAATTAGCCTTTAAAATGAGCACTTTTTATTTCGAACGTTCGAGTCCCATAGACGTCAATGGGGTTCTAACGTTCATGCGAACTTTCGGTCCGTTCGCAGGTTCTGGTGCGAACCGAACCGGGGGGGGTGTTCGGCTCATCCCTACCCTGGAGGATTAATATTAGTGGAAAAAAAGGACTGTTCAGCAGGGAAAGGGACCTTTGATGGTGACATTGTGAAAAACACTAATTCTTTCAATTACATGCTTGGGAGATGCCTTTAATGTGGTTCTAAAGGCAAGAATGTTTTTTTTTTCTTATCTTAATGCACTCTCTGCATTAAAGTAAGAAATCTTCATGTGTCTGTGACCCCCACCCCTTAAATACTTACCTAAAACTGATTTTGATCCAGTGCTGTGTCTGTCTGCAGCAGCTCTTCTCCCCTTTTTCTCTTCCCTCAGGATACTCAGCAGTAAAGGGAGCCATTTGCTCATGCTGCTGTCAGTCAAATTCAGTGAGAAAGGAATGGGGGCGGGGCCAAGCTGCACCAAGTCTATAGATGCACACAGCCCTGCTCAGGATCTAGCTCACAAGCAGCTTGCTATGAGGGCAGACACAGAAGAGGAGGATACAAGATCGCCAGCAGGGAACCCCAAAACAGGAGATCCAGGGCTGCTTTGTGCATTATCATTGCACAGAGCAGGTAAGTATAACATGCTTACTATTTTAACTAAAAAAAATGACAAGCATTACAATCTCTTTAAGCTGTATGAGGTGTTATGGAAAAGTAAGATTTTCAGTGACATCACATTTTGGCATCACCATCACATAATTTGCATGTATAATACAGCTTTGTACTTTTACATTAATGCTTGGATTTACTATATCAACAGCAACAAATCTGATTTATTATTATAAAAGAAAAAAATAGCTTTTTTTAGTTTTGGATATGAAACCTGATTTTTTCTTTTAACCGGCAGTAACAGACATGAGATGATGTGCATTGATCATGTTGTTTTATGATGTCATTAGTTCCCTTGTACGCACAGCTTATAAAAGAGTGATTCTTCAAACTCCTGTGTCAGAAGTTTATGTTTAGGTTTAAATATGAGGCATGCTGCATGGCACTGCACAGATTAAAGTAGAACTATAGGTAAAACTTTTTTTTTTCATTTTGGAGTAAGGGAGGGTTATAACCCCTGTCAGATTTCTGTCCTATTGGGGAGATTTCCCTTTAATTCCTGTCCCAAAGCCAAACAGGAAGTTAGAGGAAATTCCTGCAAAATAAAGGGAATTTCTTGGGCATCCCCAGGTCACCAGAACTAGTGTCCCCATTGGAAGATTTCCTTTCCCCTTAATTCCTTTTCTGTGGACAACCCTAAACTTGGGATTTCCCCTTAGGTTTATAGCGACTGCACTTCCAAGTGCACTTGTAGTGCAGAGTGGATTTGCCTTTAGTAAATAAACCCCAAAGTCCAAAATACCTAATAATTTGGGGTGTACACATCAAAATGCTAGAGTGCAATTTGCCTAATGGGGACACTAGTTAGATTGACCTGTGTGTCCCCAAGGTAAAACATTGGTAGGGTTTTACCCTCACTTCCTGTTTGACTATGTGACAGGAAATGAAGCTAATTTTCAGAAAAGGGACACAAGGCCCAACCTAAAAAGACAAGCAGGGCTTCTAACACTCACTTGGTTTCCCTCAAATGCCCACAATTAGAATAATAGGATTGTTTTGAGCTAGATTTTAGCTCAATGCTCTAAATCAGTGGTTCTCCACTCCCCTGAGGACATTCCTACTGGATGAAACGCTGCATAGGGTGGAGCTCTGACGTCATGACACTGTAACGTGCCGACTGCGGCCATCTTTGTGGTTGGAAACATTTGCTATCCATGACGAATTGCAACTTTTGATATGCCTGTTTTTATTTCTCAAAATGTGAGTACCCTGGCTTTTTATAAGAAATAAATGTACCTTGGTTTTAAATACTACACCATGAGGAGTTGCTTTCTTGTATCCTATGCATGTACTTATGAATTACCATTGAGTGGGACTACAAGATCCAGCCTTCTATGATCCAATTGAAGTGGTTCCGTGGTGCTGTGGATATATAATGCTTGTTTGACCACCTGTAATTCAGTGGTCCATTTTCTTTGATAAGAGGCCCAGTGTGTTGATGTTTGGTGGAGGATAATCTCATGTTCATTTTATTGTATCTCTGTCTGCACCGTGGGTGGTTCCAGCATTTCCCCAGAACAAAGACTCTGTTTTAACACTATGGACTCTTATTTTATAATTTGATGTTTCTAGCGCTTCAAATACTTAACCTTTATGCTTTTTATTGTCATTATACAATTTATGTCTTCTGCTTTATTATTGTTAGCACCGTGATTAATCTTGAATTTATTGTTTGATTTTTGGTACCTTTATTTCACTTGCTGCTTTGTTGTGTCATCATGGACATTTTAATTTTAGAGCCACCCATGTCATTGACACTGAGAGTGTCTTCAGTGAATCTGTTGAGCCCCAGAATGACATTGGTGGCGTCTTTATGCGACTTAAGAACTTGCTCACCACAGACCTGCATGTTAATTGGGACGTGGCATTCTTGGAGAGATATATTGCATCTAAAATAGTCCCTAGGACCCTGAGATGGGAATTGGCCCCATATAACGATGATACTGATACATCTGAGTGGTTTCAATATTTCAATAGGCTGGACTATCACTCCTTGATTTTTTGATTACTTGCAAAAAGAGAAAATTAACCTATATAGATGAGGAGATTGCTAAACTTAGGGAGAAACTAGTCCCGTTTAAAGATCTAGAGGACTATAAGAAAAGATCTTAAATAAACATTTAGAAAAGGAAGAGACAGAACAGAAAATTAAAAAGAAAAAGAAATATGTCCGTGATACGGAAGATTATAAGAACAATAAAGTGTTCAGATGGCAATGTCCCGGCTAACAAAGGGGGCAGTATTGTCATTCTTGACAGTGTTGCCTACGTAGATGAGATGAATAGAATTTTAATTTAAAGTTTTTATTGTATTGTAAGAAGGAAAAGAAATACAGAACATTGCCATTTGGGCATACCCTGTCATTATTATGCATATATAAACATCAAAAGTGATAAGAGAATACTGATGAGTAGCCTCTATCAAGCTACATCAAGACTAAAGGTTTAGCATTTGATAAACATTTGTATAACAAAGACATAGAAAAGCTTATCATAACATTGTACCGGTCTGTTAGCTTAGTGAGGAGGTGAACTCCCAAGGGAAATAATGGTACTGGGATAAACAAAGGGAAACTGCATTGATTAGCACACCGAGGTGTTGTAGGCTTATGTGATGTAAAGGGTGCAAGATGTGGGAAAAGTTAATATTGCTAGCACAGTGGTGAGCTTCTCAGGTCAGAGATCCAGGATTTCCAGGTGTTATTAAATCTATTAACGGACATATTGGCCTTGGCAAAGGAAAACTCCATCTGGAAGTGCAGGTTGAGTAATCGAATGGTATCTTTTAATAAGGGCGGGTCTGTCGATTTCCATTTCTTCGCAATTGTTAGTCTTGCTGCTATTAGGATGTGTGTGACCAGCGTTTGTAAGTGTTTCAGCCATACGGGGATTGAGAGTCCCAGGAGCAGGTCAAGTGGAGACATAGATGGGGATAAACCACACAGAAATCCAATCAGTTTCTGTACCTTCCTCCAAAAATTCTTAACGAGGTGGCACTCCCACCATATATATGTGCAAGAGATCCAATTTTATCACAGCCTCTCCAGCATTTGGGCAAGGTATTCGGGTATATCCTCGCTAGCCTTTCTGTACCATTTGTGAAAAAGCTTCTGTAGTGATTCCCAATGGGTAATACAGTGAGATAGGCGTAGAGGCAATGCGAGGGCTTTTTGCCATTGTAGAACTGGAGGTGGGTAATCCAGCAAAGAGGACCAATACTGTGTGGAGGAAGATAGCAGGTGGTAGCTGGCTTGGTGAGCAGTTTATATACTAGAGAGATTCCTTTGGCGTTGGATGTATCCAGGTTGTAGAACTTGATCAGGGGGAGCAAGACACAGTCCGAGGATGACCAGCCCAGTTTTGACAGGCTGGATCTAATCCGCAAGTAGAGAAAGAACGTGTGCTTGGATAGACCAAACTGCTGTGTTAGATGTTCGAAGGTATGCAAACCTGAAGGCGAGAAAAGCATATCAAAGCTGGTGATTCCAGCTTTTGTCCACTCCGAAAGGGGTAGGTCTGGGGAGATAAGGTGCATTGCCTCAATGGGTAGTGTTGTTAGAGTGTCTACTGAGATCCCTCCATTGAATTGCAGTAGTGCAGACCAGACTCTTATGGAGGATGTGATGGTATCGAGAGGGTATCGTTTAGGATGAAGATTAAGCCATAACGCGGCGAGGAAGAGTTTAGTGTTCATAAGCAGTATGGTGGCTTCAATTTGTTTCCAGTTTGTGTGGTGGTTATCTAACCACCAAGATTTCAATTGATCTAAAATAGTTGCTCTGTGATATGCTTGGATGTCTGGTGCACCCAAGCCTCCGTGTTGAACTGGGGTTACAAGTATAGCTTTTTTTACTCTAGGATGCTTTTGTTGCCAAATTAAACTATTAATGATCCTTTGGAGTTTCTTGATCTGGTTTTGTGCTAAAGGTAGGGGTATTGTACGAAAAAAATATAAAACATGGGAAAGTAAATACATTTTTGCCTGAGCTACCCTACCAGCCCAAGAGGCTGGAGCCTTACTCAGTTCTTTTACTAGCCATGTGAGCTTGCCCACGAGGTCTTCTAGGTTGGTTCTCAATATTAACTGGCTAGGGAATGTTAGATGGATTCCCAAATATGGAAGAAAGGAGTTGGGGGCCCAAGCAAATGGTGATGTAAAGTTAATGGATTTTACAGTCTGAGGGTCTAGGCCAAGGTTAAGCATTAGGGATTAACTGTGATTCAGCTTATACATTGATACGGCACTGAACACTTCTAGGACTCTTTGGACTGCAGGAAGGGACAACAAAGGATTGGTTAGGGCTATAATCACGTCATCTGCATATAGGCCAATTTTGTGATCAACTTCTCCAATTTTTATCTCCAAGATCGATGGGTGAGATCTAATGAGTTGTGCTAAGGGTTCCATTATCATGGCAAATATTAGAGGGGACAATGGGCACCCCTAACTGGTGCCATTAGTAATCCGAAAGGGGTTGGAGATGACACCCAAAGTCCAAATGCGTGCAGATGGGTGAGTGTACAAGCCTAATATGGCAGTAAGAAAGGTGCCCTATAGTCCAAATTTGCGGAGTACTGCCTCCATGTACGGCCAATAAACCCTATTGAACGCCTTCTCTGCATCCAAAGATAGGAAGAGAGAAGGCACTCAAATATGCTCCGTCCATTGGATAAGGTCAATAAAACGTCAGGTTCCATCTGCCTGCCAGGCACAAATCCCACTTGATCAGGGTGAATAATCTGGGGGATGATAGTGGAGAGGCGTTGAGCAAGGAGTTTGGCATAAAGTTTAGTATCTGTGTTGAGGAGTGAGATCGGATGGTAGTTGGCAGGGTTATCTGGAGCCTTTCCTGGTTTTGGAATGGTGACCACTAAGGCATCGAGGGATTCCTTAGGGATTAAACCTGTGGTAGAAAATTGGTTGTACATATTACATAAATGGGGGACTAAGGGTTGGGTGAAGCATTTATAGTACTCATTGGGTAGTCCATCAGGTCCTGGTGCCTTATGTAGTGGTAAGTTTTTTATCAATTTTTGGATTTCGTTATGAGAGAAAGGAGCTGCTAAGAGGTTAAGTTGTTCTGAAAAAATAGAGGGGGGGGAGATAGAGGATAGAAATTTTGTTATGTCAGTTTGGGAGGGAGCAGATTGGGGGTCTGTTTCTGTAAAATTGTAAAGTTTTGTATAGAAATTCATTGGCAATATCTAGCGGATTAGTCAGGCGCTGTCCTTGAGAACCAGTGAGTAAGGCGATTCTTTTGTTGGAGATTTGTTTTTTAAATTGTCTGGCCATAAATTTCCCTGGTTTATTGGCTGATGAGTAGGTATATAATCGTAGTCTCTTTATGTAATAGTCAAAATTTTTGCGAAGGTGATCGCTGAGCTGGAGTCTGAGATTTTTAAGTTCTATGGAGATATTACTAGAGGGGGATCTTTTGTTCGTGAGTTCAAGAGATCTAATTTGTTTTAGGAGGAACTCAGTAGTATGGGAGTGTTGTTTTTTTGCTTGGGCCCCAAGTTTTATGAAGAGACCCCTTAGACAAGCCTTGTGAGCATTCCAAAGAATAGCTTGATCAGTTACAGAATTTACATTTTGCTGGAAATAATTGTCAGTCTCGGATTGTATCCGAGACTCAAAAGTGGGATTGTTAAAGAGGGAGGTATTCAGTCGCCAAACCGTATGTCTGGTGGTTTGTGTAGGGGATGCTAGCTTTATTGTGACTGGAGCATGGTCAGACCACGAAATGGTTCCTATATGAGAAACGGTGATAGACTGAAGTAGATGCTTATCTGTTATAAACATGTCAATTCGAGAATAAGATTGATGTGGTGGGGAGAAGTAGGTGTAGTCTCTCTCCATATCATGCATGCACCTCCAGGAGTCGTATAAGTCCTCTCGTTTAAGAATAGTGGATAGCGCTGAGGACCTACAACGTGAAGGATTGGAAGTATCTAGTGAAGGGTCAATTACTTCATTAAAGTCTACACAAATAATTAAGGGTGAAGATCTAAAAGGAGTCAATTTGGCAAAGAGGTTGGCATAGAATTTTTTTTGGCCTGTGTTGGGGGCATAAATGTTGACTAACGTGAGAGGGCGGTTGTCAAACGTGGCTGATAGGATTAAGAATCTGCCCTCCTCAACACTTTCACAATGGTGGAGTTTGAAATCTATTGCCGCATTAATGGCAATCATCACTTCTCTTTTTTTTTAGAAGCGTTTGCAAAGAAGCAGTGGGGATATTTTTTTGTGAATACATTGGGGCTGTTTAAGTTTAAAAAAGTGTGTCTCTTGAACACAGATTACATCTGCATGCTGTTGTAATGCTTCTTTCCATAGCAGGTTGCGTTTAAATGGCGAGTTTAGGCCTTTCACATTAAGGGAGGTGATTGAGAGTGACATGACAGCAGAGCACTTGTGAGGGCCTAGGCAGAGGGAGAGAGACTTCACCTACCGCTGATAGTTGGGAAATACACAGAGAGACAAATCAATGCTGTATGTGCTACCGGTAGATGAACAAAAAACTAATCAGCTACTAAAATACAAACAATTTTAAAACCTGAAAGAGAAATAAAACAGTTGTTAAATAATCTGTAATGATATCAAATGTCAAAGAACCGTGTGCTTAGCACATCTTTAAACCTGAGGGGTGGTGAGAAAAAAGGGTGTTTCGCCCAGGCTGGAGATGAGAAAGGCTGGTGATCTGGGCTTAGCCTTAGGTCATATTTTGTTGGATGCTTTAGTTGCCATGTTCCTAGAATCAGATGGCTTGTATGTGGGGATAGCTTGTTCCTATCTCTAGGAGCAATGGGGAGGAGACCCCAGTTGGTGAGTTTCTTGTAGCCATCTTTTGGAGTGAGAATAGGGACGAACTTTTGTTGGTGAGTAACCAGCAATTTCGTTGGGAAGCCCCATCTATACACTATTTTTTTCTGCTGGAGAATAGATGTAACTGGGGCGAAAGCTCTGCGCATTTTCCTTGTGGCAGGAGACAGATCAGTGAATAGCTTAACATTAGCGTAGGGGGCCGGCAGTGGTTTCTAGGATCTGGCAGCGGAGAGAACTTGCTCCTTAACATGGAAGAAATGTATCCACGGCAAAACATCTCTAGGGATGTCATCTGAGAGGTGTGGCGGTTTAGCGATTCTGTGGGCCCGGTCAATTAGAGTATGCCTCTAAATTTGATATTATTTTGTCTAGAGCGGTCTTCTAAATCTGCTAATTTCATTTTAATGTGGTGGATTTCTTCCATGTGGTGCTCATGTGCATCTAACAATTCATTGTGCGCTTTACAGTAATCCTGCAAATTTTCTTCTAGAGTGTCTGTACGCTCTTCTGTGCAGTCTATCCTGTCATGCATCTGGGATATTGATAATTGGAGCTCTCTGTGTAAATCTTGCTGCAGTGTAACAAGCATAGATTTCAGTGTTGCTTCAGAAACAGTGTTATCCATGGCAGGGATAGCAGCCACAGAGGGAGCATTTTGGGATCCATGTGTCCCTGCAACAAAATGGGACCATAATTGCTTTTTAGCATGTGGCTCCTTGTTTGTGGAGTGTGCAGGGGAGGTAGCCAGCCTCTTACCTCTGTCAGGGTGAAGTCCTCCTAGGGGCTCCTCTGGAGGAGGGTGGGTGTCCATAGTTTCTTTTGTGGGTGCTGTGGCTGGGTCTCCTTGACGAGGCAGTTCTGTAAGGGCAGCAGGCAGGCAATCAGAGCCATTATGGGAGCTGTTGCTATTACTGGCGTTGACGCCATCTTGGGTCCCTTGCATGGCGGCAGCCACCGAATAGTAATCAGTCAGGCGGCGGGGATTCAGCAGTCCTCCCATGCTCCAGTGGTGTGAGCTGTGAAGAGGAAGGTAGCTGTGGGTTGCCGTTCTCCAGGCCGTGGAGCGGATCTCTGAACTCAGGCAGCCATCCTGGTCTGCAGCAGGCCACGCCCCCGAGATGAATAGAATTTTATCTGATAAGGATCCATATCTTTCTCTCGGAAGCAACTCAGAAATACAAGAAGGAGCTCCAGGTGAAAGCAGATGAAGGTTTTAACAAAGGTATTCTGAACAAGAAGGAGAAGCTTTACTTGATCCTGGTTGCACCTTGCATTCTGGTGATCTACTATCTCCCAAAAGATCACAAAACCCCTATAAACCCACCTGGCCACCCTATAATTAGCGGAATTGATTTTGTCACCTCTAGGATTGGGAGGTACATAGACAATTTCTTGCAGCATCTTGTCTCTAAAACTCCTTCCCATCTGAAGGACAGTACACAGGTCATTAATATTTTGAAGCAAATCACTTGGAAAGAAGGGTATATTTTGGCCACTGCTGACGTGACCTCTCTGTGCACTATTATTTCCCACCATCTTGGTAGGGAAGCTGTGAAGTGTTTTTTGAGTAGAGACTCGGGCATCCGTGGGTTACAGCCACGGTTTCTTCTCCATCTCCTCGACTTTGCTATGAGCCACAACTATTTTTGGTTCAATGGCACCTACTATCTGCAAGGTCGAGGAGTAGCGATGGGTGCCAAATTTGCGCCTGGTATGGCTAACCTTTTTATGGCCAAGTGGAAGGAGGACATCATCTATGGTCGACAGAGGACTGAGTTAATCTTCTGGGGATGACACATTGATGACGTCCTCCTCCTATGTGAGGGAGATCGTGCCTCTTTGGATCTTTTCATTGGTGAGCTTAACACCAATGATTGAGGCATTGTTCTTCAACAAGAGGCCAGCACCTGTGTTATACATTTTTTGGATCTGGAAATTAGAGTACAAGGCAATAGGCTCATTACATCTACATACTTTAAAGATACGGATAGGAATGGCTGCATAGGGACAGACAGTTGCCATCATGAGTCCTGGCTCAGGTCTGTCCCTATGAGCCAATTCCTCAGATTGAGGAGGAACTGTTCCTTGCAGGAGGACTATCTCAGGGAGGCGGAGTTCTTGAAACTGTCTTCCTACAGAAGGGATATGCGGTCAATGATTTGGACCAGATCATAACTGATGTCACCTTAAGGGATAGAGATGATTTATTAAAACCTAAAATAAGAGATGATGGTGGACAACTCTCTTCTCATTTTTCATTTTATACCACTTATTTGAACCAATATTTTTTGATTAAAAGGATCTTTAGAAAACACTGGGGTGTACTAAAAAATCACAGAATACTAGGTCCTTTGCTCCCGGAACAACCCAGGGTCACCTATAGAGATGCACCCCCCCCCTGAGACTTCAGATAGCCCCATAGCCCAGATGTAATTTGTCCTCCAGTAAGACCAAGTTTCTTTGGAGATTTTAAGGGCTATTATCGGTGCAGAAACTGTGAGGTTTGCCAACATAACTGTCTTAGGGAGAGAAAGTATCTCTCCTTTAGTTCTAATGTCACTGGTCGAACATATGATGTGGGCTCTTTTAACACGTGTTTGACCAAGAATGTGGTTTATTTGATTACGTGCCCTTGCGGCCTATATTATATGGGTTGCACTATTTGCAAGTTGGAAACCAGGCTCAAGGAGCATTTAGCAAATATTCAAAAAGGTTTTTTGAACCATAATTTATTCAAACATTACTTTTTGTGCCATGATAAGAGCTTCAAGGGTACATCCTTTATGGCTATAGACAAGTTTGTCCCTCATTGGAGGGGCAGCCATATTAGGCGAGAGATTTCAAAGATGAAGACCTGGTGGATTTTTTGTTTAAAATCTTATAGACCTTTTGGCTTAAACATAAAATGGGAAATGAATGCCTTTATCAACAATAGATGACTCCCTAGATTATTCTTCCTTTTTTATATTTGTAATAATATTTTTTTGGTTAGGTTTTCTCCATGTAATTTTTATACATTTCCATTTTCTGTAGTATCGGTTCCAACCACTAGATGGCAGCATTGCTTTTAACTCATAGCCAGCCTTTGATAAGCTGTTTGCTAATTTTAGCAATTAATTTTCAATTTGTGGTTGGTTTGATTACTTCCATTTTTATCTATTACTTTTGTTTCCAACTTGGCCCGGTTCTTTTTCTCCTACCCTCCCTTCAGAAACCGGATAAGTATATTTCATATATTTCTTATCTGGTCTCCCAAAACATGGCTGCCATGGTTGTGTTTTAGCCATGTAAGTCTAAACTGTCTTGTAAAACATCCGGTTATGACGAGGTTCCACTTTGTTTTAGGCCATGTAACTATACAGTATACAGTTATGCTCATAAGTTTACATACCCTGGCAGAATATATGATTTCTTAGCCATTTCTCAGAGAATATGAATGATAACACTTTTCTTTCACTCATGGTTATTGTTTGGCTGAAGCCATTTATTATCAATCAACTGTGTTTACTCCTTTTAAATCATAATGACAACAATAACTACCCAAATGACTCTGATGAAAAGTTTAAATACCCCAGTTCTTAATACCTTGTATTGCCCTCTTTAACATCAATCACAGCATGAAGTCATTTGTGGTATTTGTGGATGAGGCTCTTTATCTTCTCAGATGGTAAAGCTGCCCATTCCTCTTGGCAAAAAGCCTCCAGTTCCTGTAAATTCTTGGTCTGTCTTGCATGAACTGCACATTATGAGATCTCCCCATAGAGGTCAGGAGACTGAGATGGCCACTGCAGAACCTTCACTTTATTCTGCAGTAGGCAATGACAGGTCGACTTGGCTTTGTGTTTTGGATCATTGTCATGTTTGAATGTCCAAGTAGGTCCCACACGCAGCTTCCTGGCTGATGAATGCAAATGTTCCTCTAGTATTTTTTGATAACAGAATTGTTGACTCCTCTCCAAATGTAGCATTTATGGTTGTGGCCAAAAAGTTAAATTTTGGTCTCATCACTCCAAATGACTTTGTGCCAGAAGTTTTGTGGCTTATCTCTGTAATGCTTGGCGTATTGTAAGCAGGATATTTTGTGGCATTTGCGTAGTAATGGCTTTCTTCCGGCGACTCAGCCATGCAGCCCATCTTTCTTCAAGTGCCTCCTTATTGTGCATCTTGAAACAGCCACACCACATGTTTTCAGAGAGTCCTGTATTTCATCTGAAGTTATTTGTGGATTTTTTTTTGCATCGAACAATTTTCCTGGCAGTTGTGGCTGAAATTCTAGTTGGTCTACCTGACCATGGCTTGGTTTCAATAGAACCCCTCTTTTTCCACTTCTTGATTAGAGTTTGAACACTGCTGATTGGCATTCTCAATTCCTTGGATATCTTTTTATATCCCTTTCCTGTTTTATACAGTTTAATTACCTTTTCCCGCAGATCCTTTGACAATTCTTTCGCTTCCCCCATGACTCAGAATCCAGAAACGTCAGAACAGCACTGGATGAATTATTCAAGGGTCTGTCAGGAGTCCAGAAACACATTAACCTTTTATACAGGCACACTAATTAAAAGCAAACAGATCACAGGTGAGGATGGTTACATTTTAATAGCCATTCAAACCCTTTTGTGTCAACTTGTGTGCATGGTATCAGGCCAAAATCACCAGGGTATATAAACTTTTGATCAGGGTCATTTGGGTAGTTTCTGTTGCCCTTATGATTTAAAAAGAGTAAACACAGTTTATTGTTAATAAATGGCTTAAGCCAAACACTAAACATGAATAAAAGAAATGTTTTTGTGTTATTATTCATAGTCTATGAAAAATGGCCAGGAAATCATAAATTCTGCCAGTGGATGTAAAGGTATGAGCACAACTGTATGTAACTATGTAACTATGAAGTGGGGATTAACTACAGAATACCTGTGTTTTTCCAGAAGGATCATTATTATATAGTGTAATAAACTGGGCATTGAAGCAGTAGATGGAAGAGAAGTACTTTCTGTTGTCTTAGAGCTAGCAGGATCCTTTACTCAATGCTTCCATCACTGTGTGACAGAGGAAGAAGAAGGAAGAAGAGGAGTAAAAAAAGGAGGGGGAGGGTTTGGGCACTGGTGGTAAAGGTGAGGAGGAATAGTTTTATGGTGCTGGTGGTGAGGAGGAGGGATGTTGTGCTGGTTTTAAAGAGGGGAAAGAAATGTAGGGTACTTCAAGGGGGACATTTTACCCTTCTCTGATTCAAACATGTAAAGATGCTACACAGCACAGCATATCCTGATGCTGGCTGGATCTGCCACCCTTTAGGTATAGGGGAAGGGGGAACACCTAATGAGAAAAAACCTGACACCTTCCCGCAGGCTGGCCTTGGTTTAAATTTGTTTTTATAACAGGTAAAGCTGCCCTTGTGTCACACTTCTGAGCAACAAAGGTGTGTTTCAAAGCACCTCCTTCATCTCCTATTGTAATCCTGATTTCAAGGCAAATTGTTTTAGCTCTAACTAACATGGTGCAATGGTGTGCGTTAAAAAAAGTAAGACGGAATGTATTTTTATGCAGTTCATTATGATGAACTATTCCACATTGCAACGTGCTGCAGTTCATAGAATTGAATGACATGTAATTTTGTGTAATTTCAATAAAGTTCAAAAAGAAAAAAAGGTAAATAGTTTAATGTATTGTAACAATGCATCACATTGCCCACATGGAGTGCACTCCAGTGCTATAGGTGTTAACAGCCTGATTAGTTCACCATTTCCTTAAATCACAAATGACTTGAGTTCAGGTCCAACTCATGATTGACCCAAACCCAAAGCTAATTTCTATAGAAATCCTTTCCTTATTAATAACTGAATTTATAAACAAAATAGTTTTTCAGGTACAATTCTCTGTGAGCTACTGTAACATGCGTTGCCATCTTAAAAATGAGAAGACTGCCTACTCTTTCATATTAGAAATGTTTGATAGTATTTCCCCCAAAACCAATGGCTGTACTCTTTAAATCCAAAAGGTTCTGATAGTCCTTACACAATTATGCCCCGTACACACGGTCGGACTTTGTTCGGACATTCCGACAACAAAATCCTAGGATTTTTTCCGACGGATGTTGGCTCAAACTTGTCTTGCATACACACGGTCACACAAAGTTGTCGGAAAATCCGATCGTTCTGAACGCGATGACGTAAAACACGTACGTCGGGACTATAAACGGGGCAGTGGCCAATAGCTTTCATCTCTTTATTTATTCTGAGCATGCGTGGCACTTTGTCCGTCAGATTTGTGTACACATGATCAGAATTTCCGACAAAGGATTTTGTTGTCGGAAAATTTTATCTCCTGCTCTCCAACTTTGTGTGTCGGAAAATCCGATGGAAAATGTCCGATGGAGCCCACACACAGTCGGAATTTCCGACAACACGCTCCAATCGGACATTTTCCATCGGAAAATCCGACCGTGTGTACGGGGCATTAGAAGAACTTGCAGAACACATGTCTTGGTCAATCAGGTCATATCCATTCAATATATATTGTTATAGTTGTTATTTTTCATGTTTCTGATGTTTAACCTTTTGCTGCCAGAGCAAGCTTTTGTATTTTTTGCACACATGTTTAAAAAAATAATTTCAGGCCTGAAGATTACACAAATCCCCCAAACATTATATATTTTCTCAAAACAGACACCCCAGATGCTAACATAAATGATACAGGGTGAACTGGTATTACCATCTCTCTCAGTTGCACCTTTTGTGTTTGAACAAACAGAGCAACGTGTTTTGTTTAATATATATGTTTTAACATGTTGATGTTAATTTGATAAAACTTTACTTGTTCTATCTGCTTGTGTATCTCCAATGTTATGGTACCATTAAAGTCCATTAGCGATTGGGGCACATGCGTGGCAGCGTCTAAGATGGCCACCGGCTTCTAGAGCTCCGCTCCACCGCTGCTCACAAACCACCATCAGAGCCCTCAGAATGGTCCCCCGCACACCACAACGAGTTGTCCGAGTGGGGGAGACCCCCGGGAAAGAATTCAGCAAAACGGCGCAAGCCCAGAGAAGCCTAGCAGGCCAGATGACCGCGGCGACCTTCCCGGTTAGTTATGCCAAAATGGCGGTGGCCACACGAGGTTCCCTCAACACAGGAGACACAGAGGATTCAATTGCGGATCAGGACCTGCAGCGCTCACTTTCTCCAGGTAGAGACTCCCCCCCCGCCTCAGATCACCTCACCCTCCTCCACTGAGTCTCTCCTGGGCCATATGGATGCCTGCTACCCCTCCACTCCCTCAATGGACCCTCATACAGGCCTGCTGCTGTCAATTTCTGAACCTTTGGCAGCCTCCCCTGTTCCCACTGACTTTCCTTCCATGATTGAAGCTTTTTCACACTTATTATCCAAAAGCCTGGCACTCAATGCAGTGCAAATAACGTCCTCTATACATGCTGATCTGCAACAGCTGGGACAAAGGATGGACACTATTGAGAAGAAGGCTGATCAGGCTGTTTCCCGTATTAACCAAAACTCAGCCAGAATGCAGGACCAATTGGAAATTGCTTTCGCCAAAATAGACGATCTCGAAAACAGATCGAGACATTACAATTTCCGCATTAGAGGCCTCCCAGAAGCAGAGAAGGACACTCAAGCGGCAGTCAAACAATTGTTGAGAGACCTAATTCCTGATATAGCGGAACACCGTCTGGAGCTCGACAGAGCGCACAGAGCCCTGCAACCACCCTGCTCAGATGGGCTCCCTTGCGACATAATCGTAAAGCCACACTTTTATTCAGTTAAAGAGGAGGTGATGAGAAGATCGAGGGGAACAGAAGATCTCAAATTGCTAGGCCACAGAATTCAAATCTTTGCTGATTTGTTGCCGTGCATGGTGCAGAAGAGACGGGCTCTCAAACCACTGATTCTACGATTGATCGAAAGGGAGATCACTTACCGCTGGTCGTTCACCCTCCGTCTGAACTTTGCTTATAAAAACAAGAACTATGGCTTCTCAACCCTGGCGGACGGAGAGCGCCTTTTGCTACACTTGGACCTGATTTCACAAGATTCACCACATTCTCAGCAAGGCAGGAATACTCCTATTTCCACGAAACGTCCACCTCCAGCAAGCCAGCTCCAGCCTTCCTGGCTAAAACAAAGTTCCAAATGCTCCAAGGAGAATTTTCCAACCTGATGCTCTGACACCCTTTGGATCAGGGCCCTGATCCGGAACTTTCCCCATGCCATTTACAGTCCGAAGTTGATCGCTTGACTCTACCTTTGACTCTCCGTTTATGGGCCCACTGGCTTGTTGGTCATGCCTCAGTTAGGGTCTTCTTCTTCCCAATCCTTTTGCGGAAGCCTCTCTGAGGTTACCCCCTAGTCTGGTTCATCTGGGACTAAGGGACAGCCCGAAAACCCTCAACACCGCATAAATTCCAAGCCCTCCTGGGCAGCTTGGGATATCCACTTGAGATGTTTCGATCTGCATCCATTTGGTCGTTAACTGGCATTCAATTTATCTTTTTCTTTCTTTCTTTATTTTTCTTCCTTAGTTTAAAGAGGGGTTAAGAAATGATACCTAATGCTTTTGCTGGACACTTACCTCCTGAAGCTGACTTACAAATCCAATTGTGATGGCTGCTGCACGGAGGGCCTGTTCTGTTCTATTTTTCTCTTCAATGGTGTTCCGGGTCTCTCCTCACCTCATTCTGCCTTTCTCCCCTGGGCTGTGGGGAGGTTGAAGGAACCCCTCAGGGAAAGGGCAGATGAGATAACTTCTTCCCGGATATAGTTCTGCTTTGGTATTTTTATGTTGTTTATTTTTTTAATTAAGTTGTTCATGTTTTTTGGGTCGTTCTGACAATTATCACAAAGAAGTCTGCCTCCTTGACTGCAGTCTTCCTTTCAGTTATGCAACGCAGGTGGCAGGGCAGTGGTGGATACAGTGCACCTCCATTAGGAACCAGAAGTGCAGTTTCTGGCACTGGTTCCTTACCTGGACGCCCCAAGGGTGGGGCTCTGGTCCTCTCAGGATGCAGGGTCAGGATGGGCTCCCTCATCCTACCCTGGGTATTTGGGGGGTCGAGGATCCCCCAAAGCTCTACACAATGTTATTTTCTTTTACATATGTTTTGGCTAATGAGTAATGATGTAACTCTTGTGTTTTCTCTCCTATTCTCTTTCATCTCTTTTCTCCCCTCCTCCCTCCCTTTCAGCAGATAGTTTTCAGATTCCGGGTTTGGCTTTGGTCTCTTCTCCCAGGTCCCAACACGAAGGCAGTCCTCATCCCAAGGTCCTCTAGAGCTCTACACTCCTCCCGGCAAGGTAAGACACTTATTTGGAGAAAGGTTCCCCCACACCTTGATAATGGCTAGAGCTAGTAACAAGAAGCCTACGCTTAAAATCACTTCACACAATGTACAGGGACTCAACTCACCCATTAAACGCAGAAAACTTTTCCAACAATATAAGTCCATGCACACAGATGTCCTACTCCTCCAAGAAACCCACTTCCCTTTTTCGTATAAACCCACGTTCCTTCACCAGCACTTCCCCCAATTTTTTCTCGCTTCTACACATAAAAAAACATCAAATATTTCGATCTCGGAAGCAGTGTTGGACCCTCAGGGACGTTTCATATTAGTTTCAGGGACAATTGACGGAGAGGTTTATAAGATTGTATCCTACTACTCGCCCAATAAGGGTCAGAAATCTTTCTTTGACTCACTGCTGCATAAAATACAACCGCGCCTTAAGGGCACAATCTTCCTTGGCGGGGATTCCAACACTGCTTCTGACTTCGCTATGGACAAAACGGGATCCGATATTCCTAAACCTAAACGCCCCTCCAGACAAAGCGCAAAGCTAGCAAAACTCCTGCATGAGAGTGGGTTCATTGATATCTGGAGGGAATTTCACCCTCGCTCTAAAGATTACACACACTACTCAGCTCCGCATGGCTCCTATGCCAGGATAGACCACATCTTCACCAGGCCCTCCATGATTCCCCAGGTGATAAACTCTAAAATAGTAGACTCCTCCCTATCGGACCACTCAATGGTCACCCTGATCACTCAGCGTTCCTCGGGTCGCACAGATCCTCCCAAATGGGGTTTACAGGAAACCCTACTGAGCGACCCCATACAATGTGCTATAATTGAAGGCTCCATTAAAGAATATTTCCTTATTAATTCCACTGATGATGTCTCTCCCGAGACGGTGTGGGCGGCACACAAAACTGTAGTCAGGGGGAAGGTAATCCAACTGTCAGCCAAGATTAGGGCGGAACATAAAGCGGATCTGCTTAAACTATCTGCAGATTTTACATCTCTTTCACGAGCCCATAAGATAAACCCTTCACAGGACTCATTATCTAAACTAGATAAAGCCCGGGCTCTACTGAACTTGAATCTCACCACCACAGCTGAAAAACACCTCAGATGGTCGGGGGCAAAATTTTACTCTCAAAAGGACAAGATAGGCTCGAAATTAGCGGTTAAACTCAGCCCCAAACCTAGAATCCTAGCTTTCCCGAAAGTAAGGCTACGTTCCGGAGACCTTTCTCAGAACCCCGCTAAGATTATGGAAGCGTTCCTCCAATTCTACGCAGATCTTTACAAACCAAGATCCCCTCACCCAGGTAAATCTACACAGGGCTTTTTAGACTCCCTCTCACTGCCCTTCTTATCTAAGGAACATAGAGATCTAATGGAGAGCCCATTCTCCCAGTCGGAGATTCTAGACACAATCAAATCTCTAAAATTGGGCTCTGCACCGGGTCCAGATGGATTCTCCACTGGGTATTACAAGAAATTTGCACCTTCACGAGCTCCACATTTTTCTAAATTTTTCAACTTCCTTAGAGAGGGTTCTCCATTGGGTACAGGTCTTAACACAACTTTCTCTAAATGATCCCTAAACCAGGGAAAGACCCCAGTTAAGTTGGGAATTATCGCCCAATTTCATTAATAAATAATGATATCAAGATCCTAACTAAACTTGTAGCTAATAGGGTGGCAAGCTTCATCCCCACATATATACACAAGGATCAGGTAGGCTTTATCCCAGGCCGTCAAGGTTCTGACCAGATCAGATGGACCATTGACATTATTTCCCTTCTACAATCCCATTGGGATGGCAGTCCCCCACAAAAAGGTTTTCTGTTGTCAATTGACCTACATAAGGCTTTTGATTCCATTGATTGGACATACCTGTCTGATGTCCTGAGTAAATGGGGTTTCGGTAAGTACTTCCTGAATTTAATTCGCTCTCTATATTCTTCCCCGACAGCACAAGTTCGTCTATTAGGCAGATACTCAACCTCGTTCCCTATAGGCAAGGGTACCAGACATGGTTGTCCACTGTCCCCCCTCCTTTTTGCCATAGCAATGGAAACCCTGGCCATAGCTATCAGATCAAACCCAGACATCAAAGGGGTACGGTGCGGAGATCAGGAACACAAATGCGCTCTCTATGCAGACGACCTTATGCTGTATATCACCTCACCCCTAATTTCCATCCCGGGATTATATACAGTTCTAAAAGATTTTAGTGCCTTATCAGGCCTTACAGTTAATATGAACAAATCTATTGCGCTTAATGTCACGGTCCCTTCGGACATCCTCTCTCAACTCACCAGTAACTTTGACTTCCCATGGGCCTCTGGGAGCATCCGTTATTTAGGTATTAACCTCACAGCAGACATTAGCAATCTCTTTAAAGCCAACTACCCCCCATGATTATTAAATGCAGGGGAGACCTTGATAGGTGGTCTAGGTGTGGTCTATCATGGATGGGAAGGGTACATGCGGTGAAAATGACACTACTCCCTCGCCTCCTATATTTATACCGCTCCCTTCCTATCCCGCTCAAGAGAGATTTCCTCTGCAGATTCCAATCGGAGATCACGCGCTTTGTCTGGGGTAAGAAGGGATATAGATGTCCGTCCCACATCCTCATTTGCCTTAAATCTCAGGGCGGTCTGGGTCTACCGGATCTCTGGGGTTACTACCAGGCTGCACAGATAGCTCAGATTTCAATGGTCTTCTCCAGAGGTCCTAAACCCGACTGGCTCTCTATGGAAAGAAGGGCCATTCCTCACAATACACTTGACTATCTTCTGTGGTGTGACCCAAAAATAAGACCAGCAATATTGGCTCCCATCCTATAACATTCCATTTCACTAAGCACAAAAATTTTTAGACAAACCACACTGACCTCGCCATTAAAACCCCTATCACATATTTTCAATAATTCTGACTTCCCCCCGGGAGTTAACATACAAGCATTTAGATGGTAGGCAGATAAAGGCCACTTCCTTACACCATCAGGCCCCCTTTCCCTTTCTTACTGTAATCTAAACTAGACATGCCAGATTCTGAAAAATTTAGATTCTCCCAACTGTCTCACTTTCTACAATCCATCTGGTGTAAAAACTCCAAATCTCCACCTTTAACTCCTTATGAACATTGGTGCTCCAATACACAGGACCAGAAAGGGGGCATTTCTCTGATTTATACGGAACTCATGACTAAGTCAGACATTCCAGCTTACGCCAAGACCTGGGAGGAGGACACAGGCTGAACCTGGACACCTGCAGAGTGGTCGAGTTCCTGGACACGCTCTTATAAAGGTATCTACAATATATCACTCATCCTTAAGTTTATTTCAAGATGGTACTATGTTCCCTCCAGACTGGCATTGATATTTCCGGGCACCTCTCCTCTTTGCTTTAGAGGATGTTTGCTAGAAGGATCAATGATTCACGTATAGTGGACCTGCCCACGTATTAGAACATTCTGGCAGAGAATCTTTAGAATTATCAGTAACTTATTTCACACCTCAGTGGCCCCCAACATACACATAGCTCTTCTTAATCAGCCCGTTCCTGACTTACCTAAAAACGCACAGAAACTTATTTTATCCTTTTAGGAGCTAAGAGTACCATAGCTAAATGTTGGAAAAAACCCACTGTTTCTTATAAGAGCTGTATCAGGACAATTTCTTGGATTATGTCTCAGGAGCATTTAGTAGCAAAACTCAATGATAAGGTGGAAAGATTCAGGTTTAAATGGGAACCTTGGGCCTCGCTCCACAACATTTCGCTCATCCCGGGATTGACAGCTGTCAATAATATTAACTTTTCCTCTCCCTGAACCAACTCTGCTTTAGCCCCCCTTCCTCCTCTCCCTCCTCATTTCTCACGTTTTCTTTCCTTCTCTTCTGGGACTCCCTTGTCCCTTCTATTTCGGTATCATTTTGGGAATAATATTCCTCCTCTAGAAGAGATTGGTTCACATTCTTTATGATCTTCCCCAGGACTGCCGAGAGGCCCCCGCTCCTCCTTAGCTTCTGGGTCTTCAACAACGCTATTGTTGTATAGTGACATAGAGAGGAGTATGGCTTTAGCCTATTATTTTCTCCCCTGTTACTGCTCTTAGGGGCTTGGTAACGGATTGGGGGAGTCCCAGCACTTTCCTTCAGGAAAATCCCATAATACAATAAACTACCCACATTTTTGGTAAAATATAAAAGCAGAGGTTGCACTGAGTAAATAGATACTCAGCATGTCAAACCGGTAAAATGGCAACAAAAGCCCCCTATAGGTCATCAGTTTAGTGTTATGGATGGGCTCTTGTGCTAGAATTATTGCTCTCACTCTGTTGTGTGCGATGATATGTGCGATGATATGTAACCTGTGTATTGCAATTTACATTTTCACATGTAGGCACCCCCCAACACTCGTGTTTATGTTCATATGTGCATATATGTGGGGGTGGGGGGGCCTTACATTTTTTGGGGGGGGTTATGTGCTTGGGTTTAACTTTATTTTTTATTTTTTTGCAAACCTTTGTTTTGCTTAAAAAGTAACTCCACTTTTGTTGAGAAAAAAAACATTCCCCTCTGGATGATCTATGTACATGGCAAGGATTGTAACAAACTTTGTTGCAGATTCCTACTTTTTGTTATTCTGAAGAATTCCCTGTGTGTTTGTGACCATGTTCAGAGTGAGTCTAATGGGAGTGGTTTCATAATTGTCATCTAGCTGCAGCACCTGCTGGCCTCTAATAAGGAAAAATGCAGGGTCTCCATCCCTTTAGATGTGATTTCCTCTTGGGAATATCACACCAAAAATGTTTTTGTTGCAGGTGATGCCTGAATTCTGAATTGTATCTTAATCAAGCAAATCAGTGAGCCAATCACACAAGCAGGAAATTATGTTTCTGGGGGACATTCTGAACACATTCTGGTTATAGAACACCTCAGGTAGTCATGTTGTATTTTACAGACATTTTACAGACAATTACACAGCTGCAGATTGAAAAGGAAAGGTCATTTTTAGTAACATTCAATTACAATATGACGTGTCACAATTGTATACGCTATATTATATTTTTTTTGCTATTTGTGTTTTCCACAAAAGTGGAGTTATCCTTTAACTTTTTTTTTTTTCATCACATAAGGGACAGAAACTTTGATGTTTAATTACCCTCTTGCCCCTTTTTCTTCCCATCCCGGTCCCTCTTACCACTCAAGGTAATGGTATGACTTTCAACATTATTTCAATACAATCTTGCTTTGAGCTTCAACATGCACATTCACTCAGGAAGGCCTCCGCTTAAGGACCATTGGACAGCACTGATGTTCTCCAAACACACACAAACATACACAATGGCTAACCAAAACACCTACAAAATAATTTCTCCTAAATAAAGATCATTAATACTAGTTTTGAACAAGTTCAAGAACTTACATACAGATATCCTCTTCTGCAAGAGATTTACTATGATTCCAATCAACAAAACCCTATCTGTGAGTTTATGCGGCCTGTGAGAACTAAAAAAGCAAGAATTGCCAATTTAATAAAAGAAACCTGCCCCTCCAAACCTTTCATTATCCTAAACATACATGATAGATACAGTACCTGCCTATGAATGGGAAATTGAATGACACTGATTTCACCAATTGCAACATACAATATATTCCCCCAACATAAACCAAACCCAGTTTAAAAAACAATCTTTAATAGACTGAAATGGTAATATACAGTACCTATCCCATTTTTGGAGGAGATATCAATTTGCCTGTTTCAGCCACACTTTTCATTGACTGACAAACCAACACCGAAAACAGCTCTACTACACACTAAACAACTCTGCCAACTCATTTCTCAAAACTTTCTGTTGTAAGCATAGAGAGCTCTCCATTTAACAAAAAAGAGATATTACTTTATCTCACTCACACACAACACCCATATTATATTAAAGCACCAATTCACTTTTATGAGAAGCTCATTAACCTGTGGTCACAGGACATTGTATTTCCATAGCCTCTCATCTCTAAAGGGACACAAATAACATTGAAAAAAATTATTGAACAAAAATTGCTGGACTCACACTGAGCTGCAGGAATGAAGCCGTGCGAGTTCAACTGAACACGCACAATTTCACTCCCGCATGTCAGTCCCGATTTCGGCCGCAATTTCAGAGACATCTGAGCAGGTTTCTGCACAGATATCAATGTAAATCGCAGCCCGAAATCGCAAAAAGTAGTACAGAGACGACTTTTTGAAATTGGTACAGCTCCGCAGATGCGGCGTCGCACCAATTAAGACGGTGCCATTGACGGCAATTGCCGCCGATTTGACATGCAATTTGACATGTCAAATCGCATGTCAAAATGCTCCAGTGTGAATCAGGACTAAAGGGTATTTTTACTTTTGCAGTGAAATTTGAGAAAATCTAATTTTATGTTTGTTATGTTTTCTCATTCACACAGCTTACCTATCTATCCAAGGAAGGTGGGGTGAACAGCATGTTGATAATTGTGTAATGCAATCAGACCATTCCACTGGTCATATACTGTATGTTAGAAAAACTTCAAAGGATTGCTGCACAACCATTTATGAAAACAAAAAGCATACAAAAATTGATCAAGAGTATTCCATCTTTGGTTAGTTTGGGGCTATTCAGATAGCGCCCTTCTTCAGACAGAAACATGTCAAATTAAACACATACACATCTCATTATTTATATCAAAAACTGAATTGGAATCAATTGCATCAATAAAGTAATCATCCAAAATCACATCTGTTATGGATATCCTCATTCAAGAAGGAGCAAGGAAATTAATAGAAGCTGGATACATACTCCAATATCACTTTGCCATATATTTGTAATGACAACCTATAATGCAAAGAGTTTTAAAGATGATGATAGTGGAAATACAAAGTTGAAATACTACACTGAGCAAAATTATAAACGCAACACTTTTGTGTTTGCCCCTATTTATCATGAGCTGAATGCAAAGGTCTACGACTTTTTCTATGTACACAGGCCTATTTCTCTCAAATATTGTTCATAAACCTGTCTAAATCTATGTTAGTGAGCACTTCTCCTTTGCTGAGATAATCCATCCACCTCACAGGTGTGGCATATCAAGATGGTGATTAGACAGCATGATTATTGCACAGGTGTGCCTTAGTCTGGCCACAATAAAAGGCCATTCTAAAGTGTGCAGTTTTACTGTATTGGGGGTTCCAAAAACCAGTCAGTATCTAGTGAGACCGCCATTTGCCTCACGCAGTGCAGCACATCTCCTTCGCATAGACATGATCAGGTTGTTGATTGTGGCCTGTGGAATGTTGGTCCATTCCTCGTCAATGGCTGTGCGAAGCTGCTGGATATTGGCAGGAACTGTAAAACACTGTATACGCTGATCCAGAGCATCCTAAACATGCTCAATGGGTGACATGTGTGGTGAGTATGCTGGCCGTGCAAGAACTGGGATGCTTTCAGTTTCCAGGAATTGTGTACAGATCCTTGCAACATGGAGCTTTTGCATTACCATACTACAACATGAGGTGATGGTCATGGATGAATGGCACAACAATTGTCCTCGGGATCTGATCTCATCACAGTATCTCTGTGCATTCAAAATGCCATCAATAAAATGCACCTGTCTTCCTTGTTCATAGCATATGCCTGCCCATATCATAACCCCACCACCACCATGGACCACTGGATCCACAACGTTGACATAAGCAAACCGCTCACCCACACAACGCCATACACGTCTGCCATCTGCCCTGTACAGTGCAAACCATGAAGAGAACACCTCTCCAAAGTGCCAGATGACATCGAATGTGAGCATTTGCCCACTCAAGTCGGTTATAACGATGAACTGCAGTCAGGTCGAGACCCCAATGAAGATTAGCTTCCCTGAGACTGTTTCTGACAGTTTCTGCAGAAATTCTTTGGTTATGCAAAGAAGGTGGCTGGTCTCAGATGATCTTGGAGGTGAAGATGCTTGATGTGGTCCTGTGACTGGTGTGGTTACACGTGGTCTGTGGTTGTGAGGCAGGTTGGATGTACTGCCAAATTCTCTGAAACGCCTTTGGAGAGGGCTTATGATAGAGAAATGAACATTCAATTCAAGAGCAACGGCTCTGGTGGACATTCCTGCAGTCAGCATGCCAATTGCACACTCCCTCAATACATCTGTAGCATAGTGCTGTGTGATAAAACTGCACATTTTAGAGTGGCTTTCTATTGTGTCCAGCCTATGGCACACCTGTGCAATAATCATGCTGTCTAATCAACATCTTGATATGCTACATCTGTGAGGTAGATGGATTATCTCGGCAAAGGAGAAGTGCTCACTAACACAGATTTAGACAGATTTGTGAACAATAATTGAGAGAAAAAGGCCTTTTGTGTACATAGAAAAAGTCATAGATATTTGAGTTCAGCTCATGATAAATGGGGGCAAACACAAAAGTGTTGCGTTTAGAATTTTGCTCAGTGTATGTATCTTAAACACATCATCATATGTATCAAAAAATATTTACTAAAAGCCTCAGCAGTAAATCACACTATAATCATTAGTCACAAGCATCTGAAGAGAGACGTCTTCACACAAAACAGTATAAGTCCATCTCAGAATTTAACCCTTTGGGGTACAGTGTATCCAAAAAGTGTATCCACTGTGCTTCTTTCTTTCTTAAAACCTACTCACGATTACCCCCTCTCCTGTTACGATTAACCCTGTCTATGACCATAAAGTTCAGCTGAGAGATTGCATGTCCCTTCCCAATAAAATGCTTAGCTAGTGGTAATTGAGTTAATTTATGTCTTATTGAGTATTTGTGACGTGCAATGTAATCTTTAATTTTTGTGTAGTCTCACCCACGTATAGGAGCCCACATGGGCATTTAATCACATAAAAAACATAATAGGATTGTCAGGTGTAATATCCTTTAATATCAATCCTGTGTCCTCTATGTGGGTGAGAAAGGAATTTTCCTTTTATCATAGAGTTGCACTGAATGCAGTTTAAGCAGGGGAAGGAACCACTATTATGACAGTGAGACATTTACCGATCTGCGGCTGCACAGATTGGGAAATGTCTCACTGCCTGTGATTAGCGCTGTGGAGTGTCGGCTTCCTGGTGGGTATGGGCACATGGAGCTGCGAACACGGCTGAGCTCATCCTTGCTGTACACCAACCCCTCTTGTAACTTTTTTAGGACCCCATAATAGTGGCTCCTTCCCCTGCTTAAACTGCATTCAGTGCAATTCCATGATAAAAGGAAAATTTCTTACCCTCCATAAAATTCATTTCTCATCCGCCATAAAAACGTATTAAAAAGCCGGCAAGTAAAAAACAGTAACGAACACCCGTGTGCAATACAAACATGGGGCGTACGACGTGATGGCGTGTAGTGCATAGTAGCTACTCACTACACGCCATCACGTCATACGCCCCATGTTTGTATTGCACACGGGTGTTTGTTACTGTTTTTTACTTGCTGGCTTTTTAATACGTTTTTATGGCGGATGAGTGTTCTCCGCATGTCTGTGCAATAAAAGGTTTATTTATCCATACTACACCATTGGAGTTTTTTCTGCACTCACGGCCCCTGGACCAGTGAGGTTTTTTCAGATTGACCTGCCTGCCTTAGATACATTACAAGATACCCAGGGATCCTGACGGTGGAGTTCGTTGGTCCCTGCAGAGGGCTATATTTGCCTGTGTGTATGACCTTGCCACAGAGGAGGTCCATCAGTTCTGGTAAGCGCACAATTTTGTTACCTGTATGCACCTGGAGTTTGGACGTTTCCTTCATATCCTGCTCTTCCCCTTCCCTCTCATGCGGGGTGAGGTGGTTGAATTTTCGATGTGGGATCCCCGTCCATTGGATTCACCTGTCTTCCTTCACTGAACTTTCTTTATGATTGGACTTTATTTTCCAAGCATTATATGAACTTTCACGATTGCTTTTTGATATTTTTGTTCACATATGATTTATCTATATAGGATAGTCATTCTATTGCAAGCGCACTTTTTATATTTATTTCTGAGATGGCCTTATACCTTTTTGTGCGTAGACGTCTCTCTTCAGGTGCTTGTGACTGATGATTATAGTGTGATTTACTGCTGAGGTTTTTAGTGAATTGTTTTTAATATATATGATGATGAGTTTGAGATATATAGTATTTCAACTCTTGTATTTCCACTATCATTGTCTTTTAAAACTCTTTGCATTAGAGGTTGTCATTACAGATATATGAAAAGTGATATCGGAGTATGTATCCAGCTTCTGGTCATTTCCTTGCTCCTTTTTGATTGAGGATATTACTTTATTGATTCCAAATTTGTTTTTGATATAAATAATGAGATGTATGTGTTTAATTGTGATCAGTTCCTTTCTGAAGAAGGGCACTATCTGAATAGCCCGAAACTGTAACCAATGTTCGAATACTTTTGATTGATTTTTGTATGTTTTTTATTTTAATATATGTTTGTGCAGCAATCCTTTGCAATAATTCATCCCAAAGGTGTTCTATCGGGTTGAGGTCAGGATTCTGTGCAGGCCAGTCAAGTTCCTCCACCCCAAACTTGCTCCTCAATGTCTTCGTGAATACTCCCCAATATTTTTGACAATATAGTGTGTTTGTGTGTGTGTATGTATGTATGTATATATATATATATATATATATATATATATATATGTGTGTGTGTGTGTGTGTGTATATATATATATGTGTTATAGAAAAGAATCATCCCCCTTTAAAATAATCAAATGTTGCTTTGCAGCATGAAATGAAGGCAGACACAGTTTTTGTTTTATCCAGCTGTATTTACTAGTGCAACTTATAATATCCAAGTGAAAGATATAACACCAACATGTCAGAAAAATAAATCAAAAACAGAATCACTGAGTTGGAAAAAGGATCACCTCTCTTATGTCAGTATTTTGTTGGACCACCTTTTGCTTTAATTACAGCCTTTAGTCTGTTGGGAAACTCTCTACTAGGGATGAGCCGAACACCCCCCGGTTCGGTTCGCACCAGAATTCACTCAATTCACATGAACGTTAGAACCCCATTGAAGTCTATGGGACTCGAACGTTCGAAATCAAAAGTGCTCATTTTAAAGGCTAATTTTCATGGTATTGTCCTAAAAAGGGTTTGGGGACCCGGGTCCTGCCCCAGGGGACATGTATCAATGCAAAAAAAACTTTTAAAAACGGCTGTTTTTTCGGGAGCAGTGATTTTAATGATGCTTAAAGTAAAAAAAAAAAAAAAAGAAATATTCCTTTAAATATCCCCCCCCGTACCTGGGGGGTGTCTATAGTATGCCTGTAAAGTGGCACGTGTTCCCCATGCTTAAAACAGTCCCTGCACAAAAGGACATTTTTAAAGGAAAAAAGTCATTTAAAACTGCTTGCGGCTTTAATGTAAAGTCGGGTCGTGGCAATATGGATGAAAATCAGTGAGACAAACGGCATGGGTACCCTCCACTGCATTACCAGGCCCTTTGGGTCCTGTATGGGTATTAAGGGGAACCCCGCACCCAAATTAAAAAAAGGCAAGGTGTGGGGCCCCCAGGCCATATATACTCTGAACAGCAGTATATAGGCGGTGCAAACAAGACAGGAACTGTAGGTTTGTTGTTAAGAAGAATCTGTTTGTAATTTTGAACTGGTACATTTTTAAAGTGTAGCTCCAACCAAAAAATCAGTTTTTATGCTTTTTGGAAAACATAGGGAAGGGTTATCACCCCTGTGCCATTTGTTTTGCTGTCTGTGCTCCTCTTCAGAAGATTTCACCTCACTTTTTGTCCCAATGAAAAATGTTTTTTGAAAATTTGGGGTTTTTAGTGAAACAAGAATTGGTGATAAAGCATCAGTGGAAAGGAGAAAAGTTTTTCCTATATTAACTTTTACAGGAGAGAATTTCCCTTCCTATGGGGTAGATTTCATCTCACTTCCTGTTGTCTCCTTCCGTTTGCAAGTAGGAGTCATTTGTAAGTTGGATGTTTGAAAGTAGGGGCCTGCCCTATATACTCAGCAGAAATTTGGGCCTTAGGTGTTGTTGTGGCCTCAACACTGTAAGCCCTCACAGTGCCCTGCTGTGAAATATTAGATCAAGAATTGTAATTACATGCCCCTGTTGAACAGGGCCAGAAAAATTGGGCCTTTGGTGATGGTGGTGGTGGTGCTGGTGCCACAACACTGTAAGTCCTCACAGTTACTCTTGGTGGGCGCTGGAACAGGCCCTGCTGTGAAATATTAGATCAAGAATTGTAATTACATGCCCCTGTTGAACAGGGCCAGAAAAATTGGGCCTTTGGTGATGGTGGTGGTGGTGCTGGTGCCACAACACTGTAAGTCCTCACAGTTACTCTTGGTGGGCGCTGGAACAGGCCCTGCTGTGAAATATTAGATCAAGAATTGTAATTACATGCCCCTGTTGAACAGGGGCTAAAAAATTGGGCCTTTGGTGGTGGTGGTGGTGCTGATGCCACAACACTGTAAGTCCTCACAGTTAATCTTGGTGGGCACAGAAACGTGCCCTGCTGTGAAATATTCAATCAAGAATTGTAATTACATGCCCCTGTTGAACAGGGCCAGAAAAATTGGGCCTTTGGTGGTTGTGGTGCTGGTGGCACAACACTGTAAGTCCTCACAGTTAATCTTGGTGGACGCAGAAACGGGCCCTGCTGTGAAATATTCGATGAAGAATTGTAATTACATGCTCCTGTTGAACAGGGGCTGAAAAATTGGGCCTTTGGTGGTGGTGGTGTTGGTGCCACAACACTGTAAGTCCTTACAGTTAATCTTGGTGGGTGCAGAAACGGGCCTTGCTGTGAAATAATAGATCAAGAATTCTAATTACATGTCCCTGTTGAACAGGGGCTGAAGATTTTGGCCTTAGGCACTGGTGCTGGTGCCACAACACTGCAACCCCTCACAGATACTCTAGTTGGAATGCAGGAACGAGCCCTGCTGCAAAAGAATTGAATCAAAAATTGTAATTACACGCCCCTGTTAAACAGGGGCTGAAAATTGGGCCTTAGGCACTGGTGCTGGTGCCACAACACTGCAACCCCTCACAGATACTCTAGTTGGAACGCAGGAACTAGCCCTGCTGCTAAGTATTGCATCAAAAATTGTAACTACACGCCCCTGTTAAACAGGGGCTGAAAAATTGGGCCTTAGTCACTGGTGCTGGTGCCACAACACTGCAACCCCTCACAGGTACTCTAGTTGGAGTGCATGAACTAGCCCTGCTGCAAAGAATTGCATAAAACATTGTAATTACATGCCCTTGTTAAACAGGGGCTTAAAAATTGGGCCTTAGGCACTGGTGGCGACGCCCAGAACCAAAAATGTTCTTACAAGCTATCAGCATGATCATTGATGAGGAAGAGGATAATTACTCAGCATAACAGGATAGTCACTCAGCATCAGCATAGGCAGCCTTTGAAGGGATCTGACATTTCAAAAAAAATTATTCGGTTACATCAGCATCAGGTGCTTGGTAGCTGATGGTGATCCAAGACTGATTCATTTTTATGAAGGTCAGTCGATCGACCGAGTCGGTGGACAGACGCACCCTGTGATCGGTTACAAAGCCTCCAGCAGCACTGAATGTGCGTTCCAAAAGAACGCTGGATGCAGGACAGGCCAATAGCTCAATTGCATATTGTGCAAGCTCTGGCCAGTGATCCATCCTCAAGACCCAGTAACCCAAAGGATTTTCGGTGGGAAAGGTGTCCAAGTCAGATCTTTCCCCTAGGTATTCCTGCACCATGTAAAACAGACGCTGGCGATGGTTGCTGGAACTGATCATACCTTGGGGCTGCGGACTAAAAAATTGTCTGAACGCATCGGTCAGACGGCCACCTTCTCCACCGCTCCTTCTTTGACTGACCGAAGCCTCAGCAACACGTTGTCCAGAAACAGGAGTTTGTAACCTCCCAGTCTCTGGGAACGCATTGCACAGACCTTTCTGCAAGGCCTCCCCAAGATGTTTCATCCTCTGCTCCCTCTGCGACGGCAAAATAAGGTCCGTAACCTTACCCTTGTAACATGGATCAAGGAGAGTTGCCAGCCAGTATTGGTCCTTCTCCTTGATACCACGAATACGAGGATCCTTACGCAGGCTTTGCAGGATCAGGGAGGCCATGCAGCATAGGTTTGCTGAGGCATTCGGTCCGGAGTTCTCTGGGTCACTAAGGACGACATGGTCCGCAGCCACCTCCTCCCAGCCACGTACAAGTCCATGTGTTTCTTGGGACTGATCCTTTAAAGACTGCTGCTGATGCTGAGTGCCAGGCTCCACCTCACTACTGACACAATCCTCCTCCTCTTCCTCCTCCTCCTCGTCCTTTTCCTGTGTGATCGGCGGGAACGCAGGAACACTGTCTGGATAAAGGGGGCCTTGAGAGCTAAGGAAGTCCTTCTCTTCCTGCCTCTGTTCTACCTCAAGTGCCCTGTCCATTATTCCACACAGCGTGTGCTCCAACAGGTGGACAAGGAGGACAGTGTCACTGATGCATGCACTGTCACTGCTCACAATCCTCGTGGCCTCCTCAAATGGTGACAGGACAGTGCATGCATTCCTGATCATGGCCCACTGGTGTGGGGAAAAAAAAACAAGCTCCCCTGACCCTGTCCTGGTGCCATAGTCGCACAGGTACTCATTGATGGCCCTCTGCTGTGTGTGCAGCCGCTGCAGCATGGCCAACGTTGAGTTCGCCCTGGAGGGCATGTCACAGATTAGGTGGTTCTTGGGCAGGTTAAACTCCTTTTGGAGGTCTGCCAGCCGAGCACTGGCATTATATGACTGGCGGAAATGCACCCAGACTTTCCTGGCCTGCCTCAGGACATCCTGTAAGCCCAGGTACCTGCCCAAGAACCAAGTTAAGGACCTGAGCCAAACAGGGTACATGGGTCAGTTGTCTCTGTCGGAGGGCGGAGAGTAGGTTGGTGCCATTGTCGCAAACCACCATTCCTGCCCTAAGTTGGCGTGGCGTCAACCACCTCTGAACCTGCCCCTGCAGAGCTGACAGAACCTCTGCCCCAGTGTGGCTCCTGTTCCCCAAGCACACCAGCTCAAGCACCCCATGGCATCTTTTGGCCTGCGTACTTGCGTAGCCCCTTGAATGCCTACGGAGCACCGCTGGTTCCGAGGACAAAGCACAGGAAGAGGCCATGGAGGAAGAAGAAGAGGAGGGGGTGGAGGAGAGAGGTGTGTCACAATCATTAAAAGTGGCATTTTGGAGGCGTGGTGGCGGAACAACCTCCAACACTACTGCACCTTGTCCTGCATCCTTCCCAGCTGCCAGCAGAGTGACCCAATGCGCCGTGAAACTTAGGTAATGTCCCTGTCCATGCCTGCTGGACCATGAGTCAGTGGTAATATGCACCTTACCGCTGACCGCCCTGTCCAGTGAGGCCAAGACATTGCCTTCCACATGCTGGTAGAGAGCCAGAATCGCCTTCCGTGAGAAAAAGTGGCGTTTGGGTACCTGCCACTGAGGAACCGCACATTCCACAAACTCACGGAAGGGGGTAGAGTCTACCAACTGAAAAGGTAGCAGTTGAAGTGCTAGCAATTTTGCCAAGCTAGCATTAAACCGCTGGGCATGTGGATGGCTGGGAGTGAACTTCTTTCGGCAGTGCAGCAGCTGGGGCAGGGAAATTTGCCTGGTACAATCTGACGTCGGTGTACCGAAAGCAGATTGCCCACAAGTACTTGGCTGGGACACACCTAATTCTACACCTTCATTCCTCTGAGTGCAGGTCTCAGAGAGGACTGAAGGTATAGTGGGGTTGGAGATCTCAGCTGATGAGGAGCAAGGAGAGGTCCTCTTTGTTCTTTGGTGTCGGTCTTTTAGATACGCTTGTCAACAAACTGTATGGCAGGTCAACATATGTCTGGTCAAGCATGTGGTGCCAAAGCGGGAGATGTCTTGGCCACGTGAGATACGCTTGAGACATATGTTGCAAATAGCAGAGGTGCGATCTGATGCACTCGTTTCAAAAAAGGCCCACACCAAAGTACTTTTAGAATAACGCGCAGAGACAGCAGCACCCTGCACATGCGGAGCTTTGCGGTGTGATGCTGTCAGTGTGCTGCCCTTAGGCTGGCCCCTGGAGGGCATCCTGCCTCATTGGTGATGTGCCTCCTCCTCCTCTCTCCTATCAGACACCCACGTTGAGTCAGTGACCTCATCATCCCCTCCCTCCTCATCACTGGAGCAAACCTGGCAGTATGCTGCAGCAGGGGGAGCATGACTGCCAGATTGCTGTCCTTCTTGGGCACCCCTTCTGTCCGCGCTCAGGTTACTGCCTTTATCTAGCTCAGTAACATCATCAGAGCCTTCTAAATGCTGGGCATCCTCCTGGAGCATGTACCGAACACCACACCTCAGGAGGACACGGTGGGGCTAGGGAAGGAGTCACTGATGCCATTGAGCTGAGGGAAGAGGCCGCATTGGCAGCTGCTTTGCCAGACAAAGTACCCTGAGCATTAGTGAGAGAGGATGAGGAGGATGAGGATGGCTTGGTCATCCACTCGACCAAGTCTTCCGCATGTTGCGGCTCAACACGGTCAGCTGCCGAAAAAAAAGGCCAAGCGTGTCCCACGGCCACGTGCTGATGAGGATGCACTGTCTCCACGACCAGCACTGTTGCCTCTAGACACAGAGCCTGCTTACCCTCTTTTATTGGCTTGTGACTGTCTGCCTCTCCTTGTTGGCCTTCCAGACATACCAATGGCATGTAGCTGCACTAAGCTGGGATATATATATATATATATATATATATATATATACACTACCGTTCAAAAGTTTGGGGTCACCCAAACAATTTTGTGTTTTCCATGAAAAGTCACACTTATTCACCACCATACGTTGTGAAATGAATAGAAAATAGAGTCAAGACATTGACAAGGTTAGAAATAATGATTTGTATTTGAAATACCATTGTTTTTACATCAAACTTTGCTTTCATCAAAGAATCCTCCTTTTGCAGCAATTACAGCATTGCACACCTTTGGCATCCGTCCACAACACTTTTTTCCAGTCTTCCTCTGTCCAATGTCTGTGTTCTTTTGCCCATCTTAATCTTTTTCTTTTATTGGCAAGTCTCAGATATGGCTTTTTCTTTGCCACTCTGCCCTGAAGCCCAAAATCCCGCAGCTGCCTCTTCACTGTAGATGTTGACACTGGTGTTTTGTGGGTACTATTTAATGAAGATGCCAGTTGGGGACCTGTGAGGCGTCTGTTTCTCAAACTAGAGACTCTATTGTGCTTATCTTCTTGCTTAGTTGTGCAACGCGGCCTCCCACTTCTTTTTCTACTCTGGTTAGAGCCTGTTTGTGCTGTCCTCTGAAGGGAGTAGTACACACCGTTGTAGGAAATCTTCAATTTCTTTGCAATTTCTCGCATGGAATAGCCTTCATTTCCAAGAACAAGAATAGACTGTCGAGTTTCAGATGAAAGTTCTCTTTTTCTGGCCATTTTGAGCGTTTAATTGACCCCACAAATGTGATGCTCCAGAAACTCAATCTGCTCACAGGAAGGTCAGTTTTGTAGCTTCTGGAAGGAGCTAGACTGTTTTTAGATGTGTGAACATGATTGCACAAGGGTTTGCTAATCATCAATTAGCCTTCTGAGCCAATGAGCAAACACATTGTACCATTAGAACACTGGAGTGATAGTTGCTGGAAATGGGCCTCTATACACCTATGTAGATATTGCACCAAAAACTAGACATTTGCAGTTAGAATAGTCATTTACCACATTAGCAATGTATAGAGTATATTTGTTTAAAGTTAGGACTAGTTTAAAGTTAGCTTCATTTAAAAGTACAGTGCTTTTCCTTCAAAAATAAGGACATTTGAATGTGACCCCAAACTTTTGAACGGTAGTGTATATATATATATATATATATATACTGATACTGCAGCTAGCAAAATCAACTGTCTGCCTGTAGTATGAGAACACCACCAACCGTCTACAGGTAGCTTTAGCTGAACACTGTGCAGAGGTCGCAAAAAACTAACTTGTAGCCTATTTAGCTGCCTGCGGTAGTGATAGGATCAGGAAAACACCACCAACCTTCTACAGGTAGCTTTAGCTGAACACTGTGCAGAGGTCGCAAAAAACTAACTTGTAGCTTATTTAGCTGCCTGCGGTAGTGATAGGATCAGGAAAACACCACCAACCTTCTACAGGTAGCTTTAGCTGAACACTGTGCAGAGGTCGCACTACACTAACTTGTAGTTTTAGCTGAACACTGTGAGGAGGACGTGCTACACTAACTTGTAGCTTTAGCTGAACACTGTTCAGAGGATGCACTACACTAACTTGTAGCTTTAGCTGAACACTGTGCACTACACTAACTTGTAGCTTTAGCTGAACACTGTGAGGAGGACGCACTACACTAACTTGTAGCTTTAGCTGAGCACTGAGCAGAGGTCGCACTACACTAACTTGTAGTTTTAGCTGAACACTGTGAGGAGGACGCACTACACTAACTTGTAGCTTATTTAGCTGCCTGCGGTAGTGATAGGATCAGGAAAACACCACCAACCTTCTACAGGTAGCTTTAGCTGAACACTGTGCAGAGCTCGCAAAAAACTAACTTGTAGCTTATTTAGCTTCCTGCGGTAGTGATAGGATCAGGAAAACACCATCAACCTTCTACAGGTAGCTTTAGCTGAACACTGTGCAGAGCTCGGAAAAAACGAACTTGTAGCTTATTTAGCTGCCTGCGGTAGTGATAGGATGATAGGATCAGGAAAACACCACCAACCTTCTACAGGTAGCTTTAGCTGAACACTGTGCAGAGCTCACAAGAAACTAACTTGTAGCTTATTTAGCTGCCTGCAGTAGTGATAGGATCAGGAAAACACCACCAACCTTCTACAGGTAGCTTTAGCTGAACACTGTGCAGAGGTCGCACTACACTAACTTGTAGTTTTAGCTGAACACAGTTCAGAGGACGCACTACACTAACTTGTAGCTTTAGCTGAACACTGTGCAGAGGTCGCACTACACTAACTTGTAGTTTTAGCTGAACACTGTGAGGAGGATGCACCACACTAACTTGTAGCTTTAGCTGAACACTGTGCAGAGGTCGCACTACACTAACTTGTAGTTTTATCTGAACACTGTGAGGAGGACGCACTACACTAACTTGTAGCTTTAGCTGAACACTGTGAGAAGGATGCACTACCCTAACTTGTAGCTTTAGCTGAACACTGTGCAGAGGTTTCACTAAACTAACTTGTAGCTTTAACTGAACACTGTGAGGCGGACGCACTACACTAACTGTAAATAGTCTAGCTGCCTGATTGTGGTACTAATAGGATCAAAAGAACACCAGCAATTTTCTTCAGGTAGCTGTAAATACTGTAACAACACAAGCCTGCCTGTCAGTAGCAAGATAATAGGAACGGATCTAGCTAAACTGAATACAGTGTATATATATATATATATATATATATATATATATATATATATATATATATACACAACACCTGGGATGCATTTATATACACAATACACTGTAAGTGCAGCTAACTCACTGACTGTCCTGCCTAATCTATCTAACTTAAGTCAAATGACACTGTCTCTCTGTCTATCTATCTCTCTCTCAACGCCGGAACACACACTACATAGGGCTGCCGTGCAGGCGGCCTTATATAGTGTGGGGCGTGTACTAAATCCCCTGAGCCATAATTGGCCAAAGCCTCCTTGGCTTTGGCCAATTACGGCTCTCTGTTCAGATGGCGATGTGATTGGCCAAGCATGCGGGTCATAGTGCATGCTTGGCCAATCATCAGCCAGCAATGCACTGCAATGCCACAGTAATTTATGGGCTGTGACGCGCCACACAAATTTGGCGCAAGCGGCCCATATCGTTCGCAATTCGGTGAACGGGCGAACAGACGATGTTCGAGTCGAACATGGGTTCGACTCGAACACGAAGCTCATCCCTACTCTCTACTAACTTAGCACATGTAGACTTTGCAATATTTGCCCACTCTTTTTTGCAGAACTTCAGTTAAATTTGATGGTGGTCATTTGTGGACTGCAATCTTTCACAGATTTTCAATGTGGTTTAAGCCTGGGCTCTGACTAAGCCATACAAAGACATTAACCTTTTCTCTTTCAACCACTGTGTGGTAATTGTTGCTCTTTGGGTCATTGTCATGTTGGAAGGTAAACCTTCTTCCCATTGACAACTTTCTGGAAGAGGGCAGCAGATTTTCCTCAAGAATTTAAAGGTGTTTGATGGTAAACCAAGGAAGGAAGCACAAACATTCAAACAACAAATTCATATTTATTATTTAAAAAGTAGGGCTGCAGAAATTAACAATTAATTCCTTGATTAATCGTTAATTTTTTTGATAGATCTAAATTTTTTTTGATCGGTAGGCTGCCTGCCCTGGGGCCGCTGTGGGCCAAGCTGTGGCTGCAATGCAGCGCTCCGCTCCTCCTGCATTATGGGCATGGTGAGACTGCATTATGGGCACGGTGAGACCACATTATGGGCATGGTGAGGCTGCCATTAAAGGCACGGAGAGGCTGCCATTATGGGAATGGTGAAACAGCATTAGGGGCACGGTGAGTCTGCAGTTATGTGCATGGTGAGGCTGCGATTATGGGCACGGTGAGATTGCATTATGGGAATGGTGAGGCTGCGATTATGGCCACGGTAAGTCTGAGATTATCGGCATGGTGAGACTGAATTATGGGCACGGTAAGGCTGTGATTATGGACATGGTGAGGCTGCGATTATGGGCACGGTAAGGCTGAGATTATGGGCACAGTGAGGCTGAGTTTATGACGTTTGACATCCTAGCCATGCCCCGCTATGTCCAGCTTTGGCCGTTGCCATAACAACGGTGCTAAATCAGCCAAAAGTAGTTGGATCTGTATGTGCGTTATAGTTAATCGAAATTAGTCGATGAATCAATGAAAATTTTAATCAGTAACAGCCCTAATTTTTTGGGTTTCACTGTCTCATATATATAGTCACTGTCATAAGTGTTGTTATTTGATTTATTTAATTAATACAAGATCGGGATTAGCGCAGTCAACACTTTTTTGTTTTTGACTTTTTCACTCCACCCAAAGGTGGAATGAATTTTTGACTGCAGCAAACAATAATTTCACATTAGTTAGGCTAAACATTTACATTTTTTTTATTTTTGGGGCAGCATAACAAGAGTGCTAAGTGTCCTCTACTGACACTGAATAAAGTTGACATTTCATTATAGTTACAAACACATCTAGACAACAATCTAATGAACTTATTTTAATCAAAATAGGCCATAAGAAATGCATTTAATCTGCAGCTCACAAAAATGAAGTATTAGTGGTTGATCGAACGATGTTTAATGTCTCGTGAATGATTCCTGTGTCCACGAAAATAAAACAGCATTTTACTTCAAAAGGTTTTTATTTTGTAATCAAACATATACAAACATATGTAGCATCAGGTTGACAGTGTATAAAATTCAAAAACCAATATGATTAATTAGTCTTTGAGATATAGCTAATCCTAGCTGAAATATCACAGAGGGAAGACTAAGTCGGTCGGGACAATGTCCCGTCTATGTATAGAGTTGTAAAAGGAACCTAGAACAGTTATAAATTGCAAACTGAAAGGTGGGTTATGCAACCAAAGAAAAAGCCCTTATGACAGTACAATGTTATGATAGTACAATGGTAGAGACAGAAGGGGTCAGGGGAGACCCATTTATACACCCAACACCCCCAAGAGGATCAGACTGTGCTGGGTGGGGGTCTTGACCCCGGAGCCCCTCCCCCCCACCATGTGTCCTAGGTTTGGCACAAAACAGTTCTTAAGTTCCTACTAGCATCTGGAACTCCGGGCTGGTGATCTGTATGTGTTCCACTGTCGTCCAGTTTAAACAGGGGTAAAGGAGGAGGGAGAACAAGATAGCATTGAGAGAATCAGGGGTAAAGGAGAGGAAAACGAGAGAAGAAGGTGCTGCTTGGTGTTGTCTATCGTCAATCATTTTTTAGATTGGGCTTGTAAAGTCTCAGTCTGACCTACTGACAGGGAGGAGGGAGATACCCATGTACTGAGCCCACGGTTCCCATGTGGCCTTGAATTTAGTGCGGGTGTCTGATAGTACACTAGACAATTTTTCTTGTGACATAATCCTTGAGATCTTCCTCTGGGTGGCTTTAATGGAGATGTTTGGTTGTTTCCATGCTTTAGCTATTGTAAGTTTAGCGCCCACTAGTATGTAGTTGATTAACTTCCTAGTATGTGCAGAGGTTTTTGAAATCTGTTCATTGAGAAGGGCTATTGTAGGAGATCTGAGCACCTGACGACTGACCAACTTGTCTATAATGTTAAAGATTTTTCTCCAGAAGGGGCGTATCTTGGGACACTCCCACCAGATGTGGGTCCTTGTGCCTGTAAGTTGACATCCTCTGAAACACAGAGGATCTGCAGAGGCATACATGGACACTAATCTTAAGGGGGTATAATGCCACCTCGAAATTACTTTTATACTGGCCTCTGTGAGTGATGTGTTCAAGATCCCCTTAAGGGATTTAAAGCAGGCCGATTGCCAGGCCTCCAGATCCCAACTGAATTGTAGATCCTCTTCCCATCTCATCATGAAAGGGGATTTAGAATCTGGGATTACCAGTGATGAATAAATGATCGATATTCCTCCCCTCTGCTCTGGGCCCTGTCAACACCATAGTTCATATGCTGTGTATCTAGGCGGGAGTGGTGTTTTCGACCATATGGTGTGTAGAAAATGTGAGATTTGATGGAATCTGAAGTGTTCTGTTGTGGGTAGCTCCAGCTTATTAATGTAATGCTTGAGGGAGAGAGGACCTGCAGGAGAGAAGAAGTGCCCGATTCGGCACAGTCCCTTGTCCAGCCACCATTTGAATGCCACAATGCTTTGACCTGGGGGGAAGTCAGGGTTGTTAAATAAATGGGATAGAGGTTTGCTGGCTGATGTTAGGGTTTTAGACTTTCGTAACTTGTCCCAGAGCGCTAGGGAGTGGTAAAGGGTCGGTGCCATTATCGGCGGATGGGATTTTGGGGTAGACCACATTAAAAAGTCTATAGTGTGGTGGGTTATTGCTTGTCTTTCAATTCAAACCCAATCTGGTTTTTCGTATCTCGAGTATATGATTGAGATTTGAGCAATTCTGGCTGTAAAGTAATACTGAAGTAAATTGGGGAGCCCTAATCCTCCCTTTTTTCTATGGCTATACATGGAGCCTTGTGGAATCCTATAGCCTGCCTTGCCCCAAGTGAATTGGAGGATCTTACTTTGAAAGGATTTGATGTGGCCCCTGTTGATTGGGATGGGGAGGGAATTAAACAAGTATAGGAGTTTGGGGAGGAGAGTCATCTTTACAGAATTTATCTTTCCTATCCAGGAGAGGTTATAGTTAGCCCATATTTTGAGTTCTGTTTCCAGTTTCCAGATCATAGGGGGATAATTGTTATTATAGAGAGATTCTATCTTGGGTGTTAAGTTGATTGCAAGTTATTGAATAGACTTGTCGTTCCATTTGAAGGGGAAGGGTTTTTGAAGCAGGGATACAGATTGCGGATGGAGCGATATAGTCATGGCTAGAGACTTGGAATAATTCACTTGGAGCCCTGAAATTCTTGAAAATTCCTCTAAGGTCTGGCGTAAATTTGGCAGAGACGTGATGGGTGAGGTGAGGAATAGGAGAATGTCATCTGCGTAGAGTCCGCACTTGTGAGTTTTTGAGCCGCATGTTACTCCTTTTATGTTTGGGTTCTCTCTAATCGAAATGGCGAGGGTTTCAATTGCCAAGGCAAAGATTAGTGGAGATAGTGGGCAGCCTTGCCTGGTGCCTTTTGAAATGTGGATGGGGTTCGAGTAGTGCCCTTGGAGACGTATTCTCGCTTGGGGTTTAGAGTAGAGAGATTTGATCAGCACCATGAATCTATCTCCAAACCCCCGTCTTTCTAGCAGAGTGAAGATGTATGGCCAGAATACAGAATCACAGGCTTTTTTTAAGTCTAAAGAGAGAAACATACCTTCTTGTTTGGGTCCCCCTTCCCAGTTAGATTGGGGTATAAATATGATGTCGATCGCCCGCTTAATTTGGTCTGGGCCTTGTCTGCCTGGGATGAATCCTACTTGGTCTTTGTTTATATACTTATATACTTAGTTATGAAGGAGGCGAATCGATTGGCTAGAATTTTGGTTAGTATTTTGAGATCACAGTTAATAAGAGAGATTGGGTGATAATTGCCCACTTCTTCCAGGTTTTTATCTGGTTTGGGGATCACCGCAATGAATGCGGAATTGAGCTGCAAATCTAGTGAGTCTCCCTGGGTCTTGGCGTTGAAAAATTTGGCTAGATGCAGAGCTAAGATGGTAGCAAAAGATTTATAGGGTTAGACAAACCGTCCGGACCCGGGGCAGATCCACTTTTTAGTTCCTTAATAACACCAAGAACTTCCTCTTTCGTGAAGGGAGCTTCTAATGAGTTTTTATGATCCTGGGACAGAAGTGGGATGGGTAAATTATCTAGGAAAGTTTTGATGGCCTCAGTGTTTTTTTGGAGGGGAGGCTGTGTACAGTTTTGTGTAGAAGGTCTGAAAAGCGTCTAGAATTTTCACCGGATTTGCTGTGAGGCCATGTCTGGGGATTCTGATTTGGGGCATTGTGTTTAATTGTATTCTGGGGGATAATTTGGCAGCCAACATTGAGCCAATTCTATCCTTTTGTGTATAGTATTTGTTTTTTGTTTTTTTTTCTGCTTGTGCTGTGAGGGCTAGATTAAGTTCCAGTTTGATCTTATCTATTTGTGGAATGTTGTTATGTGAGGGTTTTTTTTGTGTTGGGATCTTAATGCGGCATACTCCCTTTCCAGTCTCTCAACTTCAGCGGTTCTTTCCCTTTTTATTTGAGTGGACATATGTATGATTTCCCTCCTAATGAAAGCTTTGTGAGCCGCCCAAACAGCTTCCATTGAGGTGTCTCCTGTCGTGTTGAATTTGAAGTATTCTATAAGTGACTTTTCAAGCATGGTGACTCTGATTGGATCCGTTAGAAGGGATTCATTCAGTCTCCAGGGTTTTAGTCCTGATTTTGGGGTTGTAAGTTGCATGGACATGCTTACTAATGCGTGGTCTGAGAGGATCGTGTCTCTGATTCGGGATTGGGTGACTGCAGGTATTGATTGTGTGTGTAATAAGATGTGATCTATTCTGGCGAATGTGTTGTGAGGGGCCGAATAGTGTGTGTAGTCTCTGGTGGCTGGATTTAGGAGTCTCCATACGTCGGTCAGTCCCTGTGAGGCTAGCCATGGGAGCAGAGGGGAGGACTGTGGATACATTCATCATCACTTACCGTGGGAAGTCTTCTTTTGTATTTGGTAATATTTGTGGGGACTTCCTTGGGCCTTTTTGAGTATTGTTTATTCAGGATCCGGGATACGGGGGTATCTGCTAAAGATATATTAGTTAGTGGTGTCACAATAGACAATAAAAAGGAGTAGACATGGAGTGGGAAAGAAGAAAGAAAAGAAGTTTTTTTCCCTGAGAGAATAGTAGGTTGGAGAAAGAAACCCCGGGAGCTAATGAGTCCAAAAAATATTGGAAAATGTCCGAGCTTGCCATCTCGGATGTCCCAGCCCCCGGAGGGATTTCTTGTGATTCCGTGTGTCCATTATATCACAGTAGGAATACCACAATGATGTTTGGGGAAATACAGGACCCTTGGGGACCGACGGTTAAGTGGGGGTGGTGGGAGAGAGTGGTAAGGAGGATGGGTAGGGGGAGCAGGGCATTAGAAGATGGGAGGCTGTATAGTCTACGGTTCAAATTACAATATAGCTGAGAAAAGAAGATTACACATTTTCTGTGTGACAAATGCGTCTATTCTTAAACCTGTAGAATAAAACGTGAACCAAAAACAAGGGGTCAAGACTAGGGTAGGGGGAAAAAAAAGGTGAGGGGAGAGGTAGACCTGTGCTGCATAGTGCACTTAGGAACAAACAACAGTAATGTGGGAGTAGGTTAGAAGTTTGTTGTCTTAGGGGGCCTTAAGTAAGGAGTTCTTGTTGGCCCTGTAGGGTTTGAATCATGTCAGTATTTTGTTTAGATACTGCGGCAGTGAGTTCCAGTTTGTTTTCTATCGCCTCCATTTCGGAGCCTATGTTTTGCAGGTCAGATTTGATGTCCCCTGTTATTTTAGCTGCCGTTGTGGCCAATCCTCTATCCAGGAAGGTGGAAAGCTTGTCATATAGATTCGCTGTGGAAAAGCAGTGATCTTGTGGTTGCAGGCCTGGTGTGGGGAGGTCAGAGTGTAGTGGCCTGTTAAGTCCTGTGGGGGAGAAGGCCTGTTCTGCCATAGTGTGGCTTATAAGTGATTCCGTGGAGGCAGGTGAGGGGGTAAAAACCTGTTGATAGTTCCCAGGCATGAGAGGAGTATGTCAGGGTGGCTGGGGTGAGGACTTGCCTGTACTCCGGGGCCCCTTCTGTGCTGGGAGCATGAGGCTGCTTGCCTCAGCTGCCATGGCCATCTTGGTACACTCAGCGGTGGACGCCTTGAATTGTGGGCCCAGGTCGCAGCGTGCGGCCATGTTGTTCATCTGAGGGGGGCTACTGGGGATTCAGGTGGCGGGTACCTCTTGTGTCTACCTTCCTGGAGCATGCAGAGACGTGCTAGGAGCTCCGTTGGTCTGGCGGGGTGCGGAGGATCAGGCTCTGCGGTCATCTTAGATCCCTCGCGCATGCACACTCCATAAAACACGGCATTTTAAACTGTAGAACAGTAAAGAAAGGAACATGGACCAGCACAAAAGCAATAATAATAGGAACACAGGACATATACTTACTTTTTCGCAGCACTTTCCTGATCTTTCTATACTGATCTTCCTCTCTCAGTTTAAGGTCTGACCAGCGTTTTCTCAACTGATCCTTGGCTCATTGTACCACAAAATTCCTGTGAAGACTTCTCACAACTTTAGCCATGAGCTTGGTCTTTCTGGCATTTGCGTTTCTGTAAGGTCCATGATTCCCATCATAGTTTGTCCTCACTAAGATGTCTACCATTTCCACCATTTCTTCAAATGACATTTATGAGGCCTTATATCTCCTCCTCGATCTTGAAGTGGCTTGCTCTGGGTTTTCCTCATTGCTGCTCTCACCACACACCTGCTGTCTCGCTGCCATTTGGTCTCCCACTGCCCCGAAAGAGAAGAGGCTGGGAATACACTAGAAAGAAGGACAGGGGCGGAGTTTCACCCATGCGCAGTGTGTGTAAAGCCATAACGCACGGTCGATGTAACAGCTGTAGGAATGATCTGGGAGTGGAGGACGAACGATCGACATCTCCAAAAGGAAAGATAAAACGAAGGTACAATTGTAAATTGGGGCATCAGTGGTTAGTGGCCTATACTGCTTATAGATTGAGGCATATATAGGGACCAGATTATGAGTTTAGCCTGAGATTAGGGTTTGTCTTGTGTTGTGTCTTGCAGGCAAAATGGTGGATAAATTCACAGCCCTAGATTTTTTGCCCAAATTTATCCAGCAGTACCGGGAGCTGCCGTGTCTATGGCAGGTCAAAAGTAGGGATTACTCCAATAAAATCAAGAGGAAATCAACGATAGAGAAAATGTTAGAATTGGTGAAGCCTCTGTATCCCACGGCAGACAATTATTTGAAGAATTATTTGAAAATTGGTAGCCTGTGTAGTACATATAATAGTGAGCGCAAGAAGGTCATGGAATCTCAGAGATCGGGAACAGTTGTTGGGTACTAAACAGCCTGCGTTTTTTGTCAGACCAAACAGAACCACACCCATCACTCTCAACGCTTCCTTCCACATCGGCTGAGGCCACAACTCCTGATGTCCACCCTGGTCCTTCTACACAGGAAGATGTGGAGGAGCCCAGCTTGACCCAAGTATAGCATTTTTGAACATATTTGTAGGCAAAAATTGAATGATGTTAACTAGACGTTATTGATCCCAAATTTCTGCCTTAACAAAGTGGTTTACATATCAATAGACAGTAGTGGCCAAAAATAATTGGGACAAGAATGAAAAATGCTGCAGTCAGAATGATAGTCTTTTCTATTTGTTCACATTCAATTTGCAACAGTCATGAGCTCAAAATTGTGTGAGATTGATGACCAAAAACCTAAAAATATGTACCATTTTCATACACAGGAAAGTCTCAGTCAGGAGGAGCCTGTGTCCAGCAGCCAGACTGAGTCCCAGATTCCTCCCCTACACCCCCCTACTAAAAGGGCCAGGAAGACCAGAAACTTGGATGACGCCACAGCTACCTTCCTCCGGCATGCAACAAGTACCATTAGCATGGCACCAGATGCACAGGAGGCATTTGGCTGCATGACCGCCAATAAGCTGAAGGATATGGAGGAGGACCAACGCAGTATGTGTGAGTAGCTGATTCTGCAGCTCCTCAACAAGGGGAGGAGGGGCCAAATTACCCTGAAAACCCACATCTGCAAATTAGAGAACAATCCTCCACCACCTCCACAGACACCACAGCCACCCCACCCACCACAGCAGCATGGCGGCCCATGGCAAATGCAGCCCCGACACCCCCAACAAGTGAAAATTATGATTTGAGTTGTTCTACTTTTTTTGTGCAGAGAATGCATTTTTTTATTTAATTTAGTTTATTTGTGAGGAAGGAAGCGTTGAGATTGATGGCCTGGGTTCGGTCTGGTCTGGAAAAAAACGCAGGCTGTGGTAAGACCACAGCCTGGGGACATATATGTCATCTGCTGCTGCTCACGATCTCTCGGAGTCCAGGAACGTATTGTGCTCCCTATTCAAAAAAAATATTTATTTTGAAAAATACTTGGCTATGTGTTTTACGTAAAAAAAGGATAGTTTGTTTGTGAGTAGGCAGGTACATTTCAAAAATACAATGTCAAATTAACAAGGGACACCAACATAGTTGTATCTTTGAGCTTAAAAACTACAAGATAATAATGGTGTTGTGGTAACTTGACCCCAAAAAAAAGAGAAAAATTATTATTCTGAAGATCACTAGAAAAAAAAATTGAAATACGTTTGGCAGAACTCTGTCAATATCACCAGCAAAGCAGCTTCATTATTATACCATTATAAAGAAGCAGAGAATGTGAGTTGCATTGAGAGTTTTCATAATTTGCCGCGTCACGAATGTGATATCTCCATTACGAACGCTAGTTTTACAAGACCAAGCGCTTCCCGCTCATACTTGCTTCCAGGCATGTGTGTTTGTACTTTGGATTTTTGTCCGACGGACTTGTGTACACACGCTCGGAAAATCGGACAACACACATCACATTTGTCTGTGGAAATTTGAAAACCTGCTACCCAAAAAGTCCTACAATAATTGTCCGATGGAGCATACACACGGTCGGATTTACTGTCAACAGCCTGTCATCGAACATTTCCCGTTGGAAAGTCCGATCGCGTGTACGCAGCTTAACATTTACAAAAATATTGTATAAGATTGGGTAATCGACAAAACTTTTAAGGTATGTGCATTTCCATATTCTAATTGAGTTACATTTAGTCAGATAATTTCAGTCAAATGAAATTATCTTTTCATTTGATTGACATTGCAGGACGCATATGTTTACCAAACGTACAACCGCATGAGTTTTGATGCTGTATATTTTAAAGAGTTTTACGTCTTTTGGTACTTTGAAAGCCTGCACAAGGCAGTTCCCATACGTTTGAGGCCCATCAGGCCAAAAGAGCGCCACCAGTGACAATAACTTTTCCAAGTCACTACAAAGCCATGCAATGCCATTGAAAGTTAAGAGTGAACATTGAACAAATTATAATTCACAATCACAGCTGATCATCGCGTGAAACAGGAAGTGGTGGTAAACGGCTTTCCTCGGTTCACGCTGACAGGGAGAGCCGATCGGCGGCTTTCCCTGTCAGAGGAGGGTCTGTGCTGATAATCAGCACATGGGTTATCAGCACAGCCCCCATCAAAAGGTGCCCATCAGCTGCCAATCAGTGCCCAACACCTGCCAGCCTGTCCCCATAATAAATGCTTGTCAGTGCCCATAACAGTGCCGATCAGTGCCCACAACAGTGCCAATCAGTGCCCAAAAAAATGCCAATCAGTGCCCCATCAGTAATGCCTGTCAGTGCCTCATCGAAGTGCCAATCAGTGCCACTCAGTAATGCCTGTCAGTAGCTCCTCAACAGGGCTGCCTATCCAGTGCAACCTATCAGTGCCCATCAGTTCCGCCTATCAGTGCCGTCAGTGCTGCCTATCAGTGCCCATCAGTTTTTTGTTTTTTTTTTAATTGTCAGTCTTTTTTCGTTTATAGGGCAAAAATTAAAAACCACAGAGGTGATCAAATAACACCAAAAGAAAGCTCTATTTGTCGGAACAAAATGATAAAAATTTAGTTTGGGTACAGTGTTTCACGACCGCTCAATTCTCATTCAAAGTGAGTGCTAAAGTTGTCCTGGGCAAGAAGTGGGGAAAGTGCCATGTATGGATGTGGTTAAAAACTATTTTGTGCCACAAAAATGAATGTTTCAGCCAGTGTGGTTTTTGAGGTATTGGAATTCAAATTCAGAATATGTAACATCAAGCCCCGCCCACTTTGCACCCAATGTTATTAAAATTTAAAAACAAAGATAGCATTCGTTTGCACTGCATCTGTGCCTATTTGTGCTGCAAAAACAAACGTATGTGCTGGTTTGGTTTCAGAGATATTGCGCATTATAGTTGATGAAACCTCTCCCACTTTGCACCATATGTTATTACATTTAAAAACAATTATACAATGTGTTTGTGCTGCGTTTGTGCTGATTTGTACCACAAAAACAAACTTTCTGTTTGTTCGGTTTTTGAGATATTGGACATTCAACGTTAGATTATGTAACCTAAAGCCCCGCCCACTTTGCACTTTACATTTCAAAAACAAAGATACCATATTTATGCTGCATTGGCAGGAAAAACAAACATATTGGTATAGTGTATTTCTTTCATATAGCACTCTCATTTTTTATCAGAAAGAATGACTATTAGCTGAGAAAGAGGCATTTTTTTATTTTTATTTTTTTTAAATGTTTACATTTACATTTGATGCTGCTTTAATATTATTACATTTGTAACACTTTATAAATAATAAATGTTAATTTGTTTTGAAAGCCTGTTTCATGAGACTATTTCTTTTGTTAAAAATCATATTATTGTAATTTTTTTTATATAAAAACCTTCAAACATATATCAAATGCATTTGGAAGATAAGTTTTACCAACGTAAAAAAATTTAGTACGTTACAAGTTAATATCACTTAAAACAAACTAAGTAACCAAGTAACCAAGTAACCAAGTAATAGGCAGCACAGTGGTGTAGTGGTTAGCACTTTTGCCTAGCAGCAAAAGGGTCACTGGTTTGAATCCTGACCACAACGCTACCTGCCTGGAGTTTGCATATTCTTCTCTGTTCCTGCGTAGGATTCCTCCCACACTCCAAAGTCATGCTGGTGAGTTAATTGGTTCCTGTGTAAATTGGCCCTAATATGTGTATGTATGAATGTGAGTTAGTAATCTTAGATTGTAAGCTCCTTGAGGGCAGGGACTTATTTTGTACAATGTATATGTAAAGTGAAGGTGCTATATAAGTACTTGAAATAAGTTAATGTATGTGTTCCTAACCTAAACTTCTCTATAAACTGGGAAAAATGAGTTGGCTTTGGCTTTACTTGAACCTATGGCCTATAAACTGGAAAAATTGGGTTGGCTTTACTTAAAGTGGTTGTAAACCCTTACAATCCACTTTTGACTACAGGTAAGCCTATAATAAGGCTTACCTGTACCTATCCCCTGTATCTGCATGTGCCGGCGTCATCCGCACATGTGCACTGAAGCAATGGCATGTTTGTTCTGTTGCTTCAGTTAGTGTGCCGTTACCGGCGGCTACCGCACGGGAGTGATGTCATCGCGCCTCCGGCCAATCACAGCGCACAGAGAAAGTAACTCCAGAAGCGATGTAGCCAGCCAGAGCTGTGTACTGGGACCGCTGCAGGGGCTTCGATCTAAGGTGAGTATGCTATGCATACTAGCTCATTATGCTCTTCTCTTGCAGGTTTTTTTTTTTGGGGGGGGGGGTTTGTGGGTTTACAGCCACTTTAAAACTATAGTTCCAGACAAGTTAAGGCATGTATTCCTAAGTTAAAACACTATGGTCTATAAACTGAAAAAAATTGAATCGACTTTACTTAAAACAACAAAGTTGAAAACATGAAGAGTCTAATGAGTCAGACAAAAATAAGTTTAGTTGACAGTACTTAAAAAGCTGATGCAAATAGTTGCCTTTTTTTTGAGTAGACACAGCACCATATGTTTTACAGTGCACTAATCATGGGTGCAATACTTTACAGGCTCCTGTTAAAAAAAAATAATACATGTACACTTTTTTTTTATCTGCCAACTTTAAATCTAAACTTTAATTGTAGAAAACAAACATGCTTTTTGTGTCTGTACAGTTTCAAGTAGTCTACCCAGATACTATCACCTTGCTGCTGGTCAATTTGTTTATGAAGTGTTTCTGGAACAGTACCAGTGATATATCTTCAATTTGCATGAAGTGTGCAGGGCACAGAGGGGACAGGGCCCAATGTGCTCTCACCCACTGCACAACATGATTGGGTAATCAGGATTCAATTTAAATCTATAGGTAAGTGTAGTACCTATCTAAAAGCTGAAATCTGAATAGCAAGAGTGGGTTATAACATATCAAGTCTCCTGCTTTTTCATACAAAGAGCCTCTTGCCTTTTCAGATCTGTTAGTCACACTGTACAATGTAATTTGCTGATGTTATTGGTGAAAGAGAATATTATGTTACATAAAACGTTGCTTCATGCTGACCATACACATGGCACTCTTGTTTGCAGTTTGTTGCTTTGCGTTACAGTAATTTCCTAGTTTGACCAACAAAATAGTTAAATATGCAGTGCTATGAGTGCCAATTGAAATATATTTTGTTTACATATACCCTTGTATATTTCCATTATTTGTTCACACCATGAAGCTGACTAAATCTGTGAGTATTACATTGCTGTGGTTAAAATACGATGGAAACGTTCAAAATTTCTCTCCAAATAACCAAGCATATGGTTTATTACACACAGGTTTTTAATGTTTTTTTTTTTTTTTTTAAAGCCCAGTAAGCATTTCTTTACAACTGGTACATGCAAAACTAGTTTAAACTAAGAAATGAAAAACTCAGCAAAATATCAGCTTTGCTGAACATTGTACCGTATGTGTTTGAAAGGACCAATTGATTGTAATGGAATTGAATAGAATTGTAATGGAATATTTGTAATTGTTATTAGTAGGGAGGTAGCCTAGTGAAGAAAATGTACATTCCCTTGTTATGTGCTGCATAAACTGCAATGCTTTCTTATTGGCACAGTAATGTCGCACTAGGAAGGGGGGAAGGGGCAACAGAGAGAGGCAAATGGTGGGGTTCAATAATTTACCAATATTATGTTCCTCTAATGGGACCTTAAAGGCTCAATCTTTGCTTTCCCTGGCTCCCTGGCACATGGGATTATCACTGCTGGCCCAGTTGGCAAATGGATGTGTGGATTACATGGACTATTGTTAATGATATAGAAACTGCTCGTTATATGGGGAAAACTTACAAGGGGAACATCATTTGCTGCCATATTTAAGGGGTCCTATAGAGCCTGGATACTATCACAAACAATGTAAGTGGGAAATTTGGTTCTGTTTGGAAGCTAACATTAAGGGTGCAAAAAGTAAGAAGGGATGGATGTAGAGGACAAACAAAATTCAGGAATAATGGAGGCCTTAATAAATATATTGTTGGATGGATGTAGCTTGAGATTTATGCGTACCAATGGTCGCCTATGAGTAATCGGCCTCTGTGTGATTACATAGAAGGAAGTTCGGTATGATGTACAAGATAGTGTCATATACTGTATATGCTGTAAGTTGATAACTAAGTAGGTCCAAATGGCATATATGGAATTATGAACATATTTCCAATGATGTTGTTCTTTATTATAGTGTGGTACATTATCCCTGAAGACGATAGAAAAATGTAACAAATTTGAAAGGTTTTGGATTTCCCAGTACATGGACGAACTGTTAATCAGAGAGTATTTGGTTGAACAGTAGAAACCAGTCTGGGTGTACCACTCTATTGTTATAAGCAAAAATGACACAGTGACATTATATTTTTTGTAGTCATTGATTTTAGTAATGGATGTTCTTTAAAGATTGTAATAAAATGTAATTTTTTTTATTAAAAAAAGCTATAAAAGTCTTTTGGTTGCTCTTAAAGTCCCATTAAAGGAATGTAGTGTTGATAAATGATGTACTTGTAAGGGATGGTGGCAATTCCCACCCATAACTGAGTTGATTTTATGTTTTATTGTTGTAGTTCAATGGGACGTGCACCGATGAATCAACAGTAGAGTGGATTTTCAACTATTTGCTCATCTCAATTTACAGGTTTCCTTCCAGCACCTTCATCCCTTATTGAGTCTATTGAACCAAAAGTGTGGACATAGAAAAGCAGTCCAGCCATTGTTGCTAGTGTGTAAAATGATTTTGACATGATGGAAAACCTTAAAGTAAATAAATTCCCCTGTGGTATAATTTTCTTTCTAATCATAATTTGTACTGTTAATACATCAGCAAAGCACTGTTTTCCATAGTGACACATTGTGAAACTTTTCACTTAGAATCCAGCCTTAATTTGTTTTCCCCAAACCCTTACTATTCAATCACATATCTGTTTGCTACATCGTTGTTGGAAAATGTTTCTTATGCCATCATAGCTGACAATACTCTCACTGACTACTCACTGTTAGACAGTCAACACTAGCCAGCTATCCAAAATTGATTGCATTTCAGGTACTGTCCTTTCATCTGAGCACTCAACACTACAGTCAAAAAAATGTAGATCACACTGTGATTTGAATTATCTTTTCAAACGCACTGTGGTAAGGTGGGGACAGATCTCAGGGGACCAGCATGAAACTAATAAGATTTACTAATGGCTTGAGCTTTTGTAATTTGATGAGAAGTCTAAAAGAAGAAAAAAAATAGCCAAGCTTTTAATTGGATATTGATCTAAACAGATATTTTCTTCCTAAGTACCAGTGAGAATTAGCTATCTTAAAATCACTGGATACATTATATTTATCATGATTTCCTTATAACTGTGCTGAATACTTACATACAAATACATTAGTACTATAATTATTTAATAGATCAATTCAATTATGTTCCTCTGATTTTTAAAACACTGGTATGCCGCTTTACAGCAATTGCAAGGCTATTTAAAATGCTTAAATGTCCATTAATGTTTATACTTACACTTTAAGAATTTTATTATATTTATAATCTTCTGTATTGAGCAAGGAATAGATACTGCAATAAAGTGCATTTACCCATACACACAACAAAATGAGATTGCATGCATAATATATTCCAGTATGTTGATCTTAATTCAACGAATATATTTTATTGAATTCTGCTTAATAGCCTATAAAAAAAATTAAAAGAGCTGTGTTAAATATTTTGAGAAGTATGTTGTAGAAGTTAAAAAGCATGCCCTGTTTAGACATATTATAGGGGGACTCCTCCATTTTGTTTCTGAGGTTGTTTTTTTTTTCCTCGATTATCAATTTATACTTACAGTAAATGTACCTGTCTTTCACTTGTGCTTGTTCCCATATAGTGGAAGGTGGCCCTCTCATCATTGGCTCCCTATTTAGAGGTTTTAAATACAGAGGACAACACAGGTCAGCCATGGGGAATCTATGCACTGTGATCATGGATCTCTAAAGCTGTAGTTTTTTAAAAAAGGAAATTTAAAAAGGCCATAATTCATTGTTACCATAATGACTAATATGAATTGTTGTTTTTTTTTTTTTTTTATGCCATTAAACAAAAGGCTATAATCCGAAGTTTTGCTAGTGGTAACAATTACAATTTTGTGTGTGTGTTTGTGTGTTGTTTTTTTTTTTTTTTTTTTTTTTACAGTTTTTATGGGTCAGCTCCCCTAAATAGGTAATTTTATGTTAGTGATTCATCTAATATGATTTTGAATACATGCTACATAGCCAGTAAAATATTATACACAGTGTACCCTAGACCAGGAAAATATCCACTTGCCGACCGCCACATAGCAGATTTACTGTTACAGGATGGCCACGCCGTGTAGAATCACGTATATTTATATCATTATTTATGTCAGTACAGAAGACATGAATTCTGTGTTTTGTAAAGCAGAAACACTGATCCATGTCTTCCACTAGTAAAAGCACCTCTCCCACTACACTGAAACGTTAGCTAGGCACACGGTTAACCCTTTGATCACCTCTGATGGTAACCCCTTCTCTGCCAGTGTAATTAGTACAGTGACAGTGCATATTCTTAGCACAGATCACTGTAATAATGTCACTGGCCCCCAAAAAAGCTTCAAAAGTGTCAGGTGTCTAAACAGCATACTGTACATAGTTTCAAGTCTGGAGTTCTAGGTTTGACTTGGTAGGCAAAGAACAAATGTGTGCTTTTAAGTCCCAGTCCTCCTCCACTAGAGCAGGAGAGCAGGTATTTCCCTAAGAGCTAGGAGAGGGACTCCTTAAAGCTGAAAAATCAGGTTCTGAGGGCTCCATGGCTAGAGAGGTTTGTGTTATAGAAGATGTGGCTTGGAAAGGGTTACACTCACAGCATACTAGTTTCTTTGGTGATATGGGATCTGCTAGGTCTGGAGAGCTAAGCGAGAGAGCCTGGGGAAAGGAGACTGTGCAAGGACAGGAGGGATCCACTGTACAGGTTTCAAGCTGGTATGCAGGAGAACCCAGAGACTGCAGGAGGTACAGGCCCCAGAGCTGAGAGAAAGAGCTGTGTAGTGACAGAAAAGTCTCTGTCCTGAGGCTTACTAGGTGGGAGAGGGAGCTCAGCAAAAGCAGTGTCAGCCAGGCTGAGTGTGGAGCTGTGGGAGGCAGACCGCATGGCCATGCCCATGTCTGATCTGTCTGCTGCCACAGGGTGGCGGCTGTTTGTGAAGCGGGCACTAATTCCTCCTGAGGGTGCCTGATGAGGCTCCCACTCTCTTATTTCCTATAGTGCCATGTAGAAAGCCCTGTGGGGTCTGAGATGCTCTAAAAAGAGCGAGAAAGGAAAGGCAATCAGCAAGCCACGCCCCCTCAACAGCATGTTGTATACCTGCAAGTTATATATCCATGTGTATCCAAGCGCACTGTTCCATGTGAGTGACATTTTTTGATTTAGAATTTTTAATATGGTAAAACATGATGATGACCTTTTATGATTCTACTTAAACCTGGTTTGCTGGAGGATTTATTTTGCTGAAGCAGAGGCAGCTGGTGAAGCAGACAATATTCTATACCAGTTTATTTGTCCCCAGGGTGGGGAAAGAGTGCAGTGACTCTCTGAGGTATAACATGGAGGTGAGCACATCTCTGGTGGTGGATATCACATGGTGCAGTGTTATTGGATATGTATTTGTACAAGCAGGATGTTTCTCATAGACAGAGTTTATTTTATTATATTTTAGAGTTGGAGAGACATTTTTGTATCGACTTGATATTCACACAACGGAGGCTCTGCTCATCATCATGCTATACATATACATATATACTGTGTGTATATATATATATATATATATATATATATATATATATATATATATATATATATACACAGTGGGAATGGAAAGTATTCAGACCCCCTTAAATTTTCACTCTTTGTTATATTGCAGCCATTTTCTAAAATCATTTAAGTTCATTTTTTTCCTCATTAATGTACACACAGCACCCCATATTGACAGAAAAACACAGAATTGTTGACATTTTTGCAGATTTATTAAAAAAGAAAAACTGAAATATCACATGGTCCTAAGTATTCAGACCCTTTGCTCAGTATTTAGTAAAAGCACCCTTTTGATCCATTCAAGAACAATCACGGAGTTGTTGTGAAGCCACTCCTTCGTTATTTTAGCTGTGTGCTTATGGTCATTGTCTCGTTGGAGGGTAAACCTTCGGCCCAGTCTGAGGTCCTGAGCACTCTGGAGAAGGTTTTCGTCCAGGATATTCCTGTACTTGGCCGCATTCATCTTTCCCTCAATTGCAACCAGTCGTCCTGTCCCTGCAGCTGAAAAACATCCCCACAGCATGATGCTGCCACCACCATGCTTCAATGTTGGGACTGTATTAGACAGGTGATGAGCAGTGCCTGGTTTTCTCCACACTGCTTAGAATTAAGGCCAAAAAGTTATATCTCAGTCTCATCAGACCAAAGAATCTTATTTATCACCATCTTGGAGTCCTTCAGGACAGCACCTGAGTTAAATATATGAGTGTCACAGCAAAGGGTCTGAATACTTAGGACCATGTGATATTTCAGTTTTTCTTTTTTAATAAATCTGCAAAAATGTCAACAATTCTGTGTTTTTCTGTCAACATGGGGTGCTGTGTATACATTAATGAGGAAAAAAATGAACTTAAATGATTTTACAATATAACAAAGAGTTAAAAATTTAAGTTTAAGTTTAAATTTATTGCACATAGGGCACTTAGCAGTTTTTTGATGTTCTTTTATGCACAATATATACAGTATCTCACAAAAGTGAGTACACCCCTCACATTTTTGTAAATATTTTATTATATCTTTTCATGTGACAACAATGAAGAAATGACACTTCGCTACAATGTAAAGTAGTGAGTGTACAGCTTGTTTACAGTGTAAATTTGCTGTCCCCTAAAAATAACTCAACACATAGCCATTAATGTCTAAACCATTGGCAACAAAAGTGAGTACACCCCTAAGTGAAAATGTCCAAATCGGGCCCAAAGTGTCAATATTTTTTGTGGTAACCATTATTTTCCAGCACTGCCTTAACCCTCTTGGGCATGGAGTTCACCAGAACTTCACAGGATTCCATTGGAGTCCTCTTCTACTCCTCCATGAAATGTGAAGGGTGTATCCACTTTTGTGAGATACTGTACATTTGTTTATGTGCTATGTATCACATTTGCAGTAAACTTAGGGGTGGATTTACTTAAACTGGAGAATGCAAAATCTGGTGTAGCTGTGCATGCTAGCCAATCAGCTTCTAAATTAAGCATGTTCAATTTAAGCTTTGACAAAAAAAAAAAAAACGGAAGCTGGTTTCTATGCAGAGCTGCACTATTTCTTGCACACTCCAATTTTAGTAAATCACCCCTGTGTCATTTTGTTTGAGTTATATACCAGTTATTAAGGTGTCAGCAGCATAAGTAGGATAAAGCATTCTGGTGATTCACATTCAAAGGGGGTTTCCACCACTATTCACCTATGTTAGTTTATTAAGGGTACAGTGCTAAACTTTTTGATTATTAAGTTCTATTTGGTGTGAGAACACATTTCAGTGATTAGCAGCAAGCCAACTATGTATGGCAATCATTTTATTTATATATATATAGTGTTTCACTAGTAGTAGCGCTGTGGTATTTGCACAAAATATTTTCCCATTAGTGCCAGATATGTTTTAATTTTCAACAAAATTGTAATGAATTTTCAATGAGTACATTAGTAACATGTAATCATGTTAACAGTGTATTGTAGATAATAACATAAGATTGAATTGAGACCAGGTGTGGCTCCTCACATGTTCTGAAGATAGCTAGTTTATATTGTCTGTGAACATTAAGGACTTTGATGCAAGGATATCTAGTCCCAAACTATGGTGTCACTTAATCACATACTGTAAGTGCTAGGTTTGTCAATAGGTACAGTGCCTTGAAAAAGTATTCATACTCCTTTAAATTTTCCACATTTTGTCATGTTACAACCAAAAACGTAAATGTATTTTATTGGGATTTTTTGTAATAGACCAACACAAAGTGGCAAATAATTGTGAAGTGGAAGGAAAATGATAAATGGTTTTCAAATATTTTTACAAATAAATATGTGAAAAGTGTGGCATGCTTTTGTATTCAGCCCCCCTGAGTCAATACTTTGTAGAACCACCTTTCACTGCAATTACAGCTGCAAGTCTTTTTAGGGATATATCTACCAGCTTTGCACATCTAGAGAATGACATTTTTTGCCCATTCTTCTTTGCAAAATAGCTTAAGCTCTGTCAGATTGGACGGAGAGTATCTGTGAACAGCCATTTTAAAGTCTTGCCACATATTCTCAATTGGATTTGGGTCTGGACTTTGACTGGGCCATTCTAACACATGAATATGATTTGATCTAAACCATTCCATTGTAGCTCTGGCTGTATGTTTAGGATCAATGTCCTGCTGGAAGGTGATCCTCCACCCCAGGCTCAAGTCTTTTGCAGACTCTAACAGGTATTCTTCTAAGATTGCCCTGTATTTGGCTCAATCCATCTTCCCATCAACTCTGACCAGCTTCTCTGTCCCTGCTGAAAAAAAAGCATCCCCACAACATGATGCTGCCTCCACCATGTCTTCCGGTGGGGATGGTGTGTTCAGGGTGATGTGCAGTGTTAGTTTTCCACCACACATAGATAGCGTTTTGCTTTTAGGTCAAAAAGTTCAATTTTGGTCTCATCTGACCAGAGCGCCTTCTTCCACATGTTTTCTGTGTCCCCCACATGGCTTCTCACAAATTACAAACAGGACTTCATATGGCTTTCTTTCAACAATAGCTTTCTTTTTGCCACTCTTCCATAAAGGCCAGATTTGTGGAGTGCACGACTAATAGTTGTGCTGTGGACAATTTCTCCCACCGGAGCTGTGGATCTCTGCAGCTCCTCCAGAGTTACCATGGGCCTCTTGGCTGCTTCTCTGATTAATGCTCCCCTTGCCTGGCCTGTCAGTTTAGGTGGACAGCCATTTCTTGGTAGGTTTGCAGTCATGCCATACTCTTTCCATTTTCACATATGATGGAGAACAGGGCTCTGTGAGATGTTCAAAGCTTGGGATATTTTTTAATAACCTAACCCTGCTTTAAACTTCTCCACAACTGTATCCCTGACCTGCCTGGTGTGTTCCTTGGCCTTCATGATGCTGTTTGTTCACTAAGGTTCTCTAATAAACCTTCGAGGGCTTCACAGAACAGCTGTATTTATACTGAGATTAAATTACACACAGGTGGACTTTATTTACTAATTTGGTGACTGCTGTAGGCAATTGGTTCCACTAGATTTTAGTTAGGGGTATCAGTGTAAAGGGGGCTGAATACAAATGCACACCACACTTTTCAGATATTTATAAAATAATTGGAAAACCGTTTATCATTTTCCTTTCACTTAACAATTATGTGCCACTTTGTTATAGTCTATCAAATAAAATCCCAATAAAAAACATTTACGTTTTTGGTTGTAACATGACAAAATGTGGAAAATTTCAAGGGGTATGAATACTTTTTCAAGGCACTGTGTAGGTGTCTATAAAGAACCAAAAAATAGGAAAATACTTTGAAATAAAAAGTGATAAATAGAGCATGGGATTGGAGTGCTGGCATAAGGAGGAGGGGGCTTTCAAGAGTCCCCTGATTGTTTCATTCCAGAGCAGTATGCTATAAAGAAGTTAGGCTATCTGGCAGAAAGGATATGTGGGCATATTGTTTACAGTGCCAAATATGTTTTTAGAATTTAAAAACAAGATTTATTAGAAGTAAAGTTCAATAAAAAACAATAAATCTCAGGGCAAAAAAGGTTCCTCCTTCATCAGAGATACAGGAGGATAATATAAAATGTACAGTATAATCATTGGAGTCTTAAGAGTCGGTATTCCTATACTGGTGGTTATTTACCAGCTACAGAATTCACTGAAAGTAGAAGAACAAGCACATGGAACCAGTTGAATGTGCTCCAGAGCGCATGTGCTGACACGGAGCATGCTGATAGGAGGAGGTGGCAGAGCGAGAGAGATATGAGCTCATCAGTGTTTTGCTTCTCCTTTCACTATCCAGAGGCTGGGGAGGGAGAAGAACTGCAAGTGTTACTTGAAGCGGTTGTAAACCCTCAAGGTTTTTTACCTTAAGGCATTGCATGCATAAGGTGAAAAACCTTATGTAGTGCAGCAGCCCCGAAGAGCCCTCCTGTTACTTACCTGAACCCAATCTTTCCTTCAACGGGGGCGAGCTCAGAAGCTCCAGCCACTGTCTCGGGTCCTCACTGGATAGATTGATAACAGCAGAAGCCATTGGCTCCTGCTGCTGTCAATCAAATCCAGTTACATAAGAGTCGGAGGGTGGGGCCGAGTCATGCTGTCTTTGTCAATGGACGCAGCAGCAGGACTCAGGAGCGTGCCCACAAGAGTGCCCCCATGGAAAGTGGCTCTCCATGAGGGCACTCAAGAAAAGGAGGAGCCAGGAATGCTGCTGAGGGACCCCAGAAGAGGAAGATCGGGGCCGCTTTGTGCAAAACCCTTGCACAGAGGAGGTAAGTATGACATGTTTGTTACTTTTTTCAAAAAAAAAGAAAGAACCTTTACAACCCCTTTAACTTCAGCAGAGAAAATCAGGTATCATTTCTAACCAGACAAGGCTGTGATTTGTAGAAAAGTCGTGTAAATCTCAGGATTGGGTAGACAAAATTACAAATCTTTTAGCAGGAAAAAAGCTCCTATGTGTGTATTTAATCTATGTATTTACACGTTTGCTTAGAGTTTGGCTTTAAGTATCACTTTTTTTTCTTCTTACAAGATCTATGGTTTGTTTCTTCTTTACTTAAAAAAAATTATAAAAGGCAGTCTTTTCTATCTTACAGCTATAGTGCACATTCAATCTTGCATTGTGCAATAAACTATTAGTTGTTTACTTGGAGAAAGTGGTTGCCAGTACAAGATGTGTCATTAACAATCCTAACACAGACTAACAGCTCTACAGCTCTAGTCCCGATAAATTTCATCTTGACAAATGTGAAGCACATTTAAGTACTAGTACAAATGTGTGCTAACCTTTTTAAGTTATAGAACATTGCCAGCATGTACAGTATAGATGAAACACTTATTTTTTTGCAGACAAAATTATAAGCTGTGTTTTATTTATTTCCTCTGTTTTTCCTTTTTTTATGTTTTCTTCAAGTATTATTTTACAAGAATAACTACAAATTGCACTGAAACTGCTATATACTAATGTGTCTCTTCAGATAAGGAAACAATAACAAACATTTATTCTGACTCTTTCACTTGCATCTAGCATAGCTACCTTACCAGACAGATCCACATAGGCATAGTACATGCTTTACAACCTCATAGGGAGCCTTTGCTTCAATACCTGCAGATAAATAGAGTTGATGTGTATTTTCAGGTCATACATAGGGATTTCAAATAATCACAACTCAAACATATTCTTTTTTTTTCAAGTATATTATATTATTTATTATAATTACCAAAAATAATACAATGATAGCAGCTAAATTTTACATAGCCCGATTAATGGAGTGTAGGGGTATATACAAAGCACTGCAATCCATTACAAATTATTATAACCTAAATTTTACTAATTATATTAGAACAATGTAAACTGAATAAACCACAATGTTTGCCCTTCACTCACTTTGTACCGCCTTTTATAGTTTATTAAATGCTAGTTCCACATAACACTGAAGATAGGGTGTGTAGAATCTAGTATATTAATGTGTAGGTTTATCGTTTAGACAGATGCAATAATATAAATAGTTCCAATTGGATATCATACCCAAAGATACCATCCAGGAATTGCAGACTCAAACAGAAACAGTCTATTGCAAGCAGAATATAATATTAAGAAATAAAGAAACATGAAGCAATATATAATTGATAAAATGTCTACTTCTCCACACAATGCAGTGTCGAATATGACAAGATTGCAGATATTGCGAGGAGAAAGATGTGTCCTGCTCCATCATCCCCCTGAAAGACCCCATCATGTGGACATCAGGACATTGCAGGAGCTCATTCATGGAGCAGGTGGGGTTTCAGAGCCTCAAGTGTCATTAGGGACCAGGCTGCCTGAACCTGGAAAAGGCAGACAGCTTAGAAGGCCCAAGATGGTGGTTTGGTACATAGGAACAGACAGCTGAACAACAGATCACTGCAGGACAACACTGGATCAACTGGCAGGTCAGTGTGTATTTTCAAGAGAATGTAATATAAGGCCCCTTACACACAGGGCAAGCTCTGGTGGAGCCCGCTTGCCCAGCAGAGAATCTGTCGGCTGATCCCCACTGAGCAGGTGGATGGGTGGTCTGCAGAGGTGGCTCTAGACTTTGTGAGGCCTTTGGAAAACTTAGACGTGAGGCCCCACTCACATTCATAATGGGAAAAATAATTCAAGCAATAAAAAATAACTGTATGTCCCCCCACAGTGCTGCCGGCTTCCCTCCTCATCTCTCCTGCTGACTGCTGTGGGAGATCTTCAGGAAAAGGGGCTGGTAAATATGTCATTTACCAGCCCCTTCCTTTTCTAAATGAACATAGTGAGTGTGTGACTGTGTTTACTCTGCTTTGGTTCATTCATCTGCAGTGCAGCTGAGGCTGCAGAGAAAGGGGTTTGGTAATGTTTCCTCAGTCCCTTTCTTGGCCTAAAAATTGAGACTTCTCACCAAAAACATAATTTCTTTTTTTAATGTAAATAATAATAAAACGTAAAATATGTAGCATAATTGAGCCACGGTCACTATATGCCACAGCTCACATCTCCCTAGTAGGGGCCTCAGTGCATTACTTTGCCCATGATGCTATTATGATGGACCTGTACAATGGTGTGTAGGAGAGGAAAGTGGAGGGTATGACAGTGGGTAGTATGTACATTAGAGGGGTGCGGAGTCTATGGGGGTGGGTAGTATAACATGAGAGGGATGCGGAGTGTATGTGGGGGGTAGTATGACATGAGAGGGGTGTGAAGTGTATGTGGGGGGTAGTATGACATGAGAGGGGTGCGGAGTGTATGTGGGGGGTAGTATGACATGAGAGCGGTGTGGAGTGTATGTGGGGGGTAGTATGACATGAGAGGGGTGCGGAGTGTATGTGGGGGGTAGTATGACATAAGAGGGGTGTGGAGTGCATGTGGGGGGTAGTATGACATGAGAGAGGTGCAAAATATATGTGGGGGGGTAGTATGACATGAGAGGGGTGTGGAGTGTATGTGGGGGGTAGTATGACATGAGAGAGGTGCGAAATGTATGTGGGGGGTAGTATGACATGAGAGGGGTGCGGAGTGTATGTGGGGGGTGGTATGACATGAGAGGGATGCAGAGTGTATGTGGGGGGTAGTATGACATGAGAGGAGTGCGGAGTATATGTGGGGGTAGTATGACATGAGATGGGTGCGGAGTTTATGTGGGGGGTGGTATGACATGAGAGGTATGCAGAGTGTATGTGGGGGGTAGTATTACATGAGAGGGGTGTGGAGTGTATGTGGGGGGTAGTATGACATGAGAGGGGTGTGGAGTGCATGTGGGGGGGTAGTATGACATGAGAGAGCTGCGAAATGTATGTGGAGGGTAGTATGACATGAAAGGGCTGTGGAGTGTATGTGGGGGTAATATGACATGAGAGGGATGCGGAGTGTATGGGGGTGGGTAATATGTACATGGGAGAGGTGCGGAGTGTATGGTGGGGGGTAGTATGTACATGAGAGGTGTGCAGAGTTTATGGTGGGGGGTACTATGTACATGAGAGGGGTGCAGAGTGTATGGTGATGGGTAATATGTACATGAGAGGGGTGCAAAGTGGATGGCGGTGGGTAGTATGTACATGAGAGGGGTGCAGAGTGTATAGTGGTGGGTAGTATGTACATGAGAGGGGTGCGAAGTGTATGGTGGTGGGTAGTATGTACATGAGAGGGGTGAAGAGTGTATGGGGGTGGGTAGTATGTACATAAGAGAGGTGCGGAGTATATGTGGGGGTAGTATGACATGTGAGGGGTGCAGAGTGTATGGGGGTGGGTAATATGTACATGGGAGGGGTGCGGAGTGTATGGTGGGGGGTAGTATGTACATTAGAGGGGTGCAGAGTGTATGGTGGTGGGTAGTATGTACATGAGAGGGGTACGAAGTGTATGGCGGTGGGTGGTATGTACATGAGAGGGGTGCAGAGTGTATGGGGGTGGGTAGTATGTACATGAGAGAGGTGCAGAGTGTATGGTGATGAGTAGCATGTATATGAGAGGGGTGCACAGTGTATAGGGGGTGGGTAGTATGTTCATGAGAGGGGTGCGGAGTGTATGGCGGTGGGTAGTATGTACATGAGAGAGGTACAGAGTGTATGTGGGGGTAGTATGACATGACAGGGGTGTGGAGTGTATGGTGGGGGGTAGTATGTACATGTGTATGGTGGGGGGAAGTATACACATGAGAGGGGTGCACATGGTAGAAAAGTGGTATATGGTGTGAACGGGCTCCAATATATTGCTCCATCAAAGCAGAGGCCACCTTGCAGTGGCATGCATAGAGCAACTGATGTTAGCAGCACAGTACCAGAACTGGTCTCCTAGCCTGCTACAGACACTGCTCTCACTACCCCCTCCCCCATCTCAAGTCCCTGCACACAAGTCCCTGCACACAAGTTCCTGTACAAAGCTATAGAAAATCTATAACTACAGGTGAAAAATATGCAAGATAGATTGATTCTGGACTTTTTACAATTTCAATAAATACAATCACAAGTGCAAATATCAATAAAGTTACAAACATGTAAACATATGGTGTGCATCAGTAGCCTATACTGCACACTTAGAGTGTCACTGAACAATGGTAAAAATAAACAATATTATACTAATTAATAGCACTCTGATGACCCGGCCCAGTCCTAGAAGACTTCACTTACCTTAAATAATGGACACTGGAGCTGCTGGTTTTCCTGGGGTTGGCTATTGGTCCTAATTCCTGTCTGCTGGTCCTGATTCCTGGCTGCTGGTCCTGGGGCCTGGCTTCTGGGCTTGAGCTGCTGGTCCTGAGGTTCTGCTGCTGGTCCTGGGGTCTGGCTGCTGGGGCCTGGCTGCTGGGGCCTGGGGACTGGCTGCTGGGGTATGGTTGCTGAAGCCTGGGGTCTGGGAGCTGGGGCCTGGCCTTGGCTGCTGGGGCTGGAGCTGGGGCCTGGCTGGCCCTCTTTGTTGCTAGAGCTTTGGGAGGGGAAAGGGCAAACAGAGCGGATCCTTTCGCAGACAGTTTGCCCTAAAATAAAGGGCTCATGCAGGCGGTGCACGTCATTAATGTCATGTGATGTTAAGGCATTGCATGCCTCCGTGCACTGTCTGGGACCTCCTCCCCCTTCTGGCTCCATTACTATCTCCCGGTTAGAATCTAAGTGATGCGGTGCCAGGCCCAGGGAGGCAGCATGCGGCTGAATGTAAGTGAGTTATACTTGAGCTTCGGCTCACCCTCTGCCTCAGCTTATAGCGCCTGGGCCCGGTGCACCCTGTGCACACACCCAGGGTCGGCCCTGCTAAAAGATAAGGAGGATGGATGGAGAGAAAAAGAAGGAAAAGGGTTAAGTTACCATTTACAAAAACAAGTTTCAGACAGTTCTCTCTGCCTATGAGTGTACAGTCTTAAACATTAAGACTTAAGTAAGTATACAGTCTTAAACAGTGGATATACAGTATTCAAGAATATATCCATTGTAATACCAAATTTCATTTTTATTTAGTTTTTTTACAGTATGTAGGATTGCTAAACATCTTTGTGATGCTAACAACCCTGAGGCAAAACACATCTGCAATGTGTCATAAAACTTTTTTAATTCTCCATGTCAGACATAATCCTAACTTCACCTTTCAAGGAATAGAGAGAGTATATTCAAATGTGAGAGGTGGCAATTTATGGAAAAAGCTGCTGAATTGTGAGACATATTGAATTATCACCTTGAGCACCTATTCACCAAAGGGGCTTTTATCAGATGATGACTTAAAGAGCAGTGGGGTAGCCCTCTGTATGTTTAAGAATTTAGGTTATTCTATATTTGTTTAATGTGTATTAATCCCTCCATTTTCAGCCACATTATTCTAGTGCGCCTCTATACTACTTGTACACTACTTGTAAAGTTGCTACAATAAAGTATCCATCAAGAGTGCTGATCTCCCTGTTTGTGTATCCAAGATGGCATAAAACTGTGATCTGAGCATTTTTTGTTTGAAGGAGGTCATATAGATAAGGTGATCCGTTTCTTCTTTGTATATGTTTTAAATTCCTACTGTATATCCAGGGCCGATACTAGGGGTGGGCGGCAGGGGCAGCTGCCCTGGGCAGTATGATTTGGTGTGGGAAGAGAGTGCAGTTTGCGAGCACAGGCCTGCCCAGTACAGAATATGCTGCCAAATGTAACACAGAAGACAGAGAGCGGCTTTGTCCCTGCATCGTAGCACTACAATTGCACCCCTGTCTGCACAGGGCACTGTACTATTCTCTGAGCAACATCAGGTTGGGAAGGAATCATGTGTCAGTGCTTTTCTGATTGATTCTTGATTCACAACTTTCCTGCTCCCCTCCTTGCCTGAACAGCGGCCTCTCTCCCCCCTCTCCAGTCATGTCTATCTCTCCTGCTTTATCTTTCACAGTGTCCCGATATGGGAGATCACAACCTCCAACCTCACCTACGAACGTTAGAACCCCATTGAAGTCTATGGGACTCGAACGTTCAAAATCAAAAGTGCTAATTTTAAAGGCTAATTTGCATGGTATTGTCCTAAAAAGGGTTTGGGGACCCGGGTCCTACCCAAGGGGACATGTATCAATGGAAAAAAAAATTAAAAACGGACGTTTTTTCAGGAGCAGTGATTTTAATGATGCTTAAAGTGAAAAAAAAAGTAAAATATTCCTTTAAATATCGTACCTGGGGGTGTCTATAGTATACCTATAAAGTGGCGCGTGTTTCCCGTGCTTAGAACAGTCCTTTAATGTAATGTCCAATCCCTGTAATATGGATGAAAATCAGTGAGACAAACGGCATGGGTACCCCCCCCCCCAGTCCATTACCAGGCCCTTTGGGTCTTGTATGGATATTAAGGGGAACCCCACACCCAAATTAAAAAAAGGAAAGGCGCTGGGCCCCAGGCCCTCTGAACAGCAGTATACAGGCGGTGCAAACAAGGCAGGGACTGTAGGTTTGTTGTTTTTTTTGAAAAATAATCCTCCCTCCAGGGAGGGAGGGAGGATTATTTTCATCCTTAATTTTTGTATTATTGTAAATTTGTTCATATATGAACTTTTCTACCTGAGGGTTTCTAATAAAGATAGTTAAGCTAAACATCAGTGTGTCCTCTCTGAAGAAACTGCTTTTTGGAAAAATCTTTTTTCCGACATCTTTTTGTGTATGCTGTTGGTTAAGTTCAGAGGACAATTACCCTGTTTTATGTGGTTTTTTTCACGATCTATAGTCTGTGGTAATGATATACGCAGGTGTGTATATTTGAGCAGGTAATTGGCAAGCCGTTAGTAAAGCTCATACACACCCGCGCTTGATTGGCAACGTCAGCGGTCTTTTTTCTTTTGTTTATACTATTGTAATTACATGCCCCTGTTGAACAGGGTCAGAAAAATTGGGCCTTTGGTGGTGTTGGTGGTGGTGCTGGTGCCACAACACTGTAAGTCCTAACAGTTACTCTTGGTGGGTGCAGAAACAGGCCCTGCTATGAAATATTAGATCAAGAATTGTAATTACATGCACCTGTTGAACAGGAGCAGAAAAATTGGGCCTTTGGTGGTGGTGTTGCCACAACACTGTAAGTCCTCAGAGTTACTCTTGGTGGGAGCTGGAACGGGTCCTGCTGTGAAATATTAGATCAAGGATTGTAATTACATGCCCCTTTGTTGAACAGGGGCAGAAAAATTGGGCCTTAGGAACTGGTGCCACAACACTGCAACCCCTCACAGATACTCTAGTTGGAGCACAGGAATGAGCCCTCCTGTAAAATACTACATCAAAAATTGTAATTACACGCCCCTGTTTAACAGGGGCTGACAAAGTGGGCCTTAGGCACTAGTGCTGGTGCCACAACACTGCAACCCCTCACCGATAATCTAGTTGGAGCGCAGGAACAAGCCCTGCTGCAAAGTATTGCATTACAAATTGTAATTACACGGCCCTGTTACACAGGGGCTGAAAAATTGGTCCTTAGCCACAGGTGGCGGCACCCAGAACCAAAAATATTCTTACAAGCTATCAGCCTGACTATTGAGGAGGAAGAGGATAGTCACTCAGCATAACAGGATAGTCGCTCAGCATCAGCATAGGCAGTCTTGAAGGCATCTGACATTTAAAAAAAATTATTTGGTTACATTAGCATCAGGTGCTTGGTAGCTGGTGGTGATCCAAGACTGATTCATTTTTATGAAGGTCAGTCAATTGACTGAGTCGGTGGACAGGCGCACCCTGTGATCGGTTACAAAACCTCCAGGAGCACTGAATGTGCAATCCGAAAGAATGCTGGATGCAGGACAGGCCAGTAGCTCAATTGCATACTGTGCAAGCTCTGGCCAGTGATCCATCCTCAAGACCTAGTAACCAAGAGGATTTTCGGTGGGAAAGGTGTCCAAGTCATATCTTGACCCTAGGTATTCCTGCACCATGTAAAACAGATGCTGGCGATGGTTGCTGGAACCGATCATACATTGGGGCTGCGGACGAAAAAATTGTCTGAACGCATCGGTCAGGCGGCCACCTTCTCCACCCCTCCTTCTTTGACTGACCGAAGCCTCAGCAACACGTTGTCCAGGAACAGGAGTTTGTAACCTCCCAGTCTCTGGTAACGCGTTGCACAGACCTTTCTGCGAGGCCTCCTGAAGATGTTTCATCCTCTGCTCCCTCTGCGATGGCAAGATAAGGTCCGCAACCTTACCCTTGTAAAGTGGATCAAGGAGGGTTGCTAGCCAGTATTCAACCCTCTCTTTTATACCATGAATATGTGGATCCTTCCGCAGGCTTTGCAGGATCAGGGAGGCCATGCAGCATAGGTTTGCTGAGGCATTTGATCCGGAGTCCTCTGGGTCACTAAGGACGACATGATCCGCAGCCACCTCCTCCCAGCCACGTACAAGTCCATGGATTTCTTGGGACTGTAAATGATCCCTTAAAGACTGCTGCTGATGCTGAGTGCCAGGGTCCACCTCCATGCTGACACAATCCTCCTCTTCCTCCTCCTCCTTCTCGTCCTCTTCCTGTGTGATTGGCGGGCACACAGGAACACTGTCTGGATAAAGGGGGCCTTGAGAGCTTCCTGCCACTGTTCTGCCTCAAGTGCCCTGTCCATTATTCCACATAGCGTGTGCTCCAACAGGTGGACAAGGGGGACAGTGTCACTGATGCATGCACTGTCACTGCTCACCATCTTTGTGGCCTCCTCAAATGGTTACAGGACAGTGCATGCATCCCTGATCATGGCCCACTGGCGTGGGGAAAAAAAACAAGCTCCCCTGACCCTGTCCTGGTGCCATAGTCGCACAGGTACTCATTGATGGCCCTCTGCTGCGTGTGCAGCTGCTGCAGCATGGTCAACGTTGAGTTCCATCTGGTGGGCATGTCACAGATTAGGCGGTTCTTGGGCAGGTTAAATTGCTTTTGGAGGTCAGCCAGCCGAGCACTGGCATTATATGACCTGCGGAAATGCACACAGACTTTCCTGACCTATCTCAGGACATCCTGTAAGCCCGGGTACTTGCCCAAGAACTGCTGCAACACCAAGTTAAGCACGTGATCCAAACAGGGCACATGGGCCACTTGTCCCTGTCAGAGGGCGGAGAGGAGGTTGGTGCCATTGTCGCAAACCACCATACCTGCCTTAAGCTGGCGTGGCGTCAACCACCTCTGAACCTGCCCCTGCAGAGCTGACAGAATCTCTGCCCCAGTGTGGCTACTGTCCCCCAAGCACACCAGCTCAAGCACCGCATGGCATCTTTTGGCCTGCATGCTTACGTAGCTCCTTGAATGCCTACAGAGCACCGCTGGTTCCAAAGTCAAATCAGCACAGGAAGAGGCCACGGAGGAAGAAGAAGAGGAGGGGGTGGAGGAGAGAGGTGTGGCAGAATCACCACTAGTAGTATTTTGGAGGCGTGGTGGCAGAACAACCTCCAACACTACTGCACCTTGTCCTGCATCCTTCCCAGCCTCCAGAAGAGTCACCCAGTGCGCGATGAAAGATAGGTAACGTCCCTGTCCATGCCTGCTGGACCATGAGTCAGCGGTAATATGCACCTTACCGCTGACCGCCCTGTCCAGCAAGGCCAAGACATTGCCTTCCACATGCCGCTAGAGAGCCGGAATCGCCTTCCATGAGAAAAAGTGGCATTTGGGAACCTGCCACTGAGGAACCGCACATTCCACAAACTCATGGAAGGGGGCAGAGTCTACCAAAAGGCAGCAGTTGAAGTGCTAGCAATTTAGCCAAGCTAGCATTCAACCGCTGGGCATGTGGATGGCTGGGAGCAAACTTCTTTCGGCGGTGCAGCAGCTGGGGCAGGGAAATTTGCCTGGTACAATCTGACATTGGTGTACCAATAGCAGATTGCCCCCAAGTACTTGGCTGTGACACACCTAATTCTACACCTTCATTCCTCTCAGTGCGGGTCTCAGAGAGGACTGAGGGTATAGTGGGGTTGGAGATCCCAGCTGATGAGGAGCAAGGAGAGGTCCTCTTTGTTCTTTGGTGTGGGTCTTTTAAGTACGCTTGCCAACGAACTCCATGGCAGGTCAACATATGTCTGGTCAAGCATGTGGTGCCCAAGCAGGAGATGCTTTGGCCACGAGAGATACGCTTGAGACATATGTTGCAAATAGCAGCAGTGGAATCTGATGCACTCGTCTCAAAAAAGGCCCACACCAAAGAACTTTTGGAATAACGCGCAGAGACAGCAGCGCCCTGCACATGCGGAGCTCTGCGGTGTGATGCAGTTGGTGTGCTGCCCTTAAGCTGACCCCTGGAGGGCATCCTGCCTCGTTGCTGATGTATCTCCTCCTCCTCCTCTCTCCTATCATGCACCCACGTGGAGTCAGTGACCTCATCATCCCCTCCCTCCTCATCACTGGAGCAAAGCTGGCAGTATGCTGCAGCTGGGGAAACATGACTGCCAGATTTCTTTCCTTCTTGGGCACCCCCTCTCTCTGGGCTCATGTTACTGCCTTCCTCTAGCTGGGTACCATCATCGGAGCCTTCAAAATGCTGGGCATCCTCCTGGATCATGTACCCAACACTGTGTTCAAACAATTCAGGGGACTCCTCAGCAGGACATGGTGGGGCTAGGGAAGGAGTGACTGATGCCATTGAGCCAAGGGAAGAGGCCGCGTTGGCAGCTGCTTTGCCAGACAAAGTACCCTAAGCCTGAGTGAGAGAGGATGAGGAGGATGAGGACAGCTTGGTCATCCACTCTACCAAGTCTTCTGCATGTTGCGGCTCAACACGGCCAGCTGCCGAAAAAAAGGACAAGCGTGTTCCATGGCCACGTGCTGATGAGGATGCACTGTCTCCATGACCAGCACTGTTGCCTCTAGACACAGAGTCTGCTTGCCCTCTTTTATTGGCTTGTGACTGTCTGCCTCTCCTTGTTGGCCTTCCAGTCATAC